>CM064507.1:17599312-17659945 GCA_032716605.1 Paralithodes platypus
GGTCATAGGGAGCGTCCAGTCTTTTAATTGGCACCAAATTCAAAATGTAATGGGGGAGGGGAAAACCGAGGTTATAAAGGGGGCAGGAATGCCCAGGACAGGCCTTATTCTGCTCCTGCCCGACCCCAACGAGATAGTCCAATTTTGTTGTGCCCGCGGTGAATGGGTCGGCAGTGCTGCGAGGGCACCTCGTGCCCTAATTCAACCATAATCAGGTGAGTCCAATTCAGTTAGACAAGTAGTCAACGTTGATTGAGATATCCAGAGTGATGTGTGGTGGTGAGAGTGATGTGTGGTGGTGTGCTTGTGTGCGTTGGCCAGGCACCAGGACTGTGCCAGACCGTACACATAGCCAAGGTTGTGACGCCGACCGAATTAGCTTATGCTATGGCCGAGAATGGCAGGTGTAAGCATGACCCCACAGAGGGCTTGCTAAAGGCTAGGGATGCCCAGGGCGACATTGTTCTCCTGCGGCGATATTCCACTGATTTAGCTATGCACGTGGCCAGGGGTGTGTGTGGATGTGTGCGGGTGTGGTGAGTGACGCCGTAACGCTTAACCCCACAGAGGGTGAGGTTACCGCTAGAGGATAGTCGGCTTGAAGGGCTTGTCGTACTGCCCGTTTTGAGACTCTTTAATTAGACAACACTCATTAGTCTAGCGAGTCACGTGTGTGTGGATGTGTGCGGGTGTGTGAGTGACGCCGTAGCATCTTAACCCCACAGAGGGTGATGGTTACCGCTAGAGGATAGTCGGCTTGAAGGGCTTGTCGTACTGCCCGTTTTGAGACTCTTTAATTAGACAACTCTCATTAGTCTAGCGAGTCACGTGTGTGGTGTGTCGGTGAGTGACGCCGTAGCTCTCAACCCCACAGAGGGTGAGGTTATTGTTAGAGGATGGTCGGCTTGACTCCCTAGGACTTGTCGTACTGCCCGTTTTGAGACCCTTTAATTAGGCAACTCTCATTAGTCTAGCGAGTCACGTAACCGAGGTGAGGAGGTGAGAGAGAGAGAGAGTGATGAGTGTGATTGACGGGTACTGTGAGTGTGGGAAAATCTCGTACCTTATTCGATCATGCGGTCATTTGCTGGGCTAGACGATTTCAGTAACACAGTAGACTAAAGGGTTGGTTGATGTGAGATTTCGTGTGACAAGCAGTAATCAGTATAATGATTTGGGTAATCTTAGGGGTAGTTATAATACTGGGTAATTGTATTTAGGTAAGTGGATTAGATAAGTGGGTTAGATTGAGTGGCTGAGTGTGTGAATGAAATTGTCTCTTTGATAAATGCAATTTCAGTGTCGCTATTCAATAAAACAATTTTAGTAGGAATGTTTGTTTCTTTAATTCTTACTAACTTTAAGAATATAATTATTATCAATATATACCTATCATTACAATAAATCCGTGTACTCTATTATCCCGCAAGCTGGGAACTGCAATTTTCTTTTCAAATATATTACTGCATCGAGTCAGTATAGATATAAATGTATAGCATGTTCTGGGACTTTTGTTGCCATAATTTCACAAGGGATATTTGTCTATTGTTGATCTAAAGTAACGACACTATCAATTATAGGTTTATTTCCTAGATAATGGGCAAGTGTTACAGTAACCTATTAGTTTTATGATCTATTACAATTGGCGATCTGGACAGGATTACTGTTACAATTGGCACCGGGCATGATCTATTACAGGCTTCATGTGTTTTTGATCTTGTGTAGGCATTGTAGGCTATTGCTTAATTAATGTAGTGACTGTAGAGTATGCTAAGTATTCTAATGAAGGTGATGACATCGAAGTTCCCTAGTGTGTGTGTGTGTTTTGGGGGGCGTCATCTGAAGTTGTTGCGCTACAATATAATACAACAATCCTATCCTCATCCTTTCCACAAAAGTCATGCACATCACGTTACCAGAGAAATGTTCGCCAATGCCCGAACTAATGTTGTTGTTCATATGACTGATAGAAACCTCTGTTGCTCTCTTTCAGCAAATGTGATCGGTATGCACTAAATGTATTGATAATCAAGCCCTGATATTCTATATAGCACAATCCTATACACATATTGTGTAATGAAATGGCTCCAGTTATTTAAATGTGGCAACCCTTGACTGGACTATTTGCTTGTTTGCCCTCCCCACACCTCCACCACCACCACAGCCATATGGCTATGTGGAAGGACGGGCAGGGTTCGTTTTTGGGCTGGGTGAAGTCGATTTAATTGCCTTTGCAAAAGACTGATATGTCTGAAGTGATGTAAGCAATAAAGAGAAAAGGTATTTCGAGTTAGGAAACTTAACAATAAAAATATATTATTATCATGATATATTTACGTATGCACTTATAACTACTATGGAAACATGTTTCTATAGCAAATGCACATAAACTAAAAAAACACAAATATTTCTGGCCTTTAACCCGGCAAGCGCGATAGGCCTCACGGAAGGCTTCCTATAGGGAACGCGATAGGCCTCACGGAAGCAAGACCATAAAAAAAGCCTTCCAAAAAAAAAAAAGGGCCTATCAAAACAAAGGATTTTGTCTCTAGGTGAGATAATTCCCCTCTAGTACTCATCCATGTGTTTCTCACCCCTTCCCCTCCCCTCCTTCCCCACCTTATTCCCCCCTCCCCCCCCTCCTCAATTATCACCTATTTATCCTCTTATTATCATCATTTATCGGTTATTTTTCTCTCCCGCGATAATGTAGCACAAGTGGGTTGTATAAAAGATCGTTATGCAACACCCAGACACCGGCACACACCGCCCCGCTCGTCTCAGTTGACTCCCAGACAGCGAGAGGGGAGGGCTGCCTGTGGCTCTCTCTCGCCTGAGATTATGACCGGGTGGCCAATATCTTCGTTTTTCACCACCCAAATGCTTTTCCCACTTATTTTAGCACTCTTGAAGGTTCATATATACATCATATATGTAAAATAAAAGCATACCGAAAACAAATAATGCTTTATATTGTAAATATAACGAATTCTGTCAGAATCCAGGGCTAGAAATGCACAAATAACTACCCTAGCACCTAGGTCTATATCGCGCTTGTCAGGTTAACCATCATTATTCTAATAATTTTTCTGCATTAATTTGTTCATAATTATTAATATATTGATATATAACGATTTTGTTATGACAAACATTAGGCGACCTTATTGTTATTCAGATTTGGAAACGTCTATCATAGTAAGAAGGTTAAACACAATAATTCAACTCTTTTGAACCCGATGATCACTTTGTAATTCCAGCTACAACCAATATATTTTGACCACCGTTAATCCTTCAATCAGACAACGAAATTTTTGTTCTGTTATTAATGTTTCTGCTAAGTGTTCTTGCTAACATTAAAAAAAGGACCTCTAAGGATCAAAGGGTTAATTAGAAATTCAGTTAATCATTTAACTGACTGGTTGAATAACATTGTGTGAAGATTGCTAGGATATACACAGTTACACACATATTTGATTACTCTTTTGAAAAGATTAAGAAGGATCTCTCACATTCTGATGAGAAAGCCATTCATAACCAGGGCGCTTTTTGAGTCTTGGGTTCCAAGAGAATAAGAACTCGGTAATGAATGCCCACCACATAACTCTTAAAGAATAATTTTCATACAAAAGCAAGTTCAGACATTTACACTACAAACTTCATGTTATAACACATTTTAAATGTTACTGTTCATAATATTTATATGCCAAACAATCAATATGCAGGCATCCTAAATACAACCATTCACCTGTGAGTCATTAATACCAGCCGTGCCGTCTCGATTAAAGTGAAACGAAGCCCAACCCACCTGCCACCAACACTCTCACATGTTCTGCCATGCCTAATAATTTGAGTAATTTGAGTAATAATAACTGTAAGCTTCTTCATTTTATATCCATGTATTATCTAACATAATTTTGGAACATCTACTAACCCTCCAGTAATGCAAATAATGAAGATATTAGAGTTTCCCGATATTTCTCGTCTCACCCAATCACGTCCCGTCTTTCACACGCTATGGGATTTGAGGGATTCATTCATAAAACTACGTTGTTTACTACGGATGCAATGCCACACACCTCCACACACCACAATATTTTTGCGCAGGACTAAGTTGGCGAACTGTAAAGTACACTAACTCTTTCAAACTACGCTTTCTTGAGCTTATGTGAGGTCTGAATATGATTTATATCACTTCCTAGTAATATAAACTTAGTAGCATATACTGTAATGAATTAAAACAAAAATATAGTTATCTGTGTCAGTAACATGACCATTGTTTTATAAGTATAGGAAATACATAAAGTTTACAGTAACTACTGTACAATCGGGGGTATCAAGTGTTGTCATAGATTCCAGTGGTTTTCGCTCAACAAGTGTTATTGGTATCTTTATAGTTACTGGGAAAAGTGCTTATCCCTCAGAGTATTAGTCAGTGTCCGAAACTTTGTGAAATATCTGACAACACTTATTAACCTCGACTGTACATGTATTTCATATTTCGTCAATAGTGAAAAAATTACTTAAGGGGGCAGTGGCTATTATTTGGTATATTTATTTACCGTTAGGTATTCATTCATTGTAAATGTCCTCGTTAAACCTCCATCAAGTGTACATACAAAATAAACTCGTAGACACCCTTCAAGAAAAATATATACAGTTTTCGGTAGACATTTTTCACGGCCTAAAGGCCGGTTCCTCATAAAATTACAGGCTCGCTATCGTTCGCCAGGAAAAAAGTCAACACTTAAGTGGCACGAAAGGTCCTACAATCGAGAACGAAATTGGGCGAAAGATCATAATATCGCCAAACTAATGGACCGAACGTCTTACCATTTGAAAACAGATTGGGCTAAAGATAAGGGAGAAGGGGGGCCAGAAAAAACAACCATCCCTCCTTAACACTCAATTACCACACAAGTGGAGGTGTGGCAGAGTGGTTACACACAAGTCTTATAGTCTTACTGACTCAGGTTAGATTCCGGGTATGATTAGGAAGATATAATATAGAGTAAATTCACGTTGTACTAATTTTCAATACTTCTAATGTCCATCGACGTACTACAGAAATACCTTTGATATTGGTTTTCCCAAAACTCATTTAAAACAGTCGTCATAAGTACCATTATAAATTAGGGATCTATAGTGAAGCAAGAGGATCTTGTATTCGAGATCAGTAATGCGTTCCATCTATACAAACTTTTACCAAATGATTTTACCAGGCATCGAAACTGTGTGTGATACAATTTAACTAGGATACCAATTAGCAATTAGCAATGGAGGAGGTGGGGATCAGGAGGTCAGAAGTGTGGGAAGCCATGAACAGAGTGAAGTTGGGGAAAGCACCAGGAACATAATTATGGAGTGTGTGGGGAAATGTTGAGGTATGGTGGTGAGATAGTGATCGAATTGGTATGGAAAATGTGCAAACTAGCATGGGAGAAAGGGAGTGTACCCGATGACTGGAAGACTGGCATAATAGTCCCCCTACATAAGGGCAAATGGGAAAGAGGAGTGTGTGGTAACCACCGAGGAATATTTCTTCTAAGCGTAGTAGGGAAGGTATACAGTAGGGTAGTGATTGAGAGAGTGAGAGTGACAACGGAGAAATGGATAGGCGACGAGCAGGGAGGTTTTAGGAAGGGAAGAGGATGTGTAGATCAGATTTTTACCCTGAATTGTGTTGTGGAGAAATATCTGGAGAAGAAACAAAAGGTGTATGTTGCCTTTATGGACTTGGAGAAAACCTATGACAGAGTGGATAGAGAAGGTTTGTCGAAAGTACTTAGAATATACGGAGTAGATGGGAAGTTGCTGAAAGCAGTGAAGAGCATGTATGAGGGTGCAAAGGCGGCAGTACGTGTGGAGAATGAGCAGAGCGAGTTCTTTGACCTGAATGTTGGTTTGAAACAGGGGTGTGTGATGTCTCCGTGGTTGTTTACTGTATATATGGATGGAGTCATGAAAGAAATACTATCAAGAGCAGTGGATGTTGGTGTATCGCTGAAAAGGGAGGGAATTGAGTGGAAGCTACCGATACTGCTGTTTGCGGATGATACAGTTCTGATGAGTGATAATGAATGGGAGTTGCAGGGTCTGGTAAATGAGTTTGGAACAGTTTGCGAAAAATGGAATTTGAAGGTAAATGCGGGGAAAAGCAAGGTTATGGTCTTCGAAAGGGGTGAAGTTACAGAGTGTGAGGTGAAGCTGAACGGTCAGGCTATGGAGATCGTTGACTCTTTTAAGTATCTGGGCAGTGTGTTGAGTAAAGATGGGACTATGGATGAAGAAGTGCGGGAGAGGGTACAACAGGGGAAGAGGGGTGTAGGAATGCTGATAGCAGTAACAAGAAATAAGGTGGTCAGTATGGAAGTGAAGAAGTCCTTGCATGACAGTGGGGTAATCCCGACACTGACTTACGAAAGCGAAGCATGGACGTTGGTTGAGAGACTCAGACCAAGAGTGAGAGCAGTGGAAATGAATTACTTAAGAAGTGCGTGCGGAGTTACATGGAGGGATAGACAGACTAATGAGGAAGTAAGAAGGAGGTGTGGTGTGGAGGTAGATGTGCTGGAAAGTGTGAAAAGGAACAACTTGAGATGGTTCGGCCATATGGAACGTATGGAAAGCAAGAGAATAACTAAGAGGGTGTACGAGAGCGAGGTGGAGGGACAGAGAGGGAGAGGTAGACCGAAAGAGAGGTGGAAGGATGGAGTGAGGAAGTATATGAACGAAGGCGGTGCTGGTTGAGGGGAGGGGCGTCGACTGACTGGGGACAGAGGTGCCGGGGGGCGGTTCGTTCGTGGCCACCCCTTCGGGAATCACGGCGTCGGGCAAAAGATAAATAGATAGATAGAAACTGTGTGTGATACAATTTAACTAGGATAACAATTCGCAATTTATTTATCACAGTTATTTAATTAATTTCAGCCTCACATATTTAGAATGTACAGGTTGCGAGAGAGGTATCCTTACCAGGATTCTAACCCACTCACTCCAGGTAGATTTGGGAAAGTTGGGCAATGGGCACCGTAGCCACTCGGCCATGAGCGAATATAAGGGAAGCATGTGCAGCCTTAGTTTTTATTTTAAGAACCAGATTAGAGTCTTGTGAAGGACTATGCCTTCTTACATAAGGTGAGTTTTTTAGACTTCAACCATGGTTACGGTGGCCAAATCTCTCAAATCTACCTAGAGTGAGGGGGTTCGAATCTCTCTCCCAACCTGTCTGACATTATCATTAGATATACAGTAAAGTACAGTAAATCAAATTCTAGTTGGTCTACAACCCGTTTGCTTAAGATATCATTAAATTAAAAGTACAATATGAAAATTAACACTTAATTGTAACGACAATGGTACACATAAACAGTGTACTAATCATTAATGTGTTATAATATCAATAGATAACCCAATTAACATTGTTAATGTGTTTCATTTTGTTAACACTTAATGCCCCTTTCCCACTGATGCGATTTCATACGATTTTCATCGCCGAAACTAAGAAAAGGGCACATTCGTAACACGTCGCAAAAATATCTTGACTCCTCGCATGATGATCGTTTGCCTCGCAAGACCTCGCAAGGGGCCTCGCTGGGCCTCGCAAGTGTTTGGATTGTTCAACATTTTGGACGAGGACTGGCGAGGGGTCCGAACCCTCGCAAGCATTGTCAAACATTGGCCGAGGGATCGGCGAGGCCCTCATAGCTCCTAGGCGACATCAGCGAGACATCGACGAGGGTGTCGCACGAAAAAAACGGTTGCGATGCTCCGAACCGTCGCACTATGGCTCGCCAATGCTCTCCGAACATCGTCGATGCACAATAATCATCAGCGATTGCCTCGTCGATTACTCGTCGACGTGGGACTGAATACTCGTTGAGCGTATACCCGCCAGGGGTATACTCTGAACGAGGCATGCGAAGGGCTTTGCGACGTCGCCGAATGCTCAAGACACACCTCGCCGAGTCCAAAGAGCACCTTCGGCGAGGTAGGTAAAAAAACGGATTATCTACCTGTCAACTCTTTTTGCTTTTCACCTCTCGTTTGTTGTAATCGCACTAACCCTTTATCGAGCAATATTTACGGGCAATTATGGACTGTAAGGTACACATATTAACATTTATTGAAATTTAACCGCCCACATACTTTACCTTCACTTTATCTACCTATTTAGTGCCAAACAATCCCAAATTATATTGAGAAATAACTTGCTCATGTAAAATTGACGGAAAAAGAGCTTGTGTGACAGCACCTTTCTCAGGTACCCGTTGTACGTCTGGCATAGGTGAGGTCAGGTCAAGGGGGTATATATACCGCGGGACAGGTCAGAAAAGGTCATTCCACAGTTTCCAGTGAACTACTCAACAGTCTTCCACAACAGTCTCCAGATTTTCAACCATGCCTGGCAAGAAAATACCACCAACGAAGAAGGGGCAGCTAAAGAAGAAGGCGACCACCAAAATCGTTGCCGGTGATGCACCCGTCATCCAAGCTGAGGAAGTATTGGATTTCGAGGAGATTAGTGACCAAGAAGAAGAGGTAGAGTCCATGGCCGTCGGACTCCACAAGGGAAAGGAGCAGCAGCCTAGTCAACAACTTTTTACCACCCAGGACGAGGTGGAGGCTGAGGTCCACCATCCACAAGGAGACGGCGACAACAGCGTACAACCATCGGACCAGAAGTCATCTTCTGATTCAGAGAAGAGCTCTGCCGGCATAATTACGGCTAGAATGGAGGCGGACCTGGCTGATTGGGTCCTGCACCACCCAGCCCTATGGAGCAAGGCGGACCCGAGGCACAACGACTAAATGTACAAGGGGCGCCTCTTCGATAAGAAAGGCAAGCAACTGTGTGTACCAGGTAAGTGGCTAATAGTTATTTTGAAATACATATAATCTTCATGGGTTTTATGAGGAATGTGGTGCTATGAATATGCGTATGTATAAAACAAATGGTTTGTGTGATCAACGTGGTGCTATGAATATTCTTACACAATGATATAATAACTTGACAATTGAAATATGTTACATTTTAATGTTAATTTAGTTGTTTGCCCTTTGTATGTGTGCTAAATGCTCTCCCATCAATCTCAATAAATGTTGACATACTATTTTTTATATTATTTAACCCTTATTTAGCGGCGAGCAACATAAGTCGAGTTAAATAAAGCTGGACTATGTGGCGGCGCTCGACATAACTCGAGTGGCAATTTCAGCACGTAATGTGGCTGAGAGAGAGAGACAAGTGGTGGCAGGAGACTAGCGAGCGTATGACTGCTCCAGACCACCGCGGCGAACCTACTGACACAAATCTCAGCTCCCTCCTCCCTCTCTCACTCGCTACATACTCAATTATGTACTGAAAGTACCGAATTACCTGCTTTTTGCACTCGCGTTGCACGGTTATTGCAAGAAAACTATCCATCATACAAGGATCGTTATGGTGTCATTCGAAAGCTCTGTTTATGCCCTTTCAGGGATAGGTACTTGTTTTACGTTCTGGGTCTTATTTAGGCATGAAAATGATCACGTAAACAGCCCTAATTTGGCTAAAAACACCCCGCTGGGCGGTACACATAAATAAACCGCATAGGCCGCTCGTAAGGTGTTAAGGCACTATCTCGTTCCCTTTTCAGCTCAAATCGTCTAAAAAAATTACGTTAACATGACGACACGTTACGGGAAACTCTTAAACAGGCCGAGCGGGTCAGGTGCTAAACGCATGACGACCCGGGATAAGTGGATTTGGGAGACATATTCCTTCCTGAAGGAAAATGTTTCCCAAAAGGAACCAAGAATCAGCAACCAGAAGGTATGTACAAGCATATATAAAACTATTTGCTATGTATAATTTGGTATATTTGAATTCTTATATTGTATATTTTTTGTGTGACAAAATATTAATATCCGTTACTTTATAAGATGTTATAAGTTTGACATGGTATGTATTGTATTTGATTTCCAGATCGATAAAAGGACACGGCCACAGGACAACTTGGAGGTGGAGGAGGACGTGCAGTTGGTGGAGTAGGGAGACCTGATGGAGGAGGCGATGGGACAGGCAATGGAGGACGAGGATATGCCAAACTCTCCAGTCATACCTTCAACACACAGGAGGGGTTGGGGAGCAAAACTGGGACGGATGTCCCGAGATGATCCCCTGTATTTTACCAAGGTAAGCGTTTATTCTTAATCTTTACCGCAAGTGTAGTCCAAAAAATATTGTCTTATATACAGATAATATATATATATAAATATATATATTTATATTTATATATTTATATAAATTAAAGTATGTATGTATACCTATTCATATATATACATATATATATCTATATGGCTATTCTGCAGAACAACTACTCCTCGATTACGGGATTCCTGTCTCGTGGATTTTTTTTTTTTTTTGCACTTACCTTACTCAGGGGACCTTAGTGATGTGCGGATAAGGGCTACTTTTCTTATTTTGTCAATTTGATTTTCACTCCCCTATAACATTATCAGAGTTATTTTTGGCACAGCAAGTCCAGGACACTTTGCTTACATTCTAGCCTCCTTGGAGGCTCCTCCCCGATGTTTAGTAGCCAATCAGAGTGGAGCTTAACCTACAAAAAGTCGGTACATTTTTAATGGTACTTTCCTGTTATCGACAGCCAAAGCTGAAGATTGCAAAGTAAACACCATAGACTTTATCCCATACATTTTGTATAGATTTAATACCTAATCAGCGGGGGTGTGGGGGCGGAAGCCCCCACCCATAATATTAGGATAGGTTAGGTAAGGTTGTTAGGTTAGGCTTATGTCTATTCAAAGTTGACTAAATAGAGTAAACTCCTAGATTGTTGGGGTATCTGAATAATTACAATTAACAATGCAAATGCTAATAAAAAGTGCTTTCCGCACTTTCTAACAATAAAATACACACTTACAATGCATTAAAATACATAAAGAAAATAAATAAAACCTAAAATAACAGGAGTAGTAGTTATGCAGAAGTACCCTTGTCTCTCTACCAAACAACACCACGACGCAACAGGTAAGAGCTTTATGAACGCTTTTAGGCTCTTCTCAGGGCTTAAGGTGCACACTGCCCTGCTCCTATTCTGAATAATAAGTAGAACAGAAATACTCATGTAACTTACTAGCTACGAGAACTCGAAACCAACACCGGGATTAGCAATGCTGGGATGGATAATCAAAACAGTTAAATACATAGGCTACCAGCAGACATCAAAGAAACAAGAGTGCAGGTGTACTTCGAGCATAACAGGCTATGCGCGCCCTCGACAGTACTAAACCGTGCGCAAAGCAGCCAACGGTAATCCACTCTCAACCCAAGAGAGTTGCACATAATAATATTGCATACATATAATGAACTAACAATACAAGGCAGTGTCCTAATATGACTACTAACCTCGGGGTGATATTAGTGGAGGCAGGGTGCCCTGACCACCTCTAATATCACACCAGTATATCCTGCTTCAACCTGGGCCCCCCAGTGAGTTACCGCCCAAACAATGAACTCTTAGAGTCCACCTCCCACACTCACTTAACTATGGGGGGGGTCCAGACTGAAGCTGGATTCCTAATTAATATTAAACACTCCGTTGCCTCAGTTCGAAACCCGAGATAGGGAACAAACAATGGCTAGGGCAGAACCGTCAAGGCTGCTGCCGGGTCATAAGCACAAACACTGGGAAAAATATGTAGGGGTTATGGATGTGTGTGTGTGTGGACTGTCTATGGGATTAACAGTGCTTATTAGTAAGGACCCCGGCAAACCTCCCAGCTCTTCCCTATACGAATTCCGACGTAGCCACCGGAGGTGCAGTGTGTATAAAACAAAGGGAATTATAATAAAATGCTGATCAGAGGAAAACAATTAATTAGAATAAATTGTGGATGTCTAGGATTCTCTGTTAATTACGTTACGTTACTATTATGCAAGCAAGGAAAATAAACAGGGGGCCGACTGGGGTGCCACAAGAGAGAGCTACTACCACCTATACTGTCTGGCCGCCCACGAGAGAAATTAGAGAATGGCGAGGCCTGGCCCTGGCGTAGCTAGCGGGAGCCAAGCTCAAACTAAGGGGGTTGCAATATCTCACCACACGATATGATAAGACTAAGACACTTCACAAAGAATAACTTGTACTAAAGTATTCCTGTGTTAACAAATTAACTAAAACAGTGTGGCAGATAAAAT
Source organism: Paralithodes platypus (assembly GCA_032716605.1). Lineage (NCBI taxonomy): Eukaryota > Metazoa > Arthropoda > Malacostraca > Decapoda > Lithodidae > Paralithodes > Paralithodes platypus. The sequence goes on from CM064507.1 coordinate 17,611,515, forward strand.
AAAGTACATCTTTATATTGTAACACTACTGAACTTGCAATAGTCACGCAATTAATTGAACTCGTGTTGGTTAGCAACACTACCTTCCCCCCCCCCCCCCCCCCCGCGAGAGAGCAACATTCCGTCCTCCCCTTCCTCGCTTGAACAGCCACGCCTAGCAGCAAAATACAGCGCTGCCACTACCTAACAACTGGTTAGACGAAACTAGTAACACTCTATTGGCTCATTCTACACAAATGTTTATTGAGGCAAAAATGCTTAGAGGCACGGCAAAACAAGTCATGCCCAATTGGAAGGGTATCGGAGAGACACTCACAATGCCAGGTCTTTCTAATAGACTTGGCACAGCTGCTCTCAGGAAGTCTGGCGCCACTAAAGTCTATCTACTCCTAAAAGACCCTAAAAGAACCTGGTCATTGTGACACCCTCACACAGGGGGGGGGGGGGGGGGGGGGAGAGGGGGGAAGTTTTGAAGCTTTGAAACAAACTTTCATCATTAGTTTACAACTGCAAAATATGTACATTGACAGACTTTTGTATTTTTACATTTTATAGATTTTTTTAACATGAGTAAATATAACTTATTAACTAAATAGCCTCGTGCTCTCCTATCATTCCTCAGAGGACTCACGGGACAAAGAGTCTACCACGACATTATCCACACCACGGATGTACCTAACATCGAGATGATATTCTTGCAACATCAAACTCCAGCGAGTAAGTTTCTGGTTTTTGTCCTTGAGCCTATTATGAAACTGCAGAGGATGATGGTCAGAGTAGCTTCTGAGCACGGGCCCATATGGTGGCAAATAAACAGCGAAATGGTATAAACTCAAAATAATAGCTAGCAACTCCCTCTCGATCACAGAATAGTTCTTGTGTGCTCGGTTAAACTTTTTTGAAAAGTAGGAAATGGGGTGCTCAACATCATCCATGTAAACTAAACAATTGGGGACATTATGCACAACCCTGTCCATTAACCGCTGAAAGGTGGCGAGAGCATACTTCAAGCCGTAAGGCATTACCTGGCACTGATACACTCCTCCACCCACCACAAAACTAGAGATTTTCTTGGCACGTTCAGGTAGTGGGACTTGCAAGTAGCCTTTAACTAAGTCCACTTTTATGATGAACGTGGCTGCCCCAATCTTGTCTACCGAGTCATCAACTCTCGGTAAAGGGTAGGTATCTGTCTTGGAGAGTAAATTTACTTTGCAAGGTGGTAATTTTATAGGCTTGTTCTCTCCCACATCGATGTCATGCACCGCCCAAGATGTCAAACCTGGTGCATCCCCAAACACGTGTGGATAAGCCCATAAGGTAGTAAACATCTCCTCAACCCTTTCCGGAGGTAAATGGGTCAATTTCTCCCGCAGGGCCAGGTACCCGTTCTCGGCCCATTTCCCAGCCGGCACAGCCTCACCTGGGAAAAACTCCCTCTCCTCCTGCTCCTCCTTCATGCCTTCTACAACCAGGACAGGGCAACGAGACACGGCATCCTGGTCCCTGGGACCGGAGAATTGGGGAGAGTGCAGAGGGGGGTTTTGAGGCACTGCAGGAGCCTTGCCTGGAGTTCCCACAGTGCATGAACCGCTAGCCCCGGGACCCGGGTTATCCAACGACCATCCACCAGGCCCGGGCTCACCCTGCACCTCCGACTCCAACTCTCCCGTCAATAACCTAGGCAAGAAATTGACTGTATCTGGCTCAACTTTCTCTACTGACCCGTTCTGAGCGGATACAGTAGCACAAACTGCCTCAGACAACTCCCCGTTAACACCAGCAGGTGACTGATCGGCGCCCAGGCAACTCTCTCGGCTAGCCCCTTTAGGTGACAGCCTGTGTGCCTGCTGCACGATAGCACCTCTTTAACATGTTAATAATTATGGCAGAGCTGATGGGTCTTACGTCTGTCTGGAGTACTCTCCCCGACCTTAGAAAACAAGTGTGTCAATGAAGCATCACTCTGCGGCGCCTCACCAATCTCCCCCGGTGCCACGGTAGTAAGATTAGGTATAGCCTCCAAGTCGGTCTGATTCGATGATACAGGATCAACTGGTCCTCCCGTAGGGACCCGATCGCTTCCTTCTGTATCACCTATGGCACCGGGTAAAACGAGTGAGGAGCTTTCCGCTGAGCCTTCCTCCTCGTCCTGCACACCCTCAGCACCCTGCAGATCAGTCGAATCTATGGGTGATGCAGATTCAGTACTGTACATCCCCTCGATCAGATCTATCTCCTCCCCTAACAATTCCTCCGGCTGTGCAACCTGGGCCATAGATCTCTTGACCTCACACACCGGAAACAAATTGGGAGGCAGCTTCTTAGCCTCCTTGTTCCTCTCCTCAGGCTGCACATACCACTACCGGAGGTGGAAAGACTCTACTCCCTGCCATATCTGCTCCAAGCAGAAAATCAATCCCCTCCACAGGTAATGTGTCCACGACCGCTACTTTCGCCGTCGCCGTGACTACAGGACACCCAAGATGAACAGGAACGAGGCTATAATGGGCCTCAGTGTTTACACCTCGACATAACACAAACTCGTCAGATTTTATAGGCTTCCCCGTCAAGTTCAAACACATGGACTGCTTAGCTCCCGAATCCCTAAGAACTTTGACTGGATACACCTTCCCACACAGCTCTACTTCACCCTCATGAACGAAAGCCTGGCACCAAGCGAGCGAGGCTTCTGGACCTGCATTGCTACCTAGTTGAGACACTTTGTCGGGGGCAGGCTGTGCCACGGCCGTTGGCACCCCATGCTTCACCCTTCGGTCTGCCTCCAACCTCGGTAACAAAGATTCATCCCCTCCTCCCTGGATACCATCCACTAAAGACACAGGCTTAGCAAGCGCTGCAGAAGACTTTGCCTGGGGACAGTTTGGTTTAATATGTCCGGTCTGTTTACACCCATAACACCTAACAACACTGGAATCAGGTCGGGCTGAATTTGGTGATTTTGGTTTGTCTCCACCGTTAATATTACGTGTGGGACCAGGGCCACTAATACTGTACCCTCCGCTTCCACCTGTTCGGTACTTCTCGTCACGTGCAGTCGTGGGGGGGGGGGGGGGGGCATATATGGCACGATCAGTAAAACCCTTGGTTGCCAACACTCGATCGTCAGCCCACACGGCAGCATCAGACAGCTTGCCGGTGCGCTTGTCACGGATCTTTTGGCAAATCTCTCTATCGACATTGTTGGTAAAGTGTTCTAGCAGGAAAAGCTCAATTGCCTCATTTAAATTTGTTACATTTTCACTTAAAAGCCAACGAAACAAACAATCACGGAGGTACTTAGCAAACTCAACATGCGTATGATTAGGCTTCTTTCTTGCATTACGAAATTTAAGGCGATAGGCTTCTGGTCTGAGTTCATAAGCCTTAAGGATAGCCTGCTTTAAATTATCATTCTCTACTAAGTCCTCCACTGACATCCTATCATATGCCTCGAGCGCTTTTCCCTTGAGAACATTTGCCACCAATGCCGCCCAGCGTTCCCGTGGCCACTCAAACTCCCTTCCTTTGTTTTCAAATCGCTGGAACCATTCAGTAACTTTGTTCTCGTCGAAAGCGGGAACGAGCTTCAGGCTACGAGACAACTTTAACTCGCTAGATTTCTCCCTGTGTACCGTGCCCACTTCTCCCCTTGTGTACCTACCCCCGTCTATCTCAACTTTGGTTCTTTGTAACTCTATTGTCATTCTCTGAGTTTCTAACCTCTCCTGCATTTCTCTCTTTCTCTTCTCTTTTCTCCTGCATTTCTCTCTCTTTCTCTTCTCTTTTCTCCTGCCTTTCTCTCTCTCTCTCTTGCATTTCCAATTTCTTCAACTCTAATTGTATTAGAGCGTCACTCGATAGCCGGGGCAAAAGTAGGGGGTGGAGTAGGAACATAAGCGGGACGGTAACGTGGCTAAATCGTAGAAAGTCCGGCTGGGTTAAATGGGGGGGCGAGGTGTAACCTGGTTCTGTGCCGCCCAGCCAGCAGCAGGAGTAGAGTGTAAAGGATAAAAATGGGGTTGAGTAAGTTGGGGCACACCAGAGGGCACTTCAGGCAGCAACGGGGGAATAACAGTAGGACATGTAAACTGGGAAGACGTTATGCTCTCATTAACCCTCTCCGACATATGACGCGATTTTGAGCCTATTGGGGATACTTTAAAGCCTTTGTTACCATCAGGGGTATTTAGAAACCTTTAGTTTAGTTACTTCAACCTCTGCAGTTGTCTTTGAGTTAGCTGTGGGCAGAAAAATAATTTTGGAGAGGTAATTATAAGAGTGAGAGCACTCTATTTCTTATTGCTAATCTGGCAACCTATGCGTCATAAATGCGTGAAAGGGTTAAAAGGACTGGGTGTGCGCGGCGGAGAGCGTGCAGGTGTGATATAGCCTCCTACCAGCACAGTTGTTGGCTCAGCCTCCTCTCGAACATCATAATAATACTGCCATATATACTGCTGACATGCTTCCCCCATGGTAAGAAGAGACCCCTCTACTCCCAACACTGTTGCTATCAACCTCAATTCCTCCACCCTTCTCAACCGCATTTGTGCCCATTCTGGAGAACTCCGCAGGAACACTCTCGCATCCTCCTCACTGGTGATATGTAATGGCACGACACTCTCCCCCTCCTCTCTTGCTTGTTGTTCAGACATAGTAAAATAAAATGCTAGACACCTATTCTAAAAAAAAATCCTCTGATCAAAATAAATCTTATTAATACTGCTGGTACTATTCTGATTATCCTAGGCAAGGTCGCCACTGTTACGAATCTGGACCTCAGTTGCTTAGAGACGGTATACGAAAATAATCTATCTATCTATCTATATGCTCAGGCCCAATCCCCATTTTGGGGATAGCCGACTCAAGACAGAGCAAGAACAGGGAAAACACAAAAACAACATAAAACAACGAATAAACACAGATAAAAAGCACAAACTCTCACACATCCAGGTCACCCAGGAGAAGACCCAGAGACCAGAGTCACCAAAGTCGCTCCAGCACTCCCCCGGCCCCCGACCACCCGGAGAGGTTCCGATCTCGGCAGGCAGGCATGCAGCGGACCCAAAGCCACAAGCCCTCCCACCACACTTCCAGGCACACCCTTCATATTAATCGTCTCCCCGGGCCAGGCGCCTGATGGACTATTATCTAGTCCAACTTGCGCCCGACCCCTTACTCGAAAATAATGACTAATGCAAATGCACCTCCTCTCTCTACCAAACAACACCACGACGCAACAGGTAAGAGCTTTATGAATGCTTCCAGGCTCTTCTCAGGGCTTAACGTGCACACTGCCCTGCTCCTATTCTGAATAATAAGTAGAACAGAAATACTCATGTAACTTACTAGCTACGAGAACTCGAAACCAACACCGGGATTAGCAATGCTGGGTTGGATAATCAAAACAGTTAAATACATAGGCTACCAGCAGACATCAACGAAATAAGAGTGCAGGTGTACTTCGAGCATAACAGGCTATGCGCGCCCTCGACAATACTAAACCGTGCGCAAACCAGCCAACGGTAATCCACTCTCATCCCAAGAGAGTTGAACATAATAATATTGCATACATATAATGAACTAACAATACAAGGCAGTGTCCTAATATGACTACTAACCTCGGGGTGATATTAGTGGAGGCAGGGTGCCCTGACCACCTCTAATATCACACCAGTATATCCTGCTTCAACCTGGGCCCCCAAGTGAGTTACCGCCCAAACAATGAACTCTTAGAGTCCACCTCCCACACTCACTTAACTATGGGGGGGGTCCAGACTGAAGCTGGATTCCTAATTAATATTAAGGGGAGATTTCAACTTGAGGGATTTTTTTCTTGACTCCTTTCTCCCTCATGTTTAGCCCCATTGTTTTTCTAATGATAAGACGTTTTCCCCATTATTTTGACGATTTTAAGAACTTTCAACCCATTTCTGTCAATTTTAAGACCTTTCGTGCCATTTAGGCGTCGATTTTATCCTGGCGAGCGATAGCGAGCCTGTAATTTAAGAGGAACCGGCTTTCAGCCGGGAAATTTTTCTACCGAAAAATGTACAAATTTATTTTTGAAAAGGGTTCAAGGGGGTGTAATCTTAAGCTTGAAGGATATCCAGGGACCAAACTAAAAATCTCCCCTTAAACACTCCATTGCCTCAGTTCGAAACCCGAGATAGGGAACAAACAATGGCTGGGGCAGAACCGTCAAGGCTGCTGCCGGGTCATAAGCACAAACACTAGGAAAAATATGTAGGGATTATGGATGTGTGTGTGTGTGGACTGTCTATGGGATTAACAGTGCTTATTAGTAAGGACCCCGGCAAACCTCCCAGCTCTTCCCTATCACGAATTCCGACGTAGCCACCGGAGGTGCAGTGTGTATAAAACAAAGGGAATTATAATAAAATGCTGATCAGAGGAAAAGCATTAATTAAAAGAAATTATGGATGTCTAGGATTCTCTGTTAATTACGTTACGTTACTATTATGCAAGCAAGGAAAATAAACAGGGGGCCGACTGGGGTGCCACATGAGAGAGATACCACCACCTATACTGTCTGGCCACCCACGAGAGAATGGCGAGGCCTGGCCCTGGCGTAGCTAGCGGGAGCCAAGCTCAAACTAAGGGGGTTGCAATATCTCAACACACGATATGATAAAACTAAGACACTTCACAAAGAATAACTTGTACTAAAGTATTCCTGTGTTAACAAATTAACTAAAACAGTGTGGCAGATAAAATAAAGTACATCTTTATATTGTAATACAACTGAACTTGCAATGATCACACAATTAATTAAACTTGTGTTGCTTAGCAACACTACCTCCACCTCCCCCCCCCCCCCTCCCCCCCCCCCCCCGCGAGAGAGCAACATTCCGTCCTCCCCTTCCTAGCTTGACCAGCCATGCCTAGCAGAAAAATACAGCGCTGCCACTACCTAACAAATGGTTAGACGAAACTAGTAACACTCTGTTGGCTCATTCTACACAAATGTTTATTGAGACAAAATTGCTTAGAGGCACGGCAAAACTAGTCATGCCCAATTGGAAGGGTATCGGAGAGAAACTCACAATGCCAGGTCTTTCTAATAGACTTGGCACAGCTGCTCTCAGGAAGTCTGGTGCCACTAAAGTTTATCTACTCCTAAAAGACCCTAAAAGACCCTGGTCATTGTGACAATATATATATATATATACATATATATATACTGGTGTCATCTTCAGTGGTCTACAAATCAAAAGATAATACTACAAATATGAAAGCTTAAAAGCTTATTGAAAATAATTAGAATTATTTTCAATAAGCTTTTAAGCTTTCATATTTGTAATATTATCTTTTGATTTGTAGACCACTGAAGATGACACCAGTGTGATGTCGAAACGTTTGGTAATAAAGTTTGGAACTGCTCGTAGTGTACTTTGTTCTTCTATATATATATATATATACAGTATATACTGAATAATTACGTATGGTTTCATCATCCACCTCCTTAGTGGAAAGGCATCGTCTCCAATGAAGAAGTAAGGAGTTTCCTCTTTGTCGTTTTCCAGCGGCTCAGATTCAGGAACACCAACATCATTCCTCTCCAATAGCAAACGAATAGGGGTTCGTAGGAACAATCCTCCATCTGACGCTGATCCCTCTGCACCAACATCGATGTAGAGGAATTTGTAGTCCGCCTCAACGATGGCAAGCAGCACAATAGAATGATAACCTTTGTAGTTGTAGAAGACAGAGCCAGATTTGGGTGGCTTTCTGATTGCAACATGTTTTCCATCCAACGCGCCCATAGCATGTTGAAATTGCCACATTCTAGCAAATTAATTTGCAACCACCTTCCATACTTCAGGTGTTGTCGGACAAACAATGATATCATCCATGTAGGCACTCACAATAGCCTCACACACCTTGGGCACTATTTTGGAGATGGTGTTGTGTGCTATCCTGAAAAAGTACATCAGACTCTTGTAGCTGTCACCTGTAGCTAGGTAACGCTACGTCACTGCCAAACACAAACCAGGTTCAATCGCTTTCCTCAAGTTTGTGTCCTTTTTTGCAATCATGGGTTCAATTGTTTCCAGAATTTCTTTAAAGAGTGCTGGGTCCACTCTCATGAAGTTTTTTAAATCCGCTGGGTCCTCTGTTTCCACTTCTTTCATTAGGTTATTATAACACCCAAATCTACCTCGCCTTAACAGCCACGCTCTAGTCCACACTTTTCGCTTCTTCCTCTGCTTTGTCCTCTACTCCTCTTCTTTCTTCCTTTCCCTCTCTGCTTCCTTCTCCTTTCTGCTAAGCTCCAGTAGGCATTGCAGATAAATGATAAGCAACCGCTGGGCGATAAGATCTATTCGAAGACGTAGTACATCCCTTTTGCGTGGTTTTTGCATATACCTGACCATCTAAAAATTTCACAAGCACGTTTCAAGGGTTGAGATGATAATGTTCTCTGGGAGTGTCTCAAGCTGTTTATATAGAGCCACCAAAGGTTTGGGGGTTGGGTGTGGGTGTTGGGGCATTTTTACCTGAGCGAATGTAACGTGAATGTGGTAATTGCACTCTGCAATTAGCACACTCACGTTACATTCGCTCATGTTCGCACACCTTGGCGATCCTGTTCGGACACTTCGGCGGCGTATCTGCGATGGTGTTGCTGATAATCGACGAGTAATCGTTCATTCATTGCAGGATGAAAACAAAATTGGATAATCTCGCCGAGGTCACCGCTGAACCATCGCTTGATTCGCCGAAGACGTCTCAGAACATACGGCGAGTTTTCTTTCACCCTCGCATTACTTCGCAATATATTTTTGAAAATGTGACATTCCTCGCAGAGGTCATCAGCAAACCATCGCTCACTTTGCCGATAACGTGGCAGAATGTCGACGATTGCGTCGCATTCATCGGAAACATCGTCGCCGAGTATAATTTGTCATCGGTTTGTAACGGTCAAATTCGTTGACGTCGCACAAATTTGTTGCGAAATGACAAAACTACGTCCTCAGGGACGAAAATCATATGAAATAGCATCAGTTGGAAAGGGGCATAAGTGTTCAAATAATAAAGTGTATGGATCAGTATCATGATTATTAAGACATAGGGGAACACCAAATAATTCATGGTTGAACGAAATTGATAACAAATGTTGTGAATCAATTAGAACAGGTACACTTGCAGCCCGAAAGTATGCCCAACAGTCAGTCGGTTGGAATTGGAGAATGATGTAGCCACATACTGCTGTAGCATTTTGTATGTTTATTTTGACTGGGTGATTGAAAAAACAGGTATATATGACTAATAATTGAGCTAATTACAAAACGAGCATATTTTGTCTGGAAATTCAGATGGCACATTTTTATGTCTTTGTTGAAAAGAAATAAACACGCAAAGCTCCCTGTTAAGAGTGTCCCTTGAGATTGAAAGAGTGATAAGACACCTTAATTCAATTTACGTTGGAGTCAATATACTAGACCAGGAGCCCGGGGGGGTCTGGTTAGCTGGAAAGGTAACCAATTTTCTTTCCCACCAAAGTATCAACTATTAATGCTAATGTATGGAACTGGACGACTGGCAGGCATACTGTGGTGGATGTGGCCAGGAGAGTGGATTATATCCACTCCAAAAATGATCTAGATCAGCTTTGCACAGTAACCCATCCTAAATAACTGTAATGGACATGCCATAACCCAATGTATGAAACATGGTTGATGACAGTAATTTTCATTGGTGGGTTGCACCTGCCAGCCACCATTAATTAGCCCCTCAAAGCTGACCTAGATCAGCTCATGAGGGAACCACTTCAAATCACCTGCAAAATCTTCTGCAGGGTCCCAAATTACCGATTTTCCTTTTTCTCCCTTTCTCAACTGCCTATTCCTTCAAAATACTTGTTTCCTTTCATTCTTCGTTTACCTTTACCCCATGCGTAAAAGCAGAGTGAAACACACTATATGAATGACCACTTCCCTTAAATTCCAGTGGTGGGGTACCCCCCCCCCCCCAGCCACGCCCAAAAATTGCAAAACCCCAGAAGTGACCTACAGTAGATCAGCTCATGAGGTAACCACTTCAAATCACTTGCAAAATCTTCTGCAGGGTCCCAGATATCATGAATGGCCACTTCCAGTAATTTCCAGTGGTGGGGTACAGCTGCCAGCCACCATTAATTAGCCCCTCAAAGCTGACCTAGATCAGCTCATGAGGTAACCACTTTAACCCTTGTTTGGCGGGGGTGGACTTAAGTCGGGCTAGAGAAGAAAGGACTATGTGGCGGGGAACGACTTAAGTCTGTGTGTAATTTTGGAGCAATATTGCCTCTGAGAGAGAGACGAGCGGTGGGCGGAGCGTAGGTCGAGCTCTGACCGTTCGCCACGGGTCCCGCGGGCCTACTGACGTTTACTCCACACACATCCACCCTCCCTCCCTCACTACACAGGGTATTATGTCAAGAAATTACCGTATTTTAGGGATTTTTCCTTCGTCTTGCACGATCGTTGCAAGAGAACGCGTGGTCGTAGGAGGATGGTTCTGGTGTCATTGGAAAGCTGAATTAAGGCCCTTTCAGGGATACATAATTGTATTACGCTCTGGCTCTTGTTTATGCATGAAAAAGAGCACGGAAATAAGCTCGTTTAGGGTAAAACCCCCCACTTGGCAGGTAGTAGAAGTTACCGCCTAGGCCGCTCGTAAGGTGTTAAATCACTTGCAAAATCTTTTGCAGGGTCCCAGATATCATGAATGACCACTTCCAGTAATTTCCAGTGGTAGGGTACCCCCGCCAGCCAAACCCAGAACTAACCTAGATCGACCCATCAGGTAACCTTTTCAAATCAATTGGAAAATCTTCTGCTGGGGCATGTGAGGTATACACATTATAACTTTTTGTTATATCAGGATTTTTACTGGGTTTGACTAGCTATTTTGTGGACTCAATCTCAACTGGGCAGGAAATAAATTTACACATACTGTACAGACACACACAGAAACATGCAGGGGTAAAATTACAACACAGAAGGACATTTATAGTTATTATATTCGATATAGCGTACAAATATTATGTGGCTTATTTGGCTACTTTTGCCGCCCAACCACCACCAACGGACGTAAAGGGAGTTCGATCTTTCCTAGGCATGGCAACCTACTATTGTTGTTTTGTCAAGAATTTTGCTGCCATCGCCAAGCCTTTACACATGTTAACAAATAAAGACGAACCATGCCGATGGACTGCAGAACGTCATCAAGCCTTCCAGAAATTAACAAAAAAATAGTACAAGCCCCAACAGCTGCTTTCCCTGACTATACTCAATCCTTCCGTCTGTACACCGACGTCTCCCTCATAGCCATCGCAACCGTACTCAGCCAAGTTCAAGACTGACGGGAACACATTATCGTCTGTGCAAGCTCAACACTCAATGAAGCACAGAAGAATTATGCTGCCACCAAACGTGAGTGCCTGGGAGCTGTATGGGCCCTCAACCATTTTCGTTCTTTCCTCTACAGACCGGGCAAACTACACACCACAACAGATGCCCTATCAAGATTGCCGAATTCTCTGGCCAGATTTGGACACAAGTATCTAACATCTTCGGGTACCAAATATCACACTCCTCAGCATGTTGGCCTCAAGGAAACGCTGTTTGCGAGCTCAGTCATAAAAGCATAGCAAACCAACTTAGGACCAGACTCCTTGCCCTCAACTCCATCGACTGGCCTGCGCAAGTAAAGATCATACAGTGGGGTACGAATACTTGCCCGAACGTCGACGGCATTACCCCCCACGAAAGAATATTTGGAGAAGCGCCTCAATTGATACCCGTCCGTCACCTTGCCCAACCACCAACGACTCTGCATATCTCTAAAGACCCTCTGAAACACCTCAAGAACCATCTACACCAGACTTGCCAAGATCTATAGAAGGATGCCTCACCACCAGAATATCTTTACAATCGGGGATCAAGTAATGATTGCCAAATTACCCATTACAAATAAGCTAGACCCCCATTACATCGGTCCTTACACCATCACGAAAGTCCAGAACCCGTTCCAGGTCATAATAAACTATCATGGCAAGTCTAGAATTTATCGCAACCGTTATGTAAGAATATACAAACCTTTTTCCTCTGAACCTGCTATTAATCCTGATAATTCGAAACACGATCAATCATCTCAAACTTACTTTTTAATGTTTAAACTGATCACGTCACGAAAGCATCTCTAGTTCGCAAACAAAACTATCAACCGCCACTATATCTTCTCATACATCCCCCCTCTCCCAGCTTTACACTTACCCCCAGACATTCACCTTGCGTCACTTCAGAAACAACCCCCATCCTTATTTGTGACCCCCCTCTGTTCCTGATCAGTCTCCTCCTTCCTCTCTCTCCACCTATACCAAACCCAAACTCGCTTGCTCCCCCTCTCTTCCCAAACGTTTATAATCTTTGCCTAAACCTTCTACCTCTACCAAGCCACCCTCATCATCTTACCGAACTAAAGCTAAAATACCTGTGCGACGTAAATCCCCCCAAATCAAACCTCTATCCAAATCCGTCAGCCAGCAAACATCCCCCCCATCCTCTACCTCTAGATAAAGTAAACCCCTGTCATCTACCTCTTCTTCTGACACTTTTTCGCCTAACCATTCCCCCCTCCCATACCTGCCCATCCTTGTCCAATTCCTACTATTCCACTGTCTCTCTACCCACTCTTCCTACTCACCTAGCCCCACCTCGATGTCCCTACCCCTCCAGTCAACCTAGCCAACTATCACCAGAAAATATTCCACTACCATCCCCTTAACTATTCGCCCTTCCACCTCACCTGTCCCTCCTTGTGTTCTTACTCCTCCACCTATTCCTCCTCGACAGCTAACACCTTCCAGCTTCCAACTTGACAGCTTCCCCACCTCCTCCTATTCCACCCCTTCCTTATCCGCACCTCCCTGCCCTGCATCACCTCACTCCTCTACATCTTCATTTTCTAGAAACCTGTATAAACCTATCCCCACTGAAGTCCCACTCTTCCATTAATTATATCACATTCCACCCCTCCCCTCATCACATGATGCCACAACTCAAGTTAAAGGACGCTCAAACTCACACAAATGTACCAAAGTGTAGCACCAATTCTCACCACTTGGGCCTCATTGATATTTTAGCGTCCGCACCTCTCATTCACCTTAAAATACCCCCAAAAAGGATTTCCCCCACCACTCTCCCAAGCAGCAACCCAGTAACAATCCTGAAAGAACCAGAGCGAAAGCCGACCGACACGAAGGGACCCAACAGCCAGAGGAGAAAGAAGAAGACGCACACAGGATCAAAGGACGCCGCCACACCTGTCATTCAACGGAGGGTCGCCCGGATGGACCAGGAGACCGACACCAACACGGCAGGAAAGCAAAGGATCCCAAAGGCACGTCGGCCAAGAGTGATTTACTCCCAACCTTTTTAACATCCACAGCACCTATATACCACACACATAATCATACTAAGGTAAATAATATAATTCTACCAGTGTCAAATATGATTCTCCCCAGTTGTACTACCGACCAAATAATTCAACCACGACTCTATGCACACGATAACCCTATGCCCAGTTATTGTATTGATTTATATCTATTGATTTATATATGTTTAATTATGACCAATCTGCATACGACCATCTCAAGAGAGAGATGCAGGAAAGACACCTAGTATCTCTCTACATTACGAGTATAGATATATGTAGCCCCCATGCCCAGTTGTTCCCTTCTAGCAACTAAGTGTATATGTAGTTAAGCCAGAGTTATGCCATACCGATATTAATATGACGAAGCTGTAGTCCCCTTGTTGTGTTGTGTCAAGTGCGTAACAACCAGGTCCCATCATCTTAATACGACGACGGCTATAATACCGTCATTTATGCATGTATTCATTTTGGGATAACTATCTTTATCCACGATTTTTGTTCTCTCTTCCATTTCTTTCCACACCTGTTATACGTCTTGTCAATCACCATCTTCTAGTATACAATACACATTCCTCTGCTTCGTGACCCCGTGCCCAGTTGTAACCTTTTGAGTCACCCTGTCACTTCTTCCCTCCGACACCACTATACCTGTTTTCATCGTAGGGAAATGCCACCCCTATGCCCAGAGTGTTAAGGGTCAATGTCAAAGTTCACGAGAGACACCCGCGAGCTAGCCTCACACCAGGCACCCCCCAAAACACAACCCTCCACCTGCAAAGACGTCCATAAGGATGTTATAAAGTGCCGATTCAGTTCGTTCCCAAGCCCCAATAAGTAGAAGGTAAAACCCTATCCTTGTTACCTCCATTAACTATCCTCTAATATGTATAGCCAAACTCGCAACTTAACCCAGGACAGACAGCGTGAGGCTAGGGCAACCACCTCGACCCCCTTAAGAGTGTGTTTTCCCCCCCTGACTTGCACGTTAACAAAACCACTATTCCTAACCCCCATGAGTGATCCACGTAAGTGAACACTAGATTCAATGATCAACCATAACTAAAAGTGTATCTCATGACAACCTAAAATCATATCACAACCCAATTAACGTAAAGAACTCCATGCCGCAGTATTTAAGGTGCAGCATGCCCCCCTAGCCCAGGGGACCCCACCAACCCCTCGACCTGTGCGTTTTTCCCCGCGTAGGTATACACTGACCCAGACGGGCCAACCAAATTCTTGCCAAACACCAGGTGAGCCTCCAACCTAAAACGAACTAAAAGTTCTAGTTACCTGCCAAAATGCTATCCTATCCCATCCTTAACCAAACCCAAAATCCCCCTTAACCAGTCCTAGATTCCTAATAGCATTTCAGCTAGACCAGAGAAGGATACTTATGTGTAATGATTAATAATGCCTTCCAGCATGGGCCAGTACGGCGCCCAGTAAAGTAGTGCCCCCCCTTGACCAAATCCTACTCTATACCACTCTAATAGTAACTTGTACTAGAATAAAGATGTCTGCATAACCAATCATATTACGGACTTCATACTGAAGAGATAAAGACCTCTTTAGCTACCCCCCTAATTTAAAAAAGAATAAATTAACATCTGCCTGACCCCCAACATCCAATAATTCTAGAATATTCTCCCCCCCCACCCCCCCTTTGACCAAACCTATAAATGCTCCCACCGAGACAAAGCTCGGCCAGTTCATTATTAGCTCTCAAATCAATGGCCTACCGCTCTGCTTGAAGTCTAGTATACTCCGTCCCTCAAGATCCCTGATAATTCGGCACCCCGTAGTCTGTGAAATCTGTGAGTAGGTAAATTAACCTTTTGTGAATATTTTATTATACCCGGACTCCCGAAAGGTAATATCATATCTACAAATAACTAATTTACCAATTATTGATTGTCTTTTAAACGCATTGTAGTGTGTCCTCTTCTACTTGGGTTTACAAGCAATCATAGAGTGTAGTAGTAACTCCTTTTGAATGACACATTGGATTCTGGACTCCCAGATTCAATGGTTATCCATCCGAGTACGTTTTCTGTTGTAATTTAGTGGTTGTTGAAGCAGGAAAAACCCGCCTTTCCAACAGCGACTAAATTAGAATAGTGGACACTAATACCTCAAACTCATACTTGATCTAGGACAGAAAGATCTTGCTATATTAGAAGGGATTATGCGAGAAACTCTTAATTGAGGACTCTGCAAGAATAACTCCATGGTAACAATTGTCTGTGGCCTCCCAAACAAAATTGTTAACTAAAAGGTTTCAAAACCGCCCAAGTCCCTTGAACCTCTTTCAAAGACCAGAGACAGATAAGAAAGTTGCTTTTCCCGACTATCTTACGTTCGTCCGATACCTTGTTAATCCGACCTGTGCCTGAGACATTGTATTTAAGGTCCCCATCCAAGAGTAACATATCGGAACTTCATCACCGGTTAAGCAAGTAACCCATCTGTAACCTTCTCTACACTACCGGACAACTTAGACGGCCCCAGAGCAGCTGTTAACCCCCGACATCACCAACTCAAGATAACCAGGAAACTCCATCACAGTGCTAACTCTCAAAAGTATCAGTGCTACGATACTATTTATTATACCATACAGTGTATTCTATTATGTCTCAATTATCTCTGATGTTACGAAGAAAGTTATTACGATGCTAGAGTGTGTGTTAAAGTATATCAGTGAATCTAAGACTAGGCGAACTGACTCCCGTAATTATTCTTGTCACCAGGTTTAACCTCGCCGAAGAAATAAGTCTTAATTATTTGGACTACGGCTCGAGTGAAAGCAATTCTAAAATAAGTGATTGTGATTGTTAACCAGAAACCTGAATCGCCCTCACTGATATTCTGTCTTAAGTGTTATCTAGACAAGTGAACATACCATACCAGTGAAGCTAGCTACTGTTATTCCCTCTTGGGAACAACTATATTACTTATATTTTCATCTTTGATTACGAGTCATATTCCCAGAGATTTAACATAACGAGATACCTAGCCTGTGTGATTCGCGTACCCGACATATCGTTGAAGTAATTGTGATCAGAAGAATAATACCTGAACGTTGGAAGTGGGAAGTGTGTCTCTATTATTATGTTCTATCCAACAACCAACCTTACTCCTAAAATCGATTAATGAAATATTACAAACACATGTGGCAGTCCGTGGATTCGAACCCAGGATGCTCACACCGAAAATCAACACCTTATGCATTTTACGCCACGAAGACAGTTAAAGAATGGTGGACACTGCCTACGATTTATTATGCAACTTCGAATCCTGCATATCAATCTAAGCATGTACACACATCCCAACTGCAACTCACGTAGACTATGCATATGTGAATGGAAAGAGCAATTAATGGGGCCTTAACCACTAGGGAAGACCTCTCGATAAATTACTCCTGAACCAATATCAATGATTATGTTCTATCCAACAACCTAAATTTATCTAAATCTGCGATAAGTGCTAGAGATTATAAAAGTCCAAAGTACGCATTTGACTTATCTAATTTACCATTGTTTCTTGTGCACATATAACCATTATTCTGCCTAGTGTTGAGGAGAATAAAGCTGCATTATAAACCATTCTTTTGATATTATCTGTGCCCTCTATTGATTCCGTTTGTGTACTGTGCATGAAATCCTATAACCCAATCTTGTAGAACCCACCTACCAAGTTAATCCTGCATAAAAACAGGGCATAACATTGGCGGCTAGCGGTGGTTCTTGATTCGGATAGAAGATTTCATTACATTACATTTTTTTGAAGCAATAGAAACATAATAACATCGAAAAATGGCAGCCCGTTCTCACATTCCCATTCCGAAATACGATGGGGAGACCTACGAAATAGAAACATACATGGACATTGTAAAGCCTGTGCTAGATTTGGCGTATACTACGGATCGAGAGAAAATCGCCGTATTACTTACGCACTTGGGAAACGCCGTTTCCCTAGTCGCATCACAGGTAACCCCTGCACTCACGTGGGACCAATTCAGGCCCATAGTTATTGAAGCTATCAAACCCTCATTGGGCATCTTCGTCGCCCACACCTGTATTTAAGATACAAAGTACGAAGGTGATTTGGATGCAACGTTGAACACCATTTCACAACATATCAAATCTTCATTCCCAACCCTACCTAGAATTCAACAAGAGCAGCAAATCCTTGTCAATTTAGTCTCAGTGTTTCCCTCAGCAGGTAAAGAATATTTTGCTGTGCACGACCCCGTCGGGTTCAAAAGGACCTAATCACCGTCCGACGAATCCTATCAGTACAACCCACGAAAACGGCGAAAATTGCTGCCATAAAGAGGTATACCAACCACCCGCAAAATGCTGCGAACCCTAGATAAACCAACCTCTACCGCCATCCACAAAACTCCAACTCCAAGCCAGCCTATCACTAAGAAGTACAAAGGAGTTCAAAGGAAATCAAGCAACAACAGGTCTAGTGACCCTTCTAGGCTGCTTGTCCTCCAAAACACTGAGGATCAAGTGTCCAAACAGTGGTTTAGAGTGGGTAAGGGAACATTGGAAAGGGAACTACTGCCCTAGAACTAATGTCCGTGGCAGGATTAGGAAGTTAGTAGGGGACAGATGGGTTAGTAACTGAGGGGGAGATAAAATAAAGTTATTCATTTACAAACGCAGTCAGTCGCGGGTTTGATGCGAGATATTTGTCTAAGCGGAGTTTAAATGAATCAACTGTGCTGCAGTCTATAACGTCTCGGGGAAGCCCATTCCACAAGTTGACAACTCGATTGAAGAAGAAATTCTTAGATTCGTGTGAGTTAAAAGATTTACCAATAATTTTGCAACCATTTCCCCACGTGTAATTAGATTGGTCGATAGTGAAGTACTTACTACAGTTCATATTGTCGATGCCTTTGATGATTTTGAACACTTGAATTAAGTCACCTCTTAATCTGCGCTGGGTTAAAGGAAATATATTTAATTCTCTAAGATGCTCTTCGTATGGTTTGTTCTTTAGGCTAGGTATCATTTTGGTAACTCTACGTTGAACTCGTTCTAGCTTGTTTATATCTTTTTGGTATTAAGGGCACCAGGATTGAACGCAGTATTCCAGAAGAGGGCGGACTAAGGAATTGTACAGGGTTAGGATAACTTCTTTGGATTTATGCTCAAATGACCTGCCTATATAGCCAATTATTTTGTTTGCCTTCTTATCAACTTCTGAACATTGTTGACTCGGTTTTAGGTTACTCGATATTGTTACTCCCAGATCGGTTTCTTTGTTTACATTCTTAAGCGGAGTGCCATTCATCGAATAGTTTGCCTTCTCATTTAGGTATCCGATATGTAGTACTTTACATTTATCCGCATTGAAACTCATTTGCCAAATTTGGGCCCAACATGACAATTTATCTAGATTGTGTTGCATATCGTCAACTTGTTCTTTTGAGAGTACGCTATTTGCAATTTTTCTATCGTCAGCAAATTTTGAGATTGTACAGGTGAGACCGTCATCTATGTCGTTGATGTAAATTAGAAAGAGAATTGGTCCTAGTACCGATCCCTGGGGTACCCGGCTACTTACATTGGTCCATTTAGATGCCTTACCGTTTATGACTACTCTTTGCTTTCTGTCGCTGAGCCAATTTTCTATCCATTTCAACACACCATCTTGTATTCCATGAGCTTTTAGTTTTAGCAGTAAACGTTTGTGGGGAACTTTGTCAAAGGCCTTTTGAAAATCAAGGTATATAATATCTACAGCTTTACTCTCATCGTAGAGGTTGAGGATATCGTGGAAGAAGTCTATAAGAGGTTTGTTAAACAGGAACGTTTTTTACGAAAGCCGTGTTGAGTATCTTTAAGTAAGTTATTTGCCTCTAAGTGATTTACGAGTCTGTCTCTTATGACCGTTTCTACCATTTTACATACAATTGAGGTTAAGCTAATTGGACGATAGTTACTGGGCAGGGATTTGCTGCCTTTTTTTAATATCGGTGTTACGTTGGCTAGCTTCCACTGATCAGGCATAGTCCCAGACTGCAAGGATTCATTGAATAGCAATGTCAGTGGTTTGGAGAGCTCATCCTTAGCTTCCTTTAGAACTCTAGGCGAGATTGTATCAGGTTCAGGCGTTTTATTTACCTTGAGTTTATCTAAACAATTCAATACTTCTCTCTCTGTAACGGTGATATTGCTTAGAACATCTGAATTATCAATCTGAATTGGCGATGGTGTAGGGATATCACTGAGGTCTTCGGTTGTAAAAACTGATGCAAAGAAGGTATTGAGGGTATTACTCATTTGTACTTCGTCTTTGGTGTATTCTCCATTTCATCGACTAACGGTCCAACAGTTGAAGTAACTACTTTTTTCTTTCTGATATATCTATAGAATTCTTTCGGGTTTGTTTTACTTTGATTCGCAACATGTAACTCCAGGGTCTTTTTACTTAGCTTAATTAACGTTTTGGCTTTGCGTCGTAGCTCTACAAATTTAACCCGTTCTTCTTCATTTTGTGAGGATTTTAATCTATCATTAGCAAATTTTTTAGCAAGCAGACAGTCTGAAATATCTTTATTCCACCATTTGGGCTTATCATTATGGCCTGGACGCCGTATTTTCGATGGTATGCAGTCTTGCACTGCCTTAAGGTAAGTGGTTGTGAAACACTCCCAAGATGTATTTATGTCGTTATTGTTAGTCAGAAAGCTCCAGTCAGTTTCTTTAACCCGTACAGCCCCAGCGACGCGTCTGACGCGTCGGCGATGTATGTAACGCACAGCCCCAGAGACGCGCCTGACGCGTCACCCTAATTGCGCTGACCGTAACCTCAGGTGTAGCCACTCAAGAGGGCTCAGATATGTAAGGGAACTGTGTACGTATCCCACGCAACCGTGCCGATGGTTGAAAACTCTCAAAGTCCACGTGCGTGCGCGCGAGCGCGCAATAACCTGTTTTTGTGGGATAATTGCCTTCAATTTTTTACTCTTGTAAAATCCGTTTTCGGGGGCTCTGTAGGACCATTTTTTAAGCTTTTTGAGCGGTTTTTCGTGTTTTTTCCTTCATTCCTAACCAATTCGCTATTGTTTCTGGAATAAAACCATTTTTTTGAAAACCGGCCGGGTTCTGGTGCGCAAACATTACAAAACTAGCCGGGGCTCCACGGGTTAAGCTTTGATTTATGTTTATGAACATTTGCTTTCTTGAAATTAGGGACTTTCTCAATGCTGCTATTTGATTTGTTACTAGTAAACTTTAAAGTGAAAGTTATCGTACGATGGTCGCTGTTACTGAATTCATCACCAACATTCAAATTCTCTATTAATTCTTCTTTTGTTGCGAGTACAAGGTCAAGCACATTATTACCACGGGTCAGAGATTGTACAAATTGAAAAAGTTAACTCTCTTGCAAGTTAGCATAGACGTCGTGTCCAGAGTGTGAAGTAATAATATCGCCCCATTTAGTCACGGGTAAGTTGAAATCGCCAAGATTTACGGTATCTTGTATGTTAGTTATTTCTGCAATTTGTTCATAAATTTAACTGTCAGTTTGCACTGATGAGATGGGGGTCTGTATAATAAAGCTAGTGTTATTTTAGTTCCTCGTTTATTATTTAATAGTACGTAAGATATGTCTATATTCGCAATTTGAGGTTTTGACATTAAGATGGGATTAAGACTTTCCTTTATAAAAAACAGAACTCCTCCTCCATTTCTATTGATCCGACTTTTCTCAAACATTGTATAACCAGGAAGCGTATATTCGGCTAAAAAGTCTCTGTCTTCCGTATTTAACCAGGATTCTGTAATGCCGATTATATCATAATGTTCTGTAAACACGATTTCCTCTAGATCTGAAAATTGATTGCGTATACTACGAGCATTTACATAAAACACCTTAAGAGTATTAGAGTTGGATGTTACTGATTGTGCATTGTTTGAATTTTCAGTTCGTATTTGACTTACACTACCCTGTCTGGGGTCTGGTTGACCCCGTTTTTTTAACGGAAATCCTTGACTGCATCGTTCAGCAGACGACCAAGACGTGCAGCTCCTACTTCATTGAGATGTACACCATCTCCTGAAAACAAAGATTTATCATAGTAAAAATTATCCCACGTGTCGACAAAGCCGATGTCCTCCTCCCTGCAGAGTTTGGCTAGTCGGCGATTTGTACTGGTAGCTAATTTGTAGAATCGGTTTTCTACATCAATCCGGGGAACAATTCTTGAAATTAAGATTCTATTAGATTTTTCCTTGAAGGACCTGATCAGCCGCCGGTACTTGCAAAGTAGTTCCTCTGACCGCGTCCGATACCTCCGGGAAACCTCAGCCTAGCAGACCGGGATTCCAACTCAACTCACTGCGGCGGATCTATAACAGGAACAAGGCCTACAACGTCAGTCAAAGTAAGAACCCCACCCTTGTCATTATAAACCCCTATGATTTTCCTGCGTGTAGTTCAAAGTGTGCCCTTCATGAAATTCGCGACTCCGCAAAATCCCGATCGAACCAACCTTGCATTTCAGTAAATGAGGAGGAGTTTGTTGAGGAAGAGGATGTCGAGGATTTTGAGCAGGAAGATATTGCTCACCTCATGAGCCCTGAAGCTACAGAAGAAATCCTGGAAGAGTCAGAAATAGACCCCCAGGATTTTTAGAATCTCCCCCGCCCACGATGGCCTCAGCGGGGGACGCCCTCAATGACAAAACTACCCCCATTTATCATCTCGCCAAGATTAAGGACATCCCTGTCCGATTATTGATCGACACTGGCGCCTCTAGATCATGTTTGTTCAATTCCTTCTTTTACAAACATCACCGCAAATTTGGGGCACTGTTGCCCACTAAATCCAAATTAATCAGTGCCGGAGATACTCCCTTGCAAATCCGGGGTGAAACACAACCTCTAAGCGTGACTACTCCTGCCCCCATGCCAATTGCTACCATTCATTCATAGTTTTTCCATCCGATTGTCAGCATTACGATGGATATTTAGGACTTCTCCTCCTCCAGAAACTCCAGGCCCAAGTTGATTGCGGCCAACGACTTATCTCTTTAACCCTTATTTAGCGGCGAGCAACATAAGTCGAGTTAAATAAAGCTGGACTATGTGGCGGCGCTCGACATAACTCGAGTGGCAATTTCAGCACGTAATGTGGCTGAGAGAGAGAGACAAGTGGTGGCAGGAGACTAGCGAGCGTATGACTGCTCCAGACCACCGCGGCGAACCTACTGACACAAATCTCAGCTCCCTCCCTCTCTCACTCGCTACATACTCAATTATGTTGAAAGTACCGAATTACCTGCTTTTGCACTCGCGTTGCACGGTTATTGCAAGAAAACTATCCATCATACAAGGATCGTTATGGTGTCATTCGAAAGCTCTGTTTATGCCCTTTCAGGGATAGGTACTTGTTTTACGTTCTGGGTCTTATTTAGGCATGAAAATGATCACGTAAACAGCCCTATTTTGGCTAAAAACACCCCGCTGTGCGGTACACATAAATAAACTGCATAGGCCGCTCGTAAGGTGTTAAAAAACAAAAAACAAACCCAAATAAAAAAAAAAAAAATCTGAGTTAATAAGTTCAACCAAGAAGAAGTCCATTCGACAATCCTGTTGCACCCTGAATCACAAGAGTGTGAATCAGCCTCTCAATCCCCAGAGCCAGAGTAAAATAGCCCCCTCAAAACCTCAGCCTTCTCAACCCTCGTCTGGGGGTAAAGAAAACCTTTCCCAGAACAATCACAATATACCTCTTAAGAACAAACACCAAAACAAAATTGAAACCCCCAAAAATCATGCCCACAAGACCTCCGTAAAACCTAAAGACAGCCACTACCCCCATGAAAGCTGAAGGAGAAAAACCCATATCCTTGTGTAATGCCCATCCTACTAGCCCATATTCTACTACAACTATTTCAGAAAATGCTGTGCACCCTTCTTTAAATGTTTTGCTAAATACTCCCAATGACATTGACCATCCTGTGCGACTTTCCGTGCCACCTTCTTTCCAGGTCACCCTGATAAATGTCCTATGCAAGCCCTATCCAATGATCAAATGAATGTACATGAACCACCCAAATTACGCATGCCCCCCTCTGAAATCCCATTTTCTATGTTTCCCATTCTTCCAACAGCAGCCGAAATTTCGCAGGTACCCCTCCCCTCTGCGTTTTATATGCCTAACCCTGACACACAGAAAACAAACATGCCCACACACCCTAAAACAAATCACATGCCAGAACCCCCTTTAAACTGCACTCCCAATGTTGTCATCCAAGATAAATGCAATATTCCCCCTAACCATCAGAAACGGGTTAACCTCCGCCAAATTCCTCAGAACTCCATGATCTTGACTCCCACTAATATGTCAATCAATCAGGACCGCTGCCTCATTCAGCCCGCAATCATCTCCTCAAACCAATAGCATATTAATAGCCAATATCTCCGAAGAGGTACTCACTTTACCCAAGGGCCTCATTATCGGAGACCTAGAGACTTTTGATGACCTAGCCATACCTAGCCATTTCCACCAATGCCCCCAATAGTTTAAAATTACCCTACATTCCCAAATCCCTTTCATGCCAACAAAAACAACAAATCTATTCCCTATTGCTAGAGTTTAGCGACGTCTTTGCCCAAACCCCCACCGAAATCGGAAAGACCAACCTAGAACAACAAGCCATAAACACCACAGGACCGCCCTTGCATCAGCCCTCCCGCAGGAAGAACCCTCTTCAGCGGCAAGAAGAAGAGCAACAAGTGCAAGACATGTTGGATGCAGGCATTGCTACTCCCTCCATCAGCCCCTGGTCCTCCCCAGTGGTACTGGTGAAAAAGAAGGATGAGTCCACTCGATTCTGCGTGGACTATCGCCGATTGAACGATGCAACGATCAAAGAAGCCACCCCTCTTCCACGTATCGACGACTCCCTCAACTCACTCCACAGCTAAAAATGGTTCACCACGTTGGACCTTCAAGCCGGTATTGGTAAGTTCCCATAAAACCAGAAGATCAACAGAAGACAACATTCTCCACCAGCGGCGGTCACTTGTACGAATTTAATGTACTACCATTTGGCCTCTGCAACGGCCCTGCCACCTTCTCCCGCCTGATGGAATCAGTACTAAAAGGTTTAACTTGGGAAACCTGCCTCGCCTACTTGGATGACGTAATAGTCTACTCCGGTACCTGGAAGGAACACCTACGTCGATTGAAGCAAGTACTACAACGAATAAGAAAAGCCGGACTAAAACTCAAACCCTCAAAATGTGAAATGGCAAGGAACACTGTTGACTTTTTAGGTCACGTAATATCCGACCAAGGAATTTACCCCGACCCCAAGAAACTATCTGCCATCCATAACCAACAACCCCCCACCACAGTAAAAGGAGTCCGCTCGTTTCTGGGATTAGCCACCTATTACAGACATTTCGTCCCACACTTCGCCGAAATAGCCCGTCCACTGCATCAACTCACCCATAAGGACACAGTATTTTCTTGGACACCTGAGAGAAATGCAGCATTCGAGAAGTTGAAAGAAAAACTAGTGCAAGCACCTACTTTATCGTTTCCCGACTACCAGCAACCTTTTCATCTCTACACGGACGCATCCTTATACGCCATTGGAGCCGTTCT
Source organism: Paralithodes platypus (assembly GCA_032716605.1). Classification (NCBI taxonomy): domain Eukaryota; kingdom Metazoa; phylum Arthropoda; class Malacostraca; order Decapoda; family Lithodidae; genus Paralithodes; species Paralithodes platypus. The sequence continues at coordinate 17,636,609 of CM064507.1, forward strand.
CGCCCAAGTCCAGGAGGGAAAAGAGCACGTCATTGCCTATGCTAGTTCTACTTTAAATCTAGCTCAACAAAATTATGCTGCCACCAAACGTGAATGTCTCGGAGTCATTTGGGCCCTCAACCATTTCCGGTCCTTTGTCCTAGGAGTGAAACTGGACATTATTACCGACCACCAATCTTTGCAATGGCTACGGAAATGCGAAACCAATTCAGCATTACTAGTACGATGGAGGGAAACGCTCGAAGAATATGACTTCACGATACAGTATCGACCAGGGAAACTCCACACAAATGCTGACGCCCTCTCCCATCATCCTGTACCAGAAGATCCCCCCACCAACTTGGCCGCCTTACAGCAAACAGATTTTATCCACACGTCCGTAATTCAGGACCTACCCAAACCAGCTGTTTCACTTCTGCAATCCTGGGAAAGAAGAATCAAGCCAACTTGGATGCCCAAACATATATTCTCGAAATTGACACGTTGGGGAGATCAATTCACCACGGAATCCGGCCATATAGTCGTCGAACCCACAGTCGCCCAAGAGTACATGACTGCCATTCATGAAGAGAACGGAATTCATCTCGGTCAAAAGAAGATGCTCAAGATCTTCCGGGACCAGTATTGGACACCCAACCCGTCCGGGATTGCTAAGCAGGTGACAGAAGCATGCAAACCCTGTGCATTAGGTAAGGACCAATGCCGCACAGCAGGACCAGCTGGCACCATTTCCGCTCAGAAACCGTTCCAGATACTTTCCCTTGATGTAATGGGACCTTTCCCTGTTAGCGCCGGCAAACGTTATATTGTCACGTTTGTTGACATTTACTCCAAATTCCTCATAGCTTGCCCCACAAAAGATCACACTGCCACCACAGTTGCTACACTCCTCGCCACAGATATTTTTCCCATTTTCGGCTATATTATCAGACAACGCTCCCGAATTTAGTGGTCAAGTTTGGGAAGAATTTGCAAAACAGTGCGGACTCAAAATTAAACACTCCTCCCCTTACTGGCCGCAAGGCAACGCTGTGTGCGAGAGTAGTCACCGTACGATTAACAACCAATTACGTACCCGTATGATTGCTTTAGACACCTCCGACTGGCCCTCTCAATTAAAAATGATCCAGTGGGGTATGAATACCTGTCCCAAAGAAGACGGAATTTCCCCCCATGAACGTGGGTATGGAGTAGCCCCCCTCTTATTACCATTTCATCACCCAGCACAACCCTCCACCACTCGACCCCAAATTGACCCTTTGCAACAACTAAAGAACACCCTACGCACCGACCAAAACTGCCAAGACACTAAACACGACAACACCCTTGATCAGAACCCCTTCACCATTCACGATACCGTAATGGTGGCCAAGCTTCCGGTCATCAATAAATTAGGCCCGAGATATGTCGGACCTTATACGGTCACCCAAATCCCAAATGCCTATCAAACCACCATTAATTATCACGGCGAGACTCGCACCTACAGAAATAGATTTGTTAGAATTTTTAAACCCCTAACTAAAGAAGATAGTATTTCCCCTACCAACCCCGACTCTGAGTTATCAACCCCCTGCACTCAACCGCCTTCCTTATTCAACCCCACCTCTCCAACCAACATTCCATCACAACCAAAGCCTCCTACACCACCTCCCCCTACTTTTCGCCAACACCCCCCCCGCACCCCTCCCCCCTCCGCGTTGTCCCCCGGAGTAACACCCCCCCCCCTATCATACCTGTATCTTCCACCTCGGACAACAAGCCTCAACAAACAAAACACATACCTCACAAACGCTCACAAACCACAAACCGTTACCAATTACGTCCATGAGTATCTTACAAAACCTACCCTGCAAAACCACATCTAACCAAACGCTTACAAAAATTACCCCCCTCCATCGCAACAATCCTCTTCAACCTCACCTTCTACCTCAACCAGAAAACCCCCACCTGCAAACCAATACCCCTTCCCTCCCCCCCATCTCAAAAAAAAAAACCCATCCCCTCCATCAGAAAACCTCTAGTTTCCTCACAATCTCCATCTCCCCCCCACTCCACCCCCAGTCCACAACCGAACTCATCAACATCCACATCTCCCATGTCTTCCTACCAGACCACCCAAACCCCCCCAACATCATAGACCATGATTATGCCATCAGCAAGCCAACAACCATCATCGATAACAGAACAACCAGCTCCTCCACAATGACCACCAACTTTCATTTTCCTTACCAACTCGATTTGCACCCCCCTCATTATCCCCTTTTCCTTCCACCCTTCCTCCTTCCGCAAGTAAACACCACAACATGCCTACCTCATCAACAACAAATACTTCAACTACCACAACCCCCACCTCACCTCCTCGCACCCCCAACCCAAAGCCGCCATGATACAGGACATCATTCAGTGACTCAAACCCCGAAATCAAAACCCGCCACACCATACAAACTAAATCAGGATGTTTACTCACCCGACCTGTCCGGGTTTCTCCCATTCTCGAAATTAACATAGAAAAGTCCACAACATTTCCAACAATCCACCCCACACACACACCCATGCTAAGAATCGCCAATATTTACCCCTCACCACACACATTGACACGACACCCGGTCAACCCCCCAGCTACACAGCCACCTGGTACCTCTACGTCCGCAGAGAGGTATGACCTGTCCACGCACCCTGCCTCTAACGTCACTCACTACCCAGGCCCCACCGTCTTCACATCGACCTCTTCCACTCTACCTAACCAACCAGCCACTATAATTTCGCCAACACCCTTCTTAAAGAGAATCAAAATCTCTACGGACTCAGGACAACTGGTCCGCATTCGATTCCAGCACGAAGCCCTAACGGCCGCCATCATAAATACCACGATGTCCTTCCTTCAGTTGACCATCGACCCCCACAAGACACCGGATTCCCGCTCCATCGATTGGTGGGAACTCCTCTATACATTACCAATGACCCACCACCAAGGAGACTCTCTCTCCTTCACACTTGAGGCTCGGGGAAGAGCCTATAACGAAGGGGAGGGAAGTAAAATACCCCCAGAAAGGATTTCCCCCACCACTCTCCCAAGCAGCAATCCAGTAACACTCCCGAAAGAACCAGAGCGAAAGCCGACCGACACGAAGGGACCCAACAGCCAGAGGAGAAAGAAGAAGACGCACACAGGATCAAAGGACGCCGCCACACCTGTCATTCAACGGAGGGTCGCCCGGATGGACCAGGAGACCGACACCAACACGGCAGGAAAGCAAAGGATCCCAAAGGCACGTCGGCCAAGAGTGATTTACTCCCAACCTTTTTAACATCCACAGCACCTATATACCACACACATAATCATACTAAGGTAAATAATATAATTCTACCTGGTGATGGGCTGGTCTATCAGAGTGAGAACTGAGCGATCTCTGCCATACCCATGTTACTCTGACTGTTCCTTTAACTTATATATTTCTAGATCTCAGGTGACGGCTTCTTTTCCGTGGATTGACCTCCCAATCTACCAAGATTGGAAGCCAAAGCGTAACATTTTTCCCTTGCCCCTCAAGTTTCTCTTCATAATTGCTGAGGGGCACAGGGCCCTGGGTGGGGCTTTGGTTTCCCGGGTGTTTCCGCACCCTCCTCAGCTCCCCGCCATGGAGTGGCTTCGGTCACCCAGGCTTTATTGTGGCCAGGGAGGGTTCTGTGGGGGCGCTCGGTTATGGCCTTGGAATTGCTCGGGGCCTTGGGGCTGTTCGGCGAGGCAGCTTGGGGAACAACAACAACAACAACAACATATAATTCTACCAGTGTCAAATATGATTCTCCCCAGTTGTACTACCGACAAAATAATTTAACCACGACTCTATGCACACGATAACCCTATACCCAGTTATTGTATTTTTTATATCTGTTGATTTATATATGTTTAATTATGACCAATCTGCATACGACCATCTCAAGAGAGAGATGCAGGAAAGACACCTAGTATTACATTACGAGTACAGATATATGTAGCCCCATGCCCAGTTGTTCCCTTCTAGCAACTAAGTGTATATGTAGTTAAGCCAGAGTTATGCCATACCGATATTAATATGACGAAGCGGTAGTCCCCTTGTGTTTGTGTCAAGTGCGTAACAACCAGGTTCCATCATCTTAATATGACGACGGCTATAATACCGTCATTTATGCAAGTATTCATTTTGGGATAACTATCTTTATCCACGATTTTTGTTCTCTCTTCCATTTCTTTCCACACCTGTTATACGTCTTGTCAATCACCATCTTCTAGTATACAATACACATTCCTCTTCTTCGTGACCCTGTGCCCAGTTGTAACCTTTTGAGTCACCCTGTCACTTCTTCCCTCAGACACCACTATACCTGTTTTCATCGTAGGGAAATGCCACCCCTATGCCCAGAGTGTTAAGGGTCAATGTCAAAGTTCACGAGAGACACCCGAGACCTAGCCTCACACCAGGCGCCCCCCATAACACAACCCTCCACCTGCAAAGATGTCCATAAGGATGTTATATAGTGCCGATTCAGTTCGTTCTCAAGCCTCAGTAAGTAGAAGGTAAAACCCTATCCTTGTTACCTCCATTAACTATCCTCTAACATGTATAGCCAAACTCGCAACTTGACCCAGAAGGATAGACAGCACGAGGCTAGGGCAACCACCTCGAACCCCCTTAAGAGTGTGTTTTCCCCCCCTGACTTGCACGTTAACAAAACCACTATTCCTAACCCCCATGAGTGAATCTCGTAAGTGAAAACTAGATTCAATGATCAACCATAACTAAAAGTGTATCTCATGACAACCTAAAATCATATCACAACCCAATTAACGTAAAGAACTCCATGCCGCAGTATTAAAGGTGCGGCATGGGGTCCCAAGAGGACCCCACCAACCCCCCAACCTGCGCGTTTTTCCCCGCGTAGGTATACACTGACCCCGACGGGCCAACCAAATTCTTGCCAAACACCAGGTGAGCCTCCAACCTAAAACGAACTAAAAGTTCTAGTTACCTGCCAAAATGCTATCCTATCCCATCCTTAACCAAACCCAAAATACCCATTAACCAGTCTTAGATTCCTAATAGCATTTCAGCTAGACCAGAGAAGGATACTTATGTGCAATGATGAATAATGCCTTCCAGCATGGGCCAGTACGGCACCCAGTAAAGTAGTGGCCCCTTTAACCAAATCCTACTCTATACCACTCTAATAGTAACTTGTACTAGAGTAAAGATGTCCACAATAACCAATTATATTACGGACTACATACTGAAGAGATAAAGACCTCTTTCACTACCCCCCAAAGTTAAAAAATAATAAATTAACTTCTGCCTGACCCCCAACATCCAATAGTTCTAGAACATTCTCCCCCCCTTTGACCAAACCTATAAATGCTCCCACCGAGACAAAGCTCGGCCAGTTCATTATTAGCTCTCAAATTAACGGCCTACCGCTCTGCTTGAAGTCTAGTATACTCCATCCCTCAAGATCCCTGATAATTCGGCACCCCGTAGTCTGTGAAATCTGTGAGTAGGTAAATTAACCTTTTGTGAATATTTTATTATACCCGGACTCCCGAAAGGTAATATCATATCTACAAATAACTAATTTACCAATTATTGATTGTCTTTTAAACGCATTGTAGTGTGTCCTCTTCTACTTGGGTTTACAAGCAATCATAGAGTGTAGTAGTAACTCCTTTTGAATGACACATTGGATTCTGGACTCCCAGATTCAATGGTTATCCATCCGAGTACGTTTTCTGTTGTAATTTAGTGGTTGTTGAAGCAGGAAAAACCCGCCTTTCCAACAGTGACTAAATTAGAATAGTGGACACTAATACCTCAAACTTGATCTAGGACAGAAAGATCTTGCTATGTTAGAAGGGATTATGCGAGAAACTCTTAATTGAGGACTCTGCAAGAATAACTCCTTGGTAGCAATTGTCTGTGGCCTCCCAAACAAAATTGTTAACTAAAAGGTTTCAAAACCGCCCAAGTCCCTTGAACCTCTTTCAAAGACCAGAGACAGATAAGAAAGTTGCTTTTCCCGACTATCTTACGTTCGTCCGATACCTTGTTAATCCGGCCTGTGCCTGAGACATTGTATTTAAGGTCCCCATCCAAGAGTAACATATCGGAACTTCATCACCGGTCAATGCCCCATTCCCACTGGTGAGACAAGTCACGATTTTCGTCGCCGATGACTTCGTTTTGTCAAATTCGCAAGAATACGTGCAACGTTCACGATTTTGACCGTTTCAAACAGATGACAAATTATACTCGGCGAAGATGTCGCAGATGTCGGCGACGCAATCGCCGACCTTCTGCGACGTTAACGGCGAAGTGAGCGATGTTTCGCCGATGACCTCTGCGAGGCATGTCACATTTTCAAAAATATCTTGCGAAATCATGCGAAGATGAAAGAAAACTCGCTGTATGTTCTGCAACGTCTTCGGCGATTCAAGCGATGGTTCGGCGTTTACTTCGGCGAGATGATATGTTTTTTTTTAAAGGCACAAATTCTTGCGATGAATGAACGATTCCTCGTCGATCATCGCAGATCATCGCAGATCATTGCAGATACGTAGCCGAGGTGTCCGAACAAGATCGGCGAGGTGTGCGCACCTGAGCAAATGTAACGTGAATGTGCTAATTGCAGAGTGAAATTAGCATATCATGTTACAATCTGTCACACAAAGAAATATCATACATAGTAACCAGTGTACAAACCGGATCCCTCCTCCCCCCAAATTATAACACAACAGAAATACAATCAATTAAAATACGCACTGGCAACACCTCCAACATAACCATCATAAACACATACATCCCTCCCCAAACATCCCCTACAGTACCAAATGAATACAGACCACACTTACAACACATCACAAACACCCCACACCTCATCCTGGGTGGTGACTTCAACGCCAAGACGTCGGCCTGGTTTGTCGAGAACCCCGACACAGACAGAGGGCTGGTACTACAAAACCAAATAGATAACCTCATCATCCTTAACCTCTCCGCGGCGCACAGGGGGTTTTCTACAGGGTAAGACTGTGCGCACCTATGATGATTTTGGGACCTATTGCCAATTTTGATAAAAAGTACATCATCGTGTAGGGAATGTTTGCGTGCATCGGCCCATATATATTTGACCCCCCAAAATATGTCTGGGGGGGGGTAGGGGAACGGTCCGTAGTTGAAAAATGTGGAGCGAATGGCACCGCGCGGCTAGATTGTCATCGAGCGGCGAGATTTCCCTGCCGAATATTTACGCGCGCAGGGGATAGAAGGAGAGGGAGGAGGGGGTGGGTTACCGCGTATTATCACGTATATCTCCTTTTTCGAGCCCTTTTAGGCTATTTAGAGTATGTATACATGTGTAGGGCACCCATATAACAATGAATATGCCTCATAGTGACCAAAAATTGCAATATATAAGGGAATTATAAGAGAATATTTAGGCGGGAATGAAGATGTGTTGGAGGTTTGGCGGCAATTTATGAGCTGAGAGTGTGGTTTACGCCATACATATCACGTATATCTTGTACGTATAGCACTGTCACGCTATAATACAGACTTGTACGTATGTATACGTGCCATATATCAAAATATATACCGCATATAAACCAATTCATGCGATATTTACGCACATTATCAATGAGTTTCTATGCGTGAACCAAGGTGTGAGTGAGTTGTGGTGGGAATGAAAGGGGGAGAGGGTGTGTTACGCCATAAATATCACGTCAATCTTGTATTTAGAGCACTCTCATGCTATAATAAAGACGTGTACATATGTAGGCGTCCCATATAACAAGGAATATACCGCATATAGCCCAATTGATGCGATATTTACGCAAATTGTGAATGTGTTTCTAGCAGACGGAAGCCTGAAAGGGGGGGTGGGAGGGGGGGGGTGGGTGGGAGGGAGGCATGCAGGGGTGCAGTGAGTGAGTGAGTGAGTCGTGGAGAGATGGAAGTCAGGCAGATCTCTAGATAGATAACCAGCTTAGTGATAATTGTGGAGGCGCCCCAGGCGTATTGATGTTTGGTATTTTGACCCTTATGTCTACCAGATGGCTGGTGTTCGTTGCCATCAACAGGTCTACAATAACATGAGTCAGGAATGGAGAGAGAGAGAGAGAGAGAGAAACTGAGACATGCGTATGTCGTACATATAAATGGACTTCAGAATTGCATTTTTATGCAAGCAGACATTGCATTTTAGACACATGTGAAGTACCACAGAAACATGTAGGCCATTGACTGTAAATAAAGTACTATATTTATAGACCACCAGCGACGGTGCTGAGTCAACACAGGCAGATTGCCTGTTGTGATAGAGGGCTAAATATAGACTGGTGTCTCCTTACACCTGCGAAAGGGTAGATTGCCACCAGAGAAACGTTTACTTATTTATTTCGAAGTAATATGCAATCTAAATGTATATTCGAGACCTACTGCAATTATTTGTATGACAGTCATGACTATGTATAATCCAATATACGCGCGTAGGCGAGACATAAGAAAGCTGGTTGAGCAATTTTCGACACCCACACAGTTATTATTCAGTTTGATTTACAATATTATACAATACAAATGTATTTGTGAAGAGTATTTTATCCATTATTGTATTTATACCAATTTTGTTCCCAGACAGAGCTGCTGTAGCTGGAGAATCAAGGAGCGGCAAGGGTCACCTCGTGACCGCCTGACCGTGTGAAAATGAGTGGAGTCACACTGAGAGGGGCAATTTTGCTGAGTGTTTGGGCAATTTTTGACAGAATAAAGTTATATAATTACTAATTCTTGACAGAGACAAACTATTATAACCCTTGGCATGATATAATTGATAATCCCATCAATTTACAATCGTAAATTGGTGGGATAATTCATTTTTTTTTGTATATTGTCATTTCGATTGTAGACACGAAGTTTTGAGTGATATTTGGTATGAGCTCCTGTGGCATGGTTGGTAAGGTCGCGGACTGGAAAACTCAAAGTGTCGTAGGGTAGTGGGATCGAATCCAGGAGGGGGTTATGGGGAAGGTTTTATATTGTCTAGAAAAAATTTATAAATTTTTTTTTACAAGATCATGCCATTGTATTCAAACAATATGAAATATTCATAGAATATATCATATTGTAAGAATACAATGACATGACCTTGTTTTCTTTTTTTTTTTTATTGTTTTATTTTATTATCATAGTAGGTTTGACATGATTTATTGAAACATATTTATTTTTGTACAATTCATTTGAGGTAAGAAAATGATTATATACACATTACTTAGGCTAATAACAAACATATATATTGATATACTAAAAAAATAAGGCATATTACATGTAAATCTTTGAAACTTATAAACTAAATAATGAAACATACAATTATATAATGTAAAAGCTATATCACAGGGACATCTTTGGAACTTATACATTATATAATATATATGTTACATTATGAGGTAGCGTGATCAATTAGGTCAGGTCAGGTAAGGTAGGGCACGAGTCCAGGGCAGGGCAGGGCAGGAGGCGAGTCCAGGGCAGGGCACGGGGCGAGTCCAGGGCAGGGCAGGGCAGGGCAGGGGCCGACACTCAGTAGTTCTTGAAGGTGTGGTAGTCCCTGAAGCAGTCACCCAGGCAGAGTGCAACTTTGCACTCGGCGCACATTGAGGTGACTCTTTGGTCACATGGGGTTTCCTCACACTGGAGCTGCAGACGGTGCACTGCACCTGCCTGTGACGAGTGCCAATCAGCTCGGTGTTGGTTGTGTAGTGTCTTTCGACACCCAGCTGGATGCGGTCAGGAACGTGATCCCCACGCCATGCCGTACGTCTGTGAGTGGTGGTGCCATACTTCTCCAGGAGTTGGTAGGAGACGTTGTACACGAACTCCCGGAATTTCAGCTTCTGGTTTGGGGCCATATCCTTCTTCACCAACCACAAGTTGTAGGCGTTCAGCATCGTTATGTCAACTAGGTGGAGGAAGAGCTTGTGATACCACTTCACAGTCTTCCTCAGACACTCAACACCTGACAGCTGACAGTCAGACTTGTCCACCAGGCGCATGTTTTTGGTGTAGTCCACTACCATGTCGGGCTTGTAGATTGTCTTCCTGGTTCGGTAGTGGATTTTGCCAGAATCCACCTGGGCACCTGTGTGGACGGTGGAAAGCAGGTGGACGTCTCGCTTATCCTTCCACTTCAGGGCTATCAGTTTCCCACACTTCTCGAGCTGCTTGTATTTCTGCCCCTTTCGTCGCCTTCTTCGCACATGCCTCTCGCGGTGTTCCTGGGCCAGGTCGTCTTCTGAAGGTGTGTCACTGGAGGAGGCATCTGTGAGAGGAATGACATCACCTGTGAACTTTGGCATAAACTTTCTTGTCTTTCTGACAGTCCCACATGACCCCGTTTGGTTGTCATAAAGAAACTGGCAGAGAGCAGGAGAAGTATACCAGTTGTCAGTGTAGATGATGTGGCCTTTGCCCAGGTAAGGTGCCAACATTTTCCTGACGATGGCACCTGACATGCCCATGGGGTCATTGGCAGCGGCTTTCGGTACGTCAATGTCAGTTCCTGTATACACGATCATGTCAAGCACTATTCCAGTTTCACAGTCGCACAACACGAAGAGCTTGATTCCGAACCTATGCCTCTTCAAGGGGATATACTGCTTGAAACAAGACGTCCTTTGAAGAGCACGAGCGACTCATCAATCACCAAATTGAGGAAGGGGTAAAAGTATTTCCTATACCTCTCCAACAACATGGTGAACACATCCCGAACTTTCCATATCCTGTCAATCCTGTTAGGATTTTCGTTGTCTGCAAAGTGCATAAATCTTAGCAGCAACAAAAATCTGTCACGAGTCATGAACTTATTGAAAGTTGGGGTGGCGATGAGAGGGTCGTGCTTCCAGTAGTGTTGCAACACATGCTTCTTGATCAGAGGCATGAGGAACAACAAGGCAAAGAACGTCAGAAATTCTGCCACAGTCGTATCCACCCAGCCTCGTATTCTCGCTTTTTGAGAAAGGACGTCCAATCTGCCAAACACCCACCTGTAGTAGGCGTTTGTTTGGGCAACGATGTACGTCATTACCTCCATGTCGAAAAAAAGCGAGGAAGAAGTCGCTTTCGTTCGCTTGATCATCACAGGGCCAGTCGTCAGTTGTTCCTGACGTCCCAGGATTGAACTGGGGCACGTCAGGTACAAAATTGACCCCGTCAGACCAATCGAACGAAGGCATGCCAGGGATCGGAATGTCGTCTGCGTCTGCTTCTGCGTCTGAAATATCGCTTCCATGGTCGCGATACAGCACTTCATCATCATTACCCTCCTCTTCACTCGACAGACGATGCCCTTCCTCGTTTTCGTCACCGACGTCGGACTCACTCCCACTGTCCACTCCCAAATCCCCCCACCCTTGGTCCCGTGCTAGGGCTTCGTCGTCGAAACCCGGGCTGCCAATGTCCTGCGAATCACCATCAAACAGCAGGGCGGCATACTTAGATGGTGTAAGAGTTTTCCGGGTCACTTTGGCACGTGGGGGAGTGTTATGGACAGGGACAGCAGAGGTGGTGGCAGGGGCGGCGGCAGGGGCGGCGGCGGCAGGGGCAGCAGTGGTGCGTGGCCTTGATGGCAAGATGATGGTGGTGCCTGTCGCCCTTCTCTCTGGTCCTTGGGCAGGGGCGGCAGGGGCGGCTGGGGCGGCAGGGGCAGCAGGGGCAGGGGCGGCAGGGGCAGCAGGGCCGGCAGGGACACCAGGGCCAGCAGTCGCTTTCCCAGTCGCTTTCCCTCTCCCTTTCCCCTTCCCCTTCCCTGTTCCTTGGGCAGGGGCGGCAGGGGCGGCAGGGGCAGCAGGGGCGGCAGGGGCGGCAGGGGCAGCAGGGGCGGCAGGGGCAGCCGGGCCAGGGGCGGCTGGTGGTGGTGGTGGTGGTAGGGGCACTGTGGCTGGCGTACGGGTTCTTTTCCCTACGCCCGTGCCTTTCATTTTTCCTGCCCCCGCAGGTAATGCAGCCCTAGGGCGGCCTCCTGCGTCGCTGGTACCGGTGGCAGGGGTGGCAGGGGTGGCAGTGGTGGCAGTGGTGGTGGTAGTGGTTGTTGCAGTGGCCTGGGTCGTGGTGGCAGTGTCCCGAAAGACCAATGACCTCTGTGCCATTGCCCTGCTTGCACGTGTTTTACGTGCTTTTGGTGCTGGTGATTCGTCCTCTGAGCTGTAGGGCGTGTCGTACTGGTAGCTAGGGTCTTTGGCAGCCACCCTCTGCCTTCCACGGCGGCTAACACCACCAGAAGGAGGGCTGGTTGTGTCATCAGGGAGCGAGCGTGAGGGACGTGTAGGCTCCATGACTAGTGCGTGGTTACTGGCGCGGTGGTGCTTGCACGAGTGCGGGGCGAGCGTTTGGCGGGGTGGTATCGAGAGTTGACATGTAGTACTATACCCACACCAATTTTCAGCCGCCTGGCTATAAACGCGCGGTTTTGGTACGTGTTCAAAGTCTCTGCTCTTAAGAGTCTACCCGCAGTGCGCCGGGGGAACTCTTAAGAGTCTCCCCGCAGCTCCCGGGTTAACGACATCCATCAACATACCCATATTCCTCACCAAGCCCTCTATAACCCATCATCTCCAGACATCACCTTTTGCTCCCCAGAACTCGCCCCCACAACATCCTGGAGGGTGGTCAGAACCTTAGGCTCGGACCACCTCCCGATCATTATCACCACCAAAACCAGACTCACCCCAGCTAGCCACAAACACACATACACCAATTATTATAAAAGAGCTAACTGGGAAGCATTCACAAATGAGACAGAACAACACTTCACAACTCTAAACAGTACACCCATCACTAACATCAACAATTCTGTACACATACTCAATAAAACTATCCAAAACGCTGACAAGAAACACATTCCAAGAGGTAACAAAAAAAGACACAACCCCAACTTCACACCAGAAATTCAAAACCTCATCAGACAAGGCGACATACTGAAACACTCCCCAGCACCCCACACACAAGACATCACACAACAAATTCAAGCACTCAACACCCAAACTAACAACAAAATACAAGAACAATAAAAACTAAATTGGAATAACTTCCTACAAACACTTGATCACAAAACAAACCACAAAAAAATCTACAAAACACTAAACAGCATCACACTTTCCAACAGCAACATAACACAATCACATGCTGCAATCACAACAACAGACTCTACTCCTTCATGTAAACAACAAGCAAACACTCTCATCAATCACTTCTCACATGTCAGCCACCTAAAACCTCACAAAGACGACCGACGTGTCATCCGATGTAAGAGACAATTCCCCACAGACCCTGACTATACACCCTTCACCAATCACCAGACAAAGCAAATCATCAACAATCTCAAGCACTCACCCGCCTGTGGCCTAGACAACATAAGCAACATACACCTCAGACACCTGGGACCACAAGGCATAAAAGCACTCACTAACATATCAAACTACAGCTATTCACACAACACAATACCAGACATTTGGAAGCATGGTATCATCATCACATTCCCCAAACCCAACAAAAACCCCACGCTACCCTCCTCGCACCGCCCCATCACACTCCTTTGCTCCCCCTCCAAAGTCATGGAACGCCTAGTATTACAACTAATTACACCCGACCTCCCCTAGCTCCAACACAACATGGCTTTAGGCCACTGCACTCCACAAACACTCTTCTCACAGACCTTACACAAAGAGCTTTTGACGGCATCAACTCAGCTAGACCACCACACAGATCACTATTAGCCACACTCGACATTAGTAAAGCCTTCGATGCCATCCCCCGCTACAACCTAACAAAACAAAATCTACAACACAAACATGCACAACAACACAAAAAGGTGGCTGGCCAACTTCCTAGCAGGCAGATGTGCACACGTATCTTTTGCCGGTCAGTCATCTAAAATCAGAAACTTTCCAAACGGAGTCCCACAAGGATCCGTCCTATCGCCCGCACTCTTCAATCTGTACATGCACGATATAACTACACCCAATACGCCCCAAATAAACTTAGCTTCCTATGCAGATGACATAACACTCACATGCACACACCATGACCCAAAAAGAGCAACATATCTCCTTCAACCCTATCTCAACACACTACATGGCTGGTGCACTACAAACAGACTTAATCTAGCCCCAGCCAAATCCACCGCAACCCTGCTCACAAGCTGGACAGGAGAACACGAATACATTCCTCAACTCACCATAAACAACACACCCCTAACACATACACACACCCAAAATCCTAGGAGTAACATATGATACTCATATGACATTCAAACAGCACACCACAAACATTAAAAAGAAACTGACACCCAGACTTAACGCCCTCAGGTCACTTGCTCACACAAAATTTGGACACAACAAAGAAACTACCACCACACTATATAAACAATACATAAGATCAGTGATGGAATACGCAAGCCCAGCCTGGGCTTCTAACCTAGCTGAAACACATCATAAGACCTTACAGACTATTCCAAACAAAGCCCTGAAGATCATTACAGGCTGCACAGCTACTGCACCCACAGATCACCTTCATCAAGAAACCAAAATCCTCAAAGTCAAAGACCATCTGGACATGAGAGGCACTCAATTCCTGGCAGCAGCCTCCACGAACCAAGACCACCCACTAAACTACATGGCAACACACCCATAGACACCAAGAAATATCAAAACAACACCCAGCACACGGTATCACACACAATTATTGTCCTCTCTCCCTCCCTGCCCACCCCGAACCAACTTCCAGAAGCACATCCATACTCATATCTCTCGCCGATCCATCCACTCACTCACAGACAACACGCAGTTGCATGCACGACCTCCCGAAATCCATCCTTCCGAATCCTCCCTTCCTCGCGAGGACAGAGTCCGCCTGGCCAGGCTGAGATGCGGACACCATCCAGCTCTCCTGAGCTATCAGAAGAGACTGCATGACTCCGTTGTCGACGCCTGCCCGGGATGTAACACAGCACCCCATACCATTAAACACATCATAGAAGACTGCATTTCACACAACCACTTACGCCAACAACACAATCTACACTCAATGAGAGCTCTGTGGGAAAGCCCGATCGTGGCCATGGCCTTCCTCAGGGACTCGGGGCTGTTCGGCCAGGCAGCTTAGGGAACAACAACAACAACAACAACAATCTGTCAAGGAAATAGCCCCCACACCCACCCCATATCTCGTTACAATGGGTCAAGTAAACACTTTTGTTGTTGTATATAAAGACATTGACACGGCCCCAGAGCTCATTCTACATTAACCTCGACCACAACGTGCCTGTATAATTTTGAGATGGTGAGACATACGCCGCCTCTACGCCAAAGCGATGTACGTGTTCGTATGGACCTTGTCGCCCATGCGACGCGACAGCGCCTAATTTATCTGGAATGCCTATTGGAGCTTTCCAGAAAGGAGAGGAAAGCAGAGAGGAAAAGGAAGGAAGAAGAGGAGAGGAGAAAAAAAAACGACGAAGAAGCGAAGAGTGTGGTCGAGACCGTGGCTGTTAATGCGAGCTAGGTTTGGGGGTTATGAAAATCTTATGAAAGAAGTAGAAGCAGAGGACCAAGCTGATTTCAAAAACTTCCTGAGAGTCGACCCGGCACTCTTTATAGAGATTCTGGTAAAAATAGGACCCTTCTTTGCCAAAAAGGACACTAACTTGAGGCAAGCCATTAAACCTGGTTTGCATTTAGCAGTTACATTGCGTTACCTAGCTACAGGTGACAGCTACAAGAGTCTAATGTATTTTTTCAGGATAGCGCACAACACCATCTCCAAAATTGTGCCCGAGGTGTGTGAGGCAATTGTGAGTGCGTGCATGGATGATGTTATTGTTTGTCCAACAACACCACAAGAGTGGAAGGAAGTTGCAAATAGATTTGCTAGGAAGTGGCAATTTCAACATGCTATGGGCGCCTTGGATGGCAAACATGTTGCAATCAGAAAACCACCCAAAGCTGCCACGACCTTCTATAATTACAAAGGTTACCATTCCATTGTGCTGCTTGTCATCGCTGACGCAGACTACAAATTTCTCTACATCGATGTAGGTGCAGAGGGATCAGTGTAAGATGGAGGACTGTTTCTACGAACACCCATTCGTTTGCTGTTGGAGAAGAATGACGTTGGTGTTCCTGAGCCAGAGCCGCTAGAAAACAGCACCCGAGGACATTCCATTCTTTATAATTGGAGACGACGAATTCCCACTGAAGACTTGGATGATGAAACCATAACCAATGAGAGGCTTATCTAACGAAAAACGTATTTTTAATTACCGACTATCCCGAGCCAGGAGAGTGGTTGAGAATGTGTTTGGTATCATGTCAGCCCGGTAAGTAAAACACATGTTTAAAATTGGTCTAAAATCTAGTATATATATATTTATTTTTATTTTTTACATATAAAATTATATATGTGTGTCTATATAGACACATATCATACGTCCAGCAATACATCTACGCAGGGGTTGACAGTGGCCAATCTCCACTCAAAACAATAAACCATCTTTAAAATCTTAAAAGAAGCTCCTCGTTCACTCTAATATTTGGAAGAATTTCTTCTGGCAATATATGTCAGTCATAATTGGAGTTGGTTGTGAAAAAAGGATCTGACTCGTGTTGGGTGATCGAATTTATGGAGAATCACATTTCATTATGTTATTATGTTTTCAGTACTAATTTTGTGTTTTACACACACACACTTTGGTAATATAGTTGCAGATTTTCCTCATATTGATGCATGGTTTGTTCATCCAGCCCCAATTGTTTGTCAAATATTATAATTGTTTTTACCTTTCTCATTACAGGTTCCGGTGTCTCCTCACAACCATACCTCTCCATCCTAATCGCGTTGAATCTGTTGTCATGGCGTGCTGTTGCCTACATAATATTTTACGCGTTAGGAATCCCTCGGATCGAAAAGGTATTGTTGTTGAGGAGAACATTGACACAGGAGCAGTAATTCAGTGGTGCGTCAGGCAGACATCCTCGACCGTGTTGGGCCCAGGCCTGGTAACACCGCTACGAAAGATGGCAAGGATGTTCGTGAGAAGCTCTTGTGGATTGGCAGAATCGAATGATAGGACGTACACCATCAGAAACATAACATACCAAAATAACACTGGACTATTGTATATATATATATATATATATATATTATATATAATATATATATATATATATATATATATATATTATATATATATATATAATAATATATATATATATAATATATATATATATATCTATATATATATATATATGTGCATGAATAAAGGAACTACATGTTAAATGTAAAAATATTCATTTAAAATCAAATTTGCAACATTACAAGACATTAACAATAGTACAAAATACAAATATTGATAAGATATCTATACTATTACAAAATAATATATGAAGTACAGTACAGCACTCACTAACGATAGTGCTATCGGGTAGGTACCTGTAAGCATAGCATGCCTCAAGTGACCCCTATCAACTACCCTACAAATAACCTACATTTATCGCACAAATAAAGTAAGGAAATCGCTAAAGCAAGCAATTGATACTATCGACAATGAATAGATATAATATAAAGACAAATAATTGCAAAATATGAAGAAGTAACAACAGATTTAAACAAAGAGTACTCTTTTAACAAGAACAATTAATTAAACAAAAATCATCAATATTAATATTAATAATAGAAAAAGAAAAAGATATACAATGAATACAAACAAAAAGTAAGCAGAGGTTATACAAGAAACTTCAAGTTAAAAATGCTTGATTAAAATTAATGATGTAAAAATTTTTAATACTGTCACAATAATTGACCCTAAAAAGATTAAATTTATGTCACAATTTACTTGCCTAAAAATAAGGGGCAAAAATTATACGTTATGAAGAACATCTTGCATAACTCTCTCTCTCTCTCTCTCTATATATATTGTTACGACCGGGACTACGAATAAAACAAGGGCACTCAATGATTGGACTAGTAATAGGGCACTATGCAACAACGGTACGCTAGATCCAAACCCTCGAACTTATATGCCGGCGAACAAAACACCTATACCCTCCAGGGTTAATCTGTGATAGCGGGGTATCCTTAACTGGGCATAAATGTACTCTACTGCAGGCTAACCTGCACTGGTATAGCCTGATAACAAACAAAATGCAAGTTACGTTAAAATGCATAAAAAGGAATCTATGGAAAGATCAATTAAATCACTGCAAGATTTAATAAAAAAAAAAGATGCTTCAATACAGTTACTCTAAACAACAATAAACTCTTCACTCTTATCTGAAAGAAAGTTAAGTATAGTCCTACAGCATAGACCTGGAAACTTCTGAAGAAAGTCTGATGCTCATAAGATGCTCTACTGATTTAGAACTATATAAAGGCAGGAGGCAGGACACCACACGTGTAAATCGAATACACTAAAAGATAGGACATATAATGTTAACTAACACGAGAATACTATAAATGCGCAACGGTAGAAATGCTCGACACTAAAAGAAGTACTTCCTCATCAACGAAACAGTCTGCTATGGTTGTGCGGCTCAGCAACAACCTAGACTAATAAATGCTGTGAATAATAATGCGCACATATCAAAGAGCTTATATTAAATACTAACAAGTGTCTACTCGATTAATAATGTCTAGCTGGGATACTCTAGGTAAGGAACTGGGGTTGAGCAAGACAGGCTCGTAGCCTAGCGATGTCCTTAAGACTGCATCTTTTAAGATACGTTAATTGACTAGGGGGCTCTCTCGATAGATTCAGATCACAAGTATCTGGTTCTATCCTGGCGACCCTCTAAAGACAAGCAAAGAGGCAGCAAAGTGTGGAACTGGTACAGGTCAAAACCCTCAGTCAACACAATGCTGCACTCGCAAAGGACGCAACCGAAAAGACAACCCCGGCTACCACAGGACCGGTCGAAGTCGTGAAGGTATAAGCAAACTGTACACACATCGGAGACAACGACTACAGTTACCTTATCCCAGTCTAGCATTAAATAAAGGAGCAGAAACACTAAATCAATAATGGAGACACACAAAGTTTTTAACCTATACTAACTAAGAACCCTCAAACCTATTCTAAGTACATGTAAATATCTCTGAGGACGGCGCATGCAATACAATGGGCCGGCTATGAAAACCGTATGCAGAACCCAAGGGGAGTGTTGTGCAGTTAATAAAGGTTAGAGTATGGAAAGAGAGAATCGAGTGAGAGAAACAGTGATAAAGGTGGTGATCGGGAGAGAGTCTGCAAAGGGATGTTAGAAGCACGCGCGCCAAGCCTGTCCTGACGAGGACAGCTCCTGGGGACCCTCATGAAGGAGGTAAGTTACACAGGAGACCGCAAAGGCGCGATGGTCGGCCAATCACGGGCCGAGACGTCACAAGACAGCAGGCGTCATAGGACACAGCCAGACACGCCAGATGGCGAGCGAGAGGCAGGAATACACCCGTACATACAGACACTTACTACCTCCTCGCTCTGAAAGTCTTTCTCATTCACACGATGGTACTATTATCACTACTGTTGATATAAAATATAACCCGTTGTCACAGACGAAAACAAAGACTACCACTGGACTCTCTGTGACAATGTGATTACTAGGAAAGAAAGAACAACATTCTCTGATAACTGTAGCCCATTTCGATATCCCTGGCGAGCTCTAGTGGCTAACGAGAGGCGATTCTGCCAACGCTGGTAGACGTCTCAATATATATATATATATATATATATATATATATACAATATATATATATATATATATATATATATAATATATATATATACAGTAATATATATATATATAATATATATATATATATATTTTATTCGATATGATATGGCAAATAGCATCGTAGGCGATTATTCAAATGCCACATACATTACCTGATTTAGCCAAAGAATGAAAATGTTCGTTGCTGAAATTAGACGAAACCTATTGACATTTTCAAAACGAAACACGAGATACACACTGTTTGGCAAGAAATGCCATCTTCCAAAACTTCGGGATGGACAACAATAACCCCTACTTACCTTAATCCTCAGGGAATCTCGAACGTGAACCTCCCTTTACGAATATCAGGTCATCATCATACGCTGGACATCTTTTTAGTATAGTGACTGGCAAATATATTAAATGTATGTACTAGATATACTGTCCATTACATATACTTAAATATATATATATATATATATATTATACCGTATAGGTATTACATACATGTAATGTATTACAAGTATTCATTTTATATATATATACATATATATATATATATATATATATATATATATATAGATATATATATATATATATATATATATATATATATATACAGTATAGATTATATATATATATATATATATATATATATAATATATATATATATTATATATATATATATTATATAATAGATATATATATAATATGTGTATGTATACAGTATATACGTATATATACGTATTACTCGCAATCGTATTCATAATTATTATTAGTAATAATTTGTGATCATATATATACATATAATATATATATATATATATATATATATATATATATATATATATATATATATATATATATATATATATATATATACGTGTATATACGTACATATGTACTCTACATCCGTCGCCTAATGTGTTTACTGGACCTCAACCATAGACAAGAATAGACAAGACATCTGTTTAACGACTTGCAGGTGTGTACCCCACATCCTACAGCGACCTGACAACTCCTATGTCACAAGAAGCGTCTACAATATTTATTAATATAATTTATAAATTTATGATAGTAATAGTAATATTATTAGTAATAATTTGTGATCATATAACTTTCCATCTTTTCCTTATATGGCGCAGGAAGCCTGCAAAAGATTTATTATTATATTTTATAAATTTATGATAGTAATAGTAATATTATTATTAATAATTTGTTCTCATATAACTTTCCATCTTTTCCTTATATGGCGCAGGAAGCATGCAGAAGATGTATTACTATATTTTATAAATGTATGATAGTAATAGTAATATTATTATTAATAATTTGTTCTCATATAACTTTCAATCTTCGCCTTACTCGCAATCGTATTCATTATTATTTAATGTTATGTATATATATATGTTTATAAAGCAGGTAATAACTTTAATACATACGTTGTTGAAAGAAATGGCAATTTCGGCGTTGGAATTATGATTATTCAAGTTTCCAGGTCTCTGATGAGTGTTTTCGCTGGGTGGCAGGAAGTAGATGAGGCGATGAGCAAAATTCATGGGGTACAGGGTTACATAAATGTACATGATGATACAGGATATACGACGCGTTTCACTGACAACCATCATCAGTAATGACTTGAAACTATCCCAAGTTTTAGGAAATAACAGATATTCCAATCTCGACATCTCCACATCAACCACCATCTTGAAAAATGGTACACCCAAAGCCCTCCTAACATTGACCCCCCCAATGAAATTAAGATCTTCTACACGCAATTACATGTCCTCTGAACACAAAATGACGAGGCAGTCTTAAAAGAAATAATCTCCAAGCATGTCCACCCAACCAACCCGGAAAACAAATCAATTAATATTACTACAAAATACCCAAGACCTCCAACCTCGTTCGCCGCAACCACCTGCCTCCACCAAGATAAAGAGCCCGATGACCGACGATCACGTCATTTACACACATACCTGTAATTATGAGGACTGTGGACCTCATTCCTATATTGGTATGACGCAGACTCGTCTTTCACGTCGGTAAATCTTCACCTTCAGGCTGGAGCATCAAAGACCACTATCTCACCCCTAACCACCCTCACCTCACACGCAACGAGTTAGAGAAACACACCATACTCGATAAAGAAAGTGACCCAAGGAAATTACCTATACTCGAAGCTTTATATCCATGCCTTACATCCCAACATCAACAACCAAACTCTGGACCTTCAGATCCTTCCTTCTGCCAAAAGGCACTTTCCTACAGGACCTAACACCCCCCCTTGCCCCCGGTGCCATTGATTACGCGCTACCTCCTTCAGCTTCGTCTTCCGCAGGCCACCACAACTTAGGCCACGCCCCTCGACACGCAGCCAATCAGCTTCGGCCCCCCCCACCAACCACCATCCCGCCTCCAGGGCGCCTGCGTGGAGCGGTTCCCCCTTTTCTCTTTTCCAGAACCCCCTCCACCAATAGTAGATTTTTGCCCCTTGTTTTCCGCCTCCTCTGATCCTCCACACTCTATATATAACCTTCTGTTTACCTTTTATATCATTCCATACTTGATAATGCTGGTTGTCCAGTGAACGCGTCGTATATCCTGTATCATCATTTATTTAGAACCCTGTACCACCATGAATTTTGCTCATCTGCTTCATCTACTTCCTGCCACCCAGCGAAACTCATCAGAGACCTGGAAACTTTGAATAATAAAATTTCCAACGCAGAAATTGCCATTTCTTTCAACCTCGTATGTATTAAAGAAAAAAAAAAAAAAAAAAAAAAAAAATATATAAGAACATAAGAACATAAGAAAATGGGAGTCTGCAGAAAGCCGATTGGCCTAAGCAAGGCAGATCCCTGTCCCACACAACCCCAATTACAAAGCCCAATTATAGGCTCAACACTCTAATACCCTGAGGATCATCTTACCAAAACGGTTAGAGATTATCGCAGGATTACGGGGTCTGCAGAGCGCTGATTGGCCCAACCCGGCTGATCCCCCTTCACACCCAACCCTTCTCGTCCATATGCTTATCCAATTTTATCTTAAAGCTCCCTACCGTTTTTAATCCCACTATAGCACTTGGTAGTCCATTCCACCCATCTACAACTCTGTTACCAAACCAATATTTGCCTATATCTTTTCTGAAACGAAATTTATCTAATTTGAAACCATTGGTACGAGTTCTTTCGCTATCACTGAGCTTTAGTACATTTGTCATGTCCCCTTTGTTAATCCCACTAACCCACTTGAACACCTCTATCATATCCCCTCTAACTCTGCGTCTCTCTAACGAATGTAAACCTAATTTCTTCAACCTTTCTTCATACGGAGATTTCTAATATTATGGATCATTTTTGTCATTCTACGCTGTACTCTCTCCAATGAATCTATGTCCATTCTGTAATAAGGACACCAAAATTGGACAGCATAATCCATATGGGGTCTCACTAATGACAAGTAAAGTTTTAAGATAACATCAGCAGTTCTGTTACTCACACTCCTAGAGATGAACCCGAGAATCCTGTTTGCCTTATTACGAACGCTTATACACTGTT
>CM064507.1:17660045-17702399 GCA_032716605.1 Paralithodes platypus
TCTCATGTTCTATGGGACCAAGCAGCAGTTATGAGCATGGGAAATTGTCACAGCCAACCACAGCCCTGGTTTCAAACCACACCAGCCAATCACAAGACAGCATCCCCTCCATTCCCAGATCTGCAATATGAGGAAGGCATGTTTATGCAAGCTAAACACCAGCGACCGACCGGAAGCTTACAGGTACAAATGGACCTGAGCAAGAGTACCAGTTATGACGGTCCTGTAGATGTAATAACCTCAAGGAAAGAAGCACAAATAGGCAAGCAATGCCCAAGTCTGTCTAAGAGTCTGGAGAATGATGTAATCCTTATCAGTAAGATTTCTGCAAGAATAGGTTAAATAAATGCCATGTATGATGTAAATGTGTTACCTAATTTATAAGTAAACCTATAAATATTAACCAGCTATGTATACGATAAATATTAAACCTCACAACTCAATCACAACGAATTCACAATACCCCTATTGCCGCGAGACTGTATAATATTATTTGTATTAATCTCACCACCACACCCCCAATGAAATTAATTAAAGTATATATGATCCACCGGGATTCGAACCCGGGTTATCACACACATAATTTTGCCACCTTAACCATTACACCACCAGGACGGTTAAAAGAGAGTCAAAAATTAAGTCAGATATTACCTCAAAGATTTAGTGGAAATGTATGCAAACATCCACTGCGGTACTGTACTCAGCCTTGAAAAGGGACAGGACAGCTAACCACAGCAGGAGCTTGCCCCAAACCTGCCCCCTGTCGGAGAGAGTGTTAGACCTGCGGTGCCCTCTGAAGTCTGGAACCTGAAGTCCTGCTCGAGTGACGCCCTACCCCCCTGAAGTGCTGCTCCACGAACCTACGATCTACGTCGGCCAGTCTTGCTATCTCTCTACCCTCCAACATCACCCTAAGTGTCTCTGTATATCTTACGTTGTGCTTATTGTTGTCGAGGTATAGATTAAAATGTGTGAATTGTGTAAGCGTGTGATTATATTTAGATCTGTGCCCAAGATCCTTATTTTGCATATGTGTTAATCCTTCTGAAACTGATATTAACTCTTATCTAGATCTGTGTTCAAGATCCTATATTCATCTTGTGTAAATATCCTCTAGAACGTCCTATGCATACGTTATATACTCGTGTTAAGTCATTCATCTCGCCACGCACTCACAGATTTTCCTAGTATATGTATTCTGTTATGTATGTTACAAGTTGAGGTCGAAGTGTATTTCGTGTTTTGATTCCCCTTCTTAACTCATAACTTATTACCTAAAACCTACTCTCATTTTCATAATTAATTTATCTCAGTATCCTCGTTGTGAAGTTTTATTATTCACTAAGTATATATACTTTCCAAGCCCCCATTTTTACGTTCGATTACTTAATCGTTTTTGTAATTATTTTATGACCGTTCATTATTATTACCGTTCATTTGATTACTGATGTAGATAATTCTGATTCTTACTGTCTAGGAATTCTAGCATTGCATAGAGTCTATTATCTAATTTTTCCATCATCTCGAATACACCGCTTATTAAGGTGAATTCTTATTAATACTATTAACACGTTCAGACATCTTGTATACCCTTTTGAGTATTTCCGCAGTACAACTTCGTCTTGTGCGTCACTTTCATCATACTTAATATTGTGTTAATTATTATTTACGCTCTTACCATTATAAGCGCTTCTAGAACATCTGTTAACTAATCTCATTTTGGTTAATTAGACTTTTTCTTTATATACAATTAATAGATATTTCTCTATAGTTGATTCATAATTGTATTACTAATATTACATCTGAATTCTTCGACCGAGTTCGTAATTATTACATACGTTCGATTGAAGTGAATATAAGTTCAAATCATAAATTACATAATTTGAGCTACATACATAGTAAATTGTGAAAAAAATAAACAAATACATTGCCCCCAGTTTCATCATAAAATCTCTGAGATTAAGTTCATATTTACACAAACTACAGTAGATTTGTATTTTCCAACCCCGCAGTAGAACGTATGACCTGACACGCTAGCTGATTAAAGGTCGCATTAACTTGAAAGCGTTTACCTAGCTCAAGCACGCGCGCCCCACTCGTACATCTCGCTCCCACTGCCTGTGTATTTATTTTACTTCTCAATTCATTCATCTTCTCTTGTATCGAGATTATACAATTATCTTTATTGTTGTTTCATTCACGAAAGACACTCGACCCCCGCATCATTATTATTATTAAGGGTTGATGCTATAGGTCACGTGTTTATTTAATTGCATATTTCCTGCTTTGTTTATTACCACCACTGAAGTATAATTGATCTTACTTTGATTTATTCTACTTATATGTATTAGCTTTGTTGCCTTATAATTCTAATAATGATTAAGGTAATGCTATGCCCTGAATTACAGACATATATTCGAGAATTGAATCTTGATATGATTATGCTACGATATCCTGAAACCAAAGCCAATAAGTAAATATACCATTCCTATGCCTTTGAATAAACTTGTGTATATAATTCACATGTATGATTCACATGTATAATTCACATGTATTCACATGTATTCACTTGTTACTGAGTTCTGTAGTACCTAGTTGAATACTTATTTGTGATATTAAGAACGTGTTCGGGAAGTCCCTGTTGGGATTATTTACGGTCTATAAGTCCAGATCTGAATTTTAGTAAAGACTATATCACAGGCTTTAACTATTATAGCCCGACAAAACACTGGCGGCAGCGGTGTCTCAATACGGCTACCAACACGAGTATTCTTTTTCTAAAAAAAAAAAAAATCTGTATTCAATTAGTGTATTTTCATTATTCATCATGGCAGCCATTAGGTCTCTTGATATCCTGGCATTCAAGCCTGAGGATTATGATATTTATACCTACCTGGAAATAGTCAAACCGGTCCTGGACATTATGTTCGGAAACGAGGACGCTTCCAAGATCCATACAATTGTGGTGAAATTAGGGAAATATGCAACTAAAGTGTCGGGGTATGTGCACGACAATATGCCTGGGTTAACCTGGGCGCAGTTTGAGGTATATCTAAGAACCGCAATGAATCCAGTTTTGGGATAAACCATAGCTGACAAGAAGTTCCATGAAGTCAAGTTTACAGGAGACTTGGATGATACTGTTGAGAAATTGCAACAGATCGCATTGACGGCATTTCCTGAAGAAACTTAGTGCACAGAGGAAAAAAATAATCTTGAAAATTTTGGTAAGAATCCTGCCTGACCCCGTGGCCGATCACTTCTCAATAATTGAGCCAACAAACTACGATGCGGATCTGCCTGTGATCAGAAAAATCATGGCATTGAGAAAGTCCAGGGAACAAGCCAACAAAATTGCTGTGATAAGTAGAGCCACCACCCACCCCTCTACTAACACAACACCTAGCAGTAGTCCAGTATCTCCTCGGGCAGCAGACAAAGCCGAGGACTGGGCCCGAATTCGTCCAGCAGACTGGAAACCTTGCTCCAGGCCCTGCATGCTCTGGTCTCTCATGAGGTCTTGCAACGAAATCACGAGGAAGAGGACAAGGACTCCAAGTTGGTGGGCACAGATCCCCTGGATCAAGCCGAGGCAGATTGCTACTATTATTGACGACGGGACGGCCGGAATTGAAGAAGGAGAAGCGGAAGGAGAACTCGACACATATCAGCCAGAAACCTTAAAACCAGAGTCACTAGATATTTATGCGGCCCCCCCAAACAAATCGCCGTGACCATGGCGGGGGCTCATGAGAAAACATCAGATAATGGTCCTCCGGTATACAGGAAAATCACTCTGAATGGGGTGGAAGTTCGACTTCTTCTAGATACGGGGGCTTCCCGATCTTGCCTGTTCCTTCCTTTCGTTCAGAAACATAAGAATGTTTTTGGACCAATGCAATCTTCATCCATTATCCTCATAAGTGCAATGACCAAGTTATTCCCAATCTTGGTCAAACTCTGCCACTCTATGTAAACACCCATATCACAAATCACGGAGTTAATCATTATTTTGTGATTTATAATCCCAGTGAGACTAAATACGATGGTTATTTAGGTCTCGATCTTCTGATATCTTTGGGTGCCTCAATCAACCGGACTTTAACCTTTGATACTCATTCAAAAATCAAGCAAAAACCACAAACCTCCCTTGACTCTATTAAGCAGTTAAAAACAGACCCTGTGCTTACCTCTCTCCCCGTCACTGCTGCAACCCAAAGTATTAAACAAACCCTCCCCCTCCAACCTCATATTATCTCTCAAACTATTATTTCCTCCACTATCACAGTTCCCCCTCATCATGAAAAATGGGCACCATTAGTACCTACCCTTCAAGGAAATGTCCTTGTGACCCCACACCTCTAAAGCCCTTTCAATGAGGTATGCCTAACCGCTCCTTGCCTGCTACCACACCAGTTAAATTGCATCAAAATTGCTAACATATCAGACAAACCAATCACTTTGCCTAAGGGTCTTGCCATTGGCGAACTAGAAATGTATTGAGAAGAATTCTCTGTTCCCTCTGAATCTTCACCTCCATATAAAAAAAAAACTTCCTGACATACCATCCACTCTCACTTCTAACCAACACACTGACCTCAGAAACCTCCTAATTTCCTATCAACATATTTTCGCTACCTCTAGCCGAGATATGGGGAAAACGGACATGTTGCATCACCCCATTCACACCGTGGGACACCCCATCAAGCAACCAATTAGGAGGCAAAACCCAATTCAACGACAGGAAGAGGAGAAGCAAGTCCAAGATATGCTCGCCACAGGGGTTGTAAAATCTTCCACCAGCCCTTGGTCTTCTCCGGTGGTACTGGTCCGTAAAAATGACGGATCAACCCGGTTTTGCATTGATTACCAGCAACTTAATGACGTCATCATTAAAGACACCCCTTCCCAGGATTGACGACTCTCTCGACTCATTACTTGGTGGAAAATGGTTCACTACTCTAGATCTGCAAGCTGGCTACTAGCAAGTACCTGTCTTTCCGGAACATCAACAGAAAACAGCATTTTTCACCAGCCAAGGACGCCTGTATGAGTTCACTGTGATACCTTTTGGGTTATGTAATGGTCCAGCTACATTTTCAAGACTGATGGAATCGGTGCTACAAGGTCTAACCTGGGAAACTTACCTAGCTTACCTTGACGACATAATTGTGTTCGGTAAAACCTGGGCAGAACATCTGCAAAGACTCCTACAAGTATTTCAACGAATCCGAGATGCTAATCTGAAACTAAAACCTGCCAAATGCATTCTAGCAAAAACCAAAGGTCAACTTTCTTGGACACATTGTCTCGGAAGAAGGAATTTCACCTGACCCAAGTAAGCTTGAAGCAATCAGCAAAATCACCCCTCCCATTAACATAAAAGGTGTACATGCTTTCCTTGGTTTAGCCTCATATTACAGAAGTTTTGTGAAGAACTTTGCTACCATTGCGAAACCTCTACATGACCTCACAAGAAAAGAAGAGCCCTTCTTATGGACTGATTTACGACTTCAAGCCTTCAATGATCTCAAGACCAAATTAGTTGCATCTCCAGTGGTCTCCTTTCCCGACTACACCCAGCCGTTCCGGTTGTACACTGATGTGTCACAATTTGGCATTGGGGCCGTATTAGGACAGACCAGAGACGGTAAGGAACATATCATTGCATGTGCCAGCCGCACCCTCAACCCGGCTGAAATTAATTACCCTGTAACAAAACGAGAATGTCTCGGCATTATTTGGGCTTTACAGAATTTCAAAGCTTATCTAGCCGGAGTCAAGGTCACCGTCATCACGGACCACCACGCCCTTCAATGGCTGCGAAAATCAGATACCAAAAATGCTCTGACAGTCAGGTGGAGGGAATCTCTCGAAGAATTTGACATAGAGATTGCATATCGACCAGGAAAGTTACATACTAATGCTGATGCACTTTCTCGTCTACCTTTATCACCCTCCGAATCTGCACCTCACCACGACGAACCAACACACACCATTCTCGCTATTCATGATCAGGACTCATCAAGCAACAGTCAACAGGACCTTCTACAAGCATATCAACAGCAAAACAAGCCAGACTGGATGCCAAGGAAAATGTTCAACCAACTAACCAGGCGAGGTGATAATCTTTTTACCTCGGAAGGTAAAATTGTGATAACTCCACAAGCTGCCTTAACCACGATGCAGTCCATCCATATGGATAATGGGATCCATCTTGCACAAAGAAAGCTAATCTCCACCTTCCAGCAAGTTTACTGGACCCCAACACCTTACGTCACTGCCAAACGCATCACTGAGTCATGCAAAGCATGTGCGTTGGGAAAGGACAGAACCCGCACAGCTGGGCCATCCGGAAAATTAATTGCCTCCAAACCTTGGCAATTGCTTGCAGTAGACGTGATGGGCCCATTAGAAAATAGTCACATATTCAAGTAGGCTATATCATCACTTTTGTGGACACGTACTCCAAGTATGTCATTGCATGTCCAGCAAAAGATCATTCAGCCATTGCAGTAGCTGAAGCACTTATTCAGCATGTCTTCCCTTATTTTGGACTACCAGAAGCAATCCATTCCGATAATGCCCCAGAATTTACCAGTCACATATGGTCGCAGTTATCAATGATGTGTGGTTTGAAAATAAGTCATTCCTCCCTCAAGGGGAGATAGTGGGGATATTGTAGGCACCAATCGATCAGGGCTAGACCCAGGTGAGGTTATAGGCATGTGATAAAGAGTCGCTGGAACTCCTGTTTCATTTGCTTGGCCTCTCTTACTGATTTTCTTTGTGCCTCATTTACACTGAGAGCAATCCAGCTAGCTCTCACAAACACTTCCTCCTCCTATCCACTTCACTACACTAAACATGCACACCACACTTCATTCCTCCACACCAAAATAAAACAAAACAAAATGATGAATACTAGCCCAGCCTCGGAGTCCCCAGGGGGGGGGGGGGGGGGACCATAAATGCCCCCACACCCGACCGACCATCCCATGACGACCCCACACAATTATCTGGACCTCGGCCTGTTACCCTTTCTATTAATTTCTGCAACATTCGCGGACTTTCCTCTAACTTTCACTCTGTTGAGCACCATCTCTCCTCCTACAAACCTGATCTTCTCTTCCTCACCGAAACTCAGGTGTCTGTAGCAACATCCAGCAGCCCCTTCTCTGTATCCTCACACTTTCTCTATCCTAGTTTCAAAGACAAAGGCGGATGTTGTGCATACGTGCACAACAAACTCACTTGCTCTTGTGTTCCCGATTTCGACTCCTCTGAATTCTCAACTTTATGGCTCAAACTTTCCTGTCATTCTCTTACTAAATATTTCTGTGCTGTCTATCTTTCCCCTAACTCTACCAACTTTCCCAAATTCTTAGACTATCTAAACTCTACAGTGGAACACATTCTATCCATTTCTCCTTTCTCAGAAATCTCCATCTTAGGAGATTTCAACGTTCACCACCGCCAATGGTTCTCCTCTCACACTACTGATCCACCTGGTGAACAAGCCTACGCCTTTTCTATCCTAAATGACCTAGAGCAGTTAGTTCAGCAACCCACCCGTATCCCGGATCGCATCGGAGATCGGCCCAACATTCTTGACTTGTTTCTAACTTCTAACCCTTCTTCTTATACTGTCGATCTTTTCTCTCCTTTGGCCTCCTCCGACCATAAACTTATCTCTGTCACCTGTCCTATCTCTCCAGTACGGCCACCCGATCCTCCTAGCCGGCGGCGCTTGTGGCACTTTGGCGCTGCCGACTGGGAGGCTCTCCGGCAGTACTTCTTTGATTTCCCATGGAATGATTTCTACTTACGTGGCCGAGGACCCTCGGAGAGTGCTGAACGCATTACCGAGGTAATCCTATCGGGCATGGAAGCATATATTCCATTCTCTTTCTCTCAGACTAATGCTAAAAAATCTTGGTTTACTCATGCCTGTTCTACTGCTGTCCACAATAAGGAGGAAGCATTCAAACGGTACCGACGCCATTTAACTCAAGACTCTCATTCTTCCTATGTTTCTGCCCGGAATCTAGGCAAATCTGTTCTTCGACTTGCCAAACACTCTTTCATCAATAATAAATGCACTGAACTATCCAACTCTAGCTCTTCCCAAGCTTTCTGGCATCTAGCCAAAAACCTCTCCAACAATTTCTCTTTCTCGTCCTTCCCTCCCCTTTCCCACTCTGATGGCACAACCATCACTTCTTCCTCTGACAAAGCTAAACTTTTCTCTCAAACTTTTGCTAGAAGCTCCACCTTGAATGATTCCGGTGCTATTCCTCCCTCTCCGCCCTCCTCTCTCTTACTTATGCCTAATATCCTAATCTCTTCTAAAGATGTACTTTCTACCCTCTCTGGGCTTAATACTAATAAGGCGTACGATCCGGACGGTGTTCCTCCTGTTGTTCTCAAAAACTGTGCTTCCGTGCTGAATCCCAGCCTAGGCAAACTATTTCGTCTATGTCTATCCTCTAACGTCTTCCCTTCATGCTGGAAGTTTGCTCATATTCAACCTGTCCCAAAGAAGGGTGGCCGCTCTCAACCCTCCAACTATCGTCCAATTGCTCTCATCTCTTGTCTTTCTAAAGTTTTTGAAACTATTCTTGCTTCCAAATTTCTTAAGCATTTCTCTTCTCATAATCTGCTCTCAGATCGCCAGTATAGCTTCCTAAACCCGCTGAGTGCCAGGTCCGTATATATACGGACTAGGGTCTTGTCACGCCCAGTGCCAGGTCCGTATATATACGGACTCGCCGAAAAAAAATCGTAGCAGCAAAACGACTGCACCTATGGCTTTCATATTTCTACCACATGTACTTTACCCTTGTGGCTTCTTGCCACCACCAAGACAACTCCCTCCCTCCACCCACTCGCTGACTATCGGTCGCCTCGCAAGGAAAAAAAAGGAAAATCTGTGGCGGTGATACGACTGCACCAATCGGTTCCATATTTGTGTGACAAGTCCCTTATCCTTCTGCCTTCCCCCAACCACACCCCCAACCGCCTCCCACCACCCACTTCCAGCGTATCCGTACGAAGAAAAGGAAAAAAAGGAAAATCCGTGGTGGCGAAACTACCTCACCAATCGTCTTCATATTTGTAACACAGTCAATTACGCTTCTACCTTCCCCCCACCATCCCCCAAACCACCCTCCCACCACCCTCCTACCTATATGTTCTCCGATACCATAAAAGTCAAAGACTATGATTTACTCTGAAAATTTCAGCTACATTCGGGACCATCGGGGACCTGATTTCTGGCGAAAATGGACAAGGGGAGTGTTTTTTTACCATTATCCTTCCTTTCTCACCCAACTTGATAGATTTAGCCAAAAAAATAAAAATTTAAAATCCTCTGGCACTGGCAGATGCATAGGGTCAATAATTGTCTGGCACTCTGCAGGTTAAGGGTCGCTCTACTGGTGATCTTCTTTCATATCTTACTAACTCTTGGTCATCCAACTTTCGGGACTTCGGTGAGACTTTTTCTATTGCACTAGACATATCGAAAGCCTTCGATAGAGTCTGGCATAAATCTTTAATTTCTAAACTACCCTCCTTCGGTTTCTATCCCTCCATCTGTGCCTTTGTCTCTAATTTCCTTTCCGGCCGTTCCATAGCCGCGGTTGTGGACGGCCATTGTTCACTTCCTCACGCTATAAACTTTGGTGTTCCTCAGGGCTCTGTCCTATCTCCTATTCTCTTTCTAATTTTTATAAATTATCTCCTTAACTGTACCTTAATTCCCATCCATTCATACGCAGACGACTCAACCTTACACTACTCCATTAGTTTTTCAGAACGCCCCAGCCAGCACTCCCTCAATGACAAACGTAATGAAGCCATACAACTCTTAAATTCTGATCTAAATACTATTTCCAATTGGGGCAGAGAAAACCTTGTTAACTTTAATGCTTCCAAAACCCAATTTCTCCATCTATCTACCCGTCTGGATCTCCCAACGGACTATTCCTTATTCTTCAACAATACAAAAATCAACCCTTCATCTTCTCTCAATATTCTTGGTGTCTCTTTTTCTTCTGCTCTCATTTGGAAAGACCATATTACCAGTCTTGCTAAGGCAGCCTTCCAGAAGGTGGGTGTGCTCAACCGCCTTAGGGGGTTCTTTTCCCCTGCACAGCTTCTTGCTCTGTACAGGGGCATAGTGCGTCCTTGTATTGAGTATTGTTCACATGTGTGAGGAGGATCCTCTCACACCGCTCTCCTAGACAAAGTTGAAAGGAACGCCTTTCGTATCATTAACTCCCCTCCACTCACCAACTCTCTGCAATCTCTCTCTCTCCGCCGCAATGTTGCATCTCTCTCGCTATTCTATCGCTACTATAATAATCAATGTTCCTCAGAGCTATCCCAGTGCATACCACCTCCTTTACGTAGGGCACGTGGTACCCGTCTTGCAACTCAATCCCACCCCTACTCTGTGCAACTCTCCATCCCAAGAGTGAAATGTTACTCCTGTCACTCTTTCAACTATGGGGGAGGCACTCGCTATAGGCAGTTATGCCTTTTGCCTCCCTCAATCACATAGAAAAAAAAAAAAAAAAAAAAAAAAAAAAAAGGGAATTCAATCTGCGAGAGAAGCCACAGAACTATAGCCAATCAAATCCGAACCCGGTTGCAACAAATGGATTCCAAAGATTGGTCCAGCCAAGTTCGTATTGTGCAATGGGGGATCAACACTTGCCCTCGAGAAGACGGAATATCACCCCATGAGCGAGTATTTGGAGTGGCACCATTGCTCCTTCCCCTTCGTCATCTAGCTGCCCCGTATGAGCCCTCCTCCAATTTTGACCAGTCTTTAGTACATCTCAAGAATCGACTACGACAAATTCAGTATGTGCAAGATCTTCATCCTGATGAAACTCCCAAGTCCAGCCCTCACTATATTGGTGATCTAGTTATGGTTGCCCACTTACCAGTACCATCCAAGCTCAAACCCAGGTTTAAAGGACCTTTTGAAATGTTGTCTGTTCCAAACTGCTACCAGGTTATCATCAATTATTTTGGTGAGTCGAGCACATATCGTAACAGGCATGTCCGTAGATTTCAGCCTATTAATGAGAATATAGTTATGCTTGCTGACCCCATTCAGAATGACACATTGCCTGCAACTAATAACCAGAATTTAGGATCCACAGAAACTGCCTTACCTGACCTCACTCTACCTGTGACACCCACCCGCAGACAAATAACCCTTCCGGATTTGAACACTTTATCTCATACACCCACCCCCTATTGTGTACACACCCATCCCTGCTCTACCAACATGCACTGTCTCTGCTCCTTCAATCCTTCCTTCTCAAGTTGGTCATCAACCACTCACTTTACCTGTTCAGGCCTCACCATCTGTCAGTGTACCTAACGCTTCAGAATCCTCAGGTACTCTACCTACAACTCCTATAATTGCCAACATTCCTAATCTCATTACTCCACCTGTCACTTCCGCTCCTCACCTCCATCTTCTTTGCCTCTTTCTTTACCTATACCTCTTGTTTCTAATCTTTCCGGTCCCCAATCTTATGCATCTAAACCAAAATCTCCAATTCCTTCCGGATCTCAATCCCAAATTAAACCAGTGACACGACCTCTTCCATTACTTACCAGAGCCATTCCTCAATCATCTTATAGCTCACGACCTTCTCCAGTAATCCGTCCCAGACATAACATAACAAATAAACCGTCACAATCTTCTAGCTCTGCTTCTTCACCTTCCCCACAATCACGTGTTTTTCAACCTTCACTAATTCCTACTCGATCTAACCCTACATGCACAAGATCTGGTCGATGTGTGGTGCCCCATCAATGATGGGCGCCTTACTTCAAACCAACATACATCCGGCAAGGTCATCCCAAACCTACCTTGCCAGCTCCACTGATAGCCACACCAACTAATGCGAGGTCACCCCTACCTGG
Source organism: Paralithodes platypus (assembly GCA_032716605.1). Classification (NCBI taxonomy): domain Eukaryota; kingdom Metazoa; phylum Arthropoda; class Malacostraca; order Decapoda; family Lithodidae; genus Paralithodes; species Paralithodes platypus. The sequence goes on from CM064507.1 coordinate 17,671,998, forward strand.
TCCAGCTCCACCTACCTCCAAGCACTCATCACCAGCCATCCCTGTCCGAGTCACTACTTCTCTCCATCCAGCAGTGACCTGACCTCCTCCAAGGACACCTCCTCCTGCAGCGACCTCTTTGGCGACTCCACCAGCAATGCAAATAAACAGTGTGTCCATTTTTGATGGCATCAACCAAAGCCTGTGAAAACTCCTAACCAGCTGATACAAATAGCTGCTCACGCTGAAGTACCTATACAATTAAACCTGGTCATGAACGTCAACAAACCTATGGACGTCCCTACCACATTATGGCTGCTCACTTTACAAAACCTGACACCCGTCATGAACACAACCACCACCCGATCCTACATTCTTCAAGTGCGAGGTCGCGACTTTTTCCTCGCTGATAGTGGTGAAATGACGGGGTTGCTACAGCCAAATGCAAAAGCCAGTTGCAGAATTGCCAGCCTGCAACTGGATCCACAAGATAAACCAACAACACGGAAGCAGAGAAAGGACAAGAAAATGCAGGAGCCACCCCTGCGGCCCAGAGCTTCTCATGTTCTATGGGACCAAGCAGCAGTTATGAGCATGGGAAATTGTCACAGCCAACCACAGCCCTGGTTTCAAACCACACCAGCCAATCACAAGACAGCATCCCCTCCATTCCCGGATCTGCAATATGAGGAAGGCGTGTTTATGCAAGTTAAACACCAGCGACCGGAAGCTTACAGGTACAAATTGACCTGAGCAAGAGTACCAGTTATGACGGGCGGTCCTGTAGATGTAATAACCTCAAGGAAAGAAGCACAAATAGGCAAGCAATGCCCAAGTCTGTCTAAGAGTCTGGATAATGATGTAATCCTTATAAGTAAGATTTCTCCAAGAATAGGTTAAATAAATGCCATGTATGATGTAAATGTGTTACCTAATATATAAGTAAACCTATAAATAGTAACCAGCTATGTATACGATAAGTATTAAACCTCACAACTCAATCACAACGAATTCACAATACCCCTATTGCCTCGAGACTGTATAAAAGAGAGTCAAGAATTAAGTCAGATATTACCTCAAAGATTTAGTGGAAATATATGCAAACATCCACTGCGGTACTGTACTCAGCCTTGAAAAGGGACAGGACAGCTAACCACAGCAGGAGCTTGCCCCAAACCTGCCCCCTGTCGGAGAGAGTGTTAAACCTGCGGTGCCCTCTGAAGTCTGGAACCTGAAGTCCTGCTCGAGTGACTCCCTACCCCCCTGAAGTGCTGCTCCACGAACCTACGATCTACGTCGGCCAGTCTTGCTATCTCTCTACCCTCCAACATCACCCTAAGTGTCTCTGTATATCTTACGTTGTGTTTATTGTTGTCGAGGTATAGATTAAAATGTGTGAATTGTGTAAGCGTGTGATTATATTTAGATCTGTGCCCAAGATCCTTATTTTGCGTATGTGTTAATCCTTCTGAAACTGATATTAACTCTTATCTAGATCTGTGTTCAAGATCCTATATTCATCTTGTGTAAATATCCTCTAGAACGTCCTATGCATACGTTATATACTCGTGTTAAGTCATTCATCTCGCCACGCACTCACAGATTTTCCTAGTATATGTATTCTGTTATGTATGTTACAAGTTGAGGTCGAAGTGTATTTCGTGTTTTGATTCCCCTTCTTAACTCATAACTTATTACCTAAAACCTACTCTCATTTTCATAATTAATTTATCTCAGTATCCTCGTTGTGAAGTTTTATTATTCACTAAGTATATATACTTTCCAAGCCCCCATTTTTACGTTCGATTACTTAATAGTTTTTGTTATTATTTTATGAACTAGTATTACCGTTCATTTGATTACTGATGTAGATAATTCTGATTCTTACTGTCTAGGAATTCTAGCATTGCATAGAGTCTATTATCTAATTTTTCCATCATCTCGAATACACCGCTTATTAAGGTGAATTCTTATTAACCCGGCAAGTGCTGGAAGACTCTTAACTCCCTCAGACATATATGACGCTACCGCGTCATATGGCCGAGTGCGCCAAAAACTCATATGACGCTAGTGCGTCATATGGACTTATCTTCATGGCTCTCTAATAAGTTATATGACGCTAGTGCGTCATATGGAGCTCAGTAAGTCCGATAAGTTAGCTTACGATAAAACCGTTGGTGGCAACCTCAGCCACCTCCGATAATTCTAACGGCCGCAGTGTTGTTGTGAGTGTAGTGCAAAGGCGGTGGCAAGGATACCGGGCTCCCGCCTCCGTAGACTTACTGGAACATTATATGTCTGAAGGAATTAAGAGTCTGGGAAAAACGAAAATCCATTTAAAACACCCCCCAATTTTTTTTTTTTTTTTTTTTTTTTTTTTGCCCCTGGGCCATGCCAAATATCACTCATCCACCTCCCCTCCTTCCCTACTTTCCTCACCTCCTTCAGCGATCACCTATTTTCCCTGTTATTCCCTTATTCTGTGGTCTATTTTCGTGCTAACATTAGCGAGTTGCAAGCAGGGCATTGTCATCACTGTTACCAAGCGAGTGCAAGAGAGAGAGAGAGAGTATCGATCGACAGTCTCTCCAGACGTGGGGAAAAGTGGAGGGGAGGGAGGTTGCCTCAGCCATATATTATGTAACTCCCGGCCTATATCGCCGATTTTGACCATCCAAACGCTGTTTCCACTTGTTATATTGTTGTAACAGGTTAATACCTTTATAATCAACCTATAATAGGCGCATATGGATAAGTATTAATGCTATTTATGGTAAAATAACGATGTTAGTGATGGGAACAGCTCAAATACGTGCGCACAGGAGTGTGGTGTCTCATACCCCCCATGCGCACGTCTTAGGTTAAGACTCTGTTAACTCATTCAGACATCTTGTTAATACCCTTTTGAGTATTTCCGCAGTACAACTTCGTCTTGTGCGTCACTTTCATCATAATAAAATATTGTGTTAATTTTTATTTACGCTATTACCATTATAAGCGCTTCTAGGACATCTGTTAACTAATCTAATTTTGGTTAATTAGAGTTTGTCTTTATATACAATTAATAGATATTTTTCTATAGTTGATTCATAATTGTATTACTAATATTACATCTGAATTCCTCGACCGAGTTCGTAATTATTACATACGTTCGATTGAAGTGAATGTAAAGTTCAAATCATAAATTACATAATTTGAGCTACGTACATAGTAAATTGTGAAAAGTATTAAACAATACATTGCCCCAGTTTCATCATAATATCTCTGAGATTAAGTTCATATTTACACAAACTAGGTTTTGTATTTTCCAACCCCGCAGTAGAACGTATGACCCGACACGCTAACCGATTAAAGGTTGCATTAACTTGAAAGCGTTTACCTAGCTCAAGCACGCGCGCCCCACTCGTACATCTCGCTCCCACTGCCTGTGTATTTATTTCACTTCTCAATTCATTCATCTTCTCTTGTATCAAGATTATACGATTATCTTTATTGTTGTTTCATTCACGAAAGACACTCGACCCCCGCATCATTATTATTATTAAGGGTTGATGCTATAGGTCACGTGTTTATTTAATTGCATATTTCCTGCTTTGTTTATTACCACCACTGAAGTATAATTGATCTTACTTTGATTTATTCTACTTATATGTATTAGCTTTGTTGCCTTATAATTCTAATAATGATTAAGGTAATGCTACACCCTGAATTACAGGCATATATTCGAGAATTGAATCTTGATATGATTATGCTACGATATCCTAAGACCAAAGCCAATAAGGAAATATTCCATTCCTATGCCTTTGAATAAACTTGTGTATATAATTCACATGTGCATTGTTACTGAGTTCTGTAGTACCTAGTTGAATATTTATTTTTGATATTAAGAACGTGTTCGGGAAGTCCCTGTTGGGATTATTTACGGTCTATAAGTCTAGATCTGGATTTTAGTAAAGACTATATCACAGGCTTTAACTATTATAGCCCGACAAAACACTATTTATCATGCCAATATCTCCAAACCGGTATAAGCCGTGCTAATGTTGCTAGAGAAGGTATAGATGCGAGAAAAGAGAATGTAGGCTTCAGAGAGGGAGGGTGTACATCGCGGCTGGCTCACAACTCATGACTGGAGCGGCCGACTATAATTCGCGATTTTGACCATAAAAACGATGTTTCCACTTGTTTTATTGTTGTTACAGGTTACTATCTTCATAGTAATGGTATAATAGGCGCATATGAATAAGTAATAACGATATTGATCGTAAAATGACGATTTTAGGCGGGAAAGATGCCTAATATCGTCGCCCAGTTACATGGTGTCCACTATATACAGCTCGCGCTTTATAGGTTAATGATACGAAAGGCTTTCCTTTCTACTTTGTGTAGGAGTGCGGTGTGAGAGGATACTCCCCACACATGTGAACAATACTCAATACAAGGACGCACTGTGCCCCTGAACAGAGCAAGAAGTTGTAAAGGGGTAAAGAACCCCTTGAGGCGGTTGAGGACACCCAGCTTTTGGGAGGCTGACTTAGCAAGACTGGTAATATGGTCTTTCCAAGTGAAAGCCAAAGAAAATGAGACACCGAGAATATTGAGAGAAGATGAAGGATTTATTTTTGTATTATTGAATTGTAAGCGATAGTCCTCTGGGAGTTCTGAACGGGTAGTAAGATGGAGAAATTGGGTCTTGGAAGCATTAAATGCAACAAGGTTTTCTCTACCCCAATTGGAAATAGTAGCTAGATCAGAAGATAAGCGTTGTATGGCTTCAGTACGTTTGCCTTTAAGGGATTACTGGCAGGGGCGTTCTGGAAAACTAATTGAGTAGTGTAAGGTAGACTCGTCTGTGTATGAGTGGATGGGACTGGATGTACAGTTGAGATGATCATTTATGAAAATTAGAAAGAGAATAGGAGATAGGACAGAACCCTGAGGAACACCGGGGTTGATAGAATGAGGTAGTGAGCGATGGCCATCCACAACCGCAGCTATGGAATGGCCGGAAAGGAAACTAGAGACAAAGGCACAGATGGAGGGATAGAAACCGAAGGAGGGTAGTATAGAAATTATAGATTTGTGCCAGACTCTATCGAAGGCCTTCGATATGTCTAGTGCAATAGAAACGGTCTCACCGAAGTCCCGAAAGGAGGATGACCAAGAGTTAGTAAGATATGAAAGAAGATCACCAGTAGAGCGACCCTTAACCCTTCCAGCCCGGTTGTCCTGTTATAAGGACACCGCGGCAGTTGGGCAGGACCCCGGGTGTCCTGATAACAGGCAGTAAGATTGAAAGCCTATTCAGCTTGGTCTGAACGCCGTGCATCTGATGCATGTAAACAAAGCCGGTCATTGCATCACCGCACCTCCGAAAACAAGAAGGAGACGTTGGATCAATGTTGTTGTTGTATGATATGACGAAATTAGTGTCTGAAAAGCTCCGATATTGTCAACATCGCGACAAAATTTGCTCCACGGAAATCGTCATCACAACTGAACCAGTTGACTTACAGAGCTCTACTAAATGCCAGTCTACAGATTGGAAACCGCACTACGTTTAGAGATGCATGGGACATTTCTAGCAGTTAAAATAACAAAGATACAGTAGCCTAGGCCTAGACGTTTTTCGGCCAAATCGCCCGGGTACCCGACAATGTCCTTAGGAGGGGGACCCCGGGTCAGAAGGGTTAAGGAAGCCATACTGACGATCTGAGAGCAGATTATGAGAAGAGAAATGCTTTAGTAATTTGGAAGCAAGAATAGTTTCAAAAACTTTAGAGATACAAGAGATGAGAGCAATTGGACGATAGTTGGAGGGTTGAGAGCAGTCACACTGCTTTGGGACAGGTTAAATGAGAACAAACTTCCAGCAAGAAGGGAAGATGTTAAAGGAGAGACAGAGACGAAAGAGTTTGCCTGGGCAGGGGGTCAGCACGGAAGCACAGTTTTTGAGTACAATAGGAGGAACACTGTCTGGACCATATGCCTTCTTAGTATTAAGCCCAGAGAGGGTAGAAAGTACATCTTTAGAAAAGATTAGGGTATGAGGCATAAGTAGGAGAGCCCTTCTCTCCTGGAGAGGGAGGAATAGCACCGGCATTATCCAAGGTGGAGTTTCTAGCAAAAGTTTGAGCGAAGAGTTCAGTTTTGTCAGAGGAAGAAGTGATGGTTGTGCCATCAGAGTGGAAAAGGGGAGGGAAAGACGAGGAAGAAAAATTGTTGGAGAGGTTTTTGGCTAGATGCCAGAAAGCTTGGGAAGAGCTAGAGTTGGATAATTCAATGCATTTATTATTGATGAAAGAGTGTTTGGCAAGTCGAAGAACAGATTTGGCTAGATTCCGGGCAGAAATATAGGAAGATTGAGATTCTTGAGTTATAAGGCGTCGGTACCATTTGAATGCTTCCTCCATGTTGTGGACAGCGTAGAACAATTGTGAGTAAACCAAGATTTTTTTGCATAAGACTGAGAGAAAAAAAATGGAATGTACGCTTCCATGCCCGAGAGGATTACCTCGGTAATGCATTCAGCACTCTCCGAGGGTCCTCCGCCACGGAAGCAGAAGTCATTCAATGGAAAATCAAAGAAGTACTGCCGGAGAGACTCCCAGCCGGCAGCGCCAAAGTGCCACAAGCACCGCCGGCTGGGAGGATCGGGTGGCCGTACTGAAGAGATAGGACAGGTGACGAAGATAAGTTTATGGTCGGAGGAGCCGATAGGTGATCTCCGAAGCGATCCGGGATACGGGTGGGCTGCTGGACCAGCTGCTCAGGTCATTTATGATAGAAAAGACATAGGCTTGTTCACCAGGTTGGTCAGTAGTGTGAGAGGAGAGACATTGGCGGTGGTGAACGTTCAAATCTCCTAAGATGGAGATTTCAGAGAAGGGAGAGATGGATAGAATGTGTTCCACTTTAGAGTTTAGATAGTCAAAGAATTTGGGAAAGTCGGATGAGTTAGGGGAAAGATAGACTTCACAGAAATATTATGTATGAGAATGACAGGATAGTTTGAGCCATAAAGTTGAGAATTCAGAGGAGTCGAAATCAGGAACAAGAGAGCAAGTGAGTTTGTTGTGCACATATGCACAACATCTGCCTTTGGCTTTGAAACTAGGATAGATAAAGTAGGAGGATACAGAGAAGGGGCTGCTGGTAGTTGTCTCAGATACCTGGATTTCGGTGAGGAAAAGAAGATCAGGTTTGTAGGAGGAGAGATGATGTTCGACTGAATGAAAATTAGAGGAAAGTCCGCGAATGTTGCAAAAGTTGATAGTAAACGTGACAGGTCGTGGTCCAGAGCATTTAGAGGGGTCGTCAGGGGAAGGTCGGGCAGGTGTGCAGGCATTTATGGTCCCCCCCCACCCTGGGGATTCCGAGGCTTGGTGTGTGTTCATAATTTATAAATTGTGTTTTGTGGAAGGAGGGAGTGTGGTGTGCATGTTAAGTGTAGTGAAGTAGATAGGAAGAGGAGGTGTTTATGAGAGCAGGCTGGCCTACTCTCAGTGTAAGTGTGGCACAAAGGGAATCAGTAAGAGAGGCCAAGCAAATGAAACAGGAGTTCCAGAGACTCCTTATCAAATGCCACAGCCTCTCCTGGGTATAGCCCTGTTCGATTGGTGCCTACAATCTACCCCCATTCCCCCTATTAGTATGACACGCAGTAGGACGCGAGGGCATATTCTTTTTTGCCTCCATCATAAGATGGAGGCCCCCTTACCCCCTGGGGGTTACTACTCGTGAATACTGTGGGCTTTAGGTTTTGCTAGCAGTCTGTCATGAGGCACTTTATTGAATACTTTTTGAAAATCAAGGTAGATGATGTCAACTGCTTTATCTTCGTCATATACGTTTAAGATATCTTGGAAAAATTCAAGGAGGTTTGTCAGACATGAACGCTTACTTCGGAGACCATGTTGCCAAGTCTTTAAGGTTTTTAATTTCTAAATGGCATACAATTTTATTTTGGACAATGGTTTCGAGCAGCTTGCATATAATTGAGGTGAGGTTTATTGGGTGATATTTGCCAGGCAGAGATTTATTTACTTTTATATAAATGGGTGTTACATTAGCTAATGGCCATTCTTTGGGGACTTTATTGTTTATTGTCATGTCAAATGGAAATTCACCACCAACCCCCTCAATATCTTCCTGTACCTCCTTACCAAAACGAACACAATCATGGCAGTCAAGCAACCCAACAAGTAGAAATTCCCTATTCTCATTCCTCCCAAGTCACCTCCATACAACCTAATAATTCTCTGTTAGTTCCTCAAACAGAAATCCTTTTTTCATCGCCCCAGCAAGCTATCTCCAAGCCCAAACCAAATACAAACAAACAGAGAATGTCCGCCCCGTCACAGAGATATCTCTCACATAATTTTAGTGCGACTCCTAACCTCGGAATAAATTAAAAAAAAACATAACCCCATGTCCCTACTACCCCGAGAAACCAGCCACTTAACCCCAACTGGAAAAGGGATAGGACCTGCCCGTGACCAGGGTAAAGTTAGGCAAAACTGAGGTTATATAGTCGAGTACTTCTTCTTAGGAAGAACATAGCTAGTAACCCTAGTTCGGATTGTGACTTCCGTAGAGGCTAGCCAGTTCTCCCCTTAAACAGTCATAAAAACCAGTGCAAACCAGTGAAGATGGGTGTAGCTAAGTGATCCCGAAGAAAGAAAGCAAGAAAGAGAGAGAGAGAGAGCGAGAGTATCATCTACCTGTGCGATGTGAAGAGACGAGCCCCTTGGTACAATAGGAGGGACAACTGATGCTGTTACCACGTGCTCGCCAGACTCTCTACCAGGCTCCTATCGGTCTCCTCAAACCTTTAAGTAACCTTTGTTTTGTAAAGTGTAATGATGACTACAACAATGGTTAACAAGATATGTTATGATTCACGTTAACGTAATACTGAAGATTTTCTATTCTGTCCTTATCCTAATGCCCGTAGCTCGCTTTATAGAGAACATAACACACTCCTATCTTTGGAATAAATATATATATAGTTTTTCAAGTATAGGCTCCTATATTCATATGAAAAGTAATACATATGTGTGTTCGCAAAATAATACATACACCTTTTACACATAAACCTAGTGAATGCTTATGCAGATCTTGTTTGTATGTAACATCATCATTGGGTACGTAATTTATAGATACATTTGTCACAGAGTGTTTTACTATTCAGTCTCTTAATTTGACTATTGTTATTATCACGTTACATGACTTATAGTTGTGTAGTGTATTATTTGAGTTTTTTCTAACTCTGTATTTTCACGTTGCGTGAAACACCCGACAAGGATATTTCAGTCACGCATACATGACTAATATATTTATTTAACCTATTTGTGAATTCATATTCATTATTATTACTCTTTGATTTTAATATCCTGTATACACTGAATTAACGTAAAAGTTAATCATAAATCAAACAGTATTTTACTTTCCATAAACTCAGTGCTGTGTGTATGTCGTCGCAGTAACTATTATTTACCCTCAGTGTGAAGCTATCTCGCATTCGCCATTTTCTATCAGAATACCGTTTATTGTTTGAGACTAACATCTGTTTACACTTACCTGTGGTTATTGTAGTAACATTGTATTTACTCTATGTACTATTCATAACTCAGTTTATATTATATTCCTAAACCATTATTATTCTAGTGATTATTCATATTCGTATTTCATTATTTATGTTCGGTTGAAGAGTTCATTTCCATACATGATATTCAATCTTGATTTATGTTTTCTGACTTATGATTGTACCCTAGCTATTAAGGAATAAAACTTGTGAACCTTGATTGTGTATTCCGTGTCCATTAATTATCATTGTTGTGTAACTTATAATATTGAAGTTAGTTGTGTTCCAGTGAGATTGTTGTGATTCCCGTTCTTTCCTAAGGTGGAAAACGGAATTACTAGAAAGCACGTTGAATTATGATGTCACATAACACTGGCGGCAGCGGTGTCTCAACTCGGCATAGCAACTTTGATTTATAAATTCACCCAATATAACTAATACCACAAATCACAACGGCGGGTAAATCGGTCGAAATTGTTCCTTTCAAGCAAGAAGATCACGACATTGCTACTTATCTTGAAGTCGTTAAACCAGTCCTTGATATTGTATTCAAGGACGATGACACCTCCAAAACCCACACAGTTGTGATGAAGTTGGGCCGGCATATGTCCCTCGTTTCAGGTTATGTGTGTGATACCCCACAATTGACCTGGGCTCAATATGAAAGGTATACCAAGGGAGCCATTAACCCTTCTCTCAGTAAAATAATTGCGAATCAGCAATTCCACAGGTAATCTCGACCACACCATCAGTCAATTAAACCAACTGGTGGTCACTGCAATCCCAGAAGACACTGACATAAACAGAAAAGAGGGTGTGTTCAATTCCTTGCTTAGGATATTACCTAAGTCAGTGCGAGATCAATTTGCAATCACAGAGCCCATGGGTTATGACGAGGATTTACCTATTATCCGGTATATCTTGGCTCTACAGAAGAGCCAAGAACAAGACAAGATCGCCGCAATCAGCCGTGCCACCACCCAACCTCAAACTTCTTCAACGCCTTGTTAACCACCGTCCTACCTCCGTCCAGCTGAAAAGATGGAAGATTGGGCAAAGATCCGACCCTCAGATTGGAAACCTTGCAACCCCAAATGCCCTCATTTATCTCTGAAAAAATCCTTCAGTGAATTGGTGAAACGTCGCCCTAAACTCCCTCAATTCTGGGGCCAGATCCCATGGATAAAACCTAGATGTGTTGCCACCATAAATGAAGATGGGACTGCAGGTATGGATGACGCTCCAGAAGAAGGAATAACCGAAGAAATAGTGGAAATAGAGGACGCTTCAGAACTTCAAGATAACCTGGATTTTTAATCTGGCCCTGCCCACCGATCGTCAAACTGGCGGGGGCTCGTGTTGGAACAATCTCAAATAAACCCCCCATATATAATCACCTCACCATTCAAGGGGTGAAAGCTAAACTTGAGATGACAGGGTTGGAAAACAGGGGCAAGGCTATTACGGTAGACACCCTGATCATGCAGGGAAAGGAGCAGCCTACCAGAACCAGAATAGCTGCCATTAAGGAAACCAAGAAGACCAGGAGAGGACAACATCAAGAGAAGGAGAGAGAAAATAGAACACGACCAGTTTCCCATGCTTTAACACCTTACGAGCGGCCTATGCGGTTTATTTATGTGTACCGCACAGCGGGGTGTTTTTAGCCAAAATAGGGCTGTTTACGTGATCATTTTCATGCCTAAATAAGACCCAGAACGTAAAACAAGTACCTATCCCTGAAAGGGCATAAACAGAGCTTTCGAATGACACCATAACGATCCTTGTATGATGGATAGTTTTCTTGCAATAACCGTGCAACGCGAGTGCAAAAAGCAGGTAATTCGGTACTTTCAGTACATAATTGAGTATGTAGCGAGTGAGAGAGGGAGGAGGGAGCTGAGATTTGTGTCAGTAGGTTCGCCGCGGTGGTCTGGAGCAGTCATACGCTCGCTAGTCTCCTGCCACCACTTGTCCCTCTCTCTCAGCCACATTACGTGCTGAAATTGCCACTCGAGTTATGTCGAGCACCGCCACATAGTCCAGCTTTTTTTAACTCGACTTATGTTGCTCGCCGCTAAATAAGGGTTAACACCTGCCAAAGTAGATAAAGCTGCCTATTTTTCCAGACCTACCCATGCTCTAATCCCTGAGAGTATAGGTCAGTCTGCCTCTTTTACCAGACCTACCCATGCTCTAATCCCCAGGAGTTTAGTTCAGTCTGCCCGAAAAAGGAGTTCGAGTCTGGGCCAATCACAGGGATCCCTGCTCAACCAATGGCAGGGCCAGAGACAAACGACCAAGGTGTATACCCAGTTCCAGCCAGATATGCAATACAGTGAGGAATATTATATGCAAGCTCCTCACCAAGACCCATTGCAATATCTGCACAGATGGGAACCCCAGAACTCCCTCTACAGTACCTCACGGGAAGGCTTAAAATAGTGCAAATAAAGTGATCAGGAATAAATATATGGCCTGCAGACTAGGAAAAGCCAGATATCTCGATGAACAGAAAATCTTTAATTATGCAGCCATACAACCCTGTGAAACAAAGAGGGTAATATTGAGAGATCGAGAATCACCTTGTGTTAATATAAAAAACATCAGTGTATTTTTAGATTAAGAATTACCTTCACAATAGCAAAAACAATAATATCTACATGTCCCTATTATCTTAAAATAGACCAAATTGAGTTCTAAAAATAAACCGAATATAGTCTGACTGAAATTGAAGGAAGTTAGCAAATACGATTGCTATCTTCCACTGGTTAGGCCGGTTGTGGGTAGACATTGGTATTGAGACTCCTCCTGAACGAGAGTGTGTAGAGGAGCCCGGAACCAACTTCCCCTGTACCCGTGAGAGGCAGTTCCCCCTGACGTCCAGCCCAGCAGAACCACGAGTCCTACGTCGTCCAGATTCTCGTTCATGGCTACCTCTAGCCCATACCCTAAGTGTGTCTGCGTGTTATAAGTTGTGGTTATTGTTGTGAAGGTAAGATAAAATATGCGCATATTCTACTGTATATCATTTAATTATAGATCTGTGCCTAAGATCTATCTTGACCCTCTAATACCCGTGTAAGATTTATATAACTTTGATCCGTACAGTGATTCAATAAGTACGAGATATTGTTACGATAATTTGTAATTAATCCTTCAGACCCTTGATTGTACGTACATTACATAGTCATTTTTACATGTGTTACTTAGTTGAGTATTCTCAGATTTGATTCCTATGTATTATTAGTCTTTGTGTATCCAAGTCGAAGTGAAGTGTATAACGTGAACCTATTCCCTTCCTAAAAACAATATACCTAGAATATATCCTATTCAGGATGATATTATTTGTGTGATTATCGCCAGAGAATACTTATCGTACTATTTTCCCCCCTCGAAAGTAAAGAACCCTTTCCGTTGAGTTAGAATTAACTCATTTGTCAAGATACCTGATCTCTATTTGTTCTTGTGAATAATCTAATGATATACATTACTCGGGTCATGTAATTCTTTCAACACCAATCTAGGAATTCAGATTGTACATTCCTTGATCGATTCCGCCTAATATTTGGTTATTGATTATATTATTACTTCGTCTAGTAATTCATTTATTATAACTATTATTTAAGTTATAATACATCGCTACATAGTTCTGCCTTCTTTTCGGAATTTGTTAATTTATTCAAAACTCCTTTTATGCCATCATACATGGTAATTCCTAAGTGCAACTTCGTCGTGTACGCTTATTCCTGATAGCCCTTGTAAAGCTTTATTACAGCCCTCTTTCATTTGCGTTTCTTAAGTAGTTGGTTAATTTATTCCAATCTATATTAAATTATATTTTATCTATTCCTACTCAGTCACTATATTTACTGTGAATCTGATTTCCTCAACCCGTGTAATTTGACCTCATCTATGATCGAATATTATTTGTTGTGTCTCGCGTGAGAGATTATTCGCAATAACTCTTAGATAGTTGAATTCAGATTTAAACTATCTTTCCCCCTAGAATCAACTAAAATTCATATCTTTAGTACCTGATTTTGTATCGCATTAAAGTGAATTGTTATTTTCTGGGACCACAGTCCATCTGACCTATAATCCCCAGGGCGGTACCTTTTGAAGTCTCACCTGAGCGCGACTTAATTTGTTTTGTCCACCGCGCCGACTCACGCGCAACCGAGCGATAAGTTCCATACCTTACTTTGCCTTTGTCCGAATACTTTGCGTTAGACACTTGGCTCGCATATGTATTATTGTCAATGATTCTTGTTTGTGTATATACTGCATGTATCTGTCCATCATTGCATATTTTCTCTCTTCAATTACTATGTAAGTGACAAACTGAAATTCACTAGAGAGTAAAACTTATTCAACTCTCTCAAGTCACATGATATACTTACTTAATATTATATATAATAGTGGAGTTAGTACCCCCATACTATGTATTTTATGCCAATTGAATACATAAGAGTGTATTCTATCCTGTGTGTTTATTGTGTTGTTGATTGCCCGATTGAGTAAATACTTATCATATTCACGAAGTTCGATGTGTTCCTGTTGAGCATATTCCAAATCTAAGTATCCAAAGCCCGGATTTATAAAGAGATAATACTGAAGCGAGTTGGATTACAACCTGACATAACAAAAATCTTGATCAATACGAGAGCTTCCCGTTCATGCTTATTCTCTTCATTCTTTCATCAAAACAAGGCCACTTTTGGGCCTCTGCAACCCTCTACCTTCGTCTTAATTGATGCAAACGATGGCATAATCCCAAAACAGTGGAGAAACAGCCCCCCTTTATGTAGCTACCAACCTCCCTAATCACGGTCACCACCACCCTTTCATGATATTCCCCTCTAAAGAAGTAAAATATGATGGATACCTCGGCTCACTTCCCTTCATGCCACCATCGACTGTGTCCACAGCGTGATCAAGTTTAACCCTCCAACCAAAAAAAAAAAAAAAAAAAAACAACGAACAGCGAACCTAACATAACTCCAGCCATCCACCATGAAATTAACGTAACGCATCCCGTTCGCACTATAAAAACTACTCAGGCTGTCATTTCCAAATCTGTTACGCTACCCCCCCCCCATCATGAACAATGGATTCCTATCCTACCTACCTTGCCCGGTGATGTAATCATCACCCCGAACATCCAAAGCCCCTTTGATAGAGACTGCCTTACTGCTCCAGCCTTCATGCCTGAAAAACTAAACTTCATAAAAATTGCCAACATATCATATCACCCCCTTACTTTGCCAAAAGGATTAGCGATAGGAGAGCTAGAAAACCACGATGAAGAGTTATCATTACCCGACGATAAAGAATCCTCCCCCCCTCCTAAATTCCCTGAGAGTCCTTCCCAACTAACTCACCAACAAAGACAAGACCTACAAGATTTGATGACTTAATTTCAAGACATCTTCGCCACATCCAGCCGCGACGTAGGAAAAGCCACCTTGCTTCACCACCCTATTAACACCGTAGGATCACCTATTCGTCAACCAATTCGCAGGAAAAACCCTATTCAAAGGCAAGAGGAAGAAAATCAAGTGCAAGAAATGCTAAATACCGGAGTCGTTAGACCCTCTACCAGTCCTTGGTCTTCCCCAGTGGTTCTAGTAAGAAAAAAAGACGGATCTACCAGATTCTGCGTTGACTATCGGCAACTTAATAACGTAACCAATGTGACACATGTCAGCTCCCCAGCGACCACGAGGGGGTAGCGGTTGGCTCCCCATCCTCTTCTCCCCTCTCCCCAGGCAGTGTTATGGGCTGTAGTTTATTGATTAAGTTCTAGTTTCTTCCTAGTGCATTATAGTGTCACAGGTAGTCCAGAAATACTCTTTATTTTCACCTGTGACGATGCATTGTATTTTATTCCAGCTGTCATAGATTTAATGTACTAGATGACTCGTGGAACTTGGAGAGTGTGAGTGAGTAAGAGAGAGAGAGAGAGAGAGAGAGAGAGAGAAACCCAGAGAGAGGTGGTATTGGCGGATTGATATCATGCAACTTGGTTAGTTACGTCATATCTCGAGCACCTGATTCGTCGCCGGGCTCCTGCCTCCTGCTCCGTCACCGCTTTCCCGCCGCGTCGGGAATGGGTGCGCATACACGCACGCACTCCCTTGTGACTTCCATGGGCAGAGCTCCTCTTAGTGCTGTAACGCTAACATCCCTTTGCAATCTATCAGCCCACCTCACCCCCCTATTGCGAACTTTCTCTACCACTGCTTACCTTCTTCTCTCTGTATATCCTACTATTAATTAACTGCCCTTCCCCTTGATATTGATTTCATATATCCGTCACTGTATTATACAGCGAGCTCTCAGAGATATTATATGTAATTAGTTAGGCATTTTGGATCAGGGGGTTATCCATTTTGGCTTGGGGAGGTTTGACATACTCATCGTGTTGCCCCAACCTTATTTTCTTGGGTGTCTGCCAGGTCATGCAATGCTAGACTGGGGAGAGGCTATCAGGTTACAGTTTCCTATGAGCATAGACTTCGTTGAGCCTATGCAACTGTACCGGATACCTGCGGAGGCCTAGGTAATTTTCTTGTCTGTGTACCTTAGAGCCTAGCACTGTGTTGGCGTGAGGGCGTTTGCCTAGTCCACCCAGCACTGTGCTAGCTCGTTAGCTTTTGACTTAGGAGGGTCGCCAGGAGAGAACCAGATACACGAGACCTGGATCTCTGAAGAGAGCACCCCGTCATTTAATGTACCTAGGCGCACAGACTTGAGAACGACACTAGGCTACCGAGCAGGTGGCTCGGCCCAGGTAGCCTAGCCTATGACTCCCCTGCTAGACTTCGTCCACCTGGCAGACCCCCGATTAGGGTTTATAATCTCATTGTGTATATGTGTGCAGCATTATTGTTCCTTATGTTTATAGTAAGTCGTGATTGTTGCTGAGAGACCCAACCAGAGCAGGCTTGTGCCTGGTGGGAGAAAGCACATCTTTTTGTGGTTAGAGTTTAGACTGCCGACTGTTTTATAATTACACCTGTGCCAGATAACTCCGTATGTCCCTACACTATATACATTCCCACAGTAATAATACACAGTTCAGAATCCGAGACGTACTTCTTAGTTGCATCTGACTTTTGCAGAAGATTCCTGCATGATGCTTTAGGACTTTCTTTGTTTCACTTTCTTTCAGACAGGAGTGACAGTTTACTGATTATTTAACGTAACGTTAATTATCCTTCTTCTAGTTTGCTATTAAATCGTTGCTGCGATTTAATTACGCTATCTATCTTTTTCCTTGTATACCTTAATAAAGTAATCGTATGTTGTATGAGTATAGGCTGCTTCAGTGATCATCAGCCTATAGTGCGCACCTTTTACCGAGTCATAGGATACCTCGTTGTCCAAGCACGACTCAGGGCGGTATAGGTGTATTGTTCTCCAGTGGTTAAGGCAGGGGTTGGAACTAGTGTTACCGTTGTTGCATTTAGCCTTATCTAGTCCAATGATGAAGAGCCCTGTGTCTTGTAGAACCTGGATCGTAACACCATCAAGGATGCAACTCCTCTCCCTCGCATTGACGACTATTTAGACTCCCTACTAGGCGCCAAATGGTTCACCACCTTATACCTCCAAGCTGGATATTGGCAAGTGCCCGTACTTCCGGAGCACCAATAGAAAACGGCCTTCTCCACCAGTCAAGGGAGACTGTTTGAATTTACCGTGCTGCCCTTTGGACTGTGTAACGGACCCGCAACCTTCTCACGGCTCATGGAATCTGTTTTGCAGGGACTAACTTGGGAAACATGTTTGGCATACCTCGATGACATGATCGTTTTATGGAAAACTTGGGCCAAACATCTGCAACGCTTACGCCAAGTGTTCCAATGGTTCAAGGATGAAAACCTAAAACTCAAGCCTTCCAAATGTACCATGGCACAGAAAAAAGTGCAATTCTTTGGCCACATAGTCTCAGAAGAAGGTATTTCGCCTGACCCCACCTAACTCCAAGCCACAAGTGCCATAACACCCCCTAACAACGTAAAAGGAGTCCGAACCTTTCTAGGATTAGCCTCTTACTACCGTCGCTTTGTGAAGAATATTGCCACGATAGCCAAACCACTCCATGACCTCACAAAAAAAAGAAGAGCCTTTCCTTTGGACAACCCAGCATCTACAAGCCTTCAAAGGAGTACAAAGGAGTACAAAGGAAATCAAGCAACAACAGATTTAGTGACCCTTCTAGGTTGCTTGTCTTCCAAAACACTGAGGATAAAGTGTCCAAACAGTGGTTTAGAGTGGGTAAGGGAACATTGGAAAGGGAATTACTTCCCGGGAACTAATGCCCGTGGCAGGATTAGGAAGTTAGTAGAGGACAGATGGGTTAGTAACTGAGGGGGGATAAAATAAAGTTATTCATTTACAAACGCAGTCAGTCGCGGGTTTGATGCAAGATATTTGTCTATGCGGTGTTTAAATGAATCAACGGTGATGCAGTCTATAACGTTTCGGGGAAGCCCATTCCACAAGTTGACAACTCGATTGAAGAAGAAATTCTTAGATTCGTGCGAGTTAAAAGATTTACCAATAATTTTGCAACCGTTTCCCCGCGTGTAATTAGATTGGTCGATAGTGAAGTACTTACTACAGTTCATATTATCGATGCCTTTGATGATTTTGAACACTTGAATTAAGTCACCTCTTAATCTGCGCTGGGTTAAAGGAAATAGATTTAATTCTCTAAGACGCTCTTCGTATGGTTTGTTCTTTAGGCAAGGTATCATTTTGCTAACTCTACGTTGAACTCGTTCTAGCTTGTTTATATAATATATCTTTTTGGTAATAAGGGCACCAGGATTGAACGCAGTATTCCAGAAGAGGGCGGACTAAGGAATTGTAAAGGGTTAGGATAACTTCTTTGGATTTATGCTCAAATGACCTGCCTATAAAGCCAATTATTTTGTTTGCCTTCTTAACAACTTCTGAACATTGTTGACTCGGTTTTAGGTTACTCGATATTGTTACTCCCAGATCGGTTTCTCTGTTTACATTCTTAAGCTGAGTGCCATTCATCAAATAGTTTGCTTTCTCATTTAGGTATCCGATATGTAGTACTTTACATATATCCGCATTGAAACTCATTTGCCAAATTTGGGCCCAACATGACAATTTATCTAGATTGTGTTGCATATCGTCAACTTGTTCTTTTGGGGTACCCCGCTACTTACATTGGTCCATTTAGATGCCTTACTGTTTATGACTACTCTTTGCTTTCTGTTGCTTAGCCAATTTTCTATCCATTTCAACACACCGTCTTGTATTCCATGCGCTTTTAGTTTTAGCAGTAAACGTTTGTGGGGAACTTTGTCAAAGGCCTTTTGAAAATCAAGGTATATAATATCTACAGCTTTACTCTCATCGTAGAGGTTGAGGATATCGTGGAAGAAGTCTAAGAGGTTTGTTAAACAGGAACGTTTTTTATGAAAGCCGTGTTGAGTATCTTTAAGTATGTTATTTTCCTCTAAGTGATTTACGAGTCTTTCTCGTATGACCGTTTCTAGATTTTAACGTACAACTGAGGTTAAGCTAATTGGACGATAGTTACTGGGTAGGGATTTGCTTCCTTTTTGAATATCGGTGTTACGTTGGCTAGCTTCCACTGATCAGGCATAGTTCCAGACTGCAAGGATTTATTGAATAGTAATGTCAGTGGTTTCGAGAGCTCATCCTTAGCTTCCTTTAGAACTCTAGGCGAGATTGTATCAGGTCTAGGCGTTTTATTTACCTTGAGTTTATCTAAACAATTCAATACTTCTCTCTCTGTAACGGTGATATTGCTTAGAACATCTGAATTATCAATCTGAATCGGCGATGGTGTAGGGATATCACTGAGGTCTTCTGTTGTAAAAACTGATGCAAAGAAGGTATTGAGGGCATTACTCATTTGTACTTCGTCTTTGATGTATTCTCCATTTTCATCGACTAACGGTCCAACAGTTGAAGTAACTACTTTTTTCTTTCTGATAAACTGTCTTCGTGGTGCGATGCATAAGGTGTTGATTTTCGGTGTGAGCATCCTGGATTCGAATCCACGGACTGCCACATGTGTTTGTAAATTTCATTAATCGATTTTAGGAGTATAGTTGGTTGTTGGAAGGAACATAATAAATAACTATAGAATTCTTTCGGGTTTGTTTTACTTTGATTCGCAATATGTAACTCTAAGGTCTTTTTACTTTGCTTAATTAACTTTTTGGCTTTGCGTCGTAGCTCTACAAATTTCACCCGTTCTTCGTCATTTTGTGAGGATTTTAATCTATCATTAGCAAATGTTTTCGCAAGCAGGCAGTTTGAAATATCTTTATTCCACCATTTGGGCTTATTATTATGGCATGGACGCCGTATTTTCGATGGTATGCAGTGCACTGCTTTTAGGTAAGTGGTTTCGAATAACTTCCAAGATGTATTTATGTCGTTATTGATAATTAAAAAGCTCCAGTCAGTTTCTTTAAACATAGCTCTAAGTTTATGGAAGTTTGCTTTCTTGAAATTAGGGACTTTTTCGATGCTACTATTTGGTTCGTTACTAGTAAACTTTAAAGTGAAAGTTATCGTACGATGGTCGCTGTTACTGAATTCATCACCAACATTCAAATTCTCTATCAATTCTTCTTTTGTTGCAAGTACAATGTCAAGAACGTTATTACCACGGGTCGGCGTTCGAACAAATTGATAAAGCGAACTCTCTTGCAAGTTCGTATACAAGTCATGTCCGGAGTGTGAAGTAAGAGTATCGCCCCACTTGGTCACAGGTAAATTAAAGTCGCCAAAAATAACGGTATCTTGTGAGTTACTTACATCTGCAATTTGTTCGTAAATTTCTCGGTCAGTTTGCACTGATTGAGCTGGAGGTCTGTATATTAACGCAATATTATTTTTGTACCTTTATTATTCTTTATTAGCACAAAAGATGTGTCGACGTTCACAATTTGAGGTTTTGACAAGAGGGTAGGGTTAAGACTTTAAGACTTCTTTGATATAAAGTAAAACGCCACCTCCATTCGTTTATCGGCTTTCTAAAACATTACGAAGTGAATACTCTGCTAAAAGTCTCTATCTTCTGTATTGCAAGATTTGTTATGCCAATCAATAATAATTCGTAAACACTAGCTCCTCTAATCTGAAAATTTAT
Source organism: Paralithodes platypus (assembly GCA_032716605.1). Lineage (NCBI taxonomy): Eukaryota > Metazoa > Arthropoda > Malacostraca > Decapoda > Lithodidae > Paralithodes > Paralithodes platypus. Next base: position 17,692,739 of record CM064507.1, read on the forward strand.
TGCTGATGCTACGAGCGTTGCATAGAAAACCTTAAATTTGTTATTTTGAAATCACGGAACGCTCTTAACCCGTCCAGCCCCGGTAGTTTTGTAATGTTTGTTCACCAGAACCGGGCCGGTTTTCAAAAAATTGTTTTATTCCAGAAACAAGAGCGAATGGGTTAGGAATGACGGAAAAAACCACGAAAAAAATGCTCAAAAAAGCTTAAAGAATGGTACTACAGAGCCCCCGGAAAACGTATCTTCAAGAGTTAAAAAAATTTAGGCAATTACTCTGCAAAAAAACAGGTTAGTGTTTCTTACGCGCCTCACGCGCACGCATGTGGACTTTGAGAGTTTTCAACCATCGGCACGGTTGCGTTGGATACGACACTAGTTCCTCTACAAATCTGAGCCCTCTTGAGTGGATAACCTGAGGTTAACGGGTCGGCGCGCAATTGGGTGACGCGCCATGGCGTGTCTTGGGGTGTGCGATACATACATCGCGACGCGCAGGGCGGAGCTGGAGCTTTTGGGTTATAATATTTTTGGGTTCTTGTCGGATATACATTTATGTTCATGGCATGTCCTCGGTCCTCGCTGTCTTCGGTCCTAATCGCTGTTGGTCCTCGGTTGCTCTCTGTTTTTTGCTTGGCGTTTGGATGGATTTATGGTCAACCTGCTGCTTTTTCTCGGATGGGCCTTTTTGATCCATGGCTGAGCTTGACTGCTTCGTGGAGGAGAAGGACCCATGCGTGCTGAACCCACAGGGTTTAGATGAGTGCCATCCTTGCGGAACAGAGTAGGCTGGTTGTAAGGAAGTTGTCCCAGAGGTTGATGAATCCAACTTCTTCCCTCAGCACACAAAATATTTTAGTCGGTAATTTGTGCTTGAAGGGCCTTGTCGTAGAATTTGTCAGGTGCGTCGATCTTGGGGAGAATGCATGAAAAGATGATATTCCTTGACTTGTTTTTGTAGTTTGGGAGTCATCTTGCGGTATTTCTCCATCAAACTCTTCGGATTCTGGTGCGCATGACGTCATTTGAACCAGCATGGATGACAAAAAGGGTATTTTCATTTGCATCCTTTGTGGTAATTCGAAAGGCTTCAACAATGTCGTCCAGTCCAGCTCCTGGGATGCAAAATCTTTTTCGTCGATTTGGGACTCGTCGCAGAACTCTTCGACCTAAAACCACACGCCTCCAAAGAACTCCTCATAGCTTGCACCAGTCGTTGTCAGTTTACAGACTATACCTACCTTTTCCGCCTTTACAGCGACGTGTCACAGTTCGGGAATTGGGAGCCGTATTAGCCCAAACTAGAGACAGGGAAGAGCATATAATTGCTTGTGCTATACAGAACCTTCAAACCCAGCCGGAAATTAATTACCCCGTGACAGAAACGGGAGTGCCTAGGAATCATATGGGCACTACAACATTTTAAAGCATACCTAGCCGGAGGCAAAGTCACCATAATTACAGATCACCAAGCCCTACCAATGGCTCCTGAAGTCAGATACGAACATGCTTTTAACAGTAAGTATGGCGAGAATCGCTCAAGGAAATAGCTTTATAGACCTGGGAAATGACCACACCAACGCCGACGCCCTATCTAGAATACATCTACACCCCTACCAACCATAATACAGAACCTAGCCACGCCCCCAATCAGTGCCATTCACCATCAAGACTCAACAGATCAGGATCCACAACACCTACTGCAACAATTTCAACTACAACAGAAGGAAACAGATTAGATACAAAGGGCTATCTTTTACAATTGCAAAGAAAAGGAAACAATCTCTACACCACCGAGGGACAAATAGTTATCAGCCCAAACCACAGCTCATCTCTATGCATGCAATCCCGCACTCCCATAATGGCATCCAATTAGGACAAAGAAAACTTGTCTGCACCTGCCAGGAAATTTATTGGACACCCTCAACCTACCTTACTGACAAAGAAAGTAACAGAAGCCATGCCGAGCCTGTGCCCTTGGTAAAGACAAAACCAGCACTCCAGGACCCTCACGGAAAAATCATAGCATCAAAGCCATTGCAATTACTCGCCGTCGATGTTATGCGGAGGACCCATGGAGGGCGTCAAAGGTTTTAAATATATAATTACCTTTGTTGACATATACTCTAAATATGTCAATAGTTCGTCCCGCTAAAGAACACACCGCATTCGCAGTAGCTGAAGCAAATGTTTGATTAACATCGTGTTCTCATATTTCGGAGTACCCCAAGCCATTCACTCTGACAACGCCAATGAGTTCACCGGACATGTCTGGACGCATATATCCCAAATGTTCGGTTTTAAGATTAGTCATTCTGACCCTTACTGGCCCCAAGGAAATTCTACCTGCGAGAGAAGCCACCGCAGTCCGCACCATTGCCAACCAAGTCAGGAGAACCCTGGTTGAAACAAATGAAACAATGACTGGCCCAGCCAGATACGCATCGTACAATGGGGTATTAACACCTGCCCAAGCCCCCAAGACGGAATCTCCCACCATGGGGGGGAACGAGGTATTTGGAGAACCACCTCTACTCCTCCCCGTACATAAAGCTATCCATTCCATACGAGCCTTTCGTCAAACTTGAACCAATCTCTAGTCCACTTGAAGAACAGATGGAGACAACTAAAATACCTGCAAGATCTTCAACCAGACGAGACACCCAAAAATCAACAAACACCATGTTGGCGATCTTGTCATGGCTAGCACAACTTCGAGTGCCCTCTAAACTAAAGCCAAGATACAAAGGCTCCTTCGAGGATTCTCACAGTACCGGTACCAAATTATCTATCAGGTCACGGTTATAGGGGAGGTGTGGCAGAGGGGTATGCCAATGGTGACTGGTAATCCAATGGACACGGATTCGAATCCCAATATGTCAATGGGATGATAGTATTTGGATGGAATTTGTGCTGTACCTAATTTCAGTGCATTACCACAGCGCCACCGAAATGCCAAAAAAAATGCCCTCATTGTTCCCTGATAAAATCACATTGTATGGAATATTCCCATATTCAAAATATGTTACCATAGGAGCAATGCATAGTGAGTTAATTTGCCTCAATAGGTGGCGTTCCGAGAGTGAGGGTACGAGTCTGGGGGATGAGACTGTGAAGCAAAGCAAGGGGAGCAGCTTAAGAGATGGAGTTGCTTTGAGCAGGGGGGATTCGCATGTCTACTCCCTAGACTGGAAACAAGACCTCATGGGCCTCCCTGGTACAGCGGTGTAGGGTAAAGGCTCTCAAGCCTATGCCCAGAGAGGGAGTAGTAGTTGGAATATAGAGAGAAATACAAAATTACCAACGGGGAATCACGCACATACCGTAACGTATATGTACACCGGTTCCAACGCTAGGACAAAAATGTATCTATGGTAGTAGCCCTGATGATGATAAACGCAGGCCCTTTGGACAGGAATCACGAACCGGGCGACCACCAAAACAGAGACCTTGCCCCCGGCCCCCCCACACCCCCTGTTTCTACCAATAATATTCTAATCTGACCCTCCCGCATTCTCTTTAGCCAACCACTAGCACTACCTCAACCAAACGCCACACCAGCACCTGAGGTTCAATGACACACACACTTACCACTCACCCAGAACTTTTACATTCCCCTATCATAAAAAACAATCAACACAAAAACCCTCCCCCCACCCATTCACCATAGAAGCTATAATAAATTCCGATATTTCCTCCCTACTCCCCTTCTCTTTCCCTCATCATTCCATATACCACAACTTAGAAAACTTCCCTAGTCTACCAAAACCCATTTCAGAAACCTTCTACTTTCTATTTAACCCCAAGTGGACATAACTGCAAATTTTGAATCGTTCATGGGATGCAACATGAAATTTGGTACATGTACCCTTCAAGGTCCATTCTTCTCAGAAATACCGCTGGCCACGCGAAAATCCAAGATGGCGGTCATTTTTCAAGATGGCTGCCGTGCCTGACCATATATTGCTTAATTTTTTTTTAATTATTACCTGGTGAACATTTTAAGAGAAAACTGTTTCTTGCTAACCAGATTAATGAGAAGCACTGTTTTAATCATTGTCATAGTCTATAATTGGAATTTTAGAATGGCATCCAAGATGGCGTCCATTAATTTCATATGTTCATATCTAAGCAACTACTGAACATATATACATGATTTTTGGTGTGCACATACATTCTTTGGGTCAGATAATCCAATGGAGCCATTTTCACATTTGTTAGTAAGGACTGAGGCAGTGATGAGATCTTGCAAATATAATAGAGTGATGTCAACACACAACCAGGGCACACTGGTAACATCGCTGCTGTGCAACTCAGCATGGGGTTCAGTGTCAGCTTATTTTACTGTACTATACTATAAGTTGTAGTGTAGTTTAATTTAGTGTCCCAAATGCTTTCTAACAGCCCCATATCAATTAGCTACTAGACAGTAGTTGGTAGTTAGTAGATAGAGTTAGATAGCCGCACCTGAATTGACAGGGTGTGCCAGCGCGGGAGAGCCGAGCCAAGGGTAAGGGGGCTATACATGACTTGCTCATGTACTTACCTGGATGGTGTACAGATCACACGGGACTTAAATGGCACTGGATGAATGATCGGGCTAGGTGTAGGTCACCCGAACCTAGTTGTATCCCATAAAGTAATGTGTGTGTAATTTCGTTAAGGTGGTAAAAGGATAAACCCTCGGCCTTAATCAGAAAGCAAAATGGCAGATTCAAAATCCATTTTTCCCATAAGACAAACTGACTGGTCAAAATGTTGTCTTTGCCAGAAAGACAAAATAGGTGAAGATTTAACATCACCTAGAACCCATTATTCCCTTGAACATGACGGTTATGCCATGCTGGCTACCAACATACCGATGTTTCATGAAATCCAGGAAATGCCATTGATCGTGGATCCAACAAGGCTTGATGAAGGTGACGGCATAGATTTTTTTTTTATTTTTTTTTTTTTTTTTCTATGTGATTGAGGGAGGCAAAAGGCATAACTGCCTATAGCGAGTGCCTCCCCCATAGTTGAAAGAGTGACAGGGCCAAAATCAAGGGACGTTCGAGCCAAAATGCCTGGACACACGGAGTTTGAAGCAATTTAAGTCATAGGAAGAGGGAAAGACTGATTCTGGGAGAGAGTTCCAGAGCTCAGCTGTTGAGTAGAAGAAAGTTTGAGAGTAACGTTTCACTCTTGGGTTGGAGAGTTGCACAGAGTAGGGGTGGGATTGAGTTGCAAGACGGGTACCACGTGCCCTACGTAAAGGAGGTGGTATGCACTGGGATAGCTCTGAGGAACACTGATTATTATAGTAGCGATAGAATAGCGAGAGAGATGCAACATTGCGGCGGAGAGAGAGAGATTGCAGAGAGTTGGTGAGTGGACGGGAGTTAATGATACGAAAGGCCTTCCTTTCAACTTTGTCTAGGAGAGCGGTGTGAGAGGAACCTCCCCACACATGTGAACAATACTCAATACAAGGGCGCACTATGCCCCTGTACAGAGCAAGAAGCTGTGCAGGGGAAAAGAACCCCCTAAGGCGGTTGAGCACACCCAGCTTCTGGGAGGCTGCCTTAGCAAGACTGGTAATATGGTCCTTCCAAATGAGAGCAGAAGAAAAAGAGACACCAAGAATATTGAGAGAAGATGAAGGGTTGATTTTTGTATTGTTGAAGAATAAGGGATAGTCCGCTGGGAGATCCTGACGGGTAGATAGATGGAGAAATTGGGTTTTGGAAGCATTAAAGTTAACAAGGTTTTCTCTGCCCCAATTGGAAATAGTATTTAGATCAGAATTTAAGAGTTCTATGGCTTCATTACGTTTGTCGTTGAGGGATTGCTGGCTGGGGCGTTCTGAAAAACTAATGGAGTAGTGTAAGGTTGAGTCGTCTGCGTATGAATGGATGGGAATTAAGGTACAGTTAAGGAGATCATTTATAAAAATTAGAAAGAGAATAGGAGATAGGACAGAGCCCTGAGGAACACCGGAGTTTATAGGGTGAGGAAGTGAACAATGGCCGTCCACAACCGCGGCTATGGAACGGCCGGAAAGGAAATTAGAGACAAAGGCACAGATGGAGGGATAGAAACCGAAGGAGGGTAGTTTAGAAATTAAAGATTTATGCCAGACTCTATCGAAGGCTTTCGATATGTCTAGTGCAATAGAAAAAGTCTCACCGAAGTCCCGAAAGGAGGATGACCAAGAGTTAGTAAGATATGAAAGAAGATCACCAGTAGAGCGACCCTTAAGGAAGCCATACTGGCGATCTGAGAGCAGATTATGAGAAGAGAAATGCTTAAGAAATTTGGAAGCAAGAATAGTTTCAAAAACTTTAGAAAGACAAGAGATAAGAGCAATTGGACGATAGTTGGAGGGTTGAGAGCGGTCACCCTTCTTTGGGACAGGTTGAATGTGAGCAAACTTCCAGCATGAAGGGAAGACGTTAGAGGATAGACAGAGACGAAAGAGTTTGCCTAGGCAGGGAGTCAGCACGGAAGCACAGTTTTTGAGAACAACAGGAGGAACACCGTCCGGACCGTACGCCTTATTAGTGTTAAGCCCAGAGAGGGTAGAAAGTACATCTTTAGAAGAGATTAGGATATTAGGCATAAGTAAGAGAGAGGAGGGCGGAGAGGGAGGAATAGCACCGGAATCATCCAAGGTGGAGTTTCTAGCAAAAGTTTGAGCGAAGAGTTTAGCTTTGTCAGAGGAAGTGATGGTTGTGCCATCAGAGTGGGAAAGGGGAGGGAAAGACGAGGAAGAGAAATTGTTGGAGAGGTTTTTGGCTAGATGCCAGAAAGCTTGGGAAGAGCTAGAGTTGGATAGTTCAGTGCATTTATTATTGATGAAAGAGTGTTTGGCAAGTCGAAGAACAGATTTGGCTTGATATATGACATATATATGTCATATATTGATATATGACGCATTGAGAAGAAAATCAGTCAAAATACCATGTCAACTGCCGGTTGTTGTTTAACAACAGCAAGCTGAATCGCGCAAGGAAACGCCGATCTAATCGTCAAAGTAGTGAGTCTGAAGACAATCATGCAAAGCAACGTCGAACTAGCTATGATGGTCAAACTTTTATTTTTGTGAGAAAGTAGCATCTGCATCTGATCTCAGGCAGGTAATGACCATGAACCTTAACAAGAGGCTACAAGAGTATGCAGAGGCACTTAACGATGGCAAGCTTCTTGCTAAATTGAGTGGTGGAGATGCTATTGCACAGGAGCTAAAGTACCACAGAGTGTGTCTCAGTGCCCTCTACAACAGGGAAAGGTCCCACCTGATTGTAGATGGATCTGCTTCCATGTCTTGCCACCAAAGAGAGGAAGACCTTTGAGGGCTATGCAACTCTGGACTTCCTGCCATTTATTCACACCTATGCTACAAAGTACAAGACCACACATCTTGTCTTTGATGTGTACAACCCATCCAGCCTCAAAGCCGAGACCAGGTCTCAACATGGCCAGGGAGGAAGACGCAAGGTGACAAACAAGAACAGCATTCCATCCAATGGCATAACTTCCTTAGGCATAATGACAACAAGACGAAGTTGTTCCAGTTCCTGGCAGACAGGGTTGCCCAAATGTCTGCACCAAACTTGGTAATTGTCACAAAGAGATCTGCAGTCCTCAGCACTCATGAAACTGGTCTTCAAGGACTGGACAAGTGCTCTCATGAGGAAGCTGACAGCCGCATCTTTGTGCATGCCAAATATGCTGCAGAACATGGGAGCAAGAGCCGTCATGGTCAAGGCAAATGATACAGATGTTGTGGTCATTGCAGTGAGTGCCTTCCAGCCCTTCAGAGTTTGGGGGGCTAGCATTAGGTGGCCTTTTCACGTCAAAGGCGCTGGATAAGTCAATGACATGCTGTATGGGGGTGTGGCTCTCCAAAGTGGCAGCCTTCAGCCAGAGTGAGCCTGCAGCTTATGTAGGGAAGAAAAGGCCCGATACACATGGGATGTGTTGCAGAGGCAGCCTCCCTGTTTCTTCCCAAGCTGCCGTCCAGGTGTGACACTGTTTCAGCCTTCCGTAACAAGGGAAGATGGTGACCTGGAGACATGGATGTTTGTCAGAGGCCTTTGTCTTGGCTCGGGCTGAGCAATACCTCTTACAGTGGAAGAGGTGACTTGAGATATGAGTTTGCCATACAGAGTATGACAGTCCAGCCAGATACCACTGAGATGAGGCCACTAGACATGGCCTTTGGCTGGTTTTATGAGGCCAGCAACCCCATCGCGTCAGCACACTAGACAAGCTGCCTTCCAGGCTCTGTGGGGCCAAGCAACCCAGTGTCAACCAGAAGCAGAGAGTCCTGCTGAAGGGATGGCAGGAAGGTTGGTGAAGAATGGCACGTTCTGGACAGCCATCCCCCATAGCCAAGAGTTTGCGAACAGCTGACCAAATGTGGCTGTAAATCAGACTGTCGTGGCAGGTGCAAGTGCTACAGGCTGGGTCTCTCCTGTACAGCTCTGTGCACTTGCAAATGTGAGGTGTGAGTCTTTGATTCTATGGTATTTTTACTAATGTTATTTGTACTCAATGGATATGTATAAATGGTGTGAATTAGGCCGTTTCTACGATATAATCTTCCTTCACTTTGTCTAGTTACTTATGACCCTGATGAGTTAATAATGTGACAAGTCTTTCTAATTCTCTGACCTCAAAAATGTAGGATTAGATGAAAAAATCATTTGTCTAGCTCTACTAATAGCCAAGATATCACAAAATTTGTCTTTAACCCCAGAAGGCCGATACACTACTCAAATAGCACGGCTTTAAATAGCCTTTAAATAGCCTGCTGATGGCTGCTATTTACTTGTATGACGTCACGGTACTTTTGCGGTAATTTTCACCGAGTTCCAATATCACCGAAACTACCGTGATGTCAACACAATGGGTTTAAGGAAATTTCACTATGGCAAAGGTGCGTAAACACGGAAAATCACGGAAAAGTTACCTCACGAAAACAAGCAATATCTCAGTAACTACTGGGCCTATGGAGCTGAATTTTTTTACGAGACAAAAGCTGAAAGTGACCTCTCTCACGTGGTTTATGACTCATTTCTCTATCTTTATTCTTTGATTAGCTATTAAGCCATAAACACTACCGAAAATCGCCAAAAAAATCCGGCCTCCTGGGTTAATGGCGGCCATCTTGGACGCCATCTTAGTTAAAGTCTAATATGCAACTGCTTTGGACAAAATTACCTTCACTTACCACGTTAGAGCCCCCCAAAAAAAAAAAAATGGATTGGACAGTATTCATGTCTTTTTTCTTTCAATTAACTGACCCATAACAGTAGGGCTCAGTCAGATGTGTCGGCCATCTTGAAAAATGGTCGCCATATTGAATTTTTGCGTGGCCAGCGGTATGTGCTTTGAAAGTGAGCTTTGAAGAATACCTGTACCAAATTTCATGCTTGCATCACCATTTGAACGATTGTTTCACTTATCTGCTTCACTATAACTCTTCTTTCTCCTTTACCACGCCCTACAGCTATATCATCCCCCTTCGCAAAGCCCCCAATCTACAAACCTCCACAACCCCGTTTATGTACTTCCCCCACTTTAAGCCCTTCTCTTCCTCTTGTATCATAGCCGCAATGTAGGAAATCTGGCCGCCGTTACCGTCCAGACCAAAGTGTGGTCCCCTGCCGTACCTGAG
>CM064507.1:17702499-17807990 GCA_032716605.1 Paralithodes platypus
AACCCACACCAGTGGTAAACCAAGAAACCCGGAAGATGTGTATGTTATGTTCAGAACAACATTCCACAGTGTATTGTAGGACTTACCCAGATCTTAAGGCTAGACTTCCATGACTCTTGTTTGCCTTAGCACAAGACATTCTACTGAGGAATGTGCTACTAAATTAAATGTATGTTTTTGGTGCAAGACTGGTGTACATCATACCGCGTTGTGTCCCAAGATCAGTGAAGTACAACCCAAAACGACAAGTGTAAATATGACCCTGACCACTGGAAACCCAATGCATACGCCGGCAGGTACTCCTACAGCCGAGGTTCAACTGATTAGAGGAAAAGAGGTTATGCCAATCAAAGCACTCTTTGATACTGGAGCGCAAAAGACCTTCATTGCCGGAAATGATGTCAGAGCCATGAATTTGCCAACAGTAGGAAGAGTGAACATGGCAATAACTGGATTTTTTTCAAATAAGGAAACACAAACATTTGATGTGGTTAAACCCCTGATTAAATTGGGCAAATATAATTGTAAGGTGACTGCGGTGGTTAAGGAAGACATGAACACTTCTGTGGTAAATAAGGGTTTAAAGGAAGCATCTGACTTCTTAACAAAAAAGGATGTTCAACTAGCAGACCGAACTATAGAGTCTGACGTAGTAGGTCCAATTCAACTGATCATCGGCTCCGACTATTGTGGTCGCTTCTTGCGAAAAATGACTCGGAAACACGGTATCCAGTTAATTTGTTCATCAGGTGGATATATAATCATGGGATCTTTACCCACATGCGGCCCAAGTGAATCAGACAACCGGATGGATTCTGTCTTTGTGACTCCTGCCCAATCTCTGGTGGTGGCTAGAATTGGTGCAGAATTAATACCATCACAACTAGGAGATGTTCTGGAAGAGCAACAAGAACCTGTTCACAAACTTTGGGAACTGGACACTGTGGGTATAGAAGCAGATCTTCCCACCCCTGAAGACATCTTAACATATAACCACTACCTAGACACAGTTGAGTGTAAGGATGGCCAGTACTGGGTAGGACTTCCATGGAAGATAAATGCCCATGAATTACCAACTAACTACCAGAGTTCAAGATGTCAATTAAATAAAATGGTGGAGAGATTGCGTCAACATCCTGAACGACTGGAAATTTATCATAAAATAATTCAAGAGCAGTTGGAAAATGACTTTATTGAGGAGGTCCCAGGTGAAATAAACCATAAAGAGGGTCATTACCTTCCTCATCATGCTGTAAGTAAGGACGCCAGTACTACCCCCATCAGAGTGGTATTTAACTGCAGTTCTCGAGCAGCGAAGAATGAAGCAAGTCTAAACGATTGTCTCTATGTAGGACCAAATCTGACTGAAATACTGGGTGATGTACTATTAAAATTCAGGACGAAGAGATTTGGGTTTGTGGCAGATATGTCCAAAGCCTTTTTGAGAATAGGGTTAAAGGAGCGGGACTGCAAATTCATAAAGTTCCTTTGGCCTGAAGATCCATTTCAGCCTGGTGGGCGGATAAAAGAATACCGCTTTCGGTCAGTGTTGTTAGGTTCCTGCTCTAGTCCTTTCTTGTTGTGCAGCACTTTGAGATATCATTTCCAGAAGACAGAGAAACCGGAATGGGACAACTGTTTTACATGGATAATCTACAGGGCGTTGCCGACAATGGAGAAGAGGTGATTGAAATCTACAATTTGGCAAGGCAAGAATGTAATAAAGCCAATATGCCACTACAAAGTTGGAATTCAAACTCTCATATTCTTTTGGACCAGATAAGAAGAGACTATCCTGACTATCAAATACCAGAATATCAACCAGTACTAGGATTGCTGTGGAAAACAACTACTGATGAGATGTCTCTAAAGCCCCTCAAGTTTCCCGATGTAAAACTCACAAAACGTACACTCTTAAGTCAGGTCTCTATGATGTTCGACCCATTGGGCATATTTAGTCCCATATCAATTAAAGGGAAGATTTTAGTTCAGGAGGCCTGGAGAGAAGGACTGAGTTGGGATACTCCATTACCTGAAAAGTATACAGAAGAGTGGAACAAATTGCAGGTGGAATATGAGAAGATATCCTCAGTCAAGTTTCCTAGAAGATGTGATCCTACCTCTGATAATGAGTGTGCTCAATTGCACGTCTTTTGTGATGCCTCATCTAAGGCGTATGGTGCAGTAGCTTATTGTGTCACTGAAGTCCGATCTACTATGATTATGTCCAAATCCCGAGTAGCGCCATTAAAACAACGTTTTATTCCACAGTTGGAGCTCACCGCTGTTGAATTGGGAACTAGGTTAGCTACTTATTTGAATGGTATGTTTCCCTTTTTAGGTGAGACATATATATAGACAGATAGTGAGATATGTTTGCACTGGATAGCTAAGGATGATAGTCACATAGTTTATGTGCGTAACAGAGTACACAAAATAAAGGAACTGCAAATGAACTATACATTCCAATGCATGTTAAGGCCAAGGATAATCCGGATGACTTGGTGAGCCGAGGTGTTGGTGTCAAGAAATTGATTAACGAAACTCTGTGGTTTCAGGGTCCGGTTAGGCTATGTCAGAGTGATTGGCCAGAACAAAAATCATACCAGAAGGTTAATGATGATCAAGTTCATATGGACCCAATAATTATCCCAGAGCCTTCAGTGATTGACATCACCAAGTTCTCCAATTTGGACAAACTATTAACTGTAACTAAATTTGTATTTAAGTTCCTGAGCAATAAGGTAAAGATGGATGAATTAGACCCACTTACCTACTGAATCAAAAGGATACAAGCTGAAAAGTATGATGAGGAATTAACACAGCTACGTAAACCCCATCACAAGCCAACCAAAAGAATGAAGGACCTTCGGCTGTACCTAGACAATCAAGAATTAATATGTTGTCGAGGTCGTATTGGTAAAGCTGATCTACCCCTCAAAACTCGGCATCCGATCCTATTGCCCAAGGATTGCGAACTCACCAAATTGATGGTTTTAAAAGCGCATGAAACCACTAAACACGGTGGGGTAGCAGACACTCTAGCCTATATGCGGCAAACATATTGGATACCCCAGGGACGACAAGCTGTTAAACGCTGTATCAAGAATTGCATTATTTGCAAGAGGTATACAGCTATAGCTATTCCTTACCCTGGACCACCAGCTCTTCCGCCAGACCGCATTCACCAAAGGACACCTTTTGAGGTAACAGGTATAGATTATACTGGTGCCATCACTCTCACAGGAGATGATGGTCCACCCAAGAAGGTTTACATATGTCTATTTACCTGTACCAGCACTCGGGCTATCCATTTGGAAATAGCGGAGGACATGAGCTCGGAAACCTTTATAAATTTATTTAAAAGATTTGCCGCTCGGCGAAGTTGTTCCAGACGTTTGATTAGTGACAATGGGACAAATTTTGTGGGCGCATCACCGTTGGTTTTTGAACTATTAAAGAGCAACGCAGTACAGCAAATGTTGGATTCTAGAAATTGTTATTGGTCATTCCAACTCCCAGAGCCCCTTTGCAAAATGGATTTACAGAGAGAATGATAGGTATCGTGAAATCTTGCCTGAAAAGGGTTCTTCACAAGTCCAAGGTCACCTTGGATGAGTTAAGAACAGTTGTCACCGAGATAAAGCCAGAGTAAATAATCGACCACTAACGTATCAAGATGACTCCAATCTGGAAATTGAGGCCTTAACACCGGCTCGTTTATTATATGGTAGACGATTGGACTCAGTCCCCCGTATGGACGTGACCGAGGAATTAGTGGATCCCTCCGTTAATGAAGCAGATGCACACTTGCGACGAAGCTACCATAAACTCTGCAAAATACTAGATGCCTGGAACATACATTGGGCATCAGAGTATATCTTAAGCCTACGGGAGAGGTATTATGGTGCGAATTCTGCTAGTAACCATCACAAACCTGAAGTGGGAGACATAGTCTTGTTGAAAATGGACCAACCTCACTCTAAATGGCCCTTAGCAAGGATCCAAGAAGTCTATCCTGATTCTGAAGGGGTTATCAGAACTGTTAAGGTTGTATCTCGAGGACAAACCACTCTCAGAACTGTAGATCGGCTCATACCTATGGAACTCGCCATCCTACCAGAGGAAGAACAGCAACCCATAGTAATAGGGAGCCCAAGACCACAACGAGCAGCTGCTGCGGAGTCTAGAAGAAATTGGCGTGATTTGTTAGCCGTAGGTGATATAACATGATGCAACACATCATACTTCGCCGGGCCCCAATCTGTGAGAAATAAATTGACTACACCGGTATCTGGGGGCTGTTGGCAACAACCTTCCGATAGGGTAACCTCACTAGAGTGAACAATTTCCTACCAGAACCCGGTGATTGTATATATTGTAGAGAATAATTAATATTAAGTAATTTAGTACTGTATAAGATTACCTTGGCCAAGTTAATTTAGTTATAAAACCTTGTATGATTAGATTTAGAGGTACTGTATTCGGTATCAGTTTTGAAATTCCCACACTTGCAGGCGCGATCCACAGCTTGCTGTAATATCCAGATCGCCTGGATAATATGTTTACTAAATCGTTGTTAAACGATATTTATATTAGTATTTATATAATTAAATGCTTATTTCTCATTTATAGGATAACGTGAAGAGGGAATGAACCCTTGGTAACGAATTAATAAATAGTTTATTTAAGAGTCGGAAATTGAAGTTCCGATCAGACGCTAGTAAACTTTTGAACGGTAGAGACGTGTCCCGTGATCTCCTCCACCACAATCCCCGCGCCAGGCCCGGAGTCCTGACCCTTTAACCCTGGTCTACCGAAGCCGGAATCCTCGGAACTACACCAGGACCCTAGTATAGCTAAGTCATTGATATACATGGCCATTGATACAATGTTTAGTTAGGGCATCCTGAGAGATAGGCTACCATAGTTCGTGTCATAAGGTAGGCAATCTCAGACTTTATTTTTATTTATGTTTATTAATTTTATATTTCGATTGGTGTGGTAAGAGATAACCTTTGGCCATATTATCCCCCACACCTGAGATCAGCTATGAGGTTACAACATGGCTGCCGGTTCAGATAATATTTCGAACCTATGAGCTACTTTCATTATACATCCATAGCTGATGCACATATTTATGAATTACATCTAATAATTAACTTACAATTAATAATATACTACAGTAAATAAGGTATTAACCACAATCGTAATTACTATACAATTCCACTAACTTCAAATAACCTTATTGGACTCCAAACTGTCGTGGTCATCACATACTATTCCTGACATACTGCCCGCCACCAAAAACAATATACAGTAGCTTTATACAAAAAGGGATATCAAAGATTCAAAGATCACTTTGGGTAATTATGGATCTCCAAAGATCCGCGGAACTCATAGCCGCCCTCCCTTTAGGGCGAGTGCCACTGGAAGCCAGAGTAAGATCATCCTTCCCAGAATCACAGCTCCACCCTGAGGAGCACTGTCACTAGCACTCCCCTGTGGAGGTATATCAGTAGAGACACCCGCAATTTCAGGTAGTTCTACATTCTGCTCCAAGGGATATAACCTCACGACTGGGCGAGTAGTAATCCCAGTCGAAGTCTGTAACTAAACAACCCTAACATTACCATCAACTCCCTGTAGCAATTTGACAATCCTACCAAGTTTCCAATACAATCTAGGATGCTCATCATGAATCAATACGATATCTCCGATACGAGGCCACCGTTTAATTGTCCCTTTGATTATATTAGAGTGACGCTCGCGAAGAGACAGCAAATATTCCTGTGACCACCTTATCCATAAATCGTCTAACACCTTGTTCATATATTGGAAGCGACAATGTGTGGCGTCAGCATCATCGAACGTAGGGTCTTGTAGATCATCGTCGGTTACTGGCGATCTAGGAAAGGGATTAAGTTTTCCCCACGTGTTAGCATGGAAGGCGAAATGGGTAAGAGGTCATCGATAGCTGCCGAGGTATGGGTCAGGGGCCTGTGGTTGACTGACATTTTAATCTCCATAAGTTTGCAACTCCCTTTTATTCACCAGGGCCCCCCCTAATACCTTTTCATGGTAGATTTGACAATACCTATTGTCCTCTCCCAAATTGCCCCGAGCCACGGCACACGTGCTGTTATGAATTTCAACTGACAGTTCCTTCCAGTGAGGGTAGACACAACCAGCCAGTCATCCATTATATTTTAGAGATAATTGGATGCCCCGACAAAACAAGTCGCATTATCGCTCAGAATCATCTGAGGGAATCCATTGCGACCTGCACTGGTTAAGTCATCAATCAATTCAATATGGATCGCTCTGGTTACCGCACATGTGAAGAGTACGGCACATAGGCCTACCTTTGTGATATTGCCAGGTGATTGCCGAACTTGAATCGCTCCTGTATAGTCTACTCCAGTTACCTGAAAAGGTTCAGTTCTTTGTACCCTGAACTCAGGTAATGGAGGTAGATCAACTGGGGAGTAAGGCTTACCCTGTAATCTTTTGCAGATAGTACAGCTACTGTGGATCACTTTAATGGCTTGTCGCATCTTTGGGATCCACCAACGTTGTCACATATAAGCCAGAACATAATTTACGCCAAAATACAGGCAGATCTCATGGCATTTGCAAATCAACAGTTTGGTAATCAAATGAGAGGAGCTGAGGACAAGTTATTTCGCAGAATCATTAATGTCCGCCTTCTGGATCCTGCCTCTATACTTAATTATGCCTCCTTCCATATATAATCCTATCTGCCTCATTAAGTTTGAGAGTCTGGCCTTTAACTCTTTGTTCAGTATTTCATGTTCAGTAGAATATGATTCCTATTGTACTAAACATATTAATTTTGCTTCTGCTGATCTCAATTCATGGAGTTTGATTTGCTTTGAATCTTCACGAAGGAAAGACCTGTGAGCCCGACTTCTTATGTTGTTAATAAAACGGTAAATCCATGCAAATATTCGTATTACTTGATCATAGCTGCCATTACGTTCCCAGTCTACCAACTTGTTATCCTGATGTGTAGTACTCACAGTTGAACTACTTAACACATCATTTTGGGGCCGACTTGAAGGATCAGATATGCATTCCCTGAAATCCCAGGGCCAATTAGTTGGAGAAGTAAGCCATGTGGGTCCTTGCCACCAAATAGAGGATGACAACAACTGTTGTGCCGAGATTCCCCGGGAAATTATGTCACCGGGGTTATCCTTGGTGCTCACATAACAAAATTTAGCTGTAGGAACTAGGTTATGTATCTCATCAGTGCGATTTGAAACATAAACATGTACCACCTTCTGGCTGTGTACCCAAGAAAATGCAATTTGACTGTCGCTCCAGACATAGACGTTATCAATGTCTGTAAACTTGATTAGACGAGCAGACAGAAACAATGCAGTAAGTTCTAATTTAGGAACTGTAATTTTCTTAATAGGAGCTACATTGGCCTTTGCTATAGCCAGTTTAGCTTCACTATCATTACATAAGTATATGGCAGTACTGTACGCTCTATTACTGGCATCGGCAAAGGCATGTAGATCCACCTGTTGACCATTTATAACTTGACGATCAAGATGAACCTTGCAACATGTGGAAAGGTCCGACCGAATTAACCGCCAACTATCTTGCAGCTCAGTCGAGAGTGGTGTGTCCCAATCCATCTTCAGCCGCCACAGTTGGTGTAAAAGCATACGAGCACAAAGAGTTACAGGCAGCAAATAGCTTAGGGGATCAAACAACCCTGCAGACAAGCTTAAGCAGTTTCGCTTGGTCATAATCTCACTGTTGCATGGTGTGTGACTGAAGGATATACAATCTGTGGTGGTGTCCCATTTGTGGCCTAAAAACTTCACCGCACTATTCTCAGTAGCTACACCGTCAGAAGCAAATTGACCTTTCAATAGATCACTATTAGTGGCCCATTCTCCCAAATATAAATGAGCCTAGGCAAATAATTCGCGGATCTCCCAACATCTTTTGAGCATTAAATCTTCATTATCTCCAGTACCCTGAAGATTGTCCCCATAGATCCCCTGCCTGATCTCATTTTTGAAGTCAGGATCTAGCCCAGCCTCCTAAAGATGTCGCAATATAGTAGCGTTGAGAAGGAACTGGGAACAGGTCGCACCGAAAAATACGACTCTGAACCTGTAGACGAGATTTCCTGAATCTAAATCCATTGGGTCCCGTGGTCATAAAAATCTAGTCGATTCCCTGTCTTCACGATGGAGTTGAAGCATCAGGAAGGCCTTCTCAATATCGGCGACCCTGGCAAATTTATGACACCTGAAGCGTAACATAATTTGTGCGAGATCAGAGACCAGGGATGGACCCGTGTAGAGACAATCATTCAGGCTATAAGAGCGATCACTGGATTTAGCTGAGCAATCATACACAATACGAACAGGAGTGGTGGAACTGTCCTTTTTTATCCCATGGTGAGCAAGGTAATTAATGTTTTCCCCAGTCTCACCGGGATCTACTCTTTCCACAAATCCACGTTGTACCTGGTCTTTTAGTATTGCCGCATAAATCTCGCAATAATTTGGATCCTTGACAAACTGATTCTGAAGGCCGCGTAACCTACCAAGTGCTAGATTGAAATTTGTAGGTAATTTACTTTTATTGTCATTCCAAGGGAGCTTCACCACATACTGACCCCTGCCAGAATCTACGTTACAGTATCTTCGTACGAGCTCAACGCTAGCTTGGAGTCCCGATCAAGTTCATGTGAGTCAATTCCAATATTATCTAAGTCCCATAGCTTATCTATATCAGTGCATGGATTATCAGGAACGGTAGTCCTAACGTATTTGTCTATAGGGCATACTGCTACTTTAAGGTCCGTAACTACCTCCACCTTTGTGTCGTGAGCTGAAGTTGCATAGGATCCGGAAATGGCATACCCTTGTATTGTGGGGAGTAATATCAGCTTATCTATCCTCCGATATCCAGGGTGAACCAGGTTGAAGTAATAATCAGCTCCGACCAGTAGCATAATTCTGTTGTTAGCAGAGTGTTGATCATCAGCCAGTTTAAAACCCTTGCTTCTGAGATATTTCAATTGTGGTTGAATCTCTGATGCTACATAGAATCTGGCAAGTTTGTCGACCACCACAGCCTTGATGGGACATACCTTCCTTATATATACATAGGAAATCTCCATCATATCATAGTCACTGGAATCTACTTTACCAGTGAAACCATGGAGACGCAAATTCTCTTGACCCTTGCTGGTACACTTGAGATGTGGCAATGATGACCGCAGAACGAATGATCTCTGTGAACACTGGTCGAGTAAGGTTCGCATCATTATATGCTTATTATTACTCCCCACTACTGGCAGCATTATAGTAGGAAGCATTTGACATTCTCTAGAAGCAATGGACATAGCAGATACTTTATTACCCTTGCTTTTATTTGTATCATGTGACTCTTTGGTGGTTCTCCCCTTTTCTTTGCCGTCGTGCCGATCAGACTGGGTGCAAAGGGAAAACCAATGCTTTCCCTTGCAATACTTACAGGGTTTGATGAAGGAATTTGTACAAGTACTGTTGAAGTGGTCTTTTGCCAGACAAGTTGTACACACGTGAAGCGATTTAGCCTTGTCAATTTTCTGTGTAGCCTTAGGATAGAGATACCATGGATGACCGTGTACACTGCACAACTTACAACCTGATGACATCGTCCTCTTCTGTTTAGGTGAAGTCTGTACCGGGAAAGCAGCAGTGGATGGCGATATCTCCATGTGTCGGTATTGTCCAGTGCTCTCAATGTTGAACACTTCAGTCTGGAACACCTGCACCAACGCTTCCAAATCCAGTGGAGTGCCGCTTAGTTGCCATCTAACAATTTCCTTAAGGGGAGAGGGTATCTTGTTCAAGATATTCACGCTATAGATTTCCACCTTCTTTATGGCCATCGGCTCCATTGATCGGAAGAGGCTCTCAAGAGAGGCAGAGTACTCCTTTAATTCTGTCACATCATATGATGGAGGATCTAGAGCAAAGAATTTGGTGATTAATGCAGTCTTGATTAGGCCTATTTCCTCTTAGTCTGGGAGCTAACAGAGATTTGTATTACATCTCGAGTACAAAAGGTTTGATAGCAAAAGTCATCAGCTGGTGTGATGGGGACCTCCGAATGGTCATTCTTAAGTTATGCAATTGATGCGTTAAGTAGGGGGCGCTGCTTGAAGTACCCCCCAAAATCAGTTTAAATTACATTTTGGAGTACATCAATCAAACCTGTGATAAAAGTTTCGTTTTGGCACTGTGATTACAGATGTGCCATTCTTAAATGACGCAATTGGTGCAAAACACATTTAAGAAGGGCCCAAAGGGGGCGCTACTGTCACATTTAAATCACAATTTGAGTACATCAATGAAACTTTGTGGAAATATACTTTAGACCTTCCTGATGAAGGATCAGTAGTTCTTAAGTGTCGAATTTGGTGCAAAAACCATTTAAGAACGGCCTAAAGAGGGCGCTATTTTTAGCACATTTAAAACACATCTTAAGTACATCAATGAAACTTTGTAGAAATATCCTTTAGACCTTCCTGATGAAGGATCAATAGTTCTTAAGTGTCGAATTTGGTGCAAAACACATTTAAGAAAAGCCTAAAGAGAGCGCTATTATAGCACATGGAGGTATAAAATAGATTTTATAGCTCCATGACCTCATTATATACCATGAATCAAACTTTGTGGGAATATTCTTGAATCTGATATAGAAGAACGAAGGAACTATAAATTTATTTATTTATTTATTCGTACAAGTTTATAGTACAATCAGAAAAGGTGCATAGGTGATGTGTGCAATATAATACGTGCCAATACTGTTTACAATTCGATATTGTTATATAGGTATTTACCCGGATGTTATTATATAATATCTAACTTAACTTTTCTAATTAAGTAATGCAAAATAGGCTGTGTCTCGTCCTGTCCGTCCCATAGCAAGACGGCCATTTTATAGGACGGGACACAGCTAATTTTACTGTACCGGTAGGTATATTTTGATGATAAAATCAAGTGTGAAATGGCATCGATAGATTAAAGCAGTGATCATTTTTTCCAACATATTCAGTGAACAAGCATATGAATCATGAAGAATTAAACAGTTTTTCTGGTCTAATGTTTCACACCTTTGGCAAGAGGACATTCACTATTCAAGTAGTAGTAGTAGATATTGCGGTAAAACATTTCTATCTAATAATATGCTGCAACAGGGAGGACCGGGCACTAACATGTCTATGTTCAAGTGATTATGCTCTTTAAAACCAAAACTACCTTTTGATAGACATATCCATACTAATTAGTATACATATACATGTATCACACTTGATATAAATCTATTGCTAAAGTTTAGAAGATAAAACATCAGAACTGCTGATGAGTCACACACACAGACACACTGTTAGGAAAAAGTTCTGTGAATATGCCTATAATCATGAGTTCAACTAGTATTTATTGGTATAATTATGATCTCAGCCTGCCTTTCTGTTACAAGATTCTAGTCATCCTCATCACAACTGCCATCTTCATTTGAAGATATAATGCCCATGTTATCCTCCTCTTCATTGTCCATTGCTTCCAATTCCTGTCTCTGGGATAATGCTTTCAGGGAGTTGCTCCCCTTCGAACCAAACCGGTTTGTAATGGTCATCAACCAACTGCCAGCCATTTTCTTCAGAGGGATGCTGCTCTATATGAGTTTGATCTGCTCTTGTCCACATGTTGGCAACAAAGGAGGCACGCTTAATGTGAGGATTGAGCTCATCTTCGCAAGGTGGTAGTCCACTTGCATCTATGCCCTTCAAATTGGCTAGTAGGTGTTTTCTATTTCCCTTTGGTCCATATGTCTTCATGAACTTCTCGTACCTCCACTCATTCAGCCTGGTGTTTGCACTATCCTCAGCTCCATACATTGTGGCTGTGAACCTCTGAAGAGCTGCTTTCGTCCTGTTAGAAACTGTAGTGCTCGTTGCCATTACTCTGAAAGACTTCTGGTAGTCAGGTTGTTTTTCTAGAGTTTTGAGAGGCCTGACCTTCCCTTTTCTGACAAACGCTGATATATAGTCCGATCCCGTGAAGGCATGGAAAGCTGGCAACGCTGCACAAAGATCTGGTCCTAGTTCCTTCCATATTGCAGTCAGGCTGACGTAACGACGATTGTTCTTTGAAACTGTTCCAATATCCATCCACAATGTTGACTGAAATCTATTGCAGTGGTACAATAATATCACTGCAATATCTGTGTCGGACGCCCTGACCACTATGTTTCCATTCTCACGATCAGCTGATAAGGAATGCAGACAAATCTTTGTCGGCCTCTTCATGGTTGTTTCTTAATCCATCCACCATGTCTCGCTGTATCACACCCTCTGTCACCTGGAAGTAATAACATTCCCCCGGGACATCTAGGAAGACTTCACGATCCCCCAAAATGTTTGCATACGAAGAGTCTTGCCATTCAATGGCAAGAAACTGAGGTAGCTGCTTCTTGAAGGACTTGGACTTTAGGGTATCATTTAGATGTCTTGGCACTCGTCTCTGCTCTGGCCCCGTGATGATGAAGGTTCTGTCGTCGGATCCCCGCCTGTCTCTTTCTGTGTCCTTAATTGAAGGCTGCGGATAGTCATCAAAGGCTATGTGTATGCGTTTGGCTGACGTTGTTAAACTCTGGGTAAGAATACTTCTGGCTAACCCTCCGTATGTGGGGGGCAAATTTGGTGGCAAGGTATGCAAGAGGAACTGTCCATCTATGATGTAAGCACTGACTTCCTTTGGCCGCTCTTCGAGACCTTTCACTTTATTCTCCAATATATCAAAGAGAGCACTCTTATCGGTCTTTGCCATTACTTCTTCAGGGCTGGCCAAGGACAGAGGTACTGGGATCAATGGGTACTGGAGGATATGCTGCATGTCATGTCTCTTCTTGGTGGACAGCACAAGGAGACGTCCCATCAGATCACGTGATCCTTTAACACCTTACGAGCGGCCTATGCGGTTTATTTATGTGTACCGCACAGCGGGGTGTTTTTAGCCAAAATAGGGCTGTTTACGTGATCATTTTCATGCCTAAATAAGACCCAGAACGTAAAACAAGTACCTATCCCTGAAAGGGCATAAACAGAGCTTTCGAATGACACTATAACGATCCTTGTATAATGGATAGTTTTCTTGCAATAACCGTGCAACGCGAGTGCAAAAAGCAGGTAATTCGGTACTTTCAGTACATAATTGAGTATGTAGCGAGTGAGAGAGGGAGGAGGGAGCTGAGATTTGTGTCAGTAGGTTCGCCGCGGTGGTCTGGAGCAGTCATACGCTCGCTAGTCTCCTGCCACCACTTGTCTCTCTCTCTCAGCCACATTACGTGCTGAAATTGCCACTCGAGTTATGTCGAGCGCCGCCACATAGTCCAGCTTTATTTAACTCGACTTATGTTGCTCGCCGCTAAATAAGGGTTAAGGGCTGCAACTTTCGTGTTCTTTGTCCGACGATTGCTTGCACAGCCATCTTTAAAGGTTTTCAGCTTCTCCTTCTTTATTGGACTTTCAAACTTATTTGGATCACTCTCGCAAGCCTGGATGAATTCCTTGTGTCTAGCTTTTTCTTTGGTTGGTACATTGAGGAGGCTTTCGCGGATTTCTTCATTGGTACCTTTTCCTGTGCTTATATTGTACAATACCTCTGAAGCATCATGGGTTTCAAATGGATTGTTTGTGTCCAAGATTTGTTTGGTGATTTTCTGAAGATCCTCATTGTCACGTTGAATTCGTCTTGGCCTGAGTTCTGTAGTGACATCTTCTTTGCTGATCAATCAATGTGCTAAAAATAGCGCCCTCTTTAGGCCGTTCTTAAATGGGTTTTACACCAAATTCGACACTTAAGAACTATTGATCCTTCATCAGGAAGGTCTAAAGGATATTTCTACAAAGTTTCATTGATGTACATAAGATGTGTTTTAAATGTGCTAAAAATAGCGCCCTTTTTAGGCCGCTCTTAAATGGTTTTTGCACCAAATTCGACACTTTAGAACTACTGATCCTTCATCAGGAAGGTCTAAAGTATATTTCCACAAAGTTTCATTGATGTACTCAAATTGTGATTAAAATGTGACAGTAGCGCCCCCTTTGGGCCCTTGTTAAATGCGTTTTGCACCAATTGCGTCATTTAAGAATGGCACATCTGTAATCACAGTGCCAAAACGAAACTTTTATCACAGGTTTGATTGATGTACTCCAAAATGTAATTTAAACTGATTTTGGGGGGTACTTCAAGCAGCGACCCCTACTTAACGCACCAATTGCATAACTTAAGAATGACCATTCGGAGGTCCCCATCACACCAGCTGATGACTTTTGCTATCAAACCTTTTGTACTCGAGATGTAATACAAATCTCTGTTAGCTCCCGCATTATCTCTCCCATAAGTTTTTCAAAAGTTCCACTGCAGACTCATAGCTTGTAGCTTCTAGCTTGTACCCCTCCATCAGCTTCAAGGCCTCCCCTTTCAATTGTCCACGGAGATACGTAAACCTTTGGATGGATTTAAGAGTCTTATTCCGATGAACGGAACACTCAAATATATTCCAAAATCCAGTCCAGGTAGTTGGATCCCCAGAAAAGGTTGGCAGAGTAAGTTCGGAAGTTTAAAACCAGTTGCCTTTGGAGTACCGGTAACCTTAACAGTGTGCGATTCTTGAGTTGAAGCTAATCTGGCTAAGGCTGTATTAACCCTCTCACGACCATATGACGCAGAGGTTGCCAGATTAGCAATAAGAAATAGAGTTCTCTCACTCTTATAATTACCTCTCCAAAATTAGTTTTCTGCCCACAGCTAACTCAAAGACAACTGTAGAAGTTAAAGTAACTAAACTAAAGGTTTCTAAATACCCCTGATGGTAACAAAGGCTTTAAAGTATCCCTAATAGGCTCAACATTGCGTCAAGAACGTGAGAGGGTTAATATCTTCAATATATTGAAGATCTGCTGACATCTCTTCTTCCACCTCTTCAGGACCTGACAACAAACCATATACCTGCTGAGTATAACTATCAAAAATGGCCAGCGATTTAGTTACAGTAGCCTTCTTGCCCTTAATCTGATCAGCCAAGGCACTGTCTAAAAATTCATCAAGATCTCTTAAGCACTTATTCAAGCTTCCCTTCATCCCTCCCCTTACAATCTTCAGTTTCTTTAAATCTGCCATTGTTAAACTCTTACTCTACTAACTCTCAAAAAATGCAAGCAAACAAGTTACATAAATTAATCTAAATTAGCCTACGTTGCAATGGAATTGCCTCTCCCAATCTGGATACTTAACTACGTAACTAGCTGCTGTAGGATGAGCTATCTGAGCCATGATCAATAAAAAGCAGAAAAAAAAGAGCGATATCGATTAGAAAGAAGGGTAAAACCTTCTATCCCGCACATAGAAGAAATAAGACAACACAGAAATAAGACTATGTGCACCAACCTGGCAGCTACAATAATTCTGCTAGGTTCAACACTATCATGTCCAGATCTAAATATTGGTCCACTACTACGTTCGAGACTAGTAATGCTAGGTACGATACTAGCCTGCCTGGTCTAAAGATTGACTCTGCCAAGTGTTCTGGTAAAAAAATCTACTAAGTTTGAAACTAGCCATTCAGGTCCCAAGACTGAACCAACCAAGTGTTCTCGTAGTTCTGCTAGCTACAAGAATAGCAACTCAGGTCTAAAGACTGAACTTGTCAAGTGTTCTGGCTACTAGTTGCGTACGAAATCAACACCAGACACCAGTGCAACAAGACGTAACTGTGAAACCCGACGCTCACTTACCAGGTCATAGACTTACTTGCTTGTGGTTTGATACCTTGCAAAGCTAGAGGTACAAGACCTGGCACCAGCGAAGGCATTAGAAGAAACTGCCCAGTCCAGACGTCCAAACCATTCTAGAAGGCTATCATCCTTAACACTCAAGCCGCGGGGTATGACATATGTCGAGTGAGAGAATCATGGCCACCCCTTCGGTGCCCGACATATATAGCAAGGGATGTTCAGCACATTATCGGCTCTGAGAGAGAGTCCACGCGTTGGGAGGACGATAAGCGGGCTCTGACCGCTCGGCACGGACCCAGTACCGCAACAGACATTACCTCCGCACCATTCCACACCCACGTCCTCGCGAGACCAGGAAAAAACTCGGGAAATCACCATATTTTAGGGTTTTTCCCCTCGTATTGTGCGATCGCTACAGGATAACCCGTGGTCGTACAAGGATGATTCAGGTGTCATTGGCAAGCTCTATTATCGCCCTTTCACGAATTCATAATTGTATTACGCTCTGGCTCTTGTTTATGCATGAAAAAGAGCATGGAATGAAGATTGTTTAGGGTAAATATGCCCGCCTGCCAGGTAGTAGAAGTTACAAACATCCCCGTTGGACAGGGGTTACAAAGCGAATGATCACTAAGTCCCCTCTCGACACCAGGAAAGTCACTACAATTTATAGTCCGTAGTGCGTCTCTAATTTTAGTCCCTCTTTTTTGCTATAATGTATTTCCAACCCTCTTGGAATACAAAATACACAATCTGTCCTTGTTGTTCCCCTATTTAAATAAGCTAAGCTTACGATTAGACATTCCCGTACTAACGTAAAACAATATTTTGATAGTAGGAAATTATATCTGAACTTATCAACACCTTATGGCACAAACTTATTATTAGTGATATCCAATTAGTTAATTATTAGCATTCATTGTGATGAATCTATTGTGATGAATTAATCTATAACTGAACGATTAGAGAGACCATGTTTTTTTATATATTGATTAGGCTACGTAAACTTAATTTATGTAACTTGATTAATTAAACACTATAATTCAACATTTTTCATCAGTATAAGTCCAACATATCTATCTCATAGTGTTTTTAACAGAAGTTTGATTCAATCTAAGAACTTATGCCAAGATAGAACTCCATAAATAATGTTTGCACATGCTAATTATTGTGTCGTCCAAACTCTTGTGTAGAGCATGCGCGCTTTTGAACATTAACTTAAGCAAATTTTAATTATATATTTATCTTGTGATTTTGTATATGTTTCTCAGTACTTGATATCCCATAGGGCTTTGTGTGAACCTATATATTTGTGTGTATAAATAAATGTGTTGTTTTGTATCTATTGTATAACTTGCCTTGTATTTTATCGTATTTATATATTATAGATTTCTTAGTTTCGCCCTGATAGTATAACTCACCAACTTGCAGATTTACTCTAGCATATTATATCATGAACTAATTTCACCAACTGTACTCAAACAGTACCATAGACTCTAGTTATTTATCTATGCTAGTTAAACTCGGCTTATTTGTATAACTTAGATAATACAAAATATAAAGTAGACACAAAACAGATTTTTTAATAAGGTAATGAATTAATATATAAAATACCCAAGTTAAGGATCACCACCGTACCAGCTCGCCCAGGAAAAAGGAAAGAAACCGAAGAAGGGGAAACTAATATAACCGACACCAGAAGACGAAGGAGAGAGATACCAAGACCAAAATAACGAAGATACCAAGGATACCCAAACTCATCCACACCGTAACAAGGAAAGACAGCAACAGAAACCAGAGCAGAATACCCGCACAGAGAAAGAAAACTCACCTCCATCACGGAAGACCAACTCGGCATCAAAACCATGTGAAGACATAGAAATCATAACAAAACCCACAACATAATTATAGCCGCCCAAAACCTACCTGGGCACCACTACACCATACCAGACGAGACGCCAGAATTGCCACTATAAAAACTGATATACCAACCACGCCAGGCAAGACAATTCCAGTTCCCCACAAGGCCACAAATATGAAAATAGTGTTCAGCCAGAGGCACAAGGACCAACATGGGCGCACTACCAAGGAACAGTTACGCCGTTCTTCCACGCACCAAGCGGCTCGCTTGGTGTAGTGACTAGCGTCTCGGACTTCCACCCAGAAGGCCCGGGATCGCGCCCACGCTCGGCGCTTTGAAGATTTTTCACAAGCACTGAGTCGTTACCATCCCTCATGAGCAAGGGGATGGGGTAGTAGTACAGGACCCCAATGGAAATACGCCTAATCGGCCTTATTGGGCTATCCTTAGCTGGCTTAGAATGTGCTAGCTTTAAGAACTATTATTATTATTATTATTATTATTATTATTATAGAGGCCTACTCACCTGCCCGGAAACTTCTAGGGGGTCCTCCTAATCCCCCCAGAATACTCCCCCCTGTACTTATGAGCTTCTGACCTCCGCACACTTGATCCGAGACATATCAGCCGAAGTCGTCACTACCCCGACGGAAACCAGGATAAGGCAAGCAATTCTAGGGCTTGATTTAACTAACATGTTAGCAATTGAGTCCTAAAATTACCCTCCCATTCAAGGAAAGAATTGAAGCCATGGTGGATATCTTTCGAGGTCTGACGAGTTGTTTTACCTATTGAGGAATTACTATTAACACATGCCATGGTATAGTGATTAATAATAAGATCCCTAATAGGCTGCACCTATAACAATATAACCGTAAGGACATATCCCCACCTTACTCCTTTTGCTAAAACTGCACTCTAAAACTATAGAAAGATACTTTCCATTGTAAAGGTCATTCGAATAGTTCGGGCTTTGTGAGATACCGTCTCAATAATGGCACTCTACAAAAAGAAGTCCATATTGCATATGTCCGACACCATGGTCGAGGACACTTACAGTAAAAAGGTCTAAACACCGAACCTGAGTTCTTTGAACCTCTTATGACGGTCAGTGGCAGATCGAGTGAAATTAGTAAGTTCATGATCTTACTATCTCCTCGCGTTAGCCCGATACCTTGGCGCTGTGTCATGACACTAGAGACATTGTAACTATTTAAGACCCCAAGTCAAGAGTACCGGAACGGAACTTCATCAACGATTAGCATAACGGTCAGGATAGAAAAGTAATAGTAGCCCCAGGACGTGTCCTAGCTCACGCTCGTATTAGTCTGATTAAAGTGCCCGGTCATGACATCAAGGAGCTATCATTTAAGACCCAAAATCAGATAATCCATCTGTATCCCAAACCACCTAATCCACACAGCAGGACTACCTAAGCGGCTCAATGGAAACTAGATGACCAGACTTCAACCCTCTCATCTCTACTCAAACTGTGCTCATCACTCCAATCTTCAAGTGTTAGATTAGGAGTATTACTGAAAATATTCTCACTCAGACACCATTGCGACCAGGTGAATACTTAGGAAAATAGAGTTCCCAATTTGGACTCTGTTTATTTTCACACTAGTGCAACCAGGTGAATACTTAAAAATTAGAGTCACCAGTGTGATTAATGTATTATCTGTTCCATTGTTCTATGATATGAGTGACAACCGAGATTTACTAATTGAGCCTAAGTATATAATTCCTCATCAAGACAAGAGATGAAATCAAGTATTAACCTATAAACTGCGAGCAGGGGGTATTGAACTCGATGCCCCTGGGCGAGCATATTAGTCTCCATTCATGCCTATAATCGTCATTTTACGATAGATATCGTTATTACTTATTCATATGCGCCTATTTTACCTTCACTAGGAAGATTATAGGTTTGACTCCTGCAAGGAGATAAAGAAAACCTAATATTTAGTAGTGGCCCAGTAATCATTGACGATTATGCCTATTACATAAGGCTACCTCTTCAAACGCCCATAAGCGCAGTTTGAAACTACCGCCGCAGAGCTCAGAGGAACCTTCATCATAAGCACACGCTAAATCACTCATGGTTCGTCTTTATGATTGGGTTCTCACTACGAAAAAACTTTGTAACAAATAAAAAATAAAAATAAAATAAGAATAACTATTCATAAGCTTTCCATATTCCGTGGATGTACTTCTGTGGATTCTTGGACCAGACGCTTACTAGAGCATTTCTCCGCCTTCACTGACATATCAAGTATAACAAAATCCTTAATACATCAACGAATGGGAAGGGGATGGTCGGGAGGGCCCCAGTCGTCAATGATTACGGGGCCACTACTAAATATTAGGTTTTCTTTATCTCCTTGCAGGAGTCAAACCTATAATTTATTAGTGGCCCCTCCATCATTGACGATTATGCCTGATATCTAAGACTGGAGGGGGACATTCGTAATCATATCATAACCATTGCAAATAGAATAGGCAGATAATCAAACAACCACATAGTATTCTTACTTTGTAAAAAATTATATATTTATGTATACACTTTATACAACATATAAAAAGGGGTACAAGCAGGGGCGTGCTTAAAGAAGCCTGCTTGAGGAAAAAGGGTAACTATGAGAATCTGTTCACAGATCTGAAAGTTAAAGGCACTCCACTTAAATTAAGTGGTGAAAAATAAAACTTTATGTTTACATGTGCACATATAAACCCCAATATTCTAATGTGTATATTCCTCAAAATTAGACACAAAAATAGAATAAATTCTTGTACTATCGCAGATGTACTTACGAAAATGCTACTCGTAGGTGCAACGACCGAGAACTTTTGAAATTAAATTGCTTCAACAGTGTAACCCACTTAAAGAAACAATTGTTGTACTACATTCATTGTACCACAACAACATTTCCCGTAGTCCTTACTACCGAGAAATTTTAATCACAACACTTATACATTGTATCACAGCTCGTATACTCTGTACATATCCTCCAGCGGGGTCTAGGGTGTCTTATGTTTCACTGACTGCACCCCCCCCCCCTCTTTCTTAACCTAAACAATTAGTGACTTAGAGACCCATCTAGACGCTTTGCCGTAAAGCTACACATGGCATAGATGGTTTGTCTAGTGCTACCGACAGGTATCGAGTCAAAAACGTATGATGCGAAGCTCATAGTTGAGGAGTAGCTATGTCTTCAACTGAATTTTTTTTT
Source organism: Paralithodes platypus (assembly GCA_032716605.1). NCBI lineage: Eukaryota > Metazoa > Arthropoda > Malacostraca > Decapoda > Lithodidae > Paralithodes > Paralithodes platypus. Next base: position 17,723,435 of record CM064507.1, read on the forward strand.
GGAGAAAACGTAAAGATACTGCCCATTTGCGTAAAGCGTGGGCCCTACCCACTACGCCGGGATTACTCTCTTTAATGACTTCTACTAGCAGAGAAGCCATTTTACGTTTCATTAATCTTTTACCTGTACTCGATACCCATAAAGCACCTTGTTGGTTAAGAGGTGCCACTCTCATATATTTGGGTAAAGCTTGTACAGGACCCAAATTATGGTGCACTTTACCCCGTTTCAACGCCGGCACCGTGAACTCTGAGAAAACATGTTCACTGTGTTCATTCTTGGCGATGAACCCTGGGGAAGGAGCAATATGAATGCAATCATTTAGTCTACCACACCTTATGCAAGTAGGGGTGTTGCTCATCGCCGCCAGCTCAGACACCCTGTTACCAGTTGCCAAAGCCATAAGGAACACAGCCTCTTTTTAATAGCAATTCAAAATCTGCCGTATTCTAATACAAACGGGAATGAAGCAAAGATAATGCTTTGTCAAGAGACCAGGTAGGCATGAGCTGACGGGGAGGTGGGCGGAGTTTGAGGCATGCTCTCATGAAACCTGTTTCTTCCGCTTGTGGTATGGTTAGACCTGTAAGGTCAAAGAATGGCACCCTGATAGCTGTTGAGTGATTATCTAGAGTCACTACAGATAGACGTTTCTGTTCAAACAAATAGTTTAAAGAATTTAAAAACTAATGCCACCGAAGGTACTGTCTGTTCTGTTCTAACTATCCAAGAAGTAAAGGACTGCCAATGAGATTGATATTGCCTCTTGGTAGATTGTGTGTACTGATTCATAAATTTATCTGTCACGTTTCTACCAGACGGCGTTAGCCACTTGGCCTCCTGAATGTCCACAATGCAAAAGTCAGCGAGGACTTTAGGTTGCCAATTGTGTCTAAGTGGAAATACCCGACCGGGAGCGACACCGGGTTCGGGCACCACGTTATCAATTGTTGGTACCACAACTGCGCCGGCCACAGGGGCATGATTAACGAGACTACGCCTCGATAATCCTGTAGTTTGTTGACTACGTGGCACATTAGAGAAGCGTCTGGTGGCGGAAACAGATAAATGGAACTCCACATGTTCCAATCCGTCACCAATGCATCGGGCCCCCCCGCCGGCGTTAATGTCCGGCGTGTGAGGTACCGAGGGAGTTTGTGATTCTCCTCTGATGCAAACAGATCCACTTGTGGACGGTAAGGCTCTGCAATCATTTGATCGAAAATGTTCTGCTTGAGTGCCCACTCTACTGTTGTGCTCTGTCTCCGAGACAGAGCGTCTGCCCAGACGTTTGCTACGCCTGGGAGATATGATGCATGAAGATGAATGTGCAGCTTGTCGGCTAGAACAAAAATCTTTTCTGACACGTCTAGCAACTTCCGAGACCTCGTTGACCCTTGTTTCTGAATGCAGTGAACTGCATTGAGATTTTCCATCCTGAAGGCCACCGACTTTTCCCGTAAAGTAGAGCCGTGAACTTGAAGGAAATACAAGGGGACTAGTAACTCTTTTACATTTATGTGGGAGGTTTCTGAATGGGACCAAAGCCCTTGACCCTGATGCCCGAGGTTTGACTGAAAGCCCCAACCTATCGTCCCTGACGCATCCGTGTCCACCCATACCGTCGGCGGAGGAGAGGTCCATGATATGACTGAGTGCAACATTTCCCTCTTTGCCCAGACCGCTAGTAAGCTGTGTAATAATATTGGGATAGGCCATAATATTCCCGCCGGTAATAGTGGGAAATATTTGTTGCCCTCCAAGATAAAACGTTTGACTTTCAACCGGCCCAACTTCACAGTTAGTTGAACCCAGTTGAGAAAACCGACTAGAGATTCCCAGAGTCTCCGTGTCGTAGTCAGACTGTGGAGAAACATAAAAAAAAATTTGCGAAATCTGTTTCGATTGTCCACACTCTGACTCAGAGTGAGAGATGCTGTGTCCCAGACCAGCCCTATCCACTGAAATACTCGTGAGGGAACAAGGTTTGACTTTACTAAGTTGACCTTGAATCCTAGAGATTTGACATGGTTTAACGTAATGTTGACATGAGTGTTGCATAACTTTTCTGTCTCTGCCACCACCAGCCAGTCGTCCAGATACCACAAGATCCTGATCCCTTGTTCTAACATGGGCATCAGGGCTTGCCGGGACTTTGTTTGAATGCTTGTGCCATATTGAAAACAGTCTTCCAAACTGCTGGTGAAATCAAAGAAGGAGTTAGAACTGGAGACAGAACTACTTGGCTTGCAATACGGTCAGGAAGTTTCTTCACTAAGAACATCCTCAGATCCTGCCTTGCTCGAACTGCCTCTAATAAGGCCGGCCGAATATCTCCAAAAGACTGAATGGAAGTTTGGAGAAGCAAGCGCCGGGAAAGTTCAACGGCTTTCCTGACTTCCGCAGCTTCGATCGCCTGAGACGAGCGTACCATAGACTTTGTTACTTGCTGGGTAACAATATATTGCAAAAACAGTCTAAACGCTTTTCCTCTTAACCTAAACTCGTGGTCTAGGTGAGCTGGGGAAGGCGTGCTAAAAGGATCTTTTAATTCGCACAAATTGATTTTAGGGGCAGCCAAGAAATCAAACAAAGCAGAGGGGACTCCTCCAACACCAAAAACCGGAAGAGAGAAGCAAGAATGGTTTTCTTGAGGGATGTGGTGAGAAGATTTTGAAGTGAAAGTAGTGGCAAAATTTTGAGCCTCTGTTTCCCATTCCACCCAAGGTCCCGTACCCAACTGCCCCACCTGCAAGACTGGATTAGAGGCTGAGTCTGTGATCGGAAACATATCCAACTCCGGCGTCAAAGCAGAAAGTGCCTTGATGTCGTTAAAGCCATCATTCTTATTCCAGTCAGAAAATAGCTTTGAAGCTAAGGCAGGGGGTAGGGCTGGTGTTGATGCATACACCAAAAAGTCATGGTTATAATAACTTGGAATGGCCTTAATAGGAACATCCAAAACCTTTCCTTGACTATCCAAAGTTCTGAGTATTCTAGACTTCTTGCCTTGGATTACCCACTCATGTGGTACAGGGAGCTCCCCCGACATTATAGGTTTGACTCCTGCAAGGAGATAAAGAAAACCTAATATTTAGCAGTGGCCCCGTAATCATTGACTATTGCCTTGGATTACCCACTCATGTGGTACAGGGAGTTCCCCTGACATAGTAGCTTGTGCTGCCTCAGGCCTAGTTGGTAACAATGCTACCCATGACTCATCAGGCCCGTATGAAAGGGGCATAGCTCCTTTTTTCGACTGGTGCCTTGTCTAAAAGGGGGGGGGGGGAGTTATGTCTGAGATGACTCGCACATTGGAAGTAGTGAGAGCTGCTGTGCCTGGCACATTGGAAATTGGATCTGCCACAAGAGGAGGGTTAGGTATTTTAGCTAAAGCAATGGATGTAGCCAGAGGTCGCACATTCGTCGACGTCGCGGGAACTCCCATACCAACTGTAGGAGTTTCCAGCATAGGGCCAAAGAACTTATTAAGTGCATTTAATAGTAATCCATCAATCTCTTCTGTAGTTACAGACCTAGCAGATGACGAACTCTGTGGGGATTCGATAGTACCCTGAGAGTCGTCTAGAAGGTGACTTGACTCTTCAACTTCCATCTCTGAGACCAGAGAACGCCGTTCTTCATCCCTTAAGTCTGGCCCATCATGGGAAGATCCCTCCTAAGCCGGGACCTCCACATGCCGCCATGTTAAATCTGGGATAGAAGATGGTACATCGGCATCCCGGTGGACGTCAGCCACTACAAGAGTCACAAAAGGATGTGCTCCGTCCTGCCAGGGCTGTGAGTATCGCCATACACCTTGGCTGTGGCTGTCACTCGCTTGCGAGCTTGGTATACTCTCCAATTGGGAGCCCTCACCCGAGCACCCTAGAGGTTTATAGTTTCTGTAAGATACTTCAAAATCTGAGGCTGACCCACGTGACCTGGTAGAAAAAGCATGAATATCAGGTGATGCAATGTCCGCCGGGGCATCCTCCACCACATTCTCTGACTCCACCCCCGACCTGTCAGATTGGACGTTAGACTTGGTGGGGGTAGAGGCAGAAAGCGGGGTACCAGGCTCCGGCGGCTATGATAGCCGTGAGTCCTTTCGCACCGGAGGATCCCTTTTGGAAGATTTATGACTCCTACTTGACTTATGCTGAGTACTAGTAAGGTCTTTAGGTCCCCCACTCTCTTCCATTTTCTTCTTCTTTGAAGGTGAAGCAGAGTGGTCCGAAGCTGTCACCTGCTTCCTAAGGGGTGACCTTGATGTGGACCTCGTCGCCGTTGCCGATGGTGACGGTGAGCGAGGCCTCTTAGATTTGCCGGGGGAGGGTGTGGCAACCTGTCCCCGCCCGGACTCTGAGGTCTTACGTGCACGTTCTTACACTGAAGGGGGGCATGTTTGATAATTAAAAGCTCCCAAAGCTCAAGGTTATCACATTGCAATGCTTTATGTGCTACATTCGTTGAATAAGTAGAGAGAAGTTGGTTCACTTCTTGCAAAGCCACCGCCGCAGTGTTATCCTTTTGAATTAAAACTTTAACACTTAAGAGGTTACAAATAGTGCAATTCTTTGTCACCCATATCCCCCGTGACCGATCTATGCATTTAACACATTTAATGCAAAGCTTGTGAGCAAAAATAGGGAGACCTGAGCATAATGGCGTTGAACATAATGCAATGAGGTTCAAGTGCCGACATGACAGAGACTGGGGGAAATCTAACCCACCCCCGGAACCTACCTGGTCACCTGGCACAACGCCGATACTCCGCCCTGGAAAGAGAACATTTCCAGGAATTAATGCTCATAAGGTTACCCCAAAAAGGTACAAAAACCTGTGTCACAAAACCGTTGGTCAACGAACCGTAGCCCTCAACCACTACTTTTCGTTTTCCTTTAGTTTCATATTGAAGATTTCAGCATATCTTTACCTGTCCAAAAGATTTAAGCATATCTTCTGAATCGTCATAAAGATGAAGCATATCTTTATTAAAGATGAAGTCTTTCAAGTATCCCTTTACACTTGAAACACTAGTAAGATTCAGGCATCTTTTTATCCCATAAAAAGTCTAAGCCTATCTGAATCTCTAATCCGACTTCTCCCAGCATAGATCGCCGTCTTGAAGGCTGTGATACCCTATTCTATCAATCAATCGTTTGGCAAACCATAGCGAATTGCAAATCCGTTAATATAACCACCCGAAGGTACAACCGCCGGGTTTTATAATCAATGTCAAACCAATTGTACCTTCCCCAGACCTCTTTGTAAAAAGGTCGCCGGGAGGGAAAGACAAACAAACAAAGAGCATTGTTTCAATGGCGTTGAAAAGCCGAGAAAACCATATCCAACAGGTGTCAGCATGATCCCCTAGATAAATGTGTGGAGCCCACCTCGCCGGGAATAACACAGGAAGCCTGCTCACAGGCTCGTAAGGTTACCCCAAAAAGGTACACAAACATGTGTCACAAAACCGCTGGTCAACAAACCGGAGCCCTCAACCACTACTTTTCGTTTTCCTTTAGTTTCATATTAAAGATTTCAGCATATCTTTACCTGTCCAAAAGATTTAAACATATCTTCTGAATCGTCAGAAAGATGAAGCATATCTTTATTAAAGATGAAGTCTTTCAAGTATCCCTTTACACTTGAAACACTAGTAAGATGCAGGCATCTTTTTATCCCATAAAAAGTCTAAGCCTATCTTAATCTCTAATCCGACTTCTCCCAGCATAGATCGCCGTCTTGAAGGCCGTGATACCCTATTGTATCAATCAATCGTTTGGCAAACCATAGCGAATTGCAAATCCGTTAATATAACCACCCGAAGGTACAACCGCCGGGTTTTATAATCAATGTCAAACCAATTGTACCTGCCCAAGACCTCTTTGTTAAAAGATCGCCGGGAGGGAAAGACAAACAAACAAACAGCATTGTTTCAATGGCGTTGAAAAGCCGAGAAAACCATATCCAACAGGTGTCAGCATGATCCCCTAGATAAATGTGTGGAGCCCACCTCGCCGGGAATAACACAGGAAGCCTGCTCACAGGCTCGTAAGGTTTCCCCAAAAAGGTACACAAACATGTGTCACAAAACCGCTGGTCAACGAACCGGAGCCCTCAACCACTACTTTTCGTTTTCCTTTAGTTTCATATTAAAGATTTCAGCATATCTTTACCTGTCCAAAAGATTTAAACATATCTTCTGAATCGTCAGAAAGATGAAGCATATCTTTATAAAAGATGAAGTCTTTCAAGTATCCCTTTACACTTGAAACACTAGTAAGATTCAGGCATCTTTTTATCCCATAAAAAGTCTAAGCCTATCTAAATCTCTAATCCGACTAGTTTCATATTAAAGATTTCAGCATATCTTTACCTGTCCAAAAGATTTAAGCATATCTTCTGAATTCTCATAAAGATGAAGCATATCTTTATTAAAGATGAAGTCTTCCAAGTATCCCTTTACACTTGAAACACTAGTAAGATTCAGGCATCTTTTTATCCCATAAAAAGTCTAAGCCTATCTTAATCTCTAATCCGGCTTCTCCAAGAAGCCCTCATAGATCGCCGTTTTGAAGGCTGTGATACCCTATTGTATCAATCAATTGTTTGGCAAATTATAGCGAATTGAAAATCCGTTAATATAACCACCCGAAGGTACAACCGCCGGGTTTTATATGCAATGTCAAACCAATTGTACTTGCCCCAGACCTCTTAGTAAAAAGGTCGCCGGGAGGGAAAGACCAAACAAACAAACAGCATTGTTTCAATGGTTTTGAAAAGCCGAGAAAACCATATCCAACAGGTGTCAGCATGATCACCTAGATAAATGTGTGGAGCCCACCTCGCCGGGAATAACACAGGAAGCCTGATCACAGGCTCGACCACAGAAAACGCAGTTTCTGATGAGCCCTCAAGCTACCAAACTCGCCGGGGTAACTTACAACTCGGTAAACAAAACCGCTTTCTCGGAGCAATCGCGAAAAACCGCCGGAAAGGCAACCCACACCAAACAGAACGCAGTCTGATAAACATAATCAGACCCACAGTCCGAAGCTCCTGGATCAGCCAATCACAACTAATCCAGAACACACATGGCACATGAATACATTTTTATTATAATAAACAATGAAAACACTTGCATATGTGAAAAAACTACGAGTGGCTGGCTAGGCCTGGTGAAAACGGAAAAAACACTTAATGACGTCGAAACACCATCGAAAAGCACTCCATCCCACCAAAACTGTAATAGCCGCCACATCAACATCGTAGAAAAACCCCGGGTAAGGGTAACACTGACTCGGGACCCAGAAAGAACTCCACTAAGTGAAGAAAAATACACCAGGAACGTCAGTACAAATAACATAGGCTACTCCATCTGAAAGATAGCTAGAAGCCCGACATCGCGTAGTTACAGCCTCCTATCATGCTAGGACTAAAGATGGCTAAACACGAAAAACGTTTCAGAGCGTCCTCAACTCGGCCCCGACGGACCGTCCGAAATAGACGCCCCAACAAAAACGACCCAAAATACATTTGTTCTGCGAGAAAACCACCCATGACACCCCTGCTAAGCTAATCCTAACCTTACTCAAGACATCCCAGAGTAAACAAATGAGAAAAAACTCACTAGGGACGCAAGAATGCGGAATCAAAGCGGAGCACTGTGGGGGACACGTCCGGGTGGTGAGAGCGCAGAGCAAGGAAGGCGGAGAAATACGCTAGTGAGCGTCTGGTCCAAGAATCCACAGGAGTACATCCACGGAATATGGAAAGCTTATGAATAGTTATTCTTATTTTATTTTTATTTTTTATTTGTTACAAATTTTTTCGTAGTGAGAACCCAATCATAAAGACGAACCATGAGTGATTTAGCGTGTGCTTATGATGAAGGTTCCTCTGAGCTCTGCGGCAGTAGTTTCAAACTGCGCTTATGGGCGTTTGAAGAGGTAGCCTTATGTAATAGGCATAATCGTCAATGATGGAGGGGCCACTAATAAATAGTAACCTGTAACAACAATAAAACAAGTGGAAATATCATTTTTCTGGTCAAAATCGCGAATATACATGGAGCAGCCCATTCATGAATTATGGAGCAAATTGAGGCAACCCGTCCCTTCACAAAGCCTCAAGCCTGACTGAGCTTACTCATCCACACTCTCGGTTGTGTAACACACCCGCTAGGCACATAAGCACATCCTCCACACATTTTGCTAATGTTAGCACAAAAATATACCAACGAATTAGGGAATAACAGGGAAAATAGGTGATAATTGAAGTGGGAGGGGAAAGGAGGGGATGTGGAGGAGTGATATGAGGTATAGAGAAAAAAAAAAAAAAAAAATGTTTAGTGCTACTGGGGATGTTTAAAATGTTTTTTTTAGCCTTCCCTCTTAAGAGCTTTGCCGCCCTTGCCCAGTAAAACTTCTTATGAGCTTTCTCGCCGTTGCCGTGTTAAGAGAGAATAATGTAAAGTATAGGCTATCCTACACCAGTGAATTAAGGTGTACAGTGCATAGTAAGAGAGAGAGATAAATAAGTATATTCCTAGTTCCCTTGTGGATCCTCAACCGTGCTCAGCTAATATATGTACATAACCATTGGTCATGTATAAGTAAGTATTACTGTTCTCCTTACTGAGTTAATAATTAACACCTAACTGTCGGTACCCATCATATGACGGCTAGAGAACAATGGACAATGTGGCGGTACCCGTCATATGACGGGCGGCATTTTGAGCACATTATTAGCTCTGAGAGACCACGCGTTGGGAGGACGATAGGCGAGCTCTGACCGTTCGGGCCGACCCCAGAGCCGCGAATGAGCTCCCCACTGCAACATTCCTCACCCACGGCCTCACGAGGTTCTTCACCTCTAGTTGCGCAATCGCTACAGGATAAACCGTGGTCGTACAAGGATGATTCAGGTGTCATTGGAAATCTCTATTATCGCCCTTTCACGAATACATAATTGTATTACGCTCTGGCTCTTCTTTATGCATGAAAAAGAGCATGGAATGAAGCTCGTTTAGGGTAAATATGGCTGCTCTTTGGGAGTTAATGTTGTTAATAAGATGTATGCAGTGTTATATTTAATCCTCTACTCCTTCTGTGCATGCGTTGTACGATTTTGACTTCTCCAGTTAAGCAAAACCTACCAAATTCCAATATAAACCTGGTAAACACCCTGGCATATCAAATATAAATAAAACAAACCAAGTAAACTAAATGGAAACCGGTAATTGCTTATTAGAAAACAGGAAATAATGACATGTGCTTTAATTAAGTGAAAATATAAAGTAATAATATAGTAAATATAAATATTTACAAAACACAAATACAATCATTTATATCACCCACTCAAGTCCAGACCAGAACACCACTCAGAGACGACCAAGATATAACTGACGAGTGGAGGTAGAAGAAGTCTGAAGTAACCTCGCATGTAGACGTGAGAGAGAGAGAGATGAGTAATTGGATCAATAACTACGAATACTCCATCTAGGGTTGATAATAATGGTGAGAACGGCTGGAGACTTGAAGGTGAAGAAACTTGGTAGAGCTGTGAACTATTGATGAACCCCCACATGAACTGAGTGAAGAACACGTTAAGCCGAGAAAATCTTCCTGGGTGTAATATACATATATATATATATATATATATATATATACCGGCATATATATATATAGAGAGAGAGACACACACGCAGCAGATTAAATGCCTACGATTACTGAAAATTGTGCTCACAAATATATTCCTTCCAATCTGCCTCTCAAGCCACCAGTACAACTAAACTCCCCTAACATCAGCGGGAGGCCAACCTCATCCATCTCAGATACCACCATCACCACCACCTCACAACACCAATGTGGAAGTTAAGACTTATTAACTGTATATGTACAGTATATATATATACTGTATAATACACATCTCACCCCAGCTCCCAGCCAACCAACGATGACTTCGGCCCCCCCTCCTCTCCACCACCCTACACCCCCAGCCACGATTGACTCCAGCGCGCAGCTCCTCACGTCATCACCCACTGGCCAATCACAGACCCGGAGAAGTGCCCGCATAGCGAACATACCATCCACCAATGAGAGACGATAGCCTGCTTTAACTTCGCCCCCTCAACCTTCCCAGCTCATATATAACCTCATATTATTCTCTATACCATTCATTACTTGAAAATTCTATATGAATAGCGAAACGTCGTAAGCATTGTTCACCATGCACCATCCTGTATCCACTTCATCATGAACTTCGCCAATCTCCTGTACCTCCTTACTGCCCATCAACGCAAAATTGTCAGATCTCTGGAAAGCCTGAACAATAAAATCTCTAATGCTGAAATTACTATATCTTTTAACCTCGTGTGCATCAAAGAATATATATATATATATATATATATATATATATATATATATATATATATATATATATATATATATAATATATATATATATATATATATATATATATATATATATATATATATATATATATATATATATATATATATATATATATATATATAACAAATACACATGGTGTAGTTGATTAGAGCGTGGACTCTTTTTCTGACTGTCCGAGGTTCGAATCCCGCCTGAGAGTTAAACAAAATAAAAATAAAGTCTCTTACTCTGGGCAAATTCGATGACCTGTCAAGCAAGAAGGAGTTACTATTGGCGGACAATGAATATGGATATAGTGTGGATAAACACATTGACTGTTGTATCGCATGCATGACTATTAACCCTTTCAAGCTCCTATACGCATTTCTGTTTTGTTTTCTGGTAATTATTAGACGATTTTATTCAGATTAGGAAGGGTATGTGGAAGTCAGAGGGTTGATTGAGATAATCTTTACCCTTTTAATGCCCACAGATCCTTCCTAAGCTGCATACAATCGTTTAATGATAGCCAAAATAAACTGCTAAAACGCGTCAGAGCTTCAAGGGGTTAAAACTTACTAAACAGCGACGGACGTTTGTCGTCAGTAAAAAAGTAACTCGTCATTACCAGAGACGGAGGACGTCCGTCAGAAATATACGGCCTTTGTAACTGCCCGTATCGAGCAGTACCTGGTACCATGACTTCTACGCACTGCTCTGAGACATTGGCAACACTTCTCAGCTTGGATCCAAGCTCCCTCAAGCTAGCTGGGTCAGTACTCCTCCAACTTTCGGAGTGAGCGGGCGTTCTCTCTTGAATCTGAAGCCATTTTGACCACAATGCCCGGTACTGGAGGGTACATTTATAGTAATACCCTCTGGTACAGTAGAAGTTAAACCTTATCTGAGGTCAAGAGGCAAAAATCGGGGAATATCCTTTACCTGCGCACCCTTTCGATGTGGTTGCCATTGATTTGTTGAAACTTCCGTTGAGTAATGCAGGTAATCAATATGTGCTAATTATAGTGTGTCATTATTCACGGTTCGTTGTATTGTTGGTGTTGCAAGATAAACAGATAAATTCCTGGCGGAGGTTGTGTGCAAATTTGGTTGTCCTAATACAATGGTATCTGATAACGGTACAGAATTTTGTAATTCAGACATGAAGAAATTGTGCGATGAATATAATATTACTCACGTGGTAAGCAGTCCCCATTCACCTCAAAGCAATGGCCTGGCGGAGTGCGCTAACCATGCACTTTGTGGTTTGTTATTAGATCATGATACAAGTATCAGGGATTCCGTTATTCATATTTTACGAAGACTACATTTTGTATCACTTAACCCGTCCAATAACAGCGACGGCAGGGAACCGCCAGTAGATAAGTCACTCCCCAGTCCCAGCGACGGCAGGGAGCCGTCAGTAATGTACTTTCCTTTTAACTGCCAGTATCAGGCAGTGCCTGGTACCACGACCGTTTGAGCACTGCTCTCGATATGGCAACACTTCTCAGCTTATATCCAACCCTCTGCCTGCTGGGAGAGCCAGTATTCCTTAATTTTTTGAGGTGGGAGGTTATTCTATCTTGCCATTTTGGCCACATTGCTCAGGACTGTGTGGGACTTTTATTACTGTACCTTACGGTGCAGTAGGGGTTAAATAACTTCCGTACGATATATAAAAACCTACTCAATTAGCAACTTCGCTATAGAAATCGAAGCCGGAAATGATTAATTTTGCAAATAAACGTAAGCGAGGTGTTAGTATTAATGAAGGCGATCTTGTTTTCTTGTGATAATTTTACCCTAAGGATGAATTGCAACCAGTTTTCGAGGGTCCGGAAAGAGTTATTCTAGTCGATAATAACAGCACAGTTATCAAACATTTGGAAAAAGATAATGAAAAAAGGCCTCATGTGAATAATTTGAAATGTGTAGTACAAAATCTACCACGCTACGAAGATATATATGTGAAACACAAACCAGTACATCCCAGGAGAGTGAAGGGAAATAAACGACTTAAGAAAGAACATGTTGCTCAGAGATATAATTTGAGATCAATTAATGTCGCTTTTGTAATTGAAAAGGATACTTGTGTAGCTCAATGATGGGTTGACTTTCTGGACATTCGTTTTGATTAATTTTATATGTAATTTTTAATCGGTCATATTTTAAAAAGTGTTCATAGTTCCTCATATGGGTGTGATCGGGAGGATCGTGGTGCGAATCTTGGTACTATGGGTTCTGAGATGTGGACAGCTATGTGCTGTCACCGCTAGCACAGATGACCCTTCGAGCCTCACAAGTTAGGGGATGATTTTAAAAGACAGAGGTAAAGTAACATTAATATCTGATATCGTTGATACCTATGTTGACATGTCCTGGTTATTGAAATTTAAACAGGAATTCGGTAGTCTCAAAGAAAATTGTATTTACTTTTGAATGATTTAAAGGATTCAGCGGTCGGTTTAAATATCCAGATGATCAACCTATTTCAGTTAATACAGTGGAAATTATCAGTTGTGCAATCGGAATTAGATAATGTTTTTCAGAACTCGGGACCTAAATCTCCCTCACGTCGGAAACGGGGCCTGCTTAATATCAGTGGTAAAATGTTACTGAAGCTGATGATTTGAAGAACATAGCTGATGAGATAGAATCTCTAGTTGGATATTTGAGTAATCAAAATAATTTTATGTCCACTCAAAACTTAAATATTCAGAGTATAATACTGTTAATGACATGGGTGTGGTCTTTAACCCCTTTCTGTACCAGAGACATATGTTTCATTATATTTTGGTTATTATTAATTTATTATATTCAGTTTAAGGAGGACCTTTAGCAATTATAAGGTTTCAAACAGCCCTTCTAACTACCACAGATCCTTCCTAAGCTGCATATAATCGTCTAAATAATGCTAGAATGGAATATAACAGACGTCGCTGGTAGAGAAATGGTTAATGGGATACAAAATACCATCAGTGAATTAAACAGTAAAGTAACTTTTTTTGAAGAACTTGGGATTTCTACTAGAATTGATACATTCAATATAGTTTCCAAATTTTTGGAGAAAGATTTTGAATGATATATGCATGATCAGACTCGCACGGAAAATGGGCGTGTAACATCTGACTTACTTTCCATGACTGACCTGTTCAAATTGCTGAAGTAAGCTAAATCAGATTTGGATTTAATCCTTCTTGTGAGTCTTCACAAATTAGAATATTATTATCACTTTTCTTGAGGTACACGTTAATCAGGGTAAATTTCTTTCGCATCTAACATAGTTTTGTCTTGGTCTGTATCGGTACCTTTTCCCGTTAACGCTCATAACACTTTGCTTATGATTGATTTCCCTCCGGAGAATATGTTGATTTCAGGTGGAAAGTACGGTATACAGATGAATATCATTCCTTGCCAAGTTCCTCCACTATTAGTAAAAAAAAATCATATAGTTTTTGGTTTATTTACCATACCATTTGCCCAGTGTCTGTTACCCTGTTGTTGCCAATTAATTCTAACAAATGTGTTAAAGCCATTAACCCCTTCAGCACGATGACGTAATTTTCCTCTTATTCTGGTTACCATTAGGCTATTTTCTTTAACAAATAATCTACCTCTAGGATTCAAAGGGGTTTACCCTGGACAGGTAACGCCCTTACGTATTTGCACTCACGTGTTGAGCAAAACATGTTTCTTTTAGTTTGCGCAGCCACCATGGCTGTTTCACATGTTATCGGCCTGCAGCCAGTCGGTGTGCTGTGGGCCTCAGTCGTGTGTGGAGGTGCTGCTCACCCAGCAACATGAGAACATACCCAAACAGGATATATCCGTTGCAAATCTGCAACATATGTACCTAGTAAGTGACATTTACGTACATCGAAAAGTTTACAATTAATGATATCGTGACTTTGAGATATTGATCTGGGAGTGATAGGCATCTTAGCCAGATGGTGAGTGAACAAGCTCACGCAGGTTAGTGTGCCTGATGTTGCCATACTGTGGGTCTGATGCTTTTTTTTTTTTTTTTTTTTTTTTTTTTTAAGAGACAATGAACGGAGGAAGGAAAAACACAGATAAAACAAAAAGGTCCATGTGCCTAAAGGCATCCTCCATTCATAAAATGTTTGTAACAACTGGATTTAAACATTTGTAGATTGTAAGTTTGTGGAAAGCAATTCGAGGGAAGTGAATTCCAAAGAGTAGTAGCTCTGGGGATAAATTAATTCTGATAAGCAGAAGTTCTGCATTGTGGAGGAGAAAGTGTAAATTCATGGGCGCTCTCAGCTGCCCTAGTTCTACGGGGAAAGATGTGGAGAGGCGGCACAATTGAAGCAAGTTCCTCGGAACAATTGCTGTGAAAGTATCTGTAGAATAATGCAAGGGATGCAACGTTTCTTCGTATGGATAATGTAGGAAGGTCCTGTGTGATTGCAGGGTTATTGATTAATCTAATAGCTTTATTTTGAATTTTGTCCAACTGCCTCAATGCAACCACTCCACTTCCACCCCACAGAGGTGAACAGTAATCCATCTGAGAACGCACATGACCTTTATATATTACGGCCAACTGCTCGTCAATGAAGAATTCTCGAACTCTGTACAGGAGTCCCAGTTTTTTAGAGGCATTCTTAGCAATGCTTCTAACATCATGTGTCCAGCTCAAGTTAGTAGTTAATGTTACACCGAGAATGTCAATACTAGGGGAAGTGGGAATATTTACATCATTAAAAAATATATGGGAGTCAGTACTTTGGGCCATACTTTGGGTCAGGAATTTTTGCCCCATTTCATGACATGATTTCAGTTACCTCCATATAATATTTTATCATAGTAACTATGGTACTTAAATCTCGATTATTGCACTTTGGTATTACAATAGGAGCATGTAGGAAGCACTATGTTGATTTTGGTTTAATTCCAAGTGTATTTAGGTATCAAAACGATTTTTTGAAAATGGGGCAAATTTTTTAGAGGGTCAAAATGTTAACCCTTTTTGCAAATTTGCATTTCTCTCAACGTATGGGGACTATAGGGTCGTCCTTCATACACCAATCAGCCCCACCATTGCCATCCACAACCTGAGAATCCCAGCACCCTCAGGGCGATTTTTTTGTTTAAGTACCGGTAAGACTAACTTAACCCTTATTTAGCGGCGAGCAACATAAGTCGAGTTAAATAAAGCTGGACTATGTGGCGGCGCTCGACATAACTCGAGTGGCAATTTCAGCATGTAATGTGGCTGAGAGAGAGAGACAAGTGGTGGCAGGAGACTAGCGAGCGTATGACTGCTCCAGACCACCGCGGCGAACCTACTGACACAAATCTCAGCTCCCTCCTCCCTCTCTCACTCGCTACATACTCAATTATGTACTGAAAGTACCGAATTACCTGCTTTTTGCACTCGCGTTGCACGGTTATTGCAAGAAAACTATCCATCATACAAGGATCGTTATGGTGTCATTCGAAAGCTCTGTTTATGCCCTTTCAGGGATAGGTACTTGTTTTACGTTCTGGGTCTTATTTAGGCATGAAAATGATCACGTAAACAGCCCTATTTTGGCTAAAAACACCCCGCTGTGCGGTACACATAAATAAACCGCATAGGCCGCTCGTAAGGTGTTAAAACCCCTACTTATATTTTTATTAAATTATTTAAAAATACTAATTACATTTCAATATCCATCATTTACTAAAACAATATTAAGGGATCCTTATATTATTTTTAGCAATTTTCATTAAGTCTCTAAGTCATTTGGTTTGGGAGATATTTGAGGTCAAAGTCGATGTGCATATTCACAACGACCATACCATGAAAATTACGTTTTTGAGCGTTACCTGTCCAGTCTCAATAAACCCTCTGAATATCATAGGTATCTCTTAAACTGCATAACATCGTCTAACTTTAGCCAGAATGAAAAGGGTTAAGGGGTTAAAGGTAATACCAATATCCTTGATTATTTGTAATTTCACTCAGTTTCCACATTGCCCATATGTCCATGCTCACATAATATCGCACTCACTTTCTGTACTTCGTCAATGCTACTAATTTACTTATCACTTGCCCGGACAGAGCACCCTTTCATAAATCATGTATTGGCCAGTTTATGCAAGGGATTTGTTTGTAAGTTTCTCCAAATTTTACTTTTTACCCTTCTTACACTCACATGCTTTCCATCACTGATCAGGATATTCTATTTGCAGACGTTCCTTATGATGTTATTATTTCTATTATGTTGTCCTTTCCCACAATCACTTCACTAAAGATTGAAACTTTGGAGTTGATCAATTCATCCATGGACTAATTTTCATTTGTTCTTCAAGTTTGCCCTGTGCTTGTAATTCCACTATTGTTACCATTGGTGATGGTTTGACTGTCTTGATTATCATTTCCTTGGTAGTTAACAGGAATTTGGACCATAGGGTTACTACTATTGAAATTGTTCAGAGTGTTGAGAAACAATATATTTCATTATGTAGGCTATGTATTTTGTTTTATTTGTTGTATAGGCAGTTAATGTGGTAGGCAGACTTATGACACTTGAGTTAGTTCTATCTTTGTTATTTTTTTTTAATATACAGTATGTAGCCTATATGTTTTATGAACTCTGCGTAAGCAAAGCTTGGTATCGCCCCCCCCCCCCCCCCCCGTATAGTGGGTACCACCGGAAAACAAATTCTGTCATCCTCATCGTCATCGTTGTCCGTTTGTCCCAAAACTCCTCCTAGACCGTTGGACGGATTTTCACCAAATTTCACACGAACATTTGTTAGGAGAATGCGAACGTCAGTCAAATAGGATTTTTTGAATTTGTGCAATAGTTATGATTTTAGATCCAAAATATGGTTTTACCCTCCCCACCCCCCCCCCCCAGCAACGATGGCGTTCAGTGTGTGTGTGCCCCATAGGGGCCTACACACAGAACGCCTTCGTTCTGGGGGCGAAAACATCTCGCCCCCCATTTGTTAGGTTAAGTTAGGTTAGTTGACATTAGAAGTGATGGTAGTAATAGTGGGGATGATGGTAACTGTAGTGATAATGGTTATAATAGTAGTGATGATGGTAATAGTAGTGATGATGGTTGTAGTTAATAATAATAATAATAATAGTTCTTAAAGCTAGCGCATGCTAAGCTAGCTAAGGATAGCTCAATAAGGCCGATTAGGCGTATTTCCATTGGGGTCCTGTACTACTACCCAATCCCTTTGCTCATGAGGGATGGTAACGACTCAGTGCTTGTGAAAAATCTTTAATGCGCCGAGCGTGGGCGCAAACCCGGGCCTTCTGGGTGGAAGTCCGAGATGCTAGTCACTACACCAAGCAAGTTGTAGTGATGATGACAGCAGTGATGATGATGACAGTAGTAGATATGATGGTGACAGTACTAGTAGTAGTGATGATGGTCATAATAGTATTGGTGATGGTGACAAGCAATGATGATAGTTGTAGTGATAATGATGACAGTTGTGATGATGGTGACAGTATTAGTGATGATGGTGAGTAGTAGTGATTATGGTGAAAGCTGTGATGATGACAGTAGTAGTGATGATGGTAAGAGTAGTAGTAATGACTATAATAGTAGTAATGCTGATGATAGTAATGGTGATAGTGACTAGTAGTGATGATGGTGACCCATCGCAGAGTTGGGTATGCCGGTTTGATTTTGGGCAAAACGGCACGTCTACTTTATTATTTATTTTATATATCTATTTATTATTTTTAGTTCAATTATATATTATCAACTCTGCGTAAGCAGAGTTTACTATTCCCCCCCCCCCCCCCCCCCCCCATAGTACCACCGGAAAAAAATCTGTCGTTGTTGTCGATGTAGTCTCTCTGTCCCGAAACTCCTCCTAGACCGTTGGACGGATTTTCACCAAATTTCACACAAACATTTGTTGGGTGAATGCGAACGTCAGTCAAAAAAATATGTTTTGAATTTGAGTAATACTTATGATTTTAGGCCCAAAATATGGTGTGCCCCGCAGGGGCACACACGCTCATATGTGGCAGCAATGATGATCATCACAGGATGCCACACATCACAGCAATGATGATAATGGTGATTATGGTACTAGTACTGATGATATTTGTGATTGTGATAGTATTTGTCGTGGTGGTGATGATCTGTAGTGGTGACTATATTGTGTCTGAGTGTAGTAGTGATAGTTGTGGTGTTAATGGTAGCAGTTATGATATTGCCAGTAGTGATGATGATGGTTATTATGGAATTATTATTATGGTTATTATGATGCACACTCCACCTTGAGCCACATACAAGATTTTATAAAAATTGGAATGGAAACTTTTATTCCTCATCAAAAGTACAGTAAAAGATCTAATTCACCTAAATGGTTTGACCATAATTGTGCTAGAGTAACTGAACAAAAAGCAATAGTCTACAATGCATACACAAGATCAAAAACACATGAAGCCTTTAATTACTTTAGAAACATCAGAAATCATGCCAAAACTGTATTAAACCTAACTAAATCAAACTTTCTCCACAAGCAGGCAAATAAAATTATAAATAATCCAAATGATAAAAAAATATTTTGGTCTACTCTTAACTCATTCAAATCCAACTTCACTACTGCTTCATCCATTCCACCATTAAAATCTCCGACTGGCAATCTTGTAAGTGACCCACGAGGTAAAGCTAACCTTCTTGCGGATATTTTCTCCACCAACTCAACCTTAGATGAAATAAATCAAGATGTCCCTGTACTTAATTTTAATTCGCCTGAAATTCCCTCACTTAAGATCCACACCAGACATGTCAAAACTATTTTGCAGAATCTCTCAGTAGATAAGGCTCCTGGTCCAGATGAAATTCCTCCAATAGTACTTAAGAATAGCTCCTTGGTGCTCGCTCCTGTATTGGCAAAAAATTTCCGTCTGTGTACTCATACCTTATGCTTCCCAGTACCCTGGAAAGAAGCAAACATCCATCCAGTTCCTAAAAAAGGTGCCTCTTCAGATCCATCAAACTACAGACCAATAGCTATAACTTCCACTCTTGGTAAAGTCTTTGAAATTATATTAAATAATCACATAATTAAGCATCTTGAGAATAATAAATTAATCAGTGATAGGCAATATGGTTTTAGACGATGTCGATCAACTGCAGACATTCTTTGCCTTCTTACGCATCAAATCAACCAAGCTACAGACCAACATGGTGAAACACATACAATAGCACTGGATATATCAAAGGCATTTGATAGAGTCTGGCATCAATCCTTATTGTTGAAGATGTCACACTACGGCCTTGCATCATTAGTTCCACTAATTTCTTCTTATCTTCATAACAGAAACAATATGTGTAATGGTAGATGGCCTTTATTCTCAATTTCACTCAATAAATGCTGGTGTTCCCCAGGGATCAGTTTTGGCCCCAACTCTGTTCCTCATTCATATCAATGATCTCATATCTAAATGAATGGGGACAAAAGAATCTAGTTTCCTTTAATGCACAGAAAACCAAGTACATTCAATTTTCTAACCGACAGAATCTCACTGACTCCCATATATTTTGTAATTATGTAAATATTCCCACTTCCCCTAGTATTGACATTCTCGGTGTAACATTAACTACTAACTTGAGCTGGACACATTATGTTAGAAGCATTGCTAAGAATGCCTCTAAAAAACTGGGACTCCTGTACAGAGTTCGAGAATTCTTCACTGACGAGCAGTTGGGCGTAATATATAAAAGTCATGTGCGTTCTCAGATGGATTACTGTTCACCTCTGTGGGGTGGAAGTGGAGTGGTTGCATTGAGGCAGTTGGACAAAATTCAAAATAAAGCTATTAGATTAATCAATGACCCTGCAATCACACAGGACCTTCCTACATTATCCATACGAAGAAACGTTGCATCCCTTGCATTATTCTACAGATATTTTCACAGCAATTGTTCCGAGGAACTTGCTTCAATTGTGCCGCCTCTCCACATCTTTCCCCGTAGAACTAGGGCACCTGAGAGCGCCCATGAATTTACACTTTCTCCTCCACAATGCAGAACTTCTGCTTATCAGAATTAATTTATCCCCAGAGCTACTACTCTTTGGAATTCACTTCCCTCGAATTGCTTTCCACAAACTTACAATCTACAAATGTTTAAATCCAGTTGTTTACAAACATTTTATGAATGGAGGATGCCTTTAGGCACATGGACCTTTTTGTTTTATCTGTGTTTTTCCTTCCTCCGTGCATTGTCTCTTAAAAAAAAAAAAAAAAAAAAAAAAAGTAAGGGCAAACCCGGGCCTTCTGGGTGGAAGTCCGAGACGCTAGTCACTACACCAAGCAAGTTGTAGTGATGATGACAGCAGTGATGATGACAGTAGTAGATATGATGGTGACAGTACTAGTAGTAGTGATGATGGTCATAATAGTATTGGTGATGGTGACAAGCAATGATGATAGTTGTAGTGATAATGATGACAGTTGTGATGATGGTGACAGTATTAGTGATGATGGTGAGTAGTAGTGATTATGGTGAAAGCTGTGATGATGACAGTAGTAGGGATGATGGTAAGAGTAGTAGTGATGACTATAATAGTAGTAATGCTGATGATAGTAATGGTGATAGATGGTGACCCATCGCAGAGTTGGGTATACCGTTTTGATTTCGGGCGAAACAGAACGTCTACTTTATTATTTATTTTATATATCTATTTATTATTTTTAGTTCAATTATATATTATCAACTCTGCGTAAGCAGAGTTTACTATTCCCCCCCCCCCCGTAGTACCACCGGAAAAAAAATATGTCGATGTTGTCGATGTTGTCTGTCTGTCCCGAAACTCCTCCTAGACCG
This sequence comes from Paralithodes platypus, assembly GCA_032716605.1. NCBI lineage: Eukaryota > Metazoa > Arthropoda > Malacostraca > Decapoda > Lithodidae > Paralithodes > Paralithodes platypus. The sequence continues at coordinate 17,744,661 of CM064507.1, forward strand.
TTGGACGGATTTTCACCAAATTTCACACAAACATTTGTTGGGTGAATGCGAACGTCAGTCAAAAAAATATGTTTTGAATTTGAGTAATACTTATGATTTTAGGCCCAAAATATGGTGTGCCCCGCAGGGGAACACACACTCATATGTGGCAGCAATGATGACCATCACAGGATGCCACACATCACAGCAATGATGATAATGGTGATTATGGTACTAGTACTGATGATATTTGTGATTGTGATAGTATTTGTCGTGGTGGTGATGATCTGTAGTGGTGACTATATTGTGTCTGAGTGTAGTAGTGATAGTTGTGGTGTTAATGGTAGCAGTTATGATATTGCAAGTAGTGATGATGATGGTTATTATGGAATTATTATTATGGTTTATGATGCACACTCCACCTTGAGCCACATACAAGATTTTATAAAAATTGGAATGGAAACTTTTATTCCTCATCAAAAGTACAGTAAAAGATCTAATTCACCTAAATGGTTTGACCATAATTGTGCTAGAGTAACTGAACAAAAAGCAATAGTCTACAATGCATACACAAGATCAAAAACACATGAAGCCTTTAATTACTTTAGAAACATCAGAAATCATGCCAAAACTGTATTAAACCTAACTAAATCAAACTTTCTCCACAAGCAGGCAAATAAAATTATAAATAATCCAAATGATAACAAAATATTTTGGTCTACTCTTAACTCATTCAAATCCAACTTCACTACTGCTTCATCCATTCCACCATTAAAATCTCCGACTGGCAATCTTGTAAGTGACCCACGAGGTAAAGCTAACCTTCTTGCGGATATTTTCTCCACCAACTCAACCTTAGATGAAATAAATCAAGATGTCCCTGTACTTAATTTTAATTCGCCTGAAATTCCCTCACTTAAGATCCACACCAGACATGTCAAAACTATTTTGCAGAATCTCTCAGTAGATAAGGCTCCTGGTCCAGATGAAATTCCTCCAATAGTACTTAAGAATAGCTCCTTGGTGCTCGCTCCTGTATTGGCAAAAAATTTCCGTCTGTGTACTCATACCTCATGCTTCCCAGTACCCTGGAAAGAAGCAAACATCCATCCAGTTCCTAAAAAAGGTGCCTCTTCAGATCCATCAAACTACAGACCAATAGCTATAACTTCCACTCTTGGTAAAGTCTTTGAATTATATTAAATAATCACATAATTAAGCATCTTGAGAATAATAAATTAATCAGTGATAGGCAATATGGTTTTAGACGATGTCGATCAACTGCAGACATTCTTTGCCTTCTTACGCATCAAATCAACCAAGCTACAGACCAACATGGTGAAACACATACAATAGCACTGGATATATCAAAGGCATTTGATAGAGTCTGGCATCAATCCTTATTGTTGAAGATGTCAAACTACGGCCTTGCATCATTAGTTCCACTAATTTCTTCTTATCTTCATAACAGAAAAATATGTGTAATGGTAGATGGCCTTTATTCTCAATTTCACTCAATAAATGCTGGTGTTCCCCAGGGATCAGTTTTGGCCCCAACTCTGTTCCTCATTCATATCAATGATCTCATATCTAAATGAATGGGGACAAAAGATATAGTTTCCTTTAATGCACAGAAAACCAAGTACATTCAATTTTCTAACCGACAGAATCTCACTGACTCCCATATATTTTGTAATTATGTAAATATTCCCACTTCCCCTAGTATTGACATTCTCGGTGTAACATTAACTACTAACTTGAGCTGGACACATTATGTTAGAAGCATTGCTAAGAATGCCTCTAAAAAACTGGGACTCCTGTACAGAGTTCGAGAATTCTTCACTGACGAGCAGTTGGGCGTAATATATAAAAGTCATGTGCGTTCTCAGATGGATTACTGTTCACCTCTGTGGGGTGGAAGTGGAGTGGTTGCATTGAGGCAGTTGGACAAAATTCAAAATAAAGCTATTAGATTAATCAATGACCCTGCAATCACACAGGACCTTCCTACATTATCCATACGAAGAAACGTTGCATCCCTTGCATTATTCTACAGATATTTTCACAGCAATTGTTCCGAGGAACTTGCTTCAATTCTTCGCCTCTCCACATCTTTCCCCGTAGAACTAGGGCACCTGAGAGCGCCCATGAATTTACACTTTCTCCTCCACAATGCAGAACTTCTGCTTATCAGAATTAATTTATCCCCAGAGCTACTACTCTTTGGAATTCACTTCCCTCGAATTGCTTTCCACAAACTTACAATCTACAAATGTTTAAATCCAGTTGTTACAAACATTTTATGAATGGAGGATGCCTTTAGGCACATGGACCTTTTTGTTTTATCTGTGTTTTTCCTTCCTCCGTGCATTGTCTCTTAAAAAAAAAAAAAAAAAAAAAAAAAGTAAGGGCAAACCCGGGCCTTCTGGGTGGAAGTCCGAGACGCTAGTCACTACACCAAGCAAGTTGTAGTGATGATGACAGCAGTGATGATGATGACAGTAGTAGATATGATGGTGACAGTACTAGTAGTAGTGATGATGGTCATAATAGTATTGGTGATGGTGACAAGCAATGATGATAGTTGTAGTGATAATGATGACAGTTGTGATGATGGTGACAGTATTAGTGATGATGGTGAGTAGTAGTGATTATGGTGAAAGCTGTGATGATGACAGTAGTAGTGATGATGGTAAGAGTAGTAGTGATGACTATAATAGTAGTAATGCTGATGATAGTAATGGTGATAGTGACTAGTAGTGATGATGGTGACCCATCGCAGAGTTGGGTATGCCGGTTTGGTTTTGGGCAAAACGGCACGTCTACTTTATTATTTATTTTATATATCTATTTATTATTTTTAGTTCAATTATATATTATCAACTCTGCGTAAGCAGAGTTTACTATTCCCCCCCCCCCCCTCCCCGTAGTACCACCGGAAAAAAAATATGTCGATGTTGTCGATGTTGTCTGTCTGTCCCGAAACTCCTCCTAGACCGTTGGACGGATTTTCACCAAATTTCACACAAACATTTGTTGGGTGAATGCGAACGTCAGTCAAAAAAATGTTTTGAATTTGAGTAATACTTATGATTTTAGGCCCAAAATATGGTGTGCCCCGCAGGGGAACACACACTCATATGTGGCAGCAATGATGACCATCACAGGATGCCACACATCACAGCAATGATGATAATGGTGATTATGGTACTAGTACTGATGATATTTGTGATTGTGATAGTATTTGTCGTGGTGGTGATGATCTGTAGTGGTGACTATATTATGTCTGAGTGTAGTAGTGATAGTTGTGGTGTTAATGGTAGCAGTTATGATATTGCAAGTAGTGATGATGATGGTTATTATGGAATTATTATTATGGTTATTATGATGCACACTCCACCTTGAGCCACATACAAGATTTTATAAAAATTGGAATGGAAACTTTTATTCCTCATCAAAAGTACAGTAAAAGATCTAATTCACCTAAATGGTTTGACCATAATTGTGCTAGAGTAACTGAACAAAAAGCAATAGTCTACAATGCATACACAAGATCAAAAACACATGAAGCCTTTAATTACTTTAGAAACATCAGAAATCATGCCAAAACTGTATTAAACCTAACTAAATCAAACTTTCTCCACAAGCAGGAAAATAAAATTATAAATAATCCAAATGATAACAAAATATTTTGGTCTACTCTTAACTCATTCAAATCCAACTTCACTACTGCTTCATCCATTCCACCATTAAAATCTCCGACTGGCAATCTTGTAAGTGACCCACGAGGTAAAGCTAACCTTCTTGCGGATATTTTCTCCACCAACTCAACCTTAGATGAAATAAATCAAGATGTCCCTGTACTTAATTTTAATTCGCCTGAAATTCCCTCACTTAAGATCCACACCAGACATGTCAAAACTATTTTGCAGAATCTCTCAGTAGATAAGGCTCCTGGTCCAGATGAAATTCCTCCAATAGTACTTAAGAATAGCTCCTTGGTGCTCGCTCCTGTATTGGCAAAAAATTTCCGTCTGTGTACTCATACCTCATGCTTCCCAGTACCCTGGAAAGAAGCAAACATCCATCCAGTTCCTAAAAAAGGTGCCTCTTCAGATCCATCAAACTACAGACCAATAGCTATAACTTCCACTCTTGGTAAAGTCTTTGAAATTATATTAAATAATCACATAATTAAGCATCTTGAGAATAATAAATTAATCAGTGATAGGCAATATGGTTTTAGACGATGTCGATCAACTGCAGACATTCTTTGCCTTCTTACGCATCAAATCAACCAAGCTACAGACCAACATGGTGAAACACATACAATAGCACTGGATATATCAAAGGCATTTGATAGAGTCTGGCATCAATCCTTATTGTTGAAGATGTCAAACTACGGCCTTGCATCATTAGTTCCACTAATTTCTTCTTATCTTCATAACAGAAAAAATATGTGTAATGGTAGATGGCCTTTATTCTCAATTTCACTCAATAAATGCTGGTGTTCCCCAGGGATCAGTTTTGGCCCCAACTCTGTTCCTCATTCATATCAATGATCTCATATCTAAATGAATGGGGACAAAAGAATATAGTTTCCTTTAATGCACAGAAAACCAAGTACATTCAATTTTCTAACCGACAGAATCTCACTGACTCCCATATATTTTGTAATTATGTAAATATTCCCACTTCCCCTAGTATTGACATTCTCGGTGTAACATTAACTACTAACTTGAGCTGGACACATTATGTTAGAAGCATTGCTAAGAATGCCTCTAAAAAACTGGGACTCCTGTACAGAGTTCGAGAATTCTTCACTGACGAGCAGTTGGGCGTAATATATAAAAGTCATGTGCGGTCTCAGATGGATTACTGTTCACCTCTGTGGGGTGGAAGTGGAGTGGTTGCATTGAGGCAGTTGGACAAAATTCAAAATAAAGCTATTAGATTAATCAATGACCCTGCAATCACACAGGACCTTCCTACATTATCCATACGAAGAAACGTTGCATCCCTTGCATTATTCTACAGATATTTTCACAGCAATTGTTCCGAGGAACTTGCTTCAATTGTGCCGCCTCTCCACATCTTTCCCCGTAGAACTAGGGCAGCTGAGAGCGCCCATGAATTTACACTTTCTCCTCCACAATGCAGAACTTCTGCTTATCAGAATTAATTTATCCCCAGAGCTACTACTCTTTGGAATTCACTTCCCTCGAATTGCTTTCCACAAACTTACAATCTACAAATGTTTAAATCCAGTTGTTACAAACATTTTATGAATGGAGGATGCCTTTATGCACATGGACCTTTTTGTTTTATCTGTGTTTTTCCTTCCTCCGTGCATTGTCTCTTAAAAAAAAAAAAAAAAAAAAAAAAGTAAGGGCAGTCGTGATTGTAAAAGTAGTTGTGATAGTGGTGGTAATAGTAGCAGTGATGATGGAAGTAGATAATGGGGATAGTAGTAGCGATGATGGTGAAAGTATTAGTGATGGTTACTGGAGATAACGCCCCCAAAACAACTCGCCTCTCATTTGTATGAGGAACTTTGCCCGGTTTGGATAGGTTAGGTTAAGTTATATTAAGTTAGGTTAGTTTAGTTGACAGTAGAAATGATCATAGTAGTAGTAGGGATGATGGTGATAGTAGTAATGCTGGAAATAATAGTAGTGATGATTGTTATAGTTGTAGTGATAATGATGACAGTTGTGAAGATGGTGACAGTAATAGTACAAAGGAGTACAAAGGAAATCAAGCAACAACATATCTAGTGACCCTTCTAGGTTGCTTGTCCTCCAAAACACTGAGGATCAAGTGTCCCAACAGTGGTTTAGAGTGGGTAAGGGAACATTGGAAAGGGAATTACTGCCCTGGAACTAATGTCCGTGGCAGGATTAGGAAGTTAGTAGGGGACAGATGGGTTAGTAACTGAGGGGGGGATAAAATAAAGTTATTCATTTACAAACGCAGACATTCGCGGGTTTGATGCGAGATATTTGTCTAGGCGGAGTTTAAATGAATCAACGGTGATGCAGTCTATAACGTTTCGGGGAAGCCCATTCCACAAGTTGACAACTCGATTGAAGAAGACATTCTTAGATTCGTGTTAGTTAAAAGATTTACCAATAATTTTGCAACCGTTTCCCCGCGTGTAATTAGATTGGTCGATAGTGAAGTACTTACTACAGTTCATATTGTCGATGCCTTTGATGATTTTGAACACTAGAATTAAGACGCCTCTTAATCTGCGCTGGGTTAAAGGAAATAGATTTAATTCTCTAAGACGCTCTTCGTATGGTTTGTTCTTTAGGCTAGGTATCATTTTGGTAACTCTACGTTGAACTCGTTCTAGCTTGTTTATATCTTTTTGGTAATAAGGGCACCAGGATTGAACGCAGTATTCCACTGAGGGCGGACTAATGAATTGTAAAAGGTTAGGATAACTTCTTTGGATTTATGCTCAAATGACCTGCCTATAAAGCCAATTATTTTGTTTGCCTTCTTAACAACTTCTGAACATTGTTGACTCGGTTTTAGGTTACTCGATATTGTTACTCCCAGATCGGTTTCTCTGTTTACATTCTTAAGCTGAGTGCCATTCATCGAATAGTTTGCTTTCTCATTTAGGTATCCGATATGTAGTACTTTACATTTATCCGCATTGAAACTCATTTGCCAAATTTGGGCCCAACATGACAATTTATCTAGATTGTGTTGCATATCGTCAACTTGTTCTTTTGAGAGTACGCTATTTGCAATTTTTGTATCGTCAGCAAATTTTGAGATTGTACAGGTGAGACCCTCATCTATGTCGTTGATGTAAATTAGAAAGAGAATTGGTCCTAGTACCGATCCCTGGGGTGCCCCGCTACTTACATTGGTTCATTTTGATGCCTTACCGTTTATGACTACTCTTTGCTTTCTGTCGCTGAGCCAATTTTCTATCCATTTCAACACACCGTCTTGTATTCCATGCGCTTTTAGTGTTAGCAGTAAACGTTTGTGGGGAACTTTGTCAAAGGCCTTTTGAAAATCAAGGTATATAATATCTACAGCTTTACTCTCATCGTAGAGGTTGAGGATATCATGGAAGAAGTCGAAGAGGTTTGTTAAACAGGAACGTTATTTACGAAAGCCGTGTTGAGTATCTTTAAGTATGTTATTTTCCTCTAAGTGATTTACGAGTCTGTCTCGTATGACCGTTTCTAGCATTTTACATACAACTGAGGTTAAGCTAATTGGACGATAGTTACTGGATAGGGATTTGCTGCCTTTTTTTAATATCGGTGTTACGTTGGCTAGCTTCCACTGATCGGGCATAGTTCCAGACTGCAAGGATTTATTGGATAGTAATGTCAGTGGTTTAGAGAGCTCATCCTTAGCTTCCTTTAGAACTCTAGGCGAGATTGTATCAGGTCCAGGCGTTTTATTTACCTTGAGTTTATCTAAACAATTCAATACTTCTCTCTCTGTAACAGTGATATTGCTTAAAACATCTGAATTATCAATCTGAATCAGCGATGGTGTAGGGATATCACTGAGGTCTTCTGTTGTAAAAACTGATGCAAAGAAGGTATTGAGGGCATTACTCATTTGTTCTTCGTCTTTGGTGTATTCTCCATTTTCATCGACTAACGGTCCAACTGTTGAAGTAACTACTTTTTTCTTTCTGATATAACTATAGAATTCTTTCGGGTTTGTTTTACTTTGATTCGCAATATGTAACTCTAAGGTCTTTTTACTTTGCTTAATTAACTTTTTGGCTTTGCGTCGTAGCTCTACAAATTTCAGCCGTTCTTCGTCATTTTGTGAGGATTTTAATCTATCATTAGCAAATTTTTTAGCAAGCAGGCAGTTTGAAATATCTTTATTCCACCATTTGGGCTTATTATTATGGCCTGGACGCCGAGTTTTCGATGGTATGCAGTCTTGCACTGCTTTAGGTAAGTGGCTTCGAATAACTTCCAAGATGTATTTATGTCGTTATTGTGAATTAAAAAGCTCCAGTCAGTTTCTTTAAACATAGCTCTAAGTTTATGGAAGTTTGCTTTCTTGAAATTAGGGACTTTTTCGATGCTACTATTTGGTTCGTTACTAGTAAACTTTAAAGTGAAAGTTATCGTATGATGGGCGCTGTTACTGAATTCATCACCAACATTCAAATTCTCTATTAATTCTTCTTTTGTTGCAAGTACAATGTCAAGAACGTTTTTACCACGGGTCGGCGTTCCAACAAATTGATAAAGCGAACTCTCTTGCAAGTTCGTATACAAGTCATGTCCGGAGTGTGAAGTAAGAGTATCGCCCCACTTGGTCACAGGTAAATTAAAGTCACCAAAAATTACGGTATCTTGTGAGTTACTTACATCTGCAATTTGTTCGTAAATTTCTCGGTCAGTTTGCACTGATTGAGCTGGAGGTCTGTATATTAATGCAAGTATTATTTTGGTACCTTTATTATTCTTTATTAGCACAAAAGATGCGTCGACGTTCACTATTTGAGGTTTTGACAAGAGGGTAGGGTTAAGACTTTCTTTGATATAAAGTAAAACGCCACCTCCATTTCGATTTATTCGGCTTTTCTCAAACATTACATAACCGGGAAGTGAATACTCTGCTAAAAAGTCTCTATCTTCTGTATTGAGCCAAGATTCTGTTATGCCAATCACATCATAATTTTCTGTAGACACTAGCTCCTCTAAATCTGAAAATTTATTGCGTATGCTACGAGCGTTTGCATAGAAAACCTTTAAATTTGTTATTTTAGAACTCACGGAACGCGCTTTAATAATATTTTTGGTTCTTGTCGGATCTACATTTATGTTCATGGCTGTCCTCGGTCCTCGCTGTCTCCGGTCCTTATCGCTGGTGGTCCTCGGTTGCCTCTGTTTTTTTCTTGGCGTTGGATGATTTATGTCACTGCTGCTTCTTCTCGGATGGCGTTTTTTGATCCATGGCTGCGGACTGCTTCGTGTAGGAGACGACCCATGCGTGCTGAACCCACAGGGTTTAGATGAGTGCCATCCTTGCGGAACAGAGTAGGCTGGTTGTAGAAGTTGTCCCAGAGGTTGATGAATTCAACTTCTTCCCTCAGACACAAATGTTTTAGTCGGCTATTTGTGCTGAAGGCCTTGTCGTAGAATTTGTCAGGTGCGTCGATCTTGGGGAGAATGCCTGAGATGATGATATTCCTTGACTTGTTTTTGTAGTGCTGGATCATCTTGCGATATTTCTCCATCAACTCTTCGGATCTGGTGCGCATGACGTCATTTGAACCAGCATGGATTAACAGTGATGATGTTAACACTTGTAATGGTGATAGTAAGATGATGGTGATAATAGTAGTGATGATGGTGATAGTTGTAGTAACAATGATGATGGTAGTGACAATGGTGACAGTAGTAGTTATGATGGTGACAGTAGTAGTGATGATGGTTGAGAGTAGTTGTGACGATTGTAATAGTAGTAGTGATGATGATCATAGTAATGGTGATGATGACAGTAATAGTGATGATGGTGGAGTTGTAGTGAAGATGGCAGTAGTGGTGATGAGGGTGATAGTATGATTGATGATGGTAATACTTGTGATGATGGAAACCCATCGCAGAGTTGGGTATGCCGTTTTGATTTTGGGCAGAACGGCACGTCTACTTTATTATTATTATTATTGTTATTATTATTATTATATATGAAGGAGTAATTAAGTAGCAGTCTCTACGTTTCCAACGTAGGGCTTAAGAAGATCTCAGCCGCTGCCACAGCGGGCCGATTTAACGGTACTAATAATCTCTAGAGCTGCACCTCAATTCACTACTAGGCACGTTGTACACACTCCGAGACTACTAAAGAAGGAAAAGAAATTAGGATTGCGAAGGAGAGAAAAAAGTTATAGTTACCCATTTAATCTAGCTGCTCTCCTCTTAGCCATGCTCCATTTTCTATGAGCCTGAACCAGTACATGTAACAGTATCAGTCTTTTCGCGCACACCGTCCATGACACACGCCTTTTTTGTGTGTGTTACGCGAGTGCCTGATTTTGCCTGCCCCTTCGCTTCAACTAAGTGAGTGTGAGCCTTTTCAGGCTGTTGAGGATTTAGAAGGATGTTTCAGTGATGTAGGCAGCACTTTTCGTATATAGGGCATGTTTTTAGGTGTGCGCTTAGAGCTGGAGACGTGTTGAATAATATTGTTTACTTCAAAGGTTGGTTGGTCCTCAGCGCCGCGTAGCGGTCGGTGAGTGCACTATTTTACCCTCGCTTTTTGGGTTCATGTTCACTTTAATAACCCTTAAAGTAACTTTGGGGGGGGGGGGGGGATGTATGCTTACCGCGTGATGCATTGTTTCTTTTCCCTTTTTCGTGTTTTTTGTTATATTTGTTTTTCGTATGACTACATGTCGAAGTTTTACAAGACTTGAGCATGAAGTTTCTCCGGATTCTGCTTTTGTTAGAGCATAGGGCACACAGCCTTTATTCTCTTTCAAACATGCTGCTTTGGTCTCCACTTGACCTATAAGCCCTTCTGACTTGTTTTTCAATATGTCCATAGTTGGTGGTCTTGTAATTAGTTGCCTGGTTCATACTTTTCGTTAGTTCCTTTTCGTTTCCCCGCGCCTACTTGACTCGTGGATACGTGGTTCTAGTAACAGTGTCGGTCGCTTGCTTACCCTAACTTTTATTTTAATTTCCTTTAACGTAATTGTGGGTTTTTTCGGGCAGTGTTTAGCTTTGTTACTAGGTTCTTTCACTCAGGGATTGACGCTGCCCTAGTGTTTTATCTTTTTAAGTGTATTGTGTAACTAGGCTGTTTTTACCTTGAGCTGACCGCAGTCGGAATGGTCCACACAGGTTCTTTCCTTCTAATTCCTCTTGTCTCAACTGACTTGGTGTGTTGTTTCCACCTACCTCGGATGCTGCACACTGTTCCCGCTCCCCTGCTGCGACTCGTGGCTCCCTGGCCCGGGGTTCGGGTCCGGCCACTAGGTGCCTACCAGGGAGTGCATGGCCCCTCGGCACCGTGAACTTCTGGTGCCGGCGTCTGCCCAGTCTGTGGTATCTGCAGCGACTGGCAGACGGGAGCGGCACTGTTCCCACTCTGGTTTTCCTCCTGCTTTTCGCCGGCCCGGCTCTGCTTCCCCTTGCCAGCGGGAGAGCTCCCCAGGGAAGTTGCAGGGTCCCATGACCTTCAGGGCAATTCATCGTTCTGTCCTACTGCTGTCCTACACCTCTCTGCCGCCCTAAGGGAGCTCTCCCTGCCCAGGGTGGGGTTCTTGTTCCACCCCACTTATGCAGCTGGTGGGTTGTGGGTCGTGCCTCAGTCCAGCCCTCTCCTACCCATTTCCCATTCTGTCTCACTGATGTCTTCGAGGTGGATTGGGGGGGTGGGGGGGGGGATGGTCGCGTCATGGAAGACCTGTGTCGGCGCACATTCCCTTGACAAGTTGACTCGACATTCGTGTTTACACACGTTTTTTCGCCACACACGCAAGGGTCTCCTGGTGTCTTCGGGCTCTTCCGCACTACAAGCAGATTTTCTACTTTTTGATGTACCCTGTGCCCTGTATCTGTATCAGGGAATCGGCCACATACTCTTTTTTCTTGGTTATTGATAAAGTTGGTACCCTGTCTAAGTTTGAAGGTATGTACGGTCCTGGATATGGCTACTTGGCTGACTTTCTATCCTTAGTGTCCTCCTTCTGTGCCTAGTTTTCGCCCTACAGGCGGCCTTCCAGTGTACTAGGTGGACTTAGGGACCTGTTGAACAGTCCCAGGACTCTGCTCACGTGGCAATTGTCCTGTGTGTCTTGGATTCTCCCTACTTTTTCTACCAATAAGGTGTCGGGAAGCTCACACTTGACTTTTACTGACAGGGAGGTTAGGCCATGACTCCATGTTGTGTTTACACACGTTTTCCGCTAAACAGGCGGGGTGTCCTCTGCCTCTTCCTCTATCTATAGAAATATGCTCCACAGGTGGATTTTCTACTCTTGGATGTAGCCTGTGACCTGTTTCGGAAACCAGGAATTGGCCACATAGCTTTTTCTTCTGGGTATTTATGCCCTTTGCATTTATCTGCACCCAGGTAACGGCTGCTTGGCTGGGTTTCCCCCTTGATAATGCCCTCTGTGTCCTTCTGTGCCTTGTATCCGCTCCACAGGCGGCCTCTTGCTCCTAGATAGACACAGAGACCCACTGAAAAGTCCCAGGCCTCCGCTCACGTGGCGTTGGTCCTGTGTGTATTGGATTTCACCTTTTCTTCATTGAAATTTTACCGACCATCCCCACCGTGGCCCCCACTTTTGTGTCTGGCCTGCTGCTCCACTCCTCAGGCTTACCTGGGATCTTAAGCCCTACATTGACATTGCTTTTTCCTACACAGTCCAGGACGTTCGCCACCCATTGCTGGCAACAGGTTCGGATGGTTTTTCTGCACGTCTGCCCCTGCCGAAGTCTGCAGCCACCTCATCCTGACGGCATTTTAGGTACAGGATTTTTCCTGAGGGTGGCTTGGCAGGAGGCTTTCTTGCTTGCGCTGAGCGACACAATGCTCCGCGCAATGGGAGGTCGTGGCAAAGCCCTCCACCCACATCCGTAGAGGTCTGTCGCCGGCATGGAGCCCTGAACCCCGGGCTTGGGCTATGGGACGGGCCGCGGGGGGCATGGTGTACGCTCCTCCCTTGGCCGTCGGTACCCAGTTCGTCGTCCCGTCCTGTGGATGGACTATGCTTGCAGGTCCCGTGGCCCTCGTCCTACGCTCCCATGCTCGGACAGGAGGGAGACAGGCCGGGGCGCAAGGCCCGCCCTCCGTTTTCATCGGGACGGCCGGGAGGACGGTAGGAGGCCATGGTAATTCCTTTCTCCATGGCAAGTTTACGGGAGGCTATGCTCCGCAGAACGTGTAGCTCCTCCTGGCCAATGCCGTTTCCCCTCACCCGGCCATCTCCTTGACTTGGTGGTGGGCCTGACACATAGCGCCCGCACCGGCTTCTCCCGAACCCACTTCCGGCACTAGCCACACCGGACGTGGGCAAGTCGGTGGTACAGAAGGGTCTGGCCTGGAGGTGGAGGTCCCAGCCTCCTCTTGGGCGCACTCCCCGACAGCAACGCAGTGTCTCAGGAGGTGGCCAGGTAATCCGGTCCATGTATGGGGGAGGTGCTGTCGCGATAATATCTTCTACACACATTGTGTACTGGACACACTCACTGTAGTCGTCTGTGTCGCGAACCTGGGGTTCACAATCGCTATTCCCAAGTCGGGCCTCCCGCCTTCACACTGAGTACCTTAGGACCTACACGGTGCTACTGTTCCCCGGAGTCGGGTGTACACGTCAACACTTCGCGTGTCGTGTTCTGCCCGTTCTCGTTCACAAACGTGTTCTGGGTTTTCCCTACTGGGATCTTTACCTTGGGAGGCACTGACCGTGCCTTTAGGCCAGCTCGGACTCGACCACATTGTTCTGCTGGTCCCCTAACACTTCCCTGTATCGCCCCCTTACTGGCTGTGGCCGGATCTGCGCTTGCTACATATGTGACTGTCACACTGGGTTGCTCGGGGCTCGCTCGCTGCAGCGGTGCCCTGGACTGTTCCCAATCTAATATGGGTCATCGAAGCCACGGAAAGTGGTCAGGGCTCTTACGCTTACACTTCCGTGCCCTGGTCCTGTTGGTACCGTTCTTCTTCCTGCGGGATCACTGTCTATCCTTAGCGGGCATGTCAGTGTCCTTTCGGTTGGACATCAGATCGGCTGATGCCTTCGGCACGGACTGGAGTGGGTGACTGTCACACCCTGTATGCTTCTGTGCGCGCCGCTGTGCCAGGACGGGCTAGGGATGCATGCTGTGGGCCTATATTTACGTAATGTTCTTGGAGACGGTAACCCTCTTACTGAGGGCTCAGCTGAGGGCGACCATCCACTTTTACATTTTTTTTTTTTTTTTTTTTTTTTTTTTTTTAAGAGACAATGAACGGAGGACGGAAAAACACAGATAAAACAAAAAGGTCCATGTGCCTAAAGGCATCCTCCATTCATAAAATGTTTGTAACAACTGGATTTAAACATTTGTAGATTGTAAGTTTGTGGAAAGTGTGACGCCTCCCGGCGTTAGCAGAATGGTTGCGTGGGGCATTGCAGCTCGCTAGCGCTCGCCAGGATGAGGGGATAGGCTACAGTTGTCCTAGAATGATCTGCTTTATTTCATTAGTGTCGTGTTGCCACAGACAGTCTAGAAATGGTCTTTGTTTTGGTCTGTGACCGCGCCTTATATTTTATATTCGCTATAATATAAATGTTGCTTGTGTGGGAGGCGAGCGAGAGAGTGTGAGGGGGTACACCCGGCAGCGAGGTGAGCTATGACGCGGCTCGCTTGGGCGCTTCCGGCGTTGGCGGCCGGGTGGTCAACTAGTCCCTTCCCGTCGCTGCCTCGTGTTCTTTACCAGCTCAGAGCTTGCCTGACACGTGTATCGCCTACATCCATTGCAATTCTGTCCCCCATACTCGCTACTTTGCATACTATTTCTCTCTCTCGACTTCTCCTTCTCTAATCTTTATTAAACTCAACATCCCTTCTGGTTTCAGCATAGACGTTCACCGTCGACCAGTCGTATTGTACGCGAAGCTCTCAGATATTTCCATGTATTAGGTTAAGGAGGTATTATGCTTTATTGAGGGTTAGAGAGACGGACTTTTCCGTATGTGTCCTCTCCGGGAAGGTTGTAGACCGGTATATGTCTCCCTTGCAGGGTGTTGAGTGATTCTTCTTGGTTATCTAAAGCTAGACTGGGGGTAAGGTTAATGTGTCGTTGTCTCCGATGTGTGCAGTGTTAGCTAAGCTCTACACGACATCGACAGGTACTGTGGGAGCCTAAGTTGTCTTCGGGTTGGTTTACTTTGCGAGCACAGCGCTGTGGTGTGAGAGGGCCATAGCCTATCCCTCACAACATAGTGCTGCCTCTTTGTGTTGACTTCTGAGGGATCGCCAGGATAGAGCTAGGTACTAGAGACCTAGATTTATCAAGAGAGCATCCCCGTCATATAACGTAATCTTCATTATACCACCCTCGGACAACGTTAGGCTACGAGCCGCATGCTCGCCCATTGTTGCCCTGCCTTGATACCCCAGCTAGACTTTATTAACTGAGCAGACACTGGTTAGAAATAAGCCCCATTATTATATGTATGCAACATTATTATTCACTGCACTTTTGAGCCGAGGTTGTTGTTGAGTTGCACAACCCGAGTAGGCTGTTGCGTTGTGTCACAAAGCATTTCTTTAGTTGTCGAGCATTACTACCTTTGCGCAGTCTTTATTATTCGCCTGCCTATTATTACTATATGTCCTAGCATTTATTGTGACCCTTTTCTGCATTATAATTGTTCAAGATTCTTTACGAACATCTTCCCAGCATCAGACTTATTTCAGAAGTTTCCAGTTGATGTTGCAGGACTAGCATTGCACTTTCTTTAATACAGGAGTGCCAGTTATTTGAGTATCTACCGTAACATTAATTAATCACGTTAACTATCTTTTTTTGTGTAACATAATCGAGTAATCTTTTACTGTTTGAGAATAGGCTGTTTTATTGAGCGTCAGCCTAGTGTGTGTGCACCAGTTACCGAGTCATAGGATACCTCGTTGTCCAGGCACGACTCAGGGCGGTAATGGTGTTTTGTTTTCCAGTGTTTAAGGCAGGGGTTGGATCTAGTGTTACCGTTGTTGCTTTTTGCCATTACCTAGTCCAATGTTGAAGAGCCCTGTGTCTTTAAGAACCTGGATCGTAACAAATGGCGAAGTAGCTCAGGATCTTGTGAACTAAGAGATAATTGCAGGATTGTTGTGGTCATTTGATTTATTGAGGAATATAGTGGGCACGTTAATTTTTGTTTGGCAAAGTAGTATAGCACTTGAGAGTCTTCAGACATTTTTGGCAAGTAAATAGTGCTACATAGGAGCTTGGGTACTTTTTTTTTTTTTTATAAACGTGATAATTTTTGGTGGACACAATGGGAGACGAATCAGATCATACTGAGAGTTCAGGGAATGATGCAGGCTCTGATGGGCAGATGCCAGGGGGGTTAGTAACTAGTGAGGAGGCCGCAAAGAAGTTTTTCGAGGTGCCTATAACAGCTGATCGACTAGAGGGAATTAGCAAGTATGGTCTACAGTGTTTGGCTCCCCTCATGGGGCTTAAGGTGGCTCATGGCATCAAGAAGAACGATTTGAGGGCTTGCGTACTGGGGGCGGCTAGTGAGGTCCAGGGTGGAGAGGGTGCTCGGGGACTTCTGCTCGAGCCCCCCCTCCACTCTACTCCCTTCGGGACCTCTAGGATGCCGGAGTTTAGTACGTTCCCGCAGGCCGATAGCCGCTGGCAGCGTGGTTTAGGATCGCTGGGTGGGCCTCCAATAGTTGCACCTCCTCCTCAAAGTTTCACTACAGAAATGCTCTTCCAGCTTGAGATGGCTAAGATGCAGGCTGAGCGTGAGGAACGTCTCGCTAAGGTTAAACAACAGACTGATCTCGAACTCGCGAGAATAAAATCCGAGTCGGAGGCTGAGTCTACCAGGTACCGGGCAGATATCGATCTTGAGAAGACTCGGGTGGAAACGACAGGGCAACGTCTCGGTGGTGGGAATTGTGGGCATGAGCAGTCTTTGTCGCACCTGTTGAAGCTAGTCCCTGTATTTGATGAGTCGGGTGTCACCAAATTTTTCATGAGATTCGAGAAGAAGTGCCAGGAACACCAGTGGCCTGGGGAGAAGTGGGCAGCCCTTGTTTCCTCTAGACTTGTGGGCAAGGGACTCAAGGCCTATGATGCATTGCCTATAGAGTCGTGTATTATCTATGAGGAACTCAAGGAGGCTGTCCTGAGAGCATACGAACTACAACCAGAGACGTACAGATTGAAGTTCCGGGGTGTTTCCAAGGGTCGGGAGAGCACCTTTTTGGAACATGCCCGGGAGCTGTCCGATGCTTTTGGGAATTGGCTGAGGTCGGAGAAAGCTACTACATTTGACGACATTAAACAGTTGGTGCTTTTAGAGCAGTTTTTCAAATGCACGGGCGGCGACCTGACGTTAAACCTGAAAGAAAAGCAACCAAAAACTCTACAGGAGGCAGCTGAGATGGCTGACCTCCGGCTATCACTAATTCGTGGGTGCGGGTCTGCCCAGCGTAGTGAGGCAGGTAACAAGGGGCGTGACGCCCCACCCCCCCGAGTTAGTGATATACCTTATGCAAACAAGTACAAGAGCCATGATACCAAGACTGACCACAAGACTAGCACTGTCCCGTTTAAGAAGGGGCCGGGCCCTTCCCAGTACCAAAGGAAGCCCAAAGGGAAGTTGGAGTGTTATCATTGTCATAAAAAGGGGCACTTTGCAAGAGTCTGTCCTAGCAAACCACCTACAGCAGCTGTGTCTTTGGCCTGCAACATTGGTGTGTCTCCGAAGTCGTCTGAGTTTGCCCGGGGCAGTTCGTCAGAGGCTGAGGCACAGCCAATGCAGAAGCACCTGGGAGGCTCGAACCCTGCTCAGGATATTTTTTGCGACCATAGAGGGCGGGGTTGCGTGATGTGGGCGGGGCGCAAGTATGGAGTAGAGGTCTTGCGTGATACAGGTGCTTCCCAGACTCTGATGAAAAACTTGACTGGCTACCCTATAAACGCGGCTCGGGTGGTAGTGGTGCAGGGTATTAATGCAACTCGGTCATACCCGCTGGTGCGGTTGGAGTTGGAGGTGGATGGTGTGGAACGTGAATTGGATGTCGGGATTGTGGAGAAACTGCCAGTGGAGGGCGTCGACCTTCTTCTCGGCAACGACTTTGCAATGCCCGCTTCTGAGGTTCTACCCTTAGTCGTTGCCGAGAGGCCGGCCGACGTGAGTAGGGAAGAGCAAGAGTGGGTCGAGCGGTGCCAGACACAACCCATGGCGTGTGTTGTCACCCGAGCTCGGGCAGCTAAAGTGTCACAGCCTAGTCCTCCGTCTTCAGACCAGCGGAGGAACGATCAACAGGAGGAGGCTAAAGCTGGAGTTGGTTTTAAGAGTTTTGACTCGGCGGCTCTCCTGGGTGATTCAGTATTAGCACCATTACTTAATTCTGGAGTAGCCCCTGGGCCTGTGATCGAGAGTGACGAGGCTGGGCATGACGAGTCTCCACGACAGCAACGTTATGTACATCGAGAGAGACAGAGGGAGCAGCCCAGTATCGGGGAAGGTCATGCATTGCTCCGGGAGCAGTTAGATCGCTTGGCACCCTCAGATATACGTCGGTTGCAACTAGAGGACCCTGAGCTCCAAACGTGTGCTAATGGAGCTGTAGAGCTCGACGAGGACGGCGATGCACAGCCAGGAGATTTTGTTTATTTAGAATGCATCCTCTATAGGCGTTTTCAAAACCCTAAACGTAGTTGGCAAGAGGGGTCCGGAGTAGTGGACCAGTTGGTGGTGCCACGGGAGTGCAGGGATAGCCTACTGAGGTTGGCGCATGACATACCACTGGCAGGACATCTAGGGGTGAGAAAAACGGTGGCGGCTTTAGAAAAATTGGTTTGGTGGCCGGGGTTGAAGGGGTAGGTGGTAACCTGGATAGCAAGGTGTCATACGTGCCAGAGGGTTGGAAAACCTAACCAAACAATTCCGAGAGCCCCGTTGCACCCCATTCCTGTCAGTGGACCGCCCTTCAGTAAGGTCATCATTGATATGGTCGGACCCCTACCCCCTACTAGTGCCGGTAATAAATTTCTAGTAACTATCATGGATGTGGCCACTCGTTATCCTGATGCATATCCAATGAGAAATGGCACGGCGAAAACTGTTGTCCGGAACCTGCTCTTGTATTGCTCGCGGTATGGTTACCCGCAAGAGGTGCAATCGGATCAAGGTTCTAGTTTTACATCTAATCTGTTCAAACAAATTATGATTCAGCATGGCATCAGCACTCTCGTCTCTTCTGCGTATCACCCGGAGAGTCAAGGGGTGTTGGAGAGGTGGCACGCCACACTGAAAAGCATGCTTCGATGTTACTGCGCAGAGAATGGAAAGGATTGGGACCTTGGTCTGCCGTATGTTTTGTTCGCGGCAAGAGAAGTACCTGGAGAGAGTCTCGGTTTCAGTCCGAATGAGCTTGTTTTCGGGCATCATGTGAGGGGTCCTCTCCACATGGTGAAGGAGATGTGGGAGGGCACTAGGCATATTGTTCTGCGAGATAAGTTGCAACCTCTTGTTCCTGAGCGACAAGAGGAGTTGTTTACTAGGCTGTGGCAGTCCGTCCGCATGTTTGTTGCTTCTTCAGGCCTGATGTACGGGGTAGAATCCGACATGGAGGCTGGAGACAGTGCAAGGCTCGAGTTGGTTCCCTACCGTGTGAATCCTGCTCGACAGCCTGTTGTGAAGGCGGAGCTGGACGGCGTGTGGAGAGGGGGTCTGAGGGATGAGGAATATCGTGAGTGGTCGTTGCCAGTGGCTTTGCAACCTGAGTTTGGTGGCAGAGTCCGTGTGTATGTTGATTGCAAGAGTGTGGAAGCATTATCCCTGACAGACGCCTATCCATTACCCAGAGTTGACGACACCATAGACCGCTTCGGGGCTGCCTAGCTCATCACGAAGGTAGAACTAGTGAAGGGTTATTGGCAGGCCCCGTTGCCGGAAAGAGCGAAGAGAAGTGCCAGTCTTGCGATGAACTGGGCAGTTTATCAGTGTCAGGTGTTGTTGTGCTGCCGGAACACAAGTTGGATGTGTGGCATGCTAAGGGCACTGATAATGTTTTGGCTTTGTTTGCAGGAGAACCCTCGCTGTTCAGTCAGTGTCTGTCGTGGGTGGAGGATCCGGGGTAGGCTACCACAGTATGTTGGTATAGCCTCCTGTCTTGGCTCGCGGTGTATTTTTGCGCTGGTGCTTGTTGGCTCGCGTGTGTAGCATCAGCGTAGGGTCGCAGGGCAGGAGTTGTTGGCTTTGATTAGAAGAAAATTAGGCTACATCTATAGTAGCCGCCAAAAACAACATTAAAATAAAATATGAAAAATTAAATAAAAACTCTTTCTTTTAATAATTAATTTTAAGATAATATTGTAGCTGAGTACTGAGTGCAGATGATTTTCCCTCAGCAGGCTGTGCTTCTTAAAGCTCGCTCTGGGAGCACAATGTTATGAATTAATGTATTATATTTGGGAAGGGTGATAAGATTTTTTATATATAAAATTTTGTTGTATTTTTTTTTTTGGAGGAAACTGAGCTTGCATTCCATGAGAGGCGGAGTGGATAGGAGTGGCAGATTCTAGCGACATTCTGCCTGCTCAGATATGGGCTCATGGTTGAGTGTCCCATATCTTGGGGGGGGTGTGACGCCTCCCGGCGTTAGCTGAATGGTTGCGTGGGGCATTGCAGCTCACTAGCGCTCGCCAGGATGGGGGGATAGGCTACAGTTGTCCTAGAATCATCTGCTTTATTTCATTAGTGTCGTGTTGCCACAGACAGTCTAGAAATGGTATTTGTTTTGGTCTGTGACCGCGCCTTATATTTTATATTCGCTATAATATAAATGTTGCTTGTGTGGGAGGCGAGCGAGAGAGTGTGAGGGGGTACACCCGGCAGCGAGGTAAGCTATGACGCGGCTCGCTTGGGCGCTGACGGCGTTGGCGGCCGGGTGGTCAACTAGTCCCTTCCCGTCGCTGCCTCGTGTTCTTTACCAGCTCAGAGCTTGCCTGACACGCGTATCGCCTACATCCATTGCAATTCTGTCCCCCATACTCGCTACTTTGCATACTATTTCTCTCTCTCGACTTCTCCTTTCTCATTCTCTAATCTTTATTAAACTCAACATCCCTTCTGGTTTCAGCATAGACGTTCACCGTCGACCAGTCGTATTGTACGCGAAGCTCTCAGATATTTCCATGTATTAGGTTAAGGAGGTATTATGCTTTATTGAGGGTTAGAGAGACGGACTTTTCCGTATGTGTCCTCTCTCGGGAAGGTTGTAGACCGGTATATGTCTCCCTTGCAGGGTGTTGAGTGATTCTTCTTGGTTATCTAAAGCTAGACTGGGGGTAAGGTTACTGTGTCGTTGTCTCCGATGTGTGCAGTGTTAGCTAAGCTCTGCACGACATCGACAGGTACTGTGGGAGCCTAAGTTGTCTTCGGGTTGGTTTACTTTGCGAGCACAGCGCTGTGGTGTGAGAGGGCCATAGCCTATCCCTCACAACATAGTGCTGCCTCTTTGTGTTGACTTCTGAGGGATCGCCAGGATAGAGCTAGGTACTAGAGACCTAGATTTATCAAGAGAGCATCCCCGTCATATAACGTAATCTTCATTATACCACCCTCGGACAACGTTAGGCTACGAGCCGCATGCTCGCCCATTGTTGCCCTGCCTTGATACCCCAGCTAGACTTTATTAACTGAGCAGACACTGGTTAGAGATAAGCCCCATTATTATATGTATGCAACATTATTATTCACTGCACTTTTGAGTCGAGGTTGTTGTTGAGTTGCACAACCCGAGTAGGCTGTTGCGTTGTGTCACAAAGCATTTCTTTAGTTGTCGAGCATTACTACCTTTGCGCAGTCTTTATTATTCGCCTGCCTATTATTACTATATGTCCTAGCATTTATTGTGACCCGTATTCTGCATTATAATTGTTCAAGATTCTTTACGAACATCTTCCCAGCATCAGACTTATTTCAGAAATTTCCAGTTGATGTTGCAGGACTAGCATTGCACTTTCTTTAATACAGGAGTGCCAGTTATTTGAGTATCTACCGTAACGTTAATTAATCACGTTAACTATCTTTTTTTTGTGTAACATAATCGAGTAATCTTTTACTGTTTGAGAATAGGCCGTTTCATTGAGCGTCAGCCTAGTGTGTGTGCACCAGTTACCGAGTCATAGGATACCTCGTTGTCCAGGCACGACTCAGGGCGGTAATGGTGTTTTGTTTTCCAGTGTTTAAGGCAGGGGTTGGATCTAGTGTTACCGTTGTTGCTTTTTGCCATTACCTAGTCCAATGTTGAAGAGCCCTGTGTCTTTAAGAACCTGGATCGTAACAAAAGCAATTCGAGGGAAGTGAATTCCAAAGAGTAGTAGCTCTGGGGATAAATTAATTCTGATAAGCAGAAGTTCTGCATTGTGGAGGAGAAAGTGTAAATTCATGGGCGCTCTCAGCTGCCCTAGTTCTACGGGGAAAGATGTGGAGAGGCGGCACAATTGAAGCAAGTTCCTCGGAACAATTGCTGTGAAAATATCTGTAGAATAATGCAAGGGATGCAACGTTTCTTCGTATGGATAATGTAGGAAGGTCCTGTGTGATTGCAGGGTTATTGATTAATCTAATAGCTTTATTTTGAATTTTGTCCAACTGCCTCAATGCAACCACTCCACTTCCACCCCACAGAGGTGAACAGTAATCCATCTGAGAACGCACATGACTTTTATATATCACGGCCAACTGCTCGTCAGTGAAGAATTCTCGAACTCTGTACAGGAGTCCCAGTTTTTTAGAGGCATTCTTAGCAATGCTTCTAACATAATGTGTCCAGCTCAAGTTAGTAGTTAATGTTACACCGAGAATGTCAATACTAGGGGAAGTGGGAATATTTACATCATTAAAAATATATGGGAGTCAGTGAGATTCTGTCGGTTAGAAAATTGAATGTATTTGGTTTTCTGTGCATTAAAGGAAACTAGATTTTTTTGTCCCCATCCATTAATTCTAGAAAGGTCCTGGTTCAGAGAAATTGCAGTGTTTATTTTTGAATTTATAAGATCGGGTTGGGTGAAAGAATTGGTAAATGTGAAGGAACTGTGGAGTGTTGAGTCATCTGCGTAGGAATGTATTGGATTATGAGTGGTAGATATGAGATCATTGATATGAATGAGGAATATAATTGGGGCCAAAACTGATCCCTGGGGAACACCAGCATTTATTGAGTGAAATTGAGAATAAAGGCCATCTACCATTACACATATTTTTCTGTTATGAAGATAAGAAGAAATTAGTGGAACTAATGATGCAAGGCCGTAGTGTGACATCTTCGACAATAAGGATTGATGCCAGACTCTATCAAATGCCTTTGATATATCCAGTGCTATTGTATGTGTTTCACCATGTGGGTCTGTAGCTTGGTTGATTTGATGCGTAAGAAGGCAAAGCATGACTGCAGTTGATCGACATCGACATCTTGCTATCTCACTGCCATAACCGACACAGGGTTATGGTCCCCCTGCAGCATATTTGTCTCATCATACCTCTCCATGTCCACAGCCAGGCTGGGTATGCCTTGTGTTGCATTGAACCTACGTGTCGCCTGCTTCATCATCCTTCCTGATTCTATTCATACTGCATTCGTCCCATACTGTATTTTCTTCCTTCCCCTAACAGGGATGGGGGGGGGAGGTATTTTTGTATGCTTGTACAAAGCCTTTCTTTCAATACATGTATGTCCTCTCGGTTTAGTATTGAGGATGTAGCTCTTACAGTTTTTACATTCTGACTCCACTGTCACCGGGTTTTTGTGTTGGTATGCTTATGCCTCCTACCAATGCCATGTAACTACAGAGTGTCCTCTGATGACGTCCGCCTGCTATGCCATGCCTTGTGTTTTGTAAATACATTACACTTGGCTTCACTTAAGGATTTCGCTCTTACAGTTTTTACGCTCTGACTCCACTGTCTCCGGGTTTGGTGTTGGTATGCTTATGCCTCCCACCCATGTCATGTAACTACAGAATGTCATATGATGACGTCCACCATCTCCTGTGTCTCTTCATCCCATCCTGTATTTTCTTCCTTTCCCTAAACAGTGGGGGGGGGGGAGAGAGTTCTTTTTTGTATGTTTGTACAAAGACTTTCTCTTTCAATACATGTATGAACAGTACTGTCTGTTTACTGTTAAGGATGTAACTCTTAAGGTTTTTAAATTTGGACTACACTGTCTACAGGTTTTGTATTGGTATGCCTATGCCTCATACCCATGTCTTGTAATTAAAGAGTGTCTTTGGAGGTCATCCACCTGCCGTGCCGTGCTTTTTGTTCTTGTAATACTTTACAATTGACTTCACCTTTCCTATGTGGGTGTGCCATTCCACGGTCAACATGACCTATTCCTTTACCTGCCTGTGCATTTTAGACCCTAGACTGATACGCTAGTAACTGTATTTTCTTAATATGCACCAAACTGTTATGCTCTTTTTTCCCAATATACTGAAATGTTTATTTGTGTCTTTTTTTGGTCCTCTACTTTTGCTAAGGCTTGGGCTTTTTGTGGTTTATTGGATGTACACCTCCAATGTGGGACTCAAGCCCTACATTGGAAACATAGAGACTGCTACTAAATTGATAGGTTTGACGACCTCCCTTATAACCAAATAAGGAAAACCTTTTATTTGGTAGCAGTCACGGAGTATCCAACAACAGAGTATCCCGCCCTCATGCCGATACCCTGCCCATCCAATCTAAGCTGATTACTTGATACTTAGATACTGTTATAATTATGTACTGGTGCAGGCTCATAGAAAATGGAGCATGGCTAAGAGGAGAGCAGCTAGATTAAATGGGTAACTATAACTTCTTTCTCTCCTTCGCTTTCTTTTCCTTCTTTAGTAGTTTCCGAGTGTGTACAACGTGCCTAGTAGTGAATTGAGATGCAACTCTAGAGATAATTAGTACTTCGCGTTAGTACCGATAAATCGGCCCGCTGTGGTAGCGGCTGAGATCTTAATCTCTACGTTGGATACTTCGAGACTGATACCCAATAAGAGGTTTTCCTTATTTGGTTGTATGGGAGATCGTCAAACCTCCCAATCCCGTCAGCCAATCAGAAGGCGGGTTTAACTCAGGTGTACCAGCAAGATTTGCCCTCTATTTCTTGCCCGTGGGAACACCTTGCTACCTCCGCGGTCTCAGCCAATCACAGGCCGCCTATGACGCGCCAAAACACTCATCTCACCTCGCCTTACAAACGCCCGGCTCATAACCTGCCCTCAGTTCACACCCGTTTATTCTATCCCGATAAAAAAACGAGATTGTTCCTGACCTCCAGCACCAGAGCCATACTGAACACAAGAAGAGTCAAGATCAGCTACACCACCCACCTCGGCTCAGATACACAGTACCCTGACACCTGCCGAAACATTGCCTGCTTGCACACAATTAGCCAAGCGATACAGGACTGCAACCAGGTGGCCGATGGAAGTAAATGGATGGATCAGATATATATATTGGCCAGCATTGAAGTGGTAGAGAAGAAGGAAGGAACCCCCCCCCCCATATTTTATTGAAGGACCCTTAAGAGCCCAAACAGACTTAAGAGAGGAAGATAAAATGCTAGACAGAGGCCTGTTTCCCAACAATAAATATATGTGTCCTTATAGGACAACCAAACAGACAAATTATTATACAATTCATGAAATAAAAATATGATGTTTTGAGAGATGAGTTTTTATTGTTAGTAAGGCAATTACCAGTTAGCTAGTAATAGCACAGGATCTTCTAGGATCTTATACCTACCCGATAGCACTATCGTTAGTGATAGCCATTTGGTATTTTGTACTATTGTTAATGCCTTGTCAAGTTGCAAATTTGATTTTAATAGAGCAGTTTGACACTAATTGTAGTTTCTTTATTCATGCAGAGTTTATTAAAAATTTACCAGAACGTCCCCGACTTCCCAAATTGACTAATTCCTTGAACGTGATAATAGTGCGTTGTTATGTGTGCGATTAAATTGCTTGGGAAACAGATTAACTTGCTCATGTAGTAATGTACACCCTATGTGGTTGATTGTGTTCTTTTATTTATACATTATTATTTTACTTAACCACTCCAATCCCAGCACCGTATATATACGTCAGTAGATAAGTAACTTCCCAGTCACAGCGACGTATATATCCGTCAGTAATGTACTTTCCTTGTAACTGCCTTTACAACCCTGTACCAGTTATCACGACCTTTTGAGCACTGTTCCCGTGTTGCCAACACTTCTCAGCTTATATGAGACCCACTGTAGGGTGAAAGAGCCAGTGTTGCCTCATCTTTGGAGGTGGATAGGTGGTCTCTCCTGCCATTTTTGCCACATTGCTTGGGACTGCTGGGGACTTTTATTACTGTATCCTACGGTACAGTACGGGTTATGCGTTGTTTCCACATAGCGATTTTGATTAGTTGTTTTGTCTTTTTACTGTGTTCGTATAAGTTTTTGTTTGTTTATTTTGAAAGTTTTACATTATAATATCAAAAGATAGTTCATATTGGAGAGTGAAACCAGGTATTTTTCGGTATATATAATAGAGAGAGACTAGTTGACTGAGTTTATGTAACTGAGACGAAAAGCGGCTATACCCAGTTATCCGGAAATCTAGGACTAAGAGTAAAGGGATAATAAAGTAAAGATGTCCACAAATCATGTGGAATAGAGAGGTAGGATTTGTCTTAGGATAGACCGAGTTGGAGAAATAGTTAGGAAAGGGCGTTATTCCCGACCATTTGGAAACACTCTTTTTGTTACAAGGAATGAATCTTTATTAATTAGATATTCTCCTCGTCGACAGCATGCTTTCAATCGCGCGACAATGGTAGACAAATCAATGTTCAACACTCAAGTAGTCACTGATTGATTAGACTGGTCAGCTGTCAATTACCAAGTATTTACCAACCAATTAATTTGAGCCAACTTCGTTATGACCTGTTGCTGTACTTCGCTTCCAACTCCACCCCCGAGGGGTTTTCCAGGTTACCAACCTCCACGTCAAGAAGTGTTTTCTATGAGCAAACGATTTGCTTCACCCATGAGCCATGTCATATGTGTGCAAGCATCCTCTACCGCCCAGAGCCATATTAATCCACATAGTCAACTTGGTTTGGGTACTTACTAAATCTAAAGCAACCAAATCAAGAGAAAAATGCCTGTTGATCTTATTGTGAGAATTCGATAGTAAACAAAGCGGAATTTACCTATAAACTCACAAGAGTTAACTTACTTTTATTGGTTGATAGGGATAGATAGCTCAATGATAGTGGTAGGAATAGATGGAAGATATAGTGGCCACTAAGAAATAAGAATTAGGATGACTTAGCAGGAAACAGGTGGTTGTATTGGAGTGGCTAGAAGGAGATGTTCTTGAGGTCATAGCGAAAGCGATTCTGATTTGTCTTGAAGCGAGGGACCCTCAGGTTCCCGAATATGACGCATGCACAGTTATCTTATCTACCAATGCGTCATTTAACTAACTACAAGATATACCGGATTTATTATAATGACAACCCGATATAATAATGGATAATAAACCCATAAAGACTTAATACTAAATAGTATATATCTTTTATATAGATATATAACTAAGCTTAATACTGGCGCCAAATTTGAACTTCCAGTATGTTTACTTAACCTAAACTGTCGAGTTACTTACGAGTCTTGACACATTCCCACGGCCAATATATACATTATCTACAATAATCCCGCGGCGATGTTAGATCTCCAAAGCTGTGAAGAGTTAGCCAGCGGCTCGGCGAAGAGGTAATCTTCCAACAGGATCATTACTGGCGGATGGTCCAGCGACCGCTGGTGACATAGGGGTAGAGTCGTGAGAGCTAACACCATCACCAGTGACCGCCGGTCGAGGGATCGAAATGCTTTCGATTTCCTGTTCCAATGGATACAACTTGACGATGGGTCGAGTGGTCAGGCCAGTCTTTGTTCTAATCTGAACCACTCTAACCAGATCATCTCGTCCGGGATAGAGTCTAACTACCCTACCAAGTTTCCAAAGGACACGAGGTCCCTCGTCATGTATAAGCACGATGTCATTTATCCTTGGCCATACACTGCTTGATGAGCCTCTTTTAGTCTTATAGGCTTCTCGTAGTGATGCCAAGTATTCATTAGACCAACGCCTCCATAGGTCCCGGATCAATTTATTGATGTAATTGTACCTGCTGTGTATCGCTGCTTTACTATCGTAACTAGGATCCTGCAGCTCATCTAGCTGAATTAGGTCCTTTGGGAAGTCACGAAGTCTACGACCTTTAACCAGCATGGATGGGGTAATAGGGCAAGGGTCCTCCAGATCATCCGAGACATATGTTAAAGGGCGATCATTCACGGTAGCCTCCAGCTCCAATAGGACAGTAGTTAGTTCCTCAAAGGAGACTAGAGCACGACCTAGTACCTTTTTAAGCCCAGCCTTCACAATACCAATGGCTCGCTCCCAAATAGCCCCGAACCAAGGCGCACGTGCTGGGATAAAACGCCATTCACATCGGATTTCGGCAAGATGAGCCTGAAGACTGGGATCGCTTTGGATGTCTTCCATGTGTCTGGACGGCTCCCACAAATGTAGCAGCATTGTCGTTTAACATTATCTGCGGAAATCCCTGCCTACTACAAAATCTCCGGAACGCATGGATAAAGCTGTCACAGGTCATATTGCTAACTACTTCAATGTGGATAGCTCTTGTAGTAGCGCACGTAAATAAAAGCATATAAGCCTTGTTGTGTGAGCCCCTGACAGGAATTGCTCTTGTATAATCAACCCCCGTGACCTCGAAGGGATCTCTAGGAGTGGTCCTGATGTCTGGTAGAGGAGGTACTCTAGCTTTCACGTAGGTCTTACCCTGTATTTTACGACAGGTTATACACTTACTGGTCACTTGTTTTACCGCTTGTCTTATCTTAGGAATCCACCACCTTTGCCGTATATATGCGACCACGTGATTAACTCCATAGTGACAACAGACACGATGACACATATTGATGCGCATGGTAGTGAAAGGATGTTTGGAAGGCAGTAGTATCGGATATTTCATTGAATCCGGAAGAGCCGCTAACTTCAATCTACCTTCACATACAATTAATCCTCCTTTTATGACAAGTCCTAATTGGTTTACCAAATTATTGCGAGTACCCTTGGCACCAGACAGCATCTCGTACTCCTTTGGGAAGCATTCCTGCTGCCATCTTTGAGCTATAATCTTTTCTGCTACTTTTAGCTCCTTTATGTTGAGGAGGGCACTGTCAGTGGGACACGTTGCTTTAATTTTTGCCTTCAAATTATTCTTGTATCGAATAGTCCATGCAACTATCCGAATTAATTTATCATAACTGCCATATTTTTCCCAGTTCCATAACCGTGTGGCCTGTTCATCATTAGTCCCAATGACTTGGCTAGTTACTTTTGGTGTTGGGTCATCTGGTAATATGTCTTCTGGCCACTCGTCTTTGTTTCGGAGCCACATGGGCCCCTCCAACCAAAACGCAGAAGATTTCAGATGTTTTGCCGAAACAGCTCTAGACAGTAAGTCACTAGGGTTTTCTTTAGAGGACACGTACCAGAATTCTAAAGTCGGAAGAAGGGATTTGATTTCGTCAACACGGTTTGCGACATACACTGGAAGCTTCTTCATACTACGCAACCAATGAAATGTAACCTGGCTGTCGCACCATAATACAAATTTGTTGACTTTCACAATTTTATGATAGGCTTCCTCCACAAATTTGATTAATCTGGCGGCTAGCAAAGCAGCAGTTAGCTCTAGTCTTGGTATTATTATGGATCTTATGGGAGCGACCTTTGCCTTAGCGATGACCAGACAGCTATGTTCCGGGCTCACAAAATATATTGCAGTGCCATAAGCGACACCACTTGCATCACTAACCGCATGAAGTTCCACTGAATCAGCATATACCGTCCTCCGAGGATAAGTAAAGTCACAGCAGAGGTGCAGGTCCTTGATAACTGTAGACCATTCGGTAGCGCAGTCGTCAGGTAGCAGATCGTTCCAATCTAGTTTCAGTCTCCATAATTGCTGTAAGAAAATTCTGGACCTTATTGTAACGGGCAGTAGTACACCGAGTGGATCGAACAGTTGCGCCGCCACTCTTAACACCTTACGAGCGGCCTATGCGGTTTATTTATGTGTACCGCACAGCGGGGTGTTTTTAGCCAAAATAGGGCTGTTTACGTGATCATTTTCATGCCTAAATAAGACCCAGAACGTAAAACAAGTACCTATCCCTGAAAGGGCATAAACAGAGCTTTCGAATGACACCATAACGATCCTTGTATGATGGATAGTTTTCTTGCAATAACCGTGCAACGCGAGTGCAAAAAGCAGGTAATTCGGTACTTTCAGTACATAATTGAGTATGTAGCGAGTGAGAGAGGGAGGAGGGAGCTGAGATTTGTGTCAGTAGGTTCGCCGCGGTGGTCTGGAGCAGTCATACGCTCGCTAGTCTCCTGCCACCACTTGTCTCTCTCTCTCAGCCACATTACGTGCTGAAATTGCCACTCGAGTTATGTCGAGCGCCGCCACATAGTCCAGCTTTTTTTAACTCGACTTATGTTGCTCGCCGCTAATTAAGGGTTAAGCACTCTCTCTTTGCTGCCTTATTGGTCTCTGGGAGACTAGCGGTGAACGTCAACAGATCAGAGTCAGGTAACCATAAGAGTCCTAATGTCTTCACTCGCTCTTGATTCTTGGCAGCAACACCATCCAATTGCAGGAGGTCTCGTAGTTGAGGACTATTGGTAGCCCATTCTCTGAGATATAAATGTGCTTGAGACATTATTCTTTGGGCATCCCAGTAACGCTTAATGACAGTCTCTTCATCAC
This sequence comes from Paralithodes platypus, assembly GCA_032716605.1. Lineage (NCBI taxonomy): Eukaryota > Metazoa > Arthropoda > Malacostraca > Decapoda > Lithodidae > Paralithodes > Paralithodes platypus. The sequence continues at coordinate 17,775,241 of CM064507.1, forward strand.
TGCCTGTTCCCTGGAGGTTGTCAATGTACAAACCTTCCTTAATAGCCTCCACAACTTTGGGATCCTCTTTTATAATGGACAGATGGTTTAAGATCGTGGCATTAAGGAGAAACTGTGAGCAAGTCGCCCCGAACAACACTACCTTAAATCGGTAGCAAAGTAAGGGTGAAGATAAATCCAAGGGATCCTTTGGCCACAGAAATCGGGTGTAGTCACGATCTTCATCATGAAGTCTCAACATGAGAATGGCCTTCTCGTTGTCACTTATCCAGGCATATTTGTGTACCCTGAATCGCAGCAATATTTTTGCTAGATATGGCACCAGTGATGGCCCTGTGTAAAGGCAGTCATTAAGACTTGGCCTGCCCTTGCCAATACTAGCGGAACAGTCGTACACAATACGAACGGGTGTCGTTGCGCTATTCTGGGTGACCACGTGATGTGCCAAATAATGACTGTTTTCAGTAACACCGAAAGGAACCTCTTCAATAAAATCACGATGAAGTTGATCTTGGATAACGTTGTTGTAGTGACTACAATAGACAGGTTCTTGTTTGAAACGCTTCTGCAGACCCCTTAGTCGACCCGCTGCTAAACCATAATTAGAAGGCAGCTTCTCTTTATGTTGGTTCCATGGCAGTCTGACTTCATATTGCTGATTCTGTGCAGAGTATGTTACTGTCTCCTTGTATATGTCCAACACAGTCATGTTTTCCTTTAAATCTTCATTTGGAGAAATACCTAGATGATCCAGTTCCCACATACATTTTAATTCATTATGCCATGGATTACTTGATTCCGTGGATATAATTATATTGATCCATCGGGGTGACCGCAACTTTCAAAATTGTAATTACCTCTACTTGGGCGCTAGACTTGTCGTTATGGCAGGAGCCACTTAGTGCATAACCAAATTTAGTGGGCAAGAGAATTATGTCACCCTCTTTCTTGTACCCTGGCCGCACTATGTCATATTAATAATCGGCACCAACCAACAAGTCCAGCTGAGATGTCTGTGTCATTAGAGGATCAGCTAATTTGTAACCTTTGTTTCGCAAAACTCTCATGTCTGCTTCAAGGCATTCTGATCCTTTGTGATCCGTGAGAGTTTCTACCACAACTGCTTGTAGAGGATAGTTTCTGCCCCGGAACTTGTATTTGAAGGACACTACTGGGTACTTTCTGCTCTCACATGCTCCGGTAAACCCTCGCAACTCTAGCTCTTCATCACCCACTTTTATATAATGGATCGAGTCTAGAGCGGAATTTAAAATGAAGGTGCGCTGTGAGCATTGATCCAGCAGTGTTCTCATCTTGACTGTTCCTCTTGATTCCTTAACTGTTGGCAGCATAACAGTTGGGAGGATAATACTAGTCTTCTTTGACGACACAGTCATCGTGGTAGTTTGCGTCTTGGTCTTTGTTACCTGTTGAGGTTTGTGACGCTTCTGCATAGTAACCACGTGCGGGCATGCGCGCGCGTCGGCTGCCCAGCCGTTTAGAAACCGGCTGGTGGTAGCCGGCCGGCAGGCTTTCCCTTAGTATATATCCTACGACAATGTAACTAATGTCTGGGATATTCTTATGTTGTTTCACAGCTTGAAGCTGCCCTTATTCTTAACCAACGCATCTTAGTATATTTTATTCTCGATAGTTGATTGTTTCATTATAATATATAAGATGTAAGTCTAGTGAGAGCGGGAAGAGATGAGCGGGAGAGAGAGACCGGCTTGGGACGTTGCTTCGCGCGGAGAGACCAGCTTGGGACGAGTCTGAAGCGCTGCCACATGCATTTGATTGCAACGTTAGGCTTAGTTTCGACTCACGCACGGGGTAGAGGATTTTGACCAGGCAACTGTGTTGAGTGTTGCCAAGCCTGGGATGTATTCTGCATGCCTAGGGTGGGGTCCAGACAGATTCAAGACTCAGAGCTCACCTCATTGTCGTACCCTTCGGACCCCCTTGATATCTATCCCTCTCAATCCCACTTAGAAACGTTCTCTCTTACTTGGTATACATTCTTTCCACTACTTCACCAATCTATTTAATTATCCCATCCCCTTGATAGACCTTATATCTATTATTGTATTAACGACGAGCTCTCAGAAAACTAGATAGGATGTTGGGCCTTATGCAGGGATGTAATTGTTAATGAGACCTAGGAAGCTTTTTTGTTGTCTCATATTTGGTGGTTTCATGCTTGCTAGTGTGTTCTTGTGTCAGGTTAGCAGGGGCTAGACCGGAGGGGAGGCTTTTTGCGATCCTTTAAGTAAACTCTGCTGGTGCGAGTCCCGTGGACAAGCACGACTTTACTAGGATACCCGTGGGAGTCTGGGGGCATTTTCTTGTCTGTGTCCCTGTGTGTCTAGCGTTGTGTTGTGTGAGGGCCATTGCCTAGTCCACTCAGCACTGCGCTAGCACGTCTTGCTTTTGTTTTAGGGTCGCCAGGAGAGAATCAGATACTTGCGATCTGAGTCTCTCAAGAGAGCACCCTTTCAATTAGAGTAATTTGGCGCACAGACCTGGGAACGTCCCTAGGCTAGAGCAGGTGGCTCAGCCCGGGTATCCGAAGCCTATATTCTTCCGGCTAGACCTCTGCCACCTGGCAGATTAACAGCTAGGGGTTTATTATATCTGTATGCTTGTTATTGTGCCACAGTTTACCGTTTTTGTGAGCATTGTGAGTCAGGGTGTGGCTTAGAGACTCTGTCCGAGCAGGCTTGCCTGACTAAGAGTGAGAAGCACACCTGTATGTGGTTATGTTGCGAGTTGCTACCTTTATTTAATTATACCTATGCCATTATACACTGTAGGTCCTATCACTAGTATTTATTCCTGCTTATGAGTTAAGAGTTCTCTAAATCCGTAACGTACTTTCTTTGCTAAGCATCAGATCCTACAGTAGCCGCATGCAGTTTAGAGACCCGCATCTTGTCTACCTGTACGATGTTTTGAGGACTGTTTGCTTTCACCTTCTTTCACGCAGGGGTGATTAGTTGTATTATTTAACGTAATGTTAAATGTACTTTCTTCTAGTTTGTTATTAAATTGTTTCTGCAATTTAATTCCGTTATCTATCTTTTCCTTGAAGCGTTAAGTCAACTTAATTGTGTGATCTTTTATATAGCCTGCTTGACTATCAGCAGTCTATAGTGCGTGCACCCTGTAACCGAGTCATAGGATACCTCGTTGTCCAGGCAGGACTCTTGACGGTTTAGGGTGGTTTGTTGCCTGGGTTTATAGATAAGGGTTGGATCTAGCGTTTTCCGTTGTTGCTTGTTGCCGCATACCTAGTCCAATAGAAAGAGCCCTGTGTTTATATATCCCAGGACGTAACAAATGGCGACCTTGCATAGGATTTACTGAACAGAGGAATATAGTGGTCATTTGTTTTGAGATTCCTTATGATTAGAGGAATACAGTGGACATAGAGTTTTTTTTTTTTTTGGAGCAACCAATATAACACATTAAAGACTTTAAATAACATTAGTATATACATACTTGCATAGGAGATAAGGCACATTCTATAACCGTGATAATTACTGCAGTACACAAACATGTCTAATACATCGGAACACAGTGATGGGTCAGGTCACGATACGGGCTCGGAGGGAGAAAGACCTGTGGAGTGGCTAGTCGATAGCGAGGAGGGTGCTAGAAGATTTTTAGAGGTGCCCCTTACCGCTGCCAGGGTGTTGAAGCTGAATAAGTATGGCTTAAAGTGTGTGGCAGGTCTTCAGGGTCACCAGGGTTTAAGTGGCATGAGGAAAGATCAGCTGAGGACTTTGATATTGGGTTTAGAAGGGAGAGACCTGGGTGGAGAGGCGACTGGGGGCCCCGGTCCCCAGCCCCCCTCCACTCTACCCCCATATCAAACGTCAGGGTGCCTGAACTTAGTACATACCCCCAAGTTGATGGTCAATGGCAGCGTGGAATTCAATCACAGGGACCCTCTCCATTAAATGCACCTTCCCCTCCTCAAGGGTTGACTCCAGATTTGTTGTTTCGGCTTGAGATGGCCAAGGTTGAGGCCGCTAGAGCTCAGGTTGAGGCCGCCGAAAGACAGGTTAGTGTGCAGGCTGAGGTTGCTAGAGCTCAGGCTGAGGCTGCAGAGAGAACAGCTATACGAGAGGCTGAACTGCAGGCAGAGTCTACTAGGTATCGGGCTGACAGGGAGCTGGAGAGATCTCGAGTGGAGGTAACAGGGCGAAATATTGGGGGAGGTAACAGACATCGGGACCAATCATTGTCGCACCTGCTTAAACTAGTTCCTGTGTTCGATGAATTATGTGTGGCTGAGTTTTTATGCGATTTGAGAAGAAGTGTCAGGAACACCAGTGGCCTCAGGAAAAGTGGGCAGCATTAGTTTCATCAAGACTCCTAGGAAAGGGGCTAAAAGCGTATGATGCACTACCTTTAGAGTCCTGTATAGTTTATGATGAGCTAAAGAAGGCTGTGCTACGGGCCTATGAGTTACAACCAGAAACTTACCGCTTGAAGTTTCGGGGTGTTACTAAGGGCAAGGATAGTACCTTCCTAGAACACGCCCGGGACTTGTCTGATGCACTACGACATTGGCTGCATTCTGAGAGGGCAGCTACTTTTGAGGAGTTGAGTGAGCTGGTTCTCTTGGAGCAGTTCTTTAAGTGCACAGGCGGGGACTTAACATTAAATATAAAGGAAAAAAATCCTAGAACTCTCCAGGAGGCAGCAGAAATGGCTGACCGCCGACTGTCATTAATTCGAGGGTGCGGAGCAGCAGCTAGGAGTGAGTCGGGTGCAAAGGATCGTACCCCTCCCCCTCCCAAGAATTTTGATACACATAAATACACAAAACCATCTAGCACTTGTTACGCTTCTGCATAGTAGCCACGTGCGGGCATGCGCACGCGTCGGCTGCCCAGCCGTTTAGAAACCGGCTGGTGGCAGCCGGCCGGAAGGCTTTTCCTTAGTATATATCCTACGACAATGTAACTAATGTCTGGGATATTCTTATGTTGTTTCACAGCTTGAAGCTGCCCTTATTCTTAACCAACGCATCTTAGTATATTTTATTCTCGATAGTTGATTGTTTCATTATAATATATAAGATGTAAGTCTAGTGAGAGCGGGAAGAGACGAGCGGGAGAGAGAGACCGGCTTGGGACGTAGCTTCGCTTGCTTAGCTTGGGACGAGCCTGAAGCGCTGCCACATGCATTTGATTGCAACGTTAGGCTTAGTTTCGACTCACGCACGGGGTAGAGGATTTTGACCCGGCAACTGTGTTGAGTGTTGCCAAGCATGGGATGTATTCTGCATGCCTAGGGCGGGGTCCAGACAGATTCAAGACTCAGAGCTCACCTCACTGTCGTACCCTTCGGACCCCCTTGATATCTATCCCTCTCAACCCCACTTAGAAACTTTCTCTCTTACTTTGTATACCTTCTTTCCACTACTTCACCAATCTATTTAATTATCCCATCCCCTTGATAGACCATATATCTATTATTGTATTAACGACGAGCTCTCAGATAACTAGATAGGATTTTGGGCCTTATGCAGAGATGTAATTGTTAATGAGACCTAGGAAGCTTTTTTGTTGTCTCATATTTGGTGGTTTCATGCTTGCTAGTGTGTTCTTGTGTCAGGTTAGCAGGGGCTAGACCGGAGGGGAGGCTTTTTGCGATCCTTCAAGTAAAGTCTGCTGGTGCGAGTCCTGTGGACCCGCATGGCTTTACTAGGATACCCGTGGGAGTCTGGGGGCATTTTCTTGTCTGTGTCCCTGTGTGTCTAGTGTTGTGTTGTGTGAGGGCCCTTGCCTAGTCCACTCAGCACTGCGCTAGCACGTCTTGCTTTTGTTTTAGGGTCGCCAGGAGAGAGTCAGATACTTGCGATCTGAGTCTCTCAAGAGAGCAGCCTTTCAATTAGAGTAATTTGGCGCACAGACTTGGGAACGTCCCTAGGCTAGAGCAGGTGGCTCAGCCCGGGTATCCGAAGCCTATATCCTTCCGGCTAGACCTCTGCCACCTGGCAGATTAACAGCTAGGGGTTTATTATCTCTGTATGCTTGTTATTGTGCCACAGTTTACCGTTTTTGTGAGCATTGTGAGTCAGGGTGTGGCTTAGAGACTCTGTCCGAGCAGGCTTGCCTGACTAAGAGTGAGAAGCACACCTGTATGTGGTTATGTTGCGAGTTGCTACCTTTATTTAATTATACCTATGCCATTATACACTGTAGGTCCTATCACTAGTATTTATTCCTGCTTATGAGTTAAGAGTTCTCTAAATCCGTAACGTATTTTCTTTGCTAAGCATCAGATCCTACAGTAGCCGCATGCAGTTTAGAAACCCGCATCTTGTCTACCTGTACGATGTTTTGAGGACTGTTTGCTTTCACCTTCTTTCACGCAGGGGTGATTAGTTGTATTAATTAACGTAACGTTAAATGTACTTTCTTCTAGTTTGTTATTAAATTGTTTCTGCAATTTAATTCCGTTATCTATCTTTTCTTTGAAGCTTTAAGTCAACTTAATTGTGTGATCTTTTATATAGCCTGCTTGACTATCAGCAGTCTATAGTGCGTGCACCCTGTAACCGAGTCATAGGATACCTCGTTGTCCAGGCAGGACTCTTGACGGTTTAGGGTGGTTTGTTGCCTGGGTTTATAGATAAGGGTTGGATCTAGCGTTTTCCGCTGTTGCTTGTTGCCGCATACCTAGTCCAATAGAAAGAGCCCAGTGTTTATATATCCCAGGACGTAACATACTGACAATAAATCTGAACATAAACCAAATACCGTCCCGTATAAGAAGTCTAATGGTACCTCCCACTCCCAAGGGAAACCAAAGAGTAAAGAGTGCTTCGCATGTCACAAGGAGGGTCACTTTGCAAATGCTTGTCCGAACAAGCCACCAAACAAGGTTGTGTCATTGGCCCGCAGCATAGGGGTGTCGCCTATATCTTCTGAGTTTGCCAAGGGTAGTTCGTCAGAGGGTGGGACACAGCCTGTGTTCAAGAGTCCGGAAGGCTCGAACCCTGTCCGCGACGTCTTTGGGGGTCATAGAGGGCATGGTTTTGTGAGGTGGGCTGGCGAAAGGCGAGGAGTTAAGCTATTGCGTGATACGGGGGCTTCTCAGACCTTGTTAAAGAACTTTACTGGTAGACCGATTAACGCTGCTCGGGTGGTGGTAGTTCAGGGGATCAATGCTACGAAGTCCTACCCGCTGGTGCGGATGGAGCTGGAGGAGGGTGGTGTGGCGAAGGAGCTGGATGTAGGAATTGTAGAGAACTTGCCTGTTGGGGGCGTCGACCTCCTCCTCGGCAACGACTTTGCGGTGCCTGCTTCTAAGGTTTCACCCTTGGTCGTTGCCGAGAAGGCGGCCGACGTTAGTAGGGAGGAACAGGAGTGGGTTGAGAAGTGTAGCGTACAAACCATGGCGTGTGTTGTGACGCGTTCTCAGACATCCGGAGCCTTGCAGCCACCACCTCAGTCTATCAAACCGCGGAGGAAAGGTCACAAGAAAACGGGAAGTGTTGGTCAATTGGAGAGTTTTGAGCCGGCAGTGTTTCTTGGTGACTCATTATGGGCACCTATGTTAGAGTCTGGAGAGGCCCCGGGGCCTGTCACCGCTAGTGCAGGTGCAGGGCAGGAAGAGACTCTGCGACAGCATCGTTATGCGCAGCGTGAGGAAAGGATGGCTCAGCGGGACATTGGAGGTGGAAATAAATTATTTAAGATGAACTTGGATAATCTCGCACCTGCTGATATATGTTCCTTGCAGCTGGAAGATCCTGAAGTCAGGGCGTGTGGTAATGGTGCTGTCGAACTGGAGAGCGATGGGGATGCGCAGCCTGGTGATTTTTTCTTGTCCGAGGGGATCTTGTATCGGAGACATCAGGATCCCAAGAAAAAGAGGGATGGCGGGTCAGGATTAGTGGACCAGTTAGTAGTACCGAGGGTGTGCCGTGAGAGCTTATTGAGATTAGCTCATGATGTGCCTTTGGCAGGGCACCTGGGGGCACGTAAGACGGAGGCAGCTCTGAGCAAGCTTTTCTGGTGGCCTGGGTTAAAGGCGAGTGTCGTGTCATGGGTGTCACAGTGTCACACTTGTCAAGTTGTTGGGAAACTCAATCAGGTCATCCCGAGAGCCCCGTTACAACCCATCCCTGTCATTGGGCCGCCCTTCAGCAAAGTAGTTATCGATATGGTTGGCCCCTTGCCCCCCACTAGTGCCGGCAATAAATTTTTACTAACTGTAATGGATGTAGCAACACAGTATCCAGATGCTTACCCCATGCGCAACGTGATGGCTAAGACTGTTGTCAAAAACCTACTTGTCTATTTCTCTCGTTATGGCTACCCTCAGGAGATCCAGTCTGATCAGGGATCCAATTTTACTTCTGCTCTGTTTAAGCAGACCATGCAGCAACATGGGATAGTGTCTGTGGTGTCATCTGCCTACCATCCCGAGAGTCAGGGAGTTTTGGAAAGGTGGCACTCGACTCTCAAGAGTATGTTGCGGTGTTATTGCATGGAAAATGGGAAGGACTGGGATCTAGGTCTCCCATACGTTTTATTTGCTGCGAGAGAAGTACCTGGGGAGAGCTTGGGATTTAGCCCGAACGAGTTGGTTTTTGGACACAGGGTCAGGGGGCCCCTCCACATAGTCAAGGAGATCTGGGAGGGAGTCACAAAGCCATGCTCGCTTCTAAAGTATGTTGTTGAAAGCCGTGAGAGAATGCTAAAGAGCCTGGAGGTAGCAGGTCGGAACCTTAAGAGTTCACAAGCTCAGATGAAGGACAGATACGACCAGAAGGTGAAGCTGAGGGAGTTTGAAGTAGATCAGGAGGTACTGATACTACTGCCTCTGGTGGGACACCACTTGTCTGCCAAGTATTCTGGTCCGTATCGGGTTGTAAGGAAGGTTTCTGATCTCGACTATTTAGTAGCTACTCCTGATCGTAAGAAAAAGAACCAACTTTGCCATGTAAATCTGATGAAAGAGTATGTGAGGCGCCCCTCCGAGCCTCTCACTGTCCCGGTGTTGATCTGCAGCGATCGTGGTGGAGAAGGAGGAAGGGACAGTCAAGCTGCGGGGGAGGATAATTGGGATTGTCATGTTTCCGCGGATCAGTGGGCGGGGAATTCTAGACAAGTGGCTCACGAGTTGATATTGCACCTGCCTGAGCAACAATGTGTTGCTGTGCAGCACTTGTTTGATTCAAACCCATCTGTTTCGCGGAGCATCCTGACCTCACTACTCCAGCGGTGCACGATATCGATGTTGGGGACCACCCGCCCTTTAACCCTTAATTAGCGGCTCACCACATAAGTCGAGTTTAATAAAGCTGGACTATGTGGCGGCGCTCGACATAGGTCGAGTGGCAATTTCAGCACGTAATGTTGTGATTGTTGCTAGATAGAGAGAGACAAGTGGTGGCAGGAGAGTAGCGAACGTATGACTGCTCCAGACCACCGCGGCGAACATACTGACACGAATCCCAGCTCCCTCCTCCCTCTCTCACTCGCTATATAAGGAATTGTATCGGGAAAGTGGCTAATTACATGCTTTTTGCACTCGCGTTGCACGGTTATTGCAAGAAAACTAGCCATCATAAAAGGATCGTTATGGTGTCATTCGCAAGCTCTGTTTATGCCCTTTCAGGGATAGGTACTTGTTTTACGTTCTGGGTCTTATTTAGGCATGAAAATGATCACGTAAACAGCCCTATTTTGGCTAAAAACACCCCGCTGGGCGGTACATATAAATAAACCGCATAGGCCGCTTGTAAGGTGTTAAATTAGTGCCATACCGTGTTCCCCCTATTAAATTACCAGCACTTAGGGAAGAGCTGGATTATATGCTGAAACGTGGGCTGATTTCTGAGGGTGCAGTAAGGTGGACTTCCCCAGTCACACTGCAGCCCAAACTAGATGGCAAGGTGCGGTTTTGTGTAGATTTCCGCAGGTTGAATGGTTTAACCCCCACAAATGCCTACCCTCTCCCTCGCGTGGACGACAGTGTGGATAAGATAGGAAAGGCCAAGTTCCTCACTAAGATAGACCTTGTTAAGGGATATTGGCAAGTGCCCTTGTCTGAGCGAGCCCGAGAGGTGTGTGGGTTTGTGGTGGACGGTGCCACATATCGTTGCCATTACGGGCTGAAAAATGCCCCTGCAACGTTTCAGAAATTAATGAACGACATTGTAGCCGACATTCCCAACTGTACGGTGTACCTAGATGATGTCATAATATACGACGATGATTTTAACAGTCACTGTGCTCACATCGGACAGCTTTTTAATAAACTGAATGAAGCAGGTGGTAAACCTGGGTAAGTGCGATTTTGTCAAAGCCACAGTTTTGTACCTGGGGTTCGAGGTGGGGATGGGTCAGGTGTGCCTCCACAGACAAAGATCAAAGCCATCGATCAGTTTCCCCAGCCTACGACTAAGAAACAAATCATGCGGTTTCTAGGTATGATAGGCTATTATCGTCGCTTCATCAAAGGCTATTCGACTGTACTTGCACCTTTAACTGACTTATTATCTAAGGACAAGAAGTTCCGGTGGGTTCCTGAGTGTGCAGAGGCGTTTTCCTTGGTGAAACACCTGTTATGTACCCACCCCATACTCAGGGCCCCGGACTTCAGCAGACCTTTTCAGCTGGCGACTGATGCCAGTGGCGTAGGGGCTGGGGCTGTCTTGTTACAGACAGATGATGAAGGTATCGAACATCCAGTGAGTTTTTACAGTAAAAAATTCAATAGTGCACAAAGGAATTACTCTGTAATTGAAAAAGAACTCCTGGCGATAGTGCTGGCGCTCAGGCACTTCGATGTATATGTTCCTGCTTTCGGACCAGTCGTAGTGGTTTATACCGATCATCACCCTCTGAAATTCTTGAATCAGTTTCATAACCGGAATATGAGGCTGACCAGGTGGTCACTCATGCTTCAGGAGTATAATCTGGACATACGCCATATTGCCTGTTCTGACAACGTGATAGCGGATTGTCTATCAAGGGTGGATGATGTTGGTTAGACTGCCACAGGATTGAGGGTTGAGTGTGGAGGAAAATAGGCTGTCACTGTAGTTCAGCCGAAAAAACAAAAAATTTCAAAAAGCAAAAACCTTATAAAAACTCTTTATTTTTGATAACGTGTAGAATTTTGTATAAGATGTTGTAGCAGTATCTAAGTTGAATGTTTTCGCTTATTGTCGCTGAGTTAGTTGAACTTGCTCGGTGGAGCGCAACAGTCTTTATTTATTTTTTTATATATAGTGCCTTGTGTCTCAACAGTGTGTGGTACTATGAGAAGCTTTCTGTTAGATATGAAGAACTTAGTCAAGGGTCTTATATCTTGGGGGAGGTGTGACGCTTCTGCATAGTAACCACGTGCGGGCATGCGCGCGCGTCGGCTGCCCAGCCGTTTAGAAACCGGCCGGTGGTAGCCGGCCGGCAGGCTTTCCCTTAGTATATATCCTACGACAATGTAACTAATGTCTGGGATATTCTTATGTTGTTTCACAGCTTGAAGCTGCCCTTATTCTTAACCAACGCATCTTAGTATATTTTATTCTCGATAGTTGATTGTGTCATTATTATAAGATGTAAGTCTAGTGAGAGCGGGAAGAGACGAGCGGGAGAGAGAGACCGGCTTGGGACGTTGCTTCGCGCGGAGAGACCAGCTTGGGATGAGTCTGAAGCGCTGCCACATGCATTTGATTGCAACGTTAGGCTTAGTTTCGACTCACGCACGGGGTAGAGGATTTTGACCAGGCAACTGTGTTGAGTGTTGCCAAGCCTGGGATGTATTCTGCATGCCTAGGGTGGGGTCCAGGCAGATTCAAGACTCAGAGCTCACCTCATTGTCGTACCCTTCGGACCCCCTTGATATCTATCCCTCTCAACCCCACTTAGAAACGTTCTCTCTTACTTGGTATACCTTCTTTCCACTACTTCACCAATCTATTTAATTATCCCATCCCCTTGATAGACCTTATATCTATTATTGTATTAAAGACGAGCTCTCAGAAAACTAGATAGGATGTTGGGCCTTATGCAGGGATGTAATTGTTAATGAGACCTAGGAAGCTTTTTTGTTGTCTCATATTTGGTGGTTTCATGCTTGCTAGTGTGTTCTTGTGTCAGGTTAGCAGGGGCTAGACCGGAGGGGAGGCTTTTTGCGATCCTTTAAGTAAAGTCTGCTGGTGCGAGTCCCGTGGACCCGCACGACTTTACTAGGATACCCGTGGGAGTCTGGGGGCATTTTCTTGTCTGTGTCCCTGTGTGTCTAGCGTTGTGTTGTGTGAGGGCCATTGCCTAGTCCACTCAGCACTGCGCTAGCACGTCTTGCTTTTGTTTTAGGGTCGCCAGGAGAGAATCAGATACTTGCGATCTGAGTCTCTCAAGAGAGCACCTTTCAATTGGAGTAATTTGGCGCACAGACCTGGGAACGTCCCTAGAGCAGGTGGCTCAGCCCGGGTATCCGAAGCCTATATTCTTCCGGCTAGACCTCTGCCACCTGGCAGATTAACAGCTAGGGGTTTATTATATCTGTATGCTTGTTGTTGTGCCACAGTTTACCGTTTTTGTGAGCATTGTGAGTCAGGGTGTGGCTTAGAGACTCTGTCCGAGCAGGCTTGCCTGAGTAAGAGTGAGAAGCACACCTGTATGTGGTTATGTTGCGAGTTGCTACCTTTATTTAATTATACCTATGCCATTATACACTGTAGGTCCTATCACTAGTATTTATTCCTGCTTATGAGTTAAGAGTTCTCTAAATCCGTAACATACTTTCTTTGCTAAGCATCAGATCCTTCAGTAGCCGCATGCAGTTTAGAGACCCGCATCTTGTCTACCTGTACGATGTTTTGAGGACTGTTTGCTTTCACCTTCTTTCACGCAGGGGTGATTAGTTGTATTATTTAACGTAATGTTAAATGTACTTTCTTCTAGTTTGTTATTAAATTGTTTCTGCAATTTAATTCCGTTATCTATCTTTTCCTTGAAGCGTTAAGTCAACTTAATTGTGTGATCTTTTATATAGCCTGCTTGACTATCAGCAGTCTATAGTGCGTGCACCCTGTAACCGAGTCATAGGATACCTCGTTGTCCAGGCAGGACTCTTGACGGTTTAGGGTGGTTTGTTGCCTGGGTTTATAGATAGGTTGGATCTAGCGTTTTCCGTTGTTGCTTGTTGCCGCATACCTAGTCCAATAGAAAGAGCCCTGTGTTTATATATCCCAGGACATAACAAATGGCGACCTTGCATAGGATTTACTGAACAGAGGAATATAGTGGTAATTTGTTTTGAGATTCCTTATGATTAGAGGAATACAGTGGACATAGAGTTTTTTTTTTTGGAGCAACCAATATAACACATTAAAGACTTTAAATAACATTAGTATATACATACTTGCATAGGTGATAAGGCACATTCTATAACCGTGATAATTACTGCAGTACACAAACATGTCTAATACATCGGAACACAGTGATGGGTCAGGTCACGATACGGGCTCGGAGAGAGAAAGACCTGTGGACTGGCTAGTCGATAGCGAGGAGGGTGCTAGAAGATTTATAGAGGTGACCCTTACCGCTGCCAGGGTGTTGAAGCTGAATAAGCATGGCTTAAAGTGTGTGGCAGGTCTTCAGGGTCACCAGGGTTTAAGTGGCATGAGGAATGATCAGCTGAGGACTTTGATATTGGGTTTAGAAGGGAGAGACCTGGGTGGAGAGGCGACTGGGGGCGCCAGTCCCCAGCCCCCCCTTCACTCTACCCCCATATCAAACGTCAGGGTGCCTGAACTTAGTACATACCCCCAAGTTGATGGTCAATGGCAGCGTGGAATTCAATCACAGGGACCCTCTCCATTAAATGCACCTTCCCCTCCTCAAGGGTTGACTCCAGATTTGTTGTTTCGGCTTGAGATGGCCAAGGTTGAGGCCGCTAGAGCTCAGGTTGAGGCCGCCGAAAGACAGGTTAGTGTGCAGGCTGAGGTTGCTAGAGCTCAGGCTGAGGCTGCAGAGAACAGCTATACGAGGCTGAACTGCAGGCAGAGTCTACTAGGTATCGGGCTGACAGGGAGCTGGAGAGATCTCGAGTGGAGGTAACAGGGCGAAATATTGGGGGAGGTAACAGACATCGGGACCAATCATTGTCGCACCTGCTTAAACTAGTTCCTGTGTTCGATTATGTGTGTTTTTTTATGCGATTTGAGAAGAAGTGTCAGGAACACCAGTGGCCTCAGGAAAAGTGGGCAGCATTAGTTTCATCAAGACTCCTAGGAAAGGGGCTAAAAGCGTATGATGCACTACCTTTAGAGTCCTGTATAGTTTATGATGAGCTAAAGAAGGCTGTGCTACGGGCCTATGAGTTACAACCAGAAACTTACCGCTTGAAGTTTCGGGGTGTTACTAAGGGCAAGGATAGTACCTTCCTAGAACACGCCCGGGACTTGTCTGATGCACTACGACATTGGCTGCATTCTGAGAGGGCAGCTACTTTTGAGGAGTTGAGTGAGCTGGTTCTCTTGGAGCAGTTCTTTAAGTGCACAGGCGGGGACTTAACATTAAACATAAAGGAAAAAAATCCTAGAACTCTCCAGGAGGCAGCAAAAATGGCTGACTGCCGACTGTCATTAATTCGAGGGTGCGGAGCAGCAGCTAGGAGTGAGTCGGGTGCAAAGGATCGTACCCCTCCCCCTCCCAAGAATTTTGATACACATAAATACACAAAACCATCTAGCACTTGTTACGCTTCTGCATAGTAGCCACGTGCGGGTATGCGCACGCGTCGGCTGCCCAGCCGTTTAGAAACCGGCTGTTGGCAGCCGGCCGGAAGGCTATTCCTTAGTATATATCCTACGACAATGTAACTAATGTCTGGGATATTCTTATGTTGTTTCACAGCTTGAAGCTGCCCTTATTCTTAACCAATGCATCTTCGTATATTTTATTCTCGATAGTTGATTGTTTCATTATAATATATAAGATGTAAGTCTAGTGAGAGCGGGAAGAGACGAGCGGGAGAGAGAGACCGGCTTGGGACGTAGCTTCGCTTGCTTAGCTTGGGACGAGCCTGAAGCGCTGCCACATGCATTTGATTGCAACGTTAGGCTTAGTTTCGACTCACGGGGTAGAGGATTTTGACCCGGCAACTGTGTTGAGTGTTGCCAAGCATGGGATGTATTCTGCATGCCTAGGGCGGGGTCCAGACAGATTCAAGACTCAGAGCTCACCTCACTGTCGTACCCTTCGGACCCCCTTGATATCTATCCCTCTCAACCCCACTTAGAAACTTTCTCTCTTACTTTGTATACCTTCTTTCCACTACTTCACCAATCTATTTAATTATCCCATCCCCTTGATAGACCATATATCTATTATTGTATTAACGACGAGCTCTCAGATAACTAGATAGGATTTTGGGCCTTATGCAGAGATTGTTAATGAGACCTAGGAAGCTTTTTTGTTGTCTCATATTTGGTGGTTTCATGCTTGCTAGTGTGTTCTTGTGTCAGGTTAGCAGGGGCTAGACTGGAGGGGAGGCTTTTTGCGATCCTTCAAGTAAAGTCTGCTGGTGCGAGTCCTGTGGACCCGCACGGCTTTACTAGGATACCCGTGGGAGTCTTGGGGCATTTTCTTGTCTGTGTCCCTGTGTGTCTAATGTTGTGTTGTGTGAGGGCCCTTGCCTAGTCCACTCAGCACTGCGCTAGCACGTCTTGCTTTTGTTTTAGGGTCGCCAGGAGAGAGTCAGATACTTGCGATCTGAGTCTCTCAAGAGAGCACCCTTTCAATTAGAGTATTTGGCGCACAGACTTGGGAACGTCCCTAGGCTAGAGCAGGTGGCTCAGCCCGGGTATCCGAAGCCTATATCCTTCCGGCTAGACCTCTGCCACCTGGCAGATTAACAGCTAGGGGTTTATTATCTCTGTATGCTTGTTATTGTGCCACAGTTTACCGTTTTTGTGAGCATTGTGAGTCAGGTGTGGCTTAGAGACTCTGTCCGAGCAGGCTTGCCTGACTAAGAGTGAGAAGCACACCTGTATGTGGTTATGTTGCGAGTTGCTACCTTTATTTAATTATACCTATGCCATTATACACTGTGGTCCTATCACTAGTATTTATTCCTGCTTATGAGTTAAGAGTTCTCTAAATCCGTAACATATTTTCTTTGCTAAGCATCAGATCCTACAGTAGCCGCATGCAGTTTAGAAACCCGCATCTTGTCTACCTGTACGATGTTTTGAGGACTGTTTGCTTTCACCTTCTTTCACGCAGGGGTGATTAGTTGTATTAATTAACGTAACGTTAAATGTACTTTCTTCTAGTTTGTTATTAAATTGTTTCTGCAATTTAATTCCGTTATCTATCTTTTCTTTGAAGCTTTAAGTCAACTTAATTGTGTGATCTTTTATATAGCCTGCTTGACTATCAGCAGTCTATAGTGCGTGCACCCTGTAACCGAGTCATAGGATACCTCGTTGTCCAGGCAGGACTCTTGACGGTTTAGGGTGGTTTGTTGCCTGGGTTTATAGATAAGGGTTGGATCTAGCGTTTTCCGCTGTTGCTTGTTGCCGCATACCTAGTCCAATAGAAAGAGCCAAGTGTTTATATATCCCAGGACGTAACACAATGACAATAAAACTGAACATAAACCAAATACCGTCCCGTATAAGAAGTCTAATGGTACCTCCCACTCCCAAGGGAAACCAAAGAGTAAAGAGTGCTTCGCATGTCACAAGGAGGGTCACTTTGCAAATGCTTGTCCGAACAAGCCACCAAACAAGGTTGTGTCATTGGCCCGCAGCATAGGGGTGTCGCCTATATCTTCTGAGTTTGCCAAGGGTAGTTCGTCAGAGGGTGGGACACAGCCTGTGTTCAAGAGTCCGGAAGGCTCGAACCCTGTCCGCGACGTCTTTGGGGGTCATAGAGGGCATGGTTTTGTGAGGTGGGCTGGCGAAAGGCGAGGAGTTAAGCTATTGCGTGATACGGGGGCTTCTCAGACCTTTAAAGAACTTTACTGGTAGACCGATTAACGCTGCTCGGGTGGTGGTAGTTCAGGGGATCAATGCTACGAAGTCCTACCCGCTGGTGCGGATGGAGCTGGAGGAGGGTGGTATGGCGAAGGAGCTGGATGTAGGAATTGTAGAGAACTTGCCTGTTGGGGGCATCGACCTCCTCCTCGGCAACGACTTTGCGGTGCCTGCTTCTAAGGTTTCACCCTTGGTCGTTGCCGAGAAGGCGGCCGACGTTAGTAGGGAGGAACAGGAGTGGGTTGAGAAGTGTAGCGTACAAACCATGGCGTGTGTTGTGACGCGTTCTCAGACATCCGGAGCCTTGCAGCCACCACCTCAGTCTATCAAACCGCGGAGGAAAGGTCACAAGAAAACGGGAAGTGTTGGTCAATTGGAGAGTTTTGAGCCAGCAGTGTTTCTTGGTGACTCATTATGGGCACCTATGTTAGAGTCTGGAGAGGCCCCGGGGCCTGTCACCGCTAGTGCAGGTGCAGGGCAGGAAGAGACTCTGCGACAGCATCGTTATGCGCAGCGTGAGGAAAGGATGGCTCAGCGGGACATTGGAGGTGGAAATAAATTATTTAAGATGAACTGGGATAATCTCGCACCTGCTGATATATGTTCCTTGCAGCTGGATGATCCTGAAGTCAGGGCGTGTGGTAATGGTGCTGTCGAACTGGAGAGCGATGGGGATGCGCAGCCTGGTGATTTTTTCTTGTCCGAGGGGATCTTGTATCGGAGACATCAGGATCCCAAGAAAAAGAGGGATGGCGGGTCAGGATTAGTGGACCAGTTAGTAGTACCGAGGGTGTGCCGTGAAAGCTTATTGAGATTAGCTCATGATATGCCTTTGGCAGGGCACCTGGGGGCACGTAAGACGGAGGCAGCTCTGAGCAAGCTTTTCTGGTGGCCTGGGTTAAAGGCGAGTGTCGTGTCATGGGTGTCACAGTGTCACACTTGTCAAGTTGTTGGGAAACTCAATCAGGTCATCCCGAGAGCCCCGTTACAACCCATCCCTGTCATTGGGCCGCCCTTCAGCAAAGTAGTTATCGATATGGTTGGCCCCTTGCCCCCCACTAGTGCCGGCAATACATTTTTACTAACTGTAATGGATGTAGCAACACAGTATCCAGATGCTTACCCCATGCGCAACGTGATGGCTAAGACTGTTGTCAAAAACCTACTTGTCTATTTCTCTCGTTATGGCTACCCTCAGGAGATCCAGTCTGATCAGGGATCCAATTTTACTTCTGCTCTGTTTAAGCAGACCATGCAGCAACATGGGATAGTGTCTGTGGTGTCATCTGCCTACCATCCCGAGAGTCAGGGAGTTTTGGAAAGGTGGCACTCGACTCTCAAGAGTATGTTGCGGTGTTATTGCATGGAAAATGGGAAGGACTGGGATCTAGGTCTCCCATACATGTTATTTGCTGCAAGAGAAGTACCTGGGGAGAGCTTGGGATTTAGCCCGAACGAGTTGGTTTTTGGACACAGGGTCAGGGGGCCCCTCCACATAGTCAAGGAGATCTGGGAGGGAGTCACAAAGCCATGCTCGCTTCTAAAGTATGTTGTTGAAAGCCGTGAGAGAATGCTAAAGAGCCTGGAGGTAGCAGGTCGGAACCTTAAGAGTTCACAAGCTCAGATGAAGGACAGATACGACCAGAAGGTGAAGCTGAGGGAGTTTGAAGTAGATCAGGAGGTACTGATACTACTGCCTCTGGTGGGACACCACTTGTCTGCCAAGTATTCTGGTCCGTATCGGGTTGTAAGGAAGGTTTCTGATCTCGACTATTTAGCAGCTACTCCTGATCGTAAGAAAAAGAACCAACTTTGCCATGTAAATCTGATGGAAGAGTATGTGAGGCGCCCCTCCGAGCCTCTCACTGTCCCGGTGTTGATCTGCAGCGATCGTGGTGGAGAAGGAGGAAGGGACAGTCAAGCTGCGGGGGAGGATAATTGGGATTGTCATGTTTCCGCGGATCAGTGGGCGGGGAATTCTAGACAAGTGGCTCACGAGTTGATATTGCACCTGCCTGAGCAACAATGTGTTGCTGTGCAGCACTTGTTTGATTCAAACCCAGCTGTTTTCGCGGAGCATCCTGACCTCACTACTCCAGCGGTGCACGATATCGATGTTGGGGACCACCCGCCCTTTAACCCTTAATTAGCGGCTCACCACATAAGTTAAATAAAGCTGGACTATGGCGGCGCTCGACTAGCGAGTGGCAATTTCAGCACGTAATGTTGCTGAGAGAGAGAGACAAGTGGTGGCAGGAGAGTAGCGAACGTATGACTGCTCCAGACCACCGCGGCGAACATACTGACACGAATCCCAGCTCCCTCCTCCCTCTCTCACTCGCTATATAAGGAATTGTATCGGGAAAGTGGCTAATTACATGCTTTTTGCACTCGCGTTGCACGGTTATTGCAAGAAAACTAGCCATCATAAAAGGATCGTTATGGTGTCATTCGAAAGCTCTGTTTATGCCCTTTCAGGGATAGGTACTTGTTTTACGTTCTGGGTCTTATTTAGGCATGAAAATGAAAACAGCCCTATTTTGGCTAAAAACACCCCGCTGGGCGGTACATATAAATAAACCGCATAGGCCGCTTGTAAGGTGTTAAATTAGTGCCATACCGTGTTCCCCCTATTAAATTACCAGCACTTAGGGAAGAGCTGGATTATATGCTGAAACGTGGGCTGATTTCTGAGGGTGCAGTAAGGTGGACTTCCCCAGTCACACTGCAGCCCAAACTAGATGGCAAGGTGCGGTTTTGTGTAGATTTCCGCAGGTTGAATGGTTTAACACCCACAAATGCCTACCCTCTCCCTCGCGTGGACGACAGTGTGGATAAGATAGGAAAGGCCAAGTTACTCACTAAGATAGACCTTGTTAAGGGATATTGGCAAGTGCCCTTGTCTGAGCGAGCGCGAAAGGTGTGTGGGTTTGTGGTGGACGGTGCCACATATCGTTGCCATTACGGGCTGAAAAATGCCCCTGCAACGTTTCAGAAATTAATGAACGACATTGTAGCCGACATTCCCAACTGTACGGTGTACCTAGATGATGTCATAATATACGACGATAATTTTAACAGTCACTGTGCTCACATCGGACAGCTTTTTAATAAACTGAATGAAGCAGGTGGTAAACCTGGGTAAGTGCGATTTTGTCAAAGCCACAGTTTTGTACCTGGGGTTCGAGGTGGGGATGGGTCAGGTGTGCCCTCCACAGACAAAGATCAAAGCCATCGATCAGTTTCCCCAGCCTACGACTAAGAAACAAATCATGCGGTTTCTAGGTATGATAGGCTATTATCGTCGCTTCATCAAAGGCTATTCGACTGTACTTGCACCTTTAACTGACTTATTATCTAAGGACAAGAAGTTCCGGTGGGTTCCTGAGTGTGCAGAGGCGTTTTCCTTGGTGAAACGCCTGTTATGTACCCACCCGATACTCAGGGCCCTGGACTTCAGCAGACCTTTTCAGCTGGCGACTGATGCCAGTGGCGTAGGGGCTGGGGCTGTCTTGTTACAGACAGATGATGAAGGTATCGAACATCCAGTGAGTTTTACAGTAAAAAATTCAATAGTGCACAAAGGAATTACTCTGTAATTGAAAAAGAACTCCTGGCGATAGTGCTGGCGCTCAGGCACTTCGATGTATATGTTCCTGCTTTCGGACCAGTCGGAGTGGTTTATACCGATCATCACCCTCTGAAATTCTTGAATCAGTTTCATAACCGGAATATGAGGCTGACCAGGTGGTCACTCATGCTTCAGGAGTATAATCTGGACATACGCCATATTGCCGGTTCTGACAACGTGATAGCGGATTGTCTATCAAGGGTGGATGATGTTGGTTAGACTGCCACAGGATTGAGGGTTGAGTGTGGAGGAAAATAGGCTGTCACTGTAGTTCAGCCGAAAAAACAAATTAAAAAGGCAAAAAACCTTATAAAAACTCTTTATTTTTGATAACGTGTAGAATTTTGTATAAGATGTTGTAGCAGTATCTAAGTTGAATGTTTTCGCTTATTGTCGCTGAGTTAGTTGAACTTGCTCGGTGGAGCGCAACAGTCTTTATTTATTTTTTTATATATAGTGCCTTGTGTCGCAACAGTGTGTGGTACTATGAGAAGCTTTCTGTTAGATATGAAGAACTTAGTCAAGGGTCTTATATCTTGGGGGAGGTGTGACGCTTCTGCATAGTAACCACGTGCGGGCATGCGCGCGCGTCGGCTGCCCAGCCGTTTAGAAACCGGCCGGTGGTCGCCGGCCGGCAGGCTTTCCCTTAGTATATATCCTACGACAATGTAACTAATGTCTGGGATATTCTTATGTTGTTTCACAGCTTGAAGCTGCCCTTATTCTTAACCAACGCATCTTAGTATATTTTATTCTCGATAGTTGATTGTTTCATTATAATATATAAGATGTAAGTCTAGTGAGAGCGGGAAGAGACGAGACGAGCGGGAGAGAGACCGGCTTGGGACGTTGCTTCACGCGGAGAGACCAGCTTGGGATGAGTCTGAAGCGCTGCCACATGCATTTGATTGCAACGTTAGGCTTAGTTTCGACTCACGCACGGGGTAGAGGATTTTGACCAGGCAACTGTGTTGAGTGTTGCCAAGCCTGGGATGTATTCTGCATGCCTAGGGTGGGGTCCAGACAGATTCAAGACTCAGAGCTCACCTCATTGTCGTACCCTTCGGACCCCCTTGATATCTATCCCTCTCAACCCCACTTAGAAACGTTCTCTCTTACTTGGTATACCTTCTTTCCACTACTTCACCAATCTATTTAATTATCCCATCCCCTTGATAGACCTTATATCTATTATTGTATTAACGACGAGCTCTCAGATAACTAGATAGGATTTTGGGCCTTATGCAGGGATGTAATTGTTAATGAGACCTAGGAAGCTTCTTTGTTGTCTCATATTTGGTGGTTTCATGCTTGCTAGTGTGTTCTTGTGTCAGGTTAGCAGGGGCTAGACCGGAGGGGAGGCTTTTTGCGATCCTTTAAGTAAAGTCTGCTGGTGCGAGTCCCGTGGACCCGCACAACTTTACTAGGATACCCGTGGGAGTCTGGGGGCATTTTCTTCTCTGTGTCCCTGTGTGTCTAGCGTTGTGTTGTGTGAGGGCCGTTGCCTAGTCCACTCAGCACTGCGCTAGCACATCTTGCTTTTGTTTTAGGGTCGCCAGGAGAGAGTCAGATACTTGCGATCTGAGTCTCTCAAGAGAGCACCCTTTCAATTAGAGTAATTTGGCGCACAGACCTGGGAACGTCCCTAGGCTGGAGCAGGTGGCTCAGCCCGGGTATCCGAAGCCTATATCCTTCCGGCTAGACCTCTGCCACCTGGCAGATTAACAGCTAGGGGTTTATTATCTCTGTATGCTTGTTATTGTGCCACAGTTTACCGTTTTTGTGAGCATTGTGAGTCAGGGTGTGGCTTAGAGACTCTGTCCGAGCAGGCTTGCCTGACTAAGAGTGAGAAGCACACCTGTATGTGGTTATGTTGCGAGTTGCTACCTTTATTTAATGATACCTATGCCATTATACACTGTAGGTCCTATCACTAGTATTTATTCCAGCTTATGAGTTAAGAGTTCTCTAAATCCGTAACGTACTTTCTTTGCTAAGCATCAGATCCTACAGTAGCCGCATGCAGTTTAGAGACCCGCATCTTGTCTACCTGTACGATGTTTTGAGGACTGTTTGCTTTCACCTTCTTTCACGCAGGGGTGATTAGTTGTATTAATTAACGTAACGTTAAATGTACTTTCTTCTAGTTTGTTATTAAATTGTTTCTGCAATTTAATTCCGTTATCTATCTTTTCCTTGAAGTGATAAGTCAATTTAATTGTGTGATCTTTTATATAGCCTGCTTGACTATCAGCAGTCTATAGTGCGTGCACCCTGTAACCGAGTCATAGGATACCTCGTTGTCCAGGCAGGACTCTTGACGGTTTAGGGTGGTTTGTTGCCTGGGTTTATAGATAAGGGTTGGATCTAGCGTTTTCCGTTGTTGCTTGTTGCCGCATACCTAGTCCAATAGAAAGAGCCCTGTGTTTATATATCCCAGGACGTAACAGGTTTTTGCTCCTTCTTTGCACCGTCCCATTGAGATCTGGACTGACAGACGATATGGTGTCTCTTTTGACAGAACTTGCAGCTGCGGATGTCAGGGTTCACACAACCATTGCTCCCGTTGGTTGAAGATAAGCACCCGGTGCAAAGGTTGAGTTGTTTTGCGCGTTTTACTTTCAGAGCACTGGTTTTGAATTTGAGACACTTAAACCATGCATGTGCCCCTTCGCACAGCTTGCAACCCTTCCTTCGCACCGAGGCCTCCTGCACCGCAAAGGATGCTGAAGCAACTGGTGTGTGTGGTGTAGTCCGTTCTGCTACACTTTCCATGTTAAACACTTCTGTCTGGTAAGCCTGGACAAACGTTTCTAGGTCCAGACCTGCTTCACCTAAAGTTCTCTTTAATGTTTCCTTTTGTGGGGATGGCAATTTATTCATGAGAATTACAACACTAGCTTCATTAAGGGTAATTTGTAGGGTCTCTATTGACCTCAGTGTACTTTCAAAACTAGCATAGAATCCCTTTAGTTCCTCGACATTGTAAGAGGGAGGATTCATAGTAGTAAGGTTAGTTATATGTGCCACCTTAATTCTATCCCTGTGCCCATAGGTTTTCTTTAGAAGGGCAACCGCTGTTTGGTAGCTGGCTCCCTCAATTGCGAAACCTTCAATTAGTTGTTTTGCCTCGCCATTAAGTTGACCTCTTAAGTAGGTGAATTTTTGGATGGCACTGAGCTTCGCATTGCTGTGGACACTACAGTGGAACATATCCCAGAATCCCAACCATAGAGTGGGATCACTGTCAAACACAGGAAGGGTTATTTTCTGCAATCTTATACCGGGCATTTCTGTTGATTGCAGCACGATTTGGCTCCTTGTGTTTTAGCTTACCTTTGAGGAGATGATAACTTTATCAAGACACTCTATATAATCCACGTCTGTTTCTATATCCGCGAAATACTCGGCGTCATCTTCATAGAGCGTTTCCATTTTGCGGCGACATAAATTTAAATCTTCGAGCTGCCTTAAATCCGAAGCCAATTTAGCCTCAATCGCATCATTATCTGCATCAACTACAAATGTAGTAATGTCTTTGGTGATCCTAGTCAAACCACTCTTGATACCCCCCTTGCGTCGCTTGTACTGGGACAGTGTCAACGACATGATGGCAATACACAGGAAATAGAATAATAATATATCTTACCTATATGGACGTAAAACACACTCAGAAAGTTAGCTGACGCCAATAAAGGCAAGATATATGGAACCCCGACTTAAACGTAATTATTAATTAAACGTGTGATGTCGGGGTAGGGCAATAAGCGGGAAATATGACGCGTAACGCAATAATAAAAGTAAACGAACAACGCATAAATATCTCCACACTTAAATTTAAAAGGTAAACCTTATATTAAATGCAGCAATTTTGTTGGTGTAGGGCAATAATGAGGGAAATAGGCTAAGACGCAAAGCGCAATAATAAAAGTTAACGAATGCCTACCATCTCCACTCACAAAATAAAAGTAATTAACCTTACATAATATGCGGCAAAATGTTGTTAGAGTACACTAAGCAAGGGAGGCCAAAAAAGTGTATAACAAGCAAATTTAAATTGTAAACATATATTAAACTAGGCTAGCCCAACATTTAATGGTACCACAAATGTTTGTGGTAATTACCCCCTTTAAATTTAGTTAAGACCAAACAAATTCAATTTAACCCTTTTAATACTACTTTAAATTAATTTAATTGTTGCAATTCTACCTAGCCTATAGCCTACCACCTAATTATTGTTGCCGTGGCTCTCCCAGGCCGCAGAGGACTTGAAAGTGTCCACCCTAGCACCCCCTTGGGCAAAAGTGGCCACATGGAAAAATGGGTGGTACACCGGCTTGCCCACATAAATTTCCCTGACGTAGCTATGGCCTAGAATAGAGACCTTCCTAATAGGCTTGGGGCAAAAAGTGATCACACGCCCATAGTCCCCCCCAAAGGCGCCGGTCGGAAACACATGGCGGCGGCCCATATGGTCGGGCAAAATAAGAGGGACCCGGCGGAAATTAGGCCAAAGACAACAAACCCCAGCCCACAAACCTACAGGGGACACCAGGGAAGCGGAAATAGGGAACAGAAAGAATGAATAGCTAGGAAATAGCAGTCAACAGGAAAGCAGAAGAAAGAAAAGACAAAGAAGAAAAGATAGCATAAGGCAAAAGTCAGAGGTATCGAAGGACCATATTGTGAGAATTCGATAGTAAACAAAGCGGAATTTACCTATAAACTCACAAGAGTTCACTTACTTTTATTGGTTGATAGAGATTGATAGCTCAATGATAGTGGTAGGAATAGATGGAAGATATAGTGGCCACTAAGAAATAAGAATTAGGATGACTTAGCAGGAAACAGGTGGTTGTATTGGAGCGGCTAGAAGGAGATGTTCTTGAGGTCGTAGCGAAAGCGATTCTGATTTGTCTTGAAGCGAGGGACCCTCAGGTTCCCGAATATGACGCATGCACAGTTATCTTATCTACCAATGCGTCATTTAACTAACTACAAGATATACCGGATTTATTATAATGACAACCCGATATAATAATGGATAATAAACCCATAAAGACTTAATACTAAATAGTATATATTTTGTATATAGATATATAACTCAGCCTAATACTGGCGCCTAATTTGAACTTCCAGTATGTTTACTTAACCTAAACTGTCGAGTTACTTACGAGTCTCGATACTTATTATTCTATTTATAACATAGCTTGAATTGATGAAACACACACGATTTTAAATGGGTACTTTTGTCAAAATGGTTTTACTATAAACGAAAGTAAATGCATTATCAATCTGCAATAGACCACGCTATATGGTTTCCTTTCATTATTCCCTTGACTCATTTTCTGGCTGAGGTATTCATTAGAATAGTTATGATTTTTTCTCAAAGAAACTCGCATGAAAGCGACATTATTTAATAAGAAGATAGTACCCTTACTATAAACATTTATAAAGGAAGACAATACGATATCACTTGAGAAGGGAGATGGAAAAGGTGAATAATAAATGTAATTAATGTTAAGATTATAAGGAAAGATTATAGTTGATGAAGAATACTTATTATAAGATTTGCTCAATAATAAGTAACATCCCATTATTTTACATTAATATCAAATACAAACCCCAATGTACCTGAATAATATAAGATTATTTGTTAAATTGTGTCGACAGTATGTTTTATTGTAATAACAGATTTGAAAAAATATGTACTATGTCAGCAACTATACAGTATGCTATAAACTAATACATAAATAAAGTATCACTAATAGTAAATATGTACTATGTCAGCAACTATACAGTATGCTATAAACTAATACATAAATAAAGTATCACTAATAGTAAATATGTACTATGTCAGCAACTATACAGTATGCTATAAACTAATACATAAATAAAGTATCACTAATAGTAAATATGTACTATGTCAGCAACTATACAGTATGCTATAAACTAATACATAAATAAAGTATCACTAATAGTAAATATGTACTATGTCAGCAACTATACAGTATGCTATAAACTAATACATAAATAAACTATCACAAATAGTAAATATGTACTATGTCAGCAACTATACAGTATGCTATAAACTAATACATAAATAAAGTATCACTAATAGTAAATGTACTATGTCAGCAACTATACAGTATGCTATAAACTAATACATAAATAAAGTATCACTAATAGTAAATATGTACTATGTCAGCAACTATACAGTATGCTATAAACTAATACATAAATAAAGTATCACTAATAGTAAATATGTACTATGTCAGCACTATACAGTATGCTATAAACTAATACATAAATAAAGTACACTAGTAAATATGTACTATGTCAGCACTATACAGTATGCTAAACTAATACATAAAATAAAGTATCACTAATAGTAAATATGTAATATGTCAGCACTATACAGTATGCTATAAACTAATACATAAATAAAGTATCACTATAGTAAATATGTACTATGTCAGCAACTATACAGTATGCTATAAACTAATACATAAATAAGTATCACTAATAGTAAATATGTACTATGTCAGCAACTATACAGTATGCTATAAACTAATACATAATAAAGTATCACTATAGTAAATATGTACTATGTCAGCAACTATACAGTATGCTATAAACTAATACATAAATAAAGTATCACTATAGTAAATATGTACTATGTCAGCAACTATACAGTATGCTATAAACTAATACATAAATAAAGTATCACTAATAGTAAATATGTACTATGTCAGCAACTATACAGTATGCTATAAACTAATACATAAATAAAGTATCACTAATAGTAAATATGTACTATGTCAGCAACTATACAGTATGCTATAAACTAATACATAAATAAAGTATCACTATAGCTGGTACTATGTCAGCAACTATCAGTATGCTATAAACTAATATAAAGTATCACTAATAGTAAATATGTACTATGTCAGCAACTATACAGTATGCTATAAACTAATACATAAATAAAGTATCACTAATAGTAAATATGTACTATGTCAGCAACTATACAGTATGCTATAAACTAATACATAAATAAAGTATCACTAATAGTAAATTATTACAGTTGCTTCACATCTGACTTAATATATTCTAAGGGTGGCAAGGTAATACATTAAGTGGCTTAGTAGAGAGAGATAAAATTGCGTCTTGAAAGTATGGCAAAAGAAACTAAGCTCAGGTAAAAAAGCTAGTTGTGTGCCTATGTTGACATTGATAAGACACGGGTCGTTCATGATATAAATGAAAAGAGATAATAAGGGTAAAACAAAAATGTAATTGTATGATATATATATATGTGTGTATATATATGTGTATATATATATATATGTATATATAATATAATATATATATATATACAGTATATATATATATATATATATATATATATAATATATATATTATATAATATATAATATTATATATATATATATATATATATATATAGAGAGAGAGGGGGGGGGGGAGAGGTGGAGGCGAGGGTAAGGAGGGCTCCAGCGAATTCTTAATAAAAGCAAAATATAATCTTCTAAAAATACTGAATAAACAAGATAAAAAAGACGAAAATAGAGTGCCAGGAAAACAGAAGGAAAGAGGTGAGGGACGAGGGGAAAAATGTGGGCTGACGACAGAAAAAGAAAAAGTAATCCCTTAAAAGCCTGAGCCTGTCTGTCTTACTAATGTTGTGTGGAATTACTCTCTCTCCATCTCCCAGACACCACCATCACCGACGGCCACACGGAGGGAGAGTTACGTGTACAGCTTTACAGTACACTGGAATATACAGCGTGTGTGTGTGTGTGTACGCAATAGAACACACATACTGTACAATTAATAAATGTGATTTGAATGAGCGCAATACTATTGTAACTTTTTGACTCGTAAAATGTGCACCAGTTTGGATCAGTAGAAGTATCATAACCATGGTGTATTACTTTACTGGCGAATCCTCACTTGACCAATAGCATCGCTTTATGATGAAATGTTTTCTTAATGAGTTATCTGTTTAATTTAGGCATTTGCACAGGAATCACATGTATATTCTTTACCGGGCAACAATTGCAGATTACTGAATCTACTAAATCTGCTTATTATATTTTGTTCTCATAATTGATAATATATTCCATGATTATCAAGAGAGGAATGTGGTAACAAAGTCAGAGTTTACCTGTAATGTAAGTGAAATAATTACTTTCATAAACTTCCGGAACCTCAATTCCTCATTCATCATTCAATATGATATTGGTAAAACCCTTCCCGTATTTCAACTCTTCTTTTCAACTCTTCTTGTACGGTGAGGCCATGTTCTATTTACTTATGATTAGTAAGATTCTTTAATTACTCAAGGGAGAACCTGTGGTAGTCTATGTGTCGTTTGAGATAGTTTGTACCCCTTACATTCCAAGAGTTCTTTCCCAAGCTGAATACAATCTTCTGGTACTTTCCAGAACCAAAATGACGCAGTTATATATAAGGGGTAAATGATAAAGCGGATACAGAGGGAGGAGGTATGCAGCCCAAAAGTATACGGTAGGGGCACCCCATAAAGGTCTGAACCTGGGCCCTCGTCCCTTACTGGTGTTCCTGGTGGTGATCATACGCTGGGCTGCTCTTGTCACCAGTCAGGAAGAGTAGATCCAACAACATGCCACGGAATAATATTATTGTATGTATGTATGTATGTACTGTATATACCCAGGCAAATACCCCATAGCTTGGGGTGGCCGATTCTAGACAGAGCCCGAACAGATTATATCAAAGAAAACAAATTGACGGCGAATTGAAATTGGTAGAAGATACCTTCCACATGATGTGTCCACCCGTGTAGGATTGGCAGATGCATTTTTTTTTTTTTTTTTTTTTTTACGTATTTTTGTATTATTATTATTATTATTATTATTATTATTGTTTTGTTTATTTTATTTTTTTTTGGGGGGGGGATCTGAAAGTCTTTAGGAACGTTGGGATTATTTTTTTTCATTGTAGCATATGTGAGTTATATTGGTTACCTATAAACTCGGGTGTACCTCAGGGTTCTGTCTTGTATCCAGTTCTCTTTCAATGAGTTATTAATGATCTCATCAATTGTACCTCTAGTCCTATCCACTCATATGCTGATGACTCTACTGTACACAATTCAACTAGTTTGTCACAATAACCCAGCAGTCACTCAAAAACTCACGTGCCAGGGCCATGGCACACCCATCTTCTGATCCATATTATTTCTGATTGGGGCAGAGAAAATCTTGTTACTTTCAATGCTTCCAAGACCCAATTTCTCCTTCAATCTACCTGATGCAATCTTCCACAAGACTATCAGTAACTCTTCAATAATGCACAAATCAACCCTTCATATACTCTCAATATTCTTGGTGTATCTTCTTCATCCCACCTTTCTTGGAAATATCATATTACCACTCTGGCTTGCTAAACAAAAATCCCAGAAGTTAGGTGTTCTCAACCGTCCCCGTTCATGCTACACCCCCGCAGCCCCTGACTTTGGCTCTCTATCACCCTTTTGGCTTTGGGGGAGACACTCATTACAGTCAGCCTTCCTTTTGCTTCCTTTATACACATTACAAAATATAATACATAAATATATAACAATAATTAACAATTATGTGAACCATCAGGACTGTAACAAAGCGCACCAATTTTGTTTTAACTTTTTGTGTTCCCGCTAGTCCTTAAATTTCTTACTGATTCGATAAGACATGTATGGTGATGCAGTATAATTTTTGTTTTTATTTAAATACAAATAACAAAAATAGAAGGTCCCACCCCTATCCCATTCTTAAGTAAGCCCTTTTAGATTTCCAGAAGAGCGACCATTACTTGCATTACTGCATGTCCACAAACATTTCAGTAATGTAAGCATGTTTCCTTCTATATATATATATATATTTCAGTAATGTAAGCATGTTTCCTTCTATATATATATATATATTTCAGTAATGTAAGCATGTTTCCTTCTATATATATATATATATTTCAGTAATGTAAGCATGTTTCCTTCTATATATATATATATATATTTCAGTAATGTAAGCATGTTTCCTTCTATATATATATATATATATTTCAGTAATGTAAGCATGTTTCCTTCTATATATATATATATATTTCAGTAATGTAAGCATGTTTCCTTCTATATATATATATATTTCAGTAATGTAAGCATGTTTCCTTCTATATATATATATATATTTCAGTAATGTAAGCATGTTTCCTTCTATATATATATATATATTTCAGTAATGTAAGCATGTTTCGTGCTGTATATATATATATAATTTCAGTAATGTAAGCATGTTTCCTTCTATATATATA
The DNA here is from genome assembly GCA_032716605.1 of Paralithodes platypus. NCBI lineage: Eukaryota > Metazoa > Arthropoda > Malacostraca > Decapoda > Lithodidae > Paralithodes > Paralithodes platypus. Next base: position 17,806,245 of record CM064507.1, read on the forward strand.
TATTTCAGTAATGTAAGCCTGTGTCCTTATATATATATTATATATTTCAGTAATGTAAGCATGTTTCCGTCTATATATTATATATTATATTTTCAGTAATGTAAGCATGTTTCCTTCTAGATATATATATATAAGACTTTCAGTAAGTTAATCATGTTTCCTTCTATATATATATATATATTTCAGTAATGTAAGCATGTTTCCTTCTATATATATATATATATTTCAGTAATGTAAGCATGTTTCCTTCTATATATATATATATATATTTCAGTAATGTAAGCATGTTTCCTTCTATATATATATATATATATTTCAGTAATGTAAGCATGTTTCCTTCTATATATATATATATATTTCAGTAATGTAAGCATGTTTCCTTCTATATATATTTTTTTTTTGTCAGTATAGTACCCAACAACCGTGTAAAAAAGTAATAGTAGACTCTAGGCTCACCAAGTCAAAGATTGTTTTCCTCACTTTATGTTTATGGTCAGTATTTAGACTTAGGAAAAAATCTTCCCACTGATGTCGTGTTTCTATTCAAAATGCAGTTTATTCTATTGAAATATCCTAATAGAGCATCGTATTTTTTTAAAAACAATGCCTTCTCAAATTTGTCGTGACTAAAGGTAAAATCGTGTGCAATAAATATATATATATATATATATATATATATATATATATATATATATATATATATATATATATGGCTTATGGTCACTGCAATTAAGATCATACATATCTATACATTTATTTTATATTGATAATTGGGATATCAATAACCTAGTACTAGTGCCAAGTACTAGTGCTGTTTTTTTTTTTGCATTTGGTAAACAAAAAGATGCATAGCCAACTCTGCAATCTTGACTTCTGAAACTGGCCTTTAATCTCTTTGGAAAAATAATTTTAAAAAATGCGTAATAATATATACCTATTTACCTTGACCAAGACTTGTAGCCAAATGAAATAGGATTATATATATTTTTTCACTTGCGATTGCATTACTAATATTTTGTACTTTTGTGATTAACCCTCTCACTCTCACTAAAAATTATGCGTAAATACCCTTCTGTTCACTCTCAAGCGCTATTTGCACTACCACAAAATGATACATGACTATTATCTCTCTGTTTTAACCCGCAATAATTGCCTCTACATGCAATGCATTATACATCCAAGGATAGGGCATGACCCATACGATTATAATACCAGAACAAAATCCAATAAGAAATAATTATCACATTGAAAATGGCTATAAAATATATATCTAATCTTTTTCCGAGTGTACACCGTTATAATTTCGTTATAAGCTGAGCAATATATATATTTTTTTTTATATAATGGTAGAAGCATTCTAGGTAGATGGGACGCGTTAGCCTTGGTCGGCAACCCCTCTAGGGGAAACAACCTTATAAAAATCCGGGTGGATGGGACTCGTCAGCCTTGGTCGGCAACCTGTCTAGGGGAGTAAACATGATACAAATCCGTACTGCTTATCTAAGTGTAAGGCAGGTTAGTGGATGGACTAGCCGAACACCACTGTAGAAAAATAGTGCTAACAAGATACATAGAGGGCCTCGGAGTCGGACGGATCCTAAATTGAGTGGTCAATCCTGTAAGTCCTTCAGTAAACTGGCTCTGTTGTCCCTCTTACAGGGATTAGGTCCGCTTGGGGGCCTTCTGTGTATGGCCACCCTCATTAAGGGGAGTATGGCGTCCGGCAATAGATAGATAGATAGAAGC
>CM064507.1:17808090-17979351 GCA_032716605.1 Paralithodes platypus
GGAGACATGATAATGATGTACAAATGCACCCGAGGGCCCCCTTTTTTTTGGGGGAGAGGCTGGATAGGGAGGATATATTAAATTATGGATGAACAAGGGAATAACTAGACCGGGGTGGCCACAGCGACAAAGTTAAAAAAAAAGGACCTACCTGGGCCTAAGGAACGGCATATCAGGAAGTTTAGCTTCCCCTATAGATGTATTGACAAATGGAATGGGCTGGAGGAGGAGGGGGTAGGGGCAAGGAACATCCATATTTTCAAGAAAAAATTGGATAAAAGTAGACTGAGAGACGGGACAACACGAGCTTAGCTCAACTCCTGTAAACTACAATTAGGTAAATACAACATAAATCATCTATAAATACTTATAATAAAATAAATACAGTATAACTAAATAAGTTATTTTGCAATATTTGAAAACAAATATGGATTTTATATGCTCTAAACATCATATGAAAATGGGTTTTAAGCCTCGGCAAAACCTAATAAAAATATATGGTACTAAAATGATTTTTTTTCGTAACATGGTTGTCAATACCTTCCTATACTGTAGACGGCACCGATTCGTACACATGCAAGGGCTAATTTAGTATTCCACATACTGAGTAATATGAATCAGCTGTACCTGGCATGCAAGGGCTAGTTTAGTATTCCACGTACTGAGTACAGTAAAAGTCCTTTAATCCGACGACCGATGATTCGAATCTCCCAATAGTCCGAATTTTCAATTTGAGGCCAAATCCGAATTCACCCGATGGTCCGAATTTCAAGAAGTCCCAAAGTCCCCTTTTTGAGGCATTAGTCCACTCAAATGACACATAATGGAGCACACACATATCATATGTTCATGAATTCACTTTAAAAGTTTACCATTGTCATTGTAGCCTATTACCTACTTCAAAACATTCAGATTAATGGTCAAAGGAAGCTACTGATATAAACGTAAACACCACATCGTCTGCTAGAGAGTTTGTTTTGCTCTTGAACGCATCCTTGGGACGCTCCGATGCGCTACTGGCTTGCACCGCATTTTCTGCAAGCGCATTCAGTCTTGAGCTTGAAAACGCACCTTTGGACGTTCCGATACGCTACTATTTATAGTTCAGTGATCGGAGCGTCCCAAGGGTGCTTTCAAGACAACAAGACAAGGGTGCTTTCAATACAATATAATATAACAGAGCACGTCACAAAAGGAAAATCACAAAGGCAAAATTACAAGAACCTCTCAGGGAAGTGCCGTTGTTTAAGGCAATTACTTCCGAACCACATCTGATCTGATCTTCAAGAGCAAGGACAAACTCGCTAGTAGACGAGGCGATGCGGACATAGCAGGATTCCTTTGACCATTAATCTGAAGGTTTTGAAGTAGGTAATAGGCTACAATGACAATGGTAAACTTTTGAAGTGATTTCATGAACATATGATATGTGTGTGTGTGTGTCATTTGGGTGGCCTAATGCCTCAATGTTTTCGTCAGGCCATTAATAAACAGGTTCATAGGGGTAAAGTCCGATAATCCGAAAAATCCACTAATCCCAACGAGGGCCCGTCCGCTGCCCTTTCGGATTAACGGAAGTTTACTGTACTATGAATCCGCGGTTTATACTGATGATTTGGAACCGACAGGTTAGCTCATCTATCTTTTTAGGCCTAATAGGTCCGGTAGAGCAATATAAATCATTGCTATTTAGGCTAGGTCATTAAGAGCTGAAATGTCATATAAGGGAGAACAAAAATAAAACGCTAAAATACGCACCACAGCTAGCAGTGCAATCTTAATGGGTGATGGCAAAGTAACATGGAGATTAAGATTTTTTCGCATAGGTTTAAGCTTCCGGAAATTAATGGGTAATAAATACAATGATTTCTTATTTTAACTTACGTCCGCTGCCGCACTCATGTTATTGTTGTGAAACTCTCGGCCCTCTCACTGCCACTCGATGCCGGAGTAAGGGATGTCCCATAATACTGTGTTTTTTGCACTGTTATCCAACCAGCGGGGGTGTGGGGGCAGTAGCCCCCACCTATCTAGGATAGGATAGGTTAGGTAAGGTTGTTAGGTTAGGCTAATATCTTTTTTACACTTTTAACCCCTCATTTTCCCTGAACTTCATAGCCCTCCCCACTAGTAGGGGGCGTGTTTTTAGATTGTTGTATACTGGGTAAATACTCATTTCTGCGCCTCTTCAGTATAAAACTAAACTGTATCTGAAGGAAAAATTTAAAAAACACAAAATAAAACTTACTGAAATCGCTGTCGGTCCAACAAGTCAGGTTTACCGAATCCGCTGTACCTGGCATGCAAGGGCTAGTTTAGTATCCCACGTACTGGGTCTAGGTTAGGTTAGGTTAATATACTAGGTCTCAGAAACAAGATTCGTAGTTGCGGTAGTATTTACAGATACGCCCGAATACTAAATGGGCGGCGGCCCAACCGCCATGGCACCGGTAAGGATTCGTGTTGTATCCCACGTAGGCCTACTAGGTACTACGGACACATTGTAGGCGTTAGGTGTGGATTAGGTTTATATCCAATGTACTAGGTCTATGTTACTGGATATTTATGAATTAAATAATTTAGGGAAATATGAGCCAAAATTCTAAATTAGGTTACTGTAATTTTGTACTCATGAAACTCGCAAAATCCGAGCCAAGTTTTGCCAAAACGGCTCGGGTTTTCCAAAATTCGGATTTTATGGCTTTGCAATTTCGGGAAACCTGAGCCAAATTTCTAAATGAAGTTACTGTAATTTTTTTGTCTACAAACTCAAAATCCGAGCAAGCTTTGGCCAAAACTTGGCTCGGGTTTTTCGAAATATTGGGTTTTAGGCCTTTGAAATACCTTAAAACCCGAGCCAAGTTTTGCTAAAAAATAAGTTTTAATCGCCGTTTTACGCATTTAACCCCTCATTTTCTCTGTACTTCATAGCCCTCCCCACTATCGGGCGGCGACGCGGCGTGTCTTAAGATCGTTGTATAATGGGGAAAACGGTTTCGCCGAGGGTTGTAAGAGTCCAAGACCCAGAGATGAGGAGGGGAGCGCTGCCCGGAACATGCGGAGGTCCACCTTAGCTGCGTCGCTCCCAGACGAATTCTTCAAAGGTAATCAAAGGTAATCAAAGGTAATTATTTCCAAACACTATAGCCTACCGGTATATTGATGAAAACTAACAGGGAAAAATTAAAAAATCCATGGGAAAATTAGTGACCATCTTATTTAGTTTTTCCATAAATACTTATAAATCTAGGTACGAGTTTAGTTACTGGACGCCTATTTGACAGGTAGCCTACCGCCAACGATTTAATACATATTATTTTTCGGTTTCCACGCATCCAACACCAAGCTAGACCTTTTCTGGTGTACGGAACACTAAAAAGCAATTGGTACACTAGTAATGATAATAGCCTATGAGACTAAATATAAAGACAACTCGGTTGCGTTCGTGGAAGTAGCGTCGCTTTGTTTACTTGACGCTCGGAGTGACTTCCCGGTCCCGCCTTGGCGGTCGACTTAAAATGGCTAAGCTTATAACCAGTTGTTGGGTACATTTTTTGATAAAAACTTGCGTTATAGGCCGTGGGATACAGGACAGGGTTGAGGGGGGGGCTCTGCCCCTCCTCAACCCCCCGTGAATTATAATAATCGTCATCTATGTGGCCAGCAGGGGGCAAGTAAAACAGCTGGCCGTCACCTCGAGCGTCCTGGGTAAACAAACCGCGACGACGGACTCCCCCCGCCGACGATTTCGGACCAAACGCCCCGTTTTATTCTCGTCGAAAACCACATTTAACAAGTTATTATATCGTTTTCAATACTAGCCTATTACCGGACCAGAAAAAGGTGTAGCTTGGTGTTGGATGCGTGGAAGGCCTATGTATTAAATCCTTGTTGGTACCTGTCAAATAGGTGTCCAGTAACTAAAATTGTACCTAAATCTATAATACTAGGTTGGGTTGTTTGGTTAGGGTAGTCCTAATGTATTTTTGTATACAAAGGCAGTCAAAATAGACGGGAACATGATGGTGACTGGTGAGCGTCCGCGTAGTGTAAACAAGACGGGCGGTACACCCGGTAACTACATTCTTGCCGTTTTTTTGGTTAGGTTAGGCCTAATGCAAAAAAATAAAAATAAATAGGCCTAAATGGTACGATTTTAGTTACTGGACACCTATTTGACAGGTACAGCCAATGATTTAATACATATTTTTTTTCGGTTTCCACGCATCCAACACCAAGCTACACCCTTTTTTGGTGTACGAAACACTAAGAAAGCAATGGGGACACTTTAATAATGATAATATGAGACGAAATATAAAGACAACTCGGTTGCGTTCGTGGAAGTAGCGTCGCTTTGTTTACTTTACGCTCGGAGTGACTTCCCGGTCCCGCCTTGGCGGTAGACTTCAAATGGCTAAGCTTGTTGGGTCAATTTTTTTTATAAAAACTTGTGTTATAGGGCGTGGGATACAGGACAGGGTTGAGGGGGGCTCCCCCCGTCGCCGATTTTCGGCCCAAACGCGCCGTTTTATTCTCGTCGAAAACCACATTTAAAAAGTTATTACAGTATATCGTTTTCATACCGGACCAGAAAAAGGTGTAGCTTGGTGTTGGATGCGTGGAAACCGAAAACAAATGTGTATTAAATCCTCGGTGGTACCTGTCAAATAGGTGTCCAGTAACTAAAATCGTACCGCCTAAATAGGTCTCTAACCTCTCACATCATTAAAGTTTTCGAACGAGTCCTGCGAAGAAAAATGTCAACATTCATGGAGACAAATGAACTACACAACACCGGTCAACATGGGTTCAGAGCGGAAAGATCATGTCTCTCACAAGTTTTGGAATACTATGACAAAATTTGGTTCAATGTTATTTTAATACCACGAATTTTGTTGATATATTTGAAGATAAATATTGAATCTATATGCTCTAAAGATCATAAGAAAATTTGTTTTAACCCTCGGCAAAACCTAATAAAAAAGTATGGTACTAAAATGTCTTTTTCGTAATAAGGTTGTCAATACGGTACTTTCAGTCATCGATAGCTGTAAAGATCATATGAAAATGTGTTAAACCCTCGGAAAGACCTAATATAAAAGTATGGTACTAAAATTCAATTTTCGTAACAAGGTTCTCAATACGGTACTTTCCCGTTATCAATGTACAATCAAGCTGAAAATTGCAGAGTAAACACCATAGACTTCGTCTACTTTTCTTTCACATTCGTATAATCAACAGTAAAAAAAAAAAAAAAAAAAAATTGTAATTAAGGGAGCACTCAACCAGCGGGGGTGTGGGGGCGGCAGCCCCCACCCATAATACTAGGTTAGGTTAGGCTAATGTCTTTTCAAATCACTATTGGGGGGTGTGTCTCAACATTGATCGATAGGCCTAATGGGGAAAATAGGTTTTCCCGAGATTTCTAATTAATTACAAATACTATATATTGATGCAAATTACCTATGTTGTTTATAAACTCGGAAAATTTGTGGTATTAAAACAAAAATTTTCCCAAAATTCTTAAAGCGCTAGAAGAAAAGAAAAACGTGGATGTCATTTACACCGATTTTGCTAAGGCATTTGATAAATGTGACCATGGTATAATAGCCCACAAACTGAAAGCAAAAGGTATAACTGGGAAAATCGGACGGTGGATATACAATTTCCTCGTAAACCGAAAACAATCGGTAGCAGTAAACCAAGTCACATCTGAGCCTTCGGATGTCAAAAGCTCAGTGCCCCAAGGAACAGTGCTAGCGCCCCTTCTGTTCCTCATACTAATTTGCGACATAGATACCAACACCAGACACAGTACGGTGTCGTCTTTTGCTGATGACACAAAATTAAGCAAGATAGTAAACACACAAGAAGACACGGGCCGAATGCAGGAAGACATGAATGTAGTGTTAAAGTGGACCAGGGAAAACAACATGCAATTCAATGAGGAAAAATTCCAATTAGGCCTAATACGGTACGGAGATAATAATGGTGTTAAAGAAATTACAAATTTCGCGCCTGACGCGTCGGCGATGTATGTAACGCACAGCCCCAGAGACGCGCCTGGCGCGTCACCCTAATTGCGCCGACCGTAACCTCAGGTGTAGCCACTCAAGAGGGCTCAGATTTGTATGGGAACTGTGTACGTATCCCACGCAACCGTGCCGATGGTTGAAAACTCTCAAAGTCCACGTGCGTGCGCGTGAGCGCGCAATAACCTGTTTTTTTGGGGTAATTGCCTTCAAATTTTTACTCTTGTAAAATACGTTTTCGGGGGCTCTGTAGGACCATTCTTTAAGCTTTTTGAGCGGTTTTTCGTGGTTTTTCCTTCATCCCTAACCCATTCGCTATTGTTTCTGGAATAAAACAATTTTTTGAAAACCGGCCGGGTTCTGGTGAATAAACATTACAAAACTAGCCGGGGCTGGACGGGTTAATGTCTGAAAATATGGGTTTCAAAGTACATAACCAGGTCAAAGTGGCGGCTGCGAAACGTCTAACGGGTTGGATTCTGCGTACTTTTAAAACACGTGGTGAAGTACCTATGATAACGCTCTTCAAATCTCTAGTGCTACCGCGGCTTGAATATTGTAGCGTATTAACATCCCCATACAAAGCAGGTGAAATAAATGACGTAGAGAGTGTACAAAGAAATTTCACTTCGCATATAAGTTCGATAAAACAGCTACACTATTGGGAGCGTTTAAGAGCACTGAATCTGTACTCACTGGAACGTAGAAGAGAACGTTACCTAATAACCCTTTCACGCATTTATGACGCAGAGGTTGCCAGATTAGCAAACAGAAATAGAGTTCTCTCACTCTTATAATTACCTCTCCAAAATTAGTTTTCTGCCCACAGCTAACTCAAGACAACTGCAGAGGTTGAAGTAACTAAACTAAGGGTTTCTAAATACCCCTGATGGTAACAAAGGCTTTAAAGTATCCCCAATAGGCTCAAAATCGCGTCATATGTCGGAGAGGGATAATATACACGTGGAAAATCGCAGAGGGTTTAGTACCAAACCTACATACTCCGATAGTCATGAAATTCAGTGATAGGAGAGGCTGGGAATGCGAAATCCCCCGGATGAATAACAGGGGTGCTATGGGCTCTCTGCGAGAGGGCTGGTTATCACACAAGAGGCCCACGTCTCTTCAACAAACTCCCATGGCGAGTAAGAGACATGAGGGACGTCTCGTTAGACAGCTTCAAGAGAGCCCTGGATGTCGAACTGCAAAAGGTGCCAGACGAGCCCATCCTCGCAAGGGAGCGAGCTGTTGCTTCAAACAGTCTACTGCACCAAATCACCACCCAAAACGAGGGGCGTCGCGCTCCTTGGTGCCGCTAGAAGAGTGGCGAACACATCATAAGGTAAGGTCCTAGCCTAGGCTAGGCCTAAAGCCAAGAAAAAAATATTTTCCGGTGGATACAAATTAGGCTAGGCCTATATAGAAATGAAGCATAAAATTATAGGAACCCATAACTACCATTAGAAATGAGATCCCCGCTGTGGTGCGGCTCGTAAATATTGACCAACAATTTTCCCCGCTACACAGGTCCACAGGATCTTGCCATTTGGGCTAGCCTACTATAAATCCATAGCCTAGTACTTAGTATACCTACAAGGCTACAAAACTTGTCTAGCCTACTTGAAGAGGTTATAGATAGCCTAGGCTACACTGCAAATCTACAAGAAAGGACAAGCCTTTGTTGCTCCTCGTACATTTCGTCTTAACAATTAGGCCTAGGACTAAATTAGATTACCATTGTCCATTTGACACAATATCCACGTTCTCATACAATCACAAAGCTATAATGCACACATTCCAAATTCCGTAGCCTAGAATTAGTATGTCAAGTGCTAGGGGAACAAAGCATTCCAGAGTCAAAACATCGTCACAATATCTGGCGGCTACCCAACACCTTATTATTCATATTTATCACTTAATACTTCTCTGGGGAGCTTTATCAACCCCTGCCCCTTACCTCATCTTGATTTATCTTATCTCCCATCCCAGCTGGAGTGAATATTGTAGAGGAATCTCGGAGACAACAACGCAAGTCAGTGTTTGTTGAGCTTTCTTCTTTTTCTTCTTCCTCTTGGTGTTGTTTCTGTGACGTCCCACGCTCAGCTGTTTTCTGACACGTGAGTTTCCACATGCGCAAAGCCACAATCAATAGCAATTAAATTCGTGTGTATGAAGATGTTTTTTTGTTTCAAAGTATATTTGATTAATAATAAATACACATAGAAGGGATATACCATGTCAAATACCCAACATAAACAGATACAACCAATTTTCATTTATTTATGTTTTTTTCTTTGCATAGGCTATGATTGAATTAATATGAAATCGCTGACTAAATTATAACATTCGAATCGTTAACAAGTCATAAAGAATTCAAGCCGTGTTGAATATATTGCCATAAAATAGATTATTATTTTATATAGGCCTACTAAAGAAAATTTTATATTGTCACTAACACAAAACAAAAAACCTCATGCTTCTAATGTTTAATGTTCTAATAATTTGAAAACCTATGTTCTGCACGCTATATATTACACCAATATTACAGTAAGAACACTATATTTATAATCTCTACCATGATTCATCACAATAACACAAGGCTTACTGACCTTCCCGCCCTCAGACTATTCCGACTAGAAGATTCCTCCCGCTTAGCTAGGACCTTCCCGCCGGAATATTTAGGGCGGGAAGAGCCAAACAATCAATCCATCCTTTGCTGATTCCGCCCTCTAAGATTAGACCGTCCCGCCCGTTTGTAAGGTTCGCGTATACCTTAAACTGTGCTTGCCTAAATTGCAATGAAAAAGCCTTTAGCCTTGAAATTCGTGATTGTATCTAACCTTGTGTAGGCTATAGGCCTATATATGACGATCAGACTAAAACATGCTCATTAATAGGAAAAATCACAACCAATTAGTTTCCCAATTGTCCATTTTCAACCGATGGTGATTAGCATTTTACCCATTTTTATAGAAATCAGTTATTTTTGCAAATAGAGTAGCGAAATATGGGAGTGATCATGAAAACGTGACATTACCCCTTGAGGTTTATGTCGCCTTTTTATTTATTCCGGCTGTCATTAGACGATCTCGTACAGCTTAGGAAGGACCTTTGGGAGTTGGAATGCTTAAGGCTCTCGAATAACCATCTGTCTTCCATATATCCTTCCTAATCTGAATAAAATTGCCTCATACTAGACAAAATACACTGTAAAGTGCGTCATGATCCTCAAGGGGTTAACATGATAATGATAAAAGACAATCACATATTTTCCAGAAGGTAAGAGATAGCCTACATTTGTTACTAAGGGATCATTCAATTCATCGTCAGTTAAAAATGGACAAACATTAAACGATTATTTAAAATATAGAGTAAATGGTCTATGTCTAGCCTACTATCATGATATTTGTATTGACTATTTAACCTCTCGGCTGCGCATGGGGGGTATGAGACACCACACTCCTGTGCTGACGTATTTGAGCTGTTCCCATCACTAACATCGTTATTTTACCATAAATAGCATTAATACTTATCCATATGCGCCTATTATAGGTTGATTATAAAGGTATTAACCTGTTACAACAATAAAACAAGTGGAAACAGTGTTTGGATGGTCATAATCGGTGATACAGGCTGGGAGTTACATAATGTATGGCTGAGGCAACCTCCCTGCCCTCCACCCCTCCCCTTGTCTGGAGACACTGTTCCGCAATAGTCTCTCTCTCGCTCTTTCCCACGCTTGGTAACAGTGATGACAATGCCCTGCTACCAACTCGCTAATGTTAGTGTTATGCCCTGTTTTTCTACAGGTTTAACTTGGGTAATGTGAGTTCTAAATTGACTGGGTATATAAGGCTGCATGCACAATACAAGATATGAGGAATAGAGAACACAAAGAAACACATGGTAGCAAGTTACATGATCACGTTTATTGATATACCACTGCAGAATACTTGTGTAAGACAATACAATAGAATTGAACAACACTAGCATAAGTGGATCTGGATGGAGCCTAGTCTCCCACTTCCAACGTTCAGGTATTAATCTTCTGATCACTGGCTTCGATTCCACAGGTTTTATATACCGAAGACCATCAATGTTACTTATAGATTCATATTCACTGTTAGATTTATTACTGGTAGCTCTGGTGCACAAGTAGTAGTTCACAGACTAGATTAGACACGTATTTTAGAGCACGGGGAATTCTAGTAAACCTCAGGGGGCACTGATCTAAGTTTTATATCCTTGTTTCAGAAATACATAGAACGCAAATCAGTGGGCGAACGTTAGATATCACTAGAGTTTTAATATCTGAATAAGGTAATTACGAGAGTCAAGGTCGCCTGTTTAATTAAAGAGCACTGATCGCTTAGTACGTCCCAAATGGAATGGTTAAGTATGATTACACTGGGCAAGGTCTTAGCCACTTCGTAGAAATATTAATTAGCGAATCTCTAAACAGCACAGTAATATGTAGTACTGCTAAAGGGAATCTTGGGTAGTATCTGATGGGTCTTGTCCTGGTTATCTTGCGTCCATGATGTTGGGGGGCTAACGACTGGTTCCGCGGCCGTCCAGGGGGGCCATATGTGTGAAGTTCTTCAATACGTGGGCAGGTCCTTCTATCCAAATCTGCCACGGAGTCTGCCGGCTCTGGGATCTCACTCCGGAACAACACAAGGGCAGAGCTAGAAGTTAACTGCAGGGTAGTGACCCCTGGTTGGTGTCTAGCTTTCAACTGATTTGACTGGGGGCGGGAGGTACATTTATAGGCTCGGTTCTGGACCCTGTAGACAGTAGGGATCTCGAGTCTTATGGACTTAATTGAGCTCTCAATAGATATGGGGACTAGGTAAGATGGTATTTACTGTTGTGGCACAGGGCGATAGGAAGCCTTTATATTTTCATATAACTGAGCCTTAGTAAGAGGTACTATTTTGGCTATACTGGACGTATTTAGGGGAGAGAGACTGGATCTACTTTGCGAGGAGGATGGGGACAGCTGTGATAGGAGCGTCTCTCTAGATTGTTCAATCTTCATTCTATGGTATAGCTGAGGTGCTAATTTAGTGATCAGAGCATGCAAGAAAGGTAAATGGTTTATTGTGAGGTAATAGAGGTTAGTAAAGGTGTTAGTCATTCATGGTTAGTTCATTGATAGGAAGAATTCCTGTGCTACCTGGCAATGACTCGAAAGTCAAAACAGGGGCCAGGTATACCTCCGCGGGGGTGCGGGGTCTCCCTCCTCGGGTGGGCAAAAAGGGGGAGCTGGGCGCCCTCTCTCTGTGATAGTCGTCCGGCGGCTGTGGCTAGGGGCTTGCCATATCACCAGTGTTTGTAATAACCCTCTGTGTATGAGACAGATGTGGGTGTCTTTAATACCAAAACCGAAGGTGCCTTAGCTAGCTGTTTTACTCGGCTGGTTGTTAATTGTAGGGTTTGCTGGATGTGGTGGAGACTGGGTTGCTAACTCTGCCACATTTATCTGGAAGTATGGCAATAGAAGTTAGTTACTGGCGGGGCGGCTAGCCTCGCACCGACGACCATTGGGTGCAGGGTTGTGAATGTGTTGTAAGAGAATAGATGGCCTGCAAGGGGCTAGTAAAGTTCTAATGTTGTTCTGGCCTACTAAGTGAAGGTAGGCTGGATAGGAGTATATATATAAAAGGTTGGAGAGCGTTAGCAACGGACAATTCAAGGATCTTCAAGAGGTATGAGAGAGAGGCTAGGTCGGACAAGAGTCGAGAAGCGCGGGTGTCTTAATGAGAGGGTGGGGGGGGGGGGGGGGGGGGGGGGGGGGGGGGGTGGGGGGGGGGGGGGGGGGGGGGGGGGGGGGGGGGGGGGGGGGTGGGGGGGGGGGGTGGGGGGGGGGGGGGGGGGGGGTGGGGGGGGGGGGGGGGGGGGGGGGGTGGGGGGGGGGGGGAGAGTTCAAGGGCTACAGGGAAATTTTGCCCCTAAGGTCCCTGGGCGTGGGGGTGGCATTAGGCTACAATTGATATGGAAATTTGAAAAGGCAGTAGAATACGTTAGCCAAATGCTACCGGGGAATGCAACTATGGGGTGGTATATGAGTCTGGAAAAGATAGAGTTATGTGATCAGTCCGAGGGTTATGGATACTATTAGTTGGCCCTGGGAACTGCGTTTTCTATTAAATATAAATACCAACAACAGCGGCAGTTCGTAGGGGTACTTATTTATTGTTTCGGGGTACTTATGACAGATACTGGTAACCAGGTTATCTTATATAATCTCTGGTTGGGGTAAGAGGTGTAAGACACAAAGTAAATTGGCGTAGTGTGGACTGTGGATACGAAGGAGGCAAGGGGAAGACGTATGACAATTGTGGAAAGTAAATGGAAAAAGGTGAACACAATGGCGGATAAAAGTACTTAACCTAAGTATTGCATACATCGATGAACGATGACATTATAGTCGTCGTCCTAATAAGGTGATGAAACCTGGTTGATCTGTACTTGGCACAATACGACACAAGGACAGTGCCGCTATGTCGCATCAATGCTGGTGGCAGTTAATATTATAGACTTAGTTACTAGAGGAACAATGCAAGGGGCGACTGAGCACGGGTTACATATATCTATACTCGTCATGGAAAATGATATACGAGGTCTAGGGACAAGCGTGGGCGTTTTAACTTCTAAGATATATAACATCTACTTCTCGGATGTAAGAACATACATAGATATAATTATGGCTGTCTGATGTGTTGGCATTGGCTCAACGTCGGGACAGGGCATGGGTGTTTTTAATATGAATGTATATTCCTGTTCATCATCTTTGTAGTTAGGAGTGTAGGACACGAGAGGGTTAGTGTACGTGAGGTGTGGAAAATGGTCAGTCTAGAAAAGGTAAATGGGTGGGTCCTGGAGCTGTTTAGCCCTGCGGGCTTGGGCCTGTCTGAAATGGCTGGCTCGGTCAGCTGGTCCTTTCGTTCTGTGGACCTTTCCTTTGGTGTTTCTGTGTGGTGTTCGTTCATGGCTTCTGTGGTGGGCTTCGCGTTCTGGGGCATTTTAGTTAGCACGAAAATTAACCACAGAATAAGGGAATAACAGGGAAAATAGGTGATAACTGAAGGAGGGGAGGAAAGTGGGGAAGGAGGGGAGGTGGAGGAGTGATATTTGGCATGGCCCAGGAGCAAAAAATAAATAAAAAATTGGTGTTTTAAATGGATTTTTTTTTCCCTTACTTTTAACCCGTACAGCCCCAGCGACGCGCCTGACGCGTCGGCGATGTATGTAACGCACAGCCCCAGAGACGCGCCTGGCGCGTCACCCTAATTGCGCCGACCGTAACCTCAGGTGTAGCCACTCAAGAGGGCTCAGATTTGTATGGGAACTGTGTACGTATCCCACGCAACCGTGCCGATGGTTGAAAACTCTCAAAGTCCACGTGCGTGCGCGTGAGCGCATAATAACCTGGTTTTTTGGGGTAATTACCTTCAATTTTTTACTCTTGCAAAATACGTTTTCGGGGGCTCTGTAGGACCATTCTTTAAGCTTTTTGAGCGGTTTTTCATGGTTTTTCCTTCATTCCTAACCCATTCGCTATTGTTTCTGGAATAAAACCATTTTTTCGAAAACCGGCCGGGTTCTGATGAACAAACATTACAAAACTAGCCGGGGCTGAACGGGTTAAGAGTCGTCCCGCAGTCCGCCGGGGGAACTCTTAAGAGTCTCCCTGCAGTTCCCGGGTTAAGGCTATTTCACATCTTATCCTTATTTCCACATTCCCTTAAATGACAATTAATGTACCGTATGTAAGCTATATAGGGCCTTCTAGTTTGACAGAGCTGTGGAGTGTGGTGGTCAAGTGGTGAGCACGCTCGCGTATGAATCTGAAAGACCCGGGATCGAATCCCTGCCACGGCGGACATTTAGTGGGTGCGGTAGTACGTCCTAGCATGTTTCACATGCTTGCACCCAGTCAGGGGACATCTTGACGTATACAGACTAAAACACACATAACAAAGCCACTCCAACACCTTCCTCTCTCTCCAACACCCCTTCTCCCCTCTCAACACTCTTCTCTGAGCTAGTGCCGATAAAAATTGCATGTCCAGTCCTGTAAAGAATCGTAAGATTCAGAGTCGTAAAGATTCCAGGACGAGCTCATTAGCGGCGGATCCCCAGATCGACCGTGGTGATTGTCACCTAAACATCTACAAAAGTACAAAAGTAGTACAAAATAGCGTATGAGTCGAGAAATCGCTACAGAGTCGAGAAATCGCTACAGTTTGTTACAACAAGGAATTATGTATCTACTATTCAATATTATTCTTCTCTCTCTCTCTCTCTCTCTCTCGGGAATAATTATGTGATGGCCATATGAAGCTGATTGTATATCACTTATAATTTGCAAATGTATATTTTCTAAGTTCAAGTTAAATATAGGCCTAATACGCGGAGTAAAATACCACAGGAACGAAAATCCTGAGAGCGAAACCCCACCCTAACGAGCCACAGGAACGAAAATCCTGAGAGCGAAAACCCCACCCCCAACGAGATCCCCGGTCCCATTTCCATCCCCGATTTAGTCTCTCTCTCTCTCCAAATTCATTCCACATATTATACGTCTCTCAATCACAGTCTTCTAATATACAAACCACAATACTTTACTCACTGACATTCTTGATGTACCACCTAAGTATGTATTTAATTGTAACCACCATACAGGCTATAATACTTGCATTGTGTAGGTTCGAGGCGATCTAAAAGACACCTTAGCTTCCATTTCACACCAAATCAGATCGTGATTATGTCAGCCCTGTATTTAGTTATATAACAATATAGTCCGCCCCCAATTCTAGCAATTATATGTCTCTAACCTCCTGGTTTTATCCACTAACTATATAATATTATATTCCCAACCTTCCTAATACCACCTCCATTTCTATCTATCTATCTATCTATATGCTCAGGCCCAATCCCCATTTTGGGGGTAGCCGACTCAAGACAGAGCAAAGAACAGGGAAAACACAAAAACAACATAAAACAAAAAATAAAACACAGATAAAAAACACAAACTCTCACACATCCAGGTCACCCAGGAGAAGACCCAGAGACCAGGGTTACCAAGGTCGCTCCAGCACTCCCCCGGCCCCTGACCACCAGGAGAGGTTCCGATCTCGGGCAGGCAGACATGCAGCGGAGCCAAAGCGACAAGCCCTCCCACCACACTTCCAGGCACACCCTTCATATTAATCGTCTCCCCGGGCCAGGCGCCTGATGGACTATTATCTAGTCCAACTTGCGCCCGACCCCTTACTCCAAATGACCACGTGTTCACTCAACTATTCACAAGCATTCTCCATTCACTCCTGTCCACCACCACTTCCCCTGCCTGATCTATAGTCATTCCTCTATCATCCAAAGCCTTTCTTACACAGTCTCTCCATCTCAATGGGGGTCTTCCTGCCCTTCTATCTCCCCTTGTACCTGACTCACATATTCTCTTTGTAAGCCTTTCATCTCCCATTCGTTCAACATGACCATACCAGCTCAGCACCCTTCTGTCCACTCTGGCTGACAAATGTTCCTGCTGCCCCACTCTCCTACGTATCTCTTCATTTCTCAATCTGTCTCTACGAGTAACTCCACACATACTCCTCAAGCAGCTCATCTCCATCACATCCAGCCCTCTTTCTCCTTTTTCTTCAGAGCCCATGTCTCAGCCCCATACATCACTGTTGGCACAACAATTCCTTGATACAGTGCACTTTTTACTTTCACTCCGAGATTTCTCGTCTTCCACATACTTCCCATTGCTCCGAAAACCTTCCTTCCTTCACACACTCTCTGTTTTACCTCCACTTCCATACCTCCACTCCTGCTTATTGTTCCTCCTAGATATTTAAAACACTCTACTTGTTCCAATATTTCCCCATCCAGCCTCACATCTAGATTCACCCTATGCTCTCCCCTATTACACACCATTACTTTACTTTTATTGACGTTCACCTTCAGTTTCCTCCTTCCACAAACCACACCAAACTCTTTGACTACCCGCTGCAGTTTCTCATCAGAATCCGCCACCAATGCTGTGTCATCAGCGAACAGCAACTGATTCAACTCCCAATCTCTACCATTCTTTCCTACTAAACCCAATCCTCTTCCCATAGTTCTCCTTTTCACCTCCCTCACCACACCATCCATAAACATATTAAACAGCCATGGTGACATTACACAACCCTGTCGCAAACCTACCTTTACCTCAAACCATTCACTCAACTCACCATTTCCTACTCTCACACATGCTCTGCTCCCTTCATAAAAACTCTTCACTGCTTCTAACAAATTTCCTCCAATTTCATAAATCCTTAACACCTTCCACATTGCTTCAACGGTCCACACGATCATATGCTTTTTCCAAGTCCATAAAAGCCCAAAATATCTCCTTATGCTTCTCTAAATACTTCTCGCATAACTGTCTTACTGCAAACATCTGATCCACGCACCCTCTTCCCCTCCTAAAACCGCACTGTTCTTCTCCTATTGCAACTTCCGTACACTTTATTATCCTCTCTATCAACACCCTGCCATACAGCTTTCCAACCACTGACAATAAACTAATACCTCTATAACTTGAACACTCCTGCCGATCTCCCTTCCCCTTGTACAACGGCACAATGCATGCACTCTTCCAGTCTATTGGTACCATTGACACAGCAAAGCACACATTGAAAAGTCTCACCAACCAATCTATTATCACATCTCCACCCTTCTTTATACACTCCACAGCAATACCATCCAAACCTTCTGCTTTTCCCGCTCTCATTTGTTTCACTGCTTCTTTCACCTCATTTTCCTCAATCCTTTCATTCATTCCCTGCCACCTGGGTGGCCTGGGTAACCTATCTCCATCCACCTCTGCTTCAATCACTGCTTCTCTTCCATCTCTTGTATTTAACAAAGATTCAAAATACTCGGCATATCTTTTCCTCACTTCAACTGGTTCCACTAGTAATTCTCCATTTTCATCTTTCACTGACTCTTCCCTCTTTTGTCCTCCTTTCCTTACTTTATTTACCTCCTTCCAGAACATCTTCTTTCGTTCTTCAAAATTCTCACTCAGCCTTTGGCCCCACCTTTCGTTTGCATCTTTTTTTCGCTTCTCTAATTTTCCGTTTTGCCTCTCTCCTTTTCTCCTTGTACCTCTCCCATACCTCAACACTACCATCCTGTAAAACCCTCTCAAAACACTGTCTCTTCTCCTCAACTGCCTTTCTCACCGTATCATTCCACCACTCGCTTCCCTTCCTGATACCTCTGCCTCCTACTTTCCTTTTGCCGCATACTACCTCCATTTCACTAGACAAAATACCTAGGAGTAATTCCGAGATTAATTATGAAATTACACTAGACAGCCCCATAACTCACTGAGATCCACATTGCTATTTTATTGATGTACCAACTCCCTAATGTTAACATAATTTAGGGAAACTTGTAAAAAGAGAAGACGCCTATCTTCGTTCCCCCCATTTTTAGCAGTTAGCTATACATAACCTCATGTTGCATTGTTCGTCTGTCAATTTGTGTCCCTTGCCAGTTCTTGTATTGATTTATGCCTGTTGATTTAGATAAGTTAATTACGAGTTATGTAACAACCTTTAACCACGACTCTATACACCCGATAACCCTATGCCAGTTATTGTATTGATTTAGGCCTGTTAATTCGGATAAACTCACTATGACCAATCTGCAGACGATTATCAGGAGAGATGCAGGAAAGCTACCTCGTATCTCTCTCCATGACGAGTATAGATAATATGTACCCCCGTGCTCAGTTGCCCCTTGCCTTGTTCTTCTAGTAACTAAGTGTATATATAATATTAACCGGAGTATGCCACCAGTATTGATACGACATAGCGGCACTGTCCTTGAGTCGTATTGTGCCACGTGCATACCAAACCGGTTTTCATCATCTTATTAGGACGACGTCTATAATGCCGTCGTTTATGCATGTATTCACTCCTTAGGGTAACTATCTGTTATCCACGATGTTTTCTCTTTTCCACTTAACTCCGCATGTTACACGCCTCTTAAAAAACCCAGTCTTTAATATAAACCACATGACTTTCCTCCTAGACATTCTTGATGTACCAACTAAGTATGTATTTCATTAGATAACCACCTTGTGGGTTATAGTACTTTCATTTGTGTAGGTGCGAAGGCGAGCTCAAAACGCCTTCGATTTCCAGTCCACAACGAACCCGATCATGATTATGTCACCCCTATAATTAATTATGTAATCCACATACCAACCCCATGCTCAGCTGTTCCTTTCTTTTGTAGTAACTAAGTATATAGATATGTACCCCCGTGCTCAGTTGCCCCTTGTCTTGTTTTCTAGTAACTAAGTATATATATATTAACCGGAGTATGCCCACGATATTGATACGACACTGTCCTAGTGTCGTATTGTGCCACGTGCATACCAACCCGGTTTCATCATCTTATTAGGACGACGGCTATAATGTCGTCATTCATGCATATTCAGTCCTTAGGTTAATTATCTTTTATCCGCCATTGTGTTCCTCTCTTCCATTTACTTTTCCACAATTGTTATACGTCTTCCAATCACCTCCTCCGTATCCACAATCCACACTACTCTGTTTTGCTTCGTGACCCTATGCTCAGTGGTAACCTGTTTTGGGTCATCCTGTCCTCTTATCCTTCACGCCCCGCTGCACACACCACCCTACCTGTTCGATCGTAGGGAAATGCCACCCCTATGTCCAGCGCATTAAAGGTCACTGCCCTAGGTCACGAGCGGCGCGGCGCCTAGCCTCAAACCACCCCCTTTACAATTCACAACCCTCCCCCTGTAAAGACGCTATAAATTTACGTTATAACATGCCGATTCAGTTCGTTCACTAACCTCAACAAATGGAAGGTAAGGACCTATCCTTGTACCCCCCTTAACTATCCTCTAACTCCCTAGCCCCACTCACAACCTGAACCAGAACAATAGCCGGCGCGAGACTAGGACGATCCCCTCTCGTCCCCCCTTAAAAATGTAAATTTCCCCATGACTTGCATTTTCACAAAACCACTATTCTTAACACCCACGAGTGATCCTCGTACATGAAAACTAGATGTAGTGATCAACCCTAACTAGGAAGATACCTCCTGACAACCTGAACTCATATCTCAAACCAATTAACGTAAGAACTCTCGATAACCATATTCAGGGAGCGGCCTGCCCCCCGACCCCACGGGGACCCCACCGACCCCCGCGGAGAATTACCCTGACCCGCGCAAGCCAGCAAATTCTTGCCAGACAACAGGTGAGTTTCCAACAGGTTATGACCTACAAATCTAAATACCTATCCAAATGCCATCCTATCCTATCCTTAACCAAAACCAAAATCTTCCTTATCCCATCCTAGATTACGAATAGCATGTCAGCTAGACCAGAGAAGGATATTTAGGTGAATTGATGAATAATACCTCCCAGCCTATTCACGTAGGGCGCCAGCAAAGTAGTCCCTAAAAACCTTCACCAAATCCGCCTAAATAACTCTACTAGTACCTCATACTAGAGTTAAGATATCCACGATCATAAATCAGATAACAAGTTACTTACCGCCACATTAAAGACCCCCTCCCTAACCTCCTAAGTTCACCAGAATAAATTAACTACTTTCATAGCACTGACATCCAATACTTCTAGAACATTCCTGAAGCTTCCTTGACCTGCCTATAAATAAGACACAGAGACAACAGTCGGGCAGTTGAATATTAGAGCCCAAAAGCAACGGCTGGCCACACTGTGTTGGCGTCTAGTTTTCCCTCCCCCCCCCTCAAGATTCACGATAATTCGGCGTTCCGTAATCTGTGCAACTCGGTGAGGAAGTGAATTAACCCTTTACGAATGATTTATTACGATCGGGAGTACCGGCCGTAATATTATATTGGTAGACAACAAATTCACAAATTATTGATTGTTTCATTAACTTCTGATAGTGCTCCATCCGCTACTTGAGTTACGAACGATCATAACTCATAACTGATCTAAGGCAGAAAGATCTTGTTATGTTAGAAGGGATTATGCGAGAAACTCTTGAGTGAGGACTCTGCAAGAATAACTCCTTGGCAACAATCAACTGTCTTACCCCATCAGCAATTGTTGCCAAAAAGAGGTGCACAACCGCCCGCAAGAAGCCCATCTGCAAAACCTTCTCTACACTACCGGACAGCTTGGACGGCCCCAGAGCTACTGTTAACCCCCAACATCACTAACGCAAGATAACCAGGAAAACTCTATCACAGTGTTACTTCACAAAGTACCAGTGTTACGGTGCTATTAACTCAACCATCCAGTGTATTCGATTATGTCTCAACTTTATCTGATGTTATGAAACAGGTGATTAGTATGCTAGTATGTGTTAGTATAATCAGTGAAATTTAGCTTAGGCGAACTGACTCCCGTAATTATTCTTGCCATCAGGTTTAACCTGATTCGCCCTCACTGATATTTTCGGCCCGAAGTATCACCTAGACAAGTGAACATCCTAGACCAGTGCAACTAGTTACAGTTATCCCTTTACGTTAATTCTTGGGCAATAACCACATTACTTATACTTTCATCCTTGATTAAGAGTCATATTACCAGAGAGAGTTAACAAAGCGAAATACCTAACCTGTGTGATTCATGTACCCTACGTATCATAAAGCAATGTGATCAGAAGAATAATGCCTGAACGTTGGAAGTGGGAAGTATGTCTCTATCCAAATCCGCGATAAGTGCTGGAAGATTGTAATAAGTCCAATAACCTACCTGAGTGCTCCAACATCTATTGTTCGTGGAATTCTATTACGTACCTTCTTCTACCTGAGTGTTATTGAGAATAAAGCTGTATTACAAACCATTTATCCGAGATTATCTATGTCCTCTGTTGATTCTCTTTATGTATTTTGCAAGAAATCCAATAACCCAGTCTTGCAGAACTCACCTATACCAAGTTAAACCTGTATAAAATCAGGGCATAACACGGAGTATAGACTTTTCCGAAAGAACTGTGTGTGTGTGTGTGTGTGTGCCTATTGACCTAACCTCACTTAAAGGTGTGAAGAACTTAATTAACCGACTCCATCTACATCCAGCCTTTTTGTGGTCTACTTTATTTTGTATCTGTTCTATTATTTATGTATGTTGATTAATATGTTTCATTTAGGATGAATCGTGCGTCTTATGAATTATATATTTTGTTGTGGAAGAGGCTCAGCATCCCCTTTCCATTAAACTAACACAAGGACGTACAGTGATAGACAGTGACCCTCTTCCCAATATTTAGAAATGCGATTTTGACGTTTAAACAGTATGTTTTAATCAATATATATAAATATATTCTATGTGAATGAGGGACACAAAAGGCATACCTGCCTGCAACGAGTGCCTCCCCCAGAGTTGAAAGAGTGACAGGGCCAAAATCAAGGGACGTTCGAGCTAAAATGCCTGGACACATGAAGTTTGAAGCAATTTAACCCCTTGAAGCTCTGACGCGTTTTAGCAGTGTATTTGTGGCTATCATTAGACGATTTTATGAAGCTTAGGAAGGATCTGTGGGTATTAAAAGGGTAAAAACTCTCAATCAACCCTCTGACTTCCATATACCCTTCATAATCTGAATAAAATCTTCTAATAATTACCAGAAAACAAAACAGAAATGCGTATTGGAGCTTGAAAGGGTTAAGTCATAGGAAGAGGGAAAGAATGATTCTGGGAGAGAGTTTCAGAGGTCAGCAGTTGAATAGAAGAAAGTCTGAGAATAGCGTTTCACTCTTGGGTTGAAGAGTTGCACAGAGTAGGGGTGGGATTGTGTTGCAAGGCGGGTACTATGTACCCTACGTAGAGGTGATATATATATATGTCCAGGCATTTCAGCTCGAACGTCCCTTGATTTCGGCCCTGCCACTCTTTGAAATCTGGGGGAGGCACTCGCTGCAGGCAGTTATGCCTTTTGTCTCCCTCATTCACATAGACAAAAAAAAAAAAAATATATATATATATATATATATATATACACAGTATTGTTATACCAGGTTTTTACCAGGTTTTTAGATTGGATTTGGTAGGTTCTACTTAACTGGATAATTCAAAATCACACAACACATGCACAGAAGAAACAAAAGGCAACATATAACACTGAGTATATTTATGAATTTTTTTATTTATATACTCCTAAGGTTTACAATACTAATGCTTATACGTGAATAAATAGTTAAAACATAAATATGCCGAGCACGGACGAGGATCCCCAATGGGACTAGGAATATTAGCTGTATCTATCATGAATTTACTCACACAATATACAGTATATAGGAACTCTCATAAGAACCTAGATCAACATCAGAGTCAAAATGCAGGACTCTGTCGTATTTACCTACTCACTGGGGAATATAAATAGAGTTGATATTTGTGGACTTTAACTTATTATGACACCTTTCGCACTGGTGTAATTTTAGGCAGAGTCAATACTTGGGGACTGTCGTGTTTGGCTAATCACTCGGGTAGCCTACACTGGGGTAAAACATATTGCTTTATAACTAAAATGCCCCAGAACGAGAAGCCCACCATAGAAGCCACGAGCGAACACCACAGAAACACCCGAAAGAAAGGTCCACAGAACGAAAGGACCAGCTGACCGAGCCAACCAGTTCAGACAGGCCCAAGCCCGCAGGGCTAAGCAGCTCCAAACCACACCTGCCTACCCCTTCTAAACACTGACCTTTCCCACACCTCACAATTACACTACCCCTCGTGTCCTACACCTCTACCTACATGATGACGAACATAAATACACCTTAAAGTTAATACACCCATGCTCTGTCCCTAAGTTTAGGATATTAATATCAACATACCCTAAAATACCTTGTCTTGCCAGACTAAGTTTCTGAAGACCAATCGCCCCCATAAATCTATGTATTCAATCCTTAGGTTAGTTATTAATATCAACATACCCCAAAATACCTTGTCTTGCCAGACTAAGTTTCTGAAGACCAATCGCCCCCATAAATCTATGTATTCAATCCTTAGGTTAGTTATCTTTATCCGCCATTGTGTTCATTTTTTCCATTTACTTTTCCACAATTGTTATACGTCTTCCACTCACCTCCTTCGTATCCACAGTCCACACTACTCCATTTTGCTTCGTGTCCTACACCTCTTACCCGCCAGACTCTACCTACATGATGATGAACAGGAATACACATTCATATTAAAACACCCATGCCCTGTCCTTAGGTTGAGCCAATGCCAACCAGTCAGACAGCCATAAATCTATGTATGTTCTTCCATCCGAGAAGTAGTATGTTAAAACCCCATGTCCTAATTGATAAGAAACTAAGATACCCACGGGTACACCAGTGATATAGAACCATTGCCCCCGTAAGACCTAGACAGCCATGACTACAGATGTTAGCCACCATGCTATAACTTATGGTGGGTTCACACATTCACGTATATTGCTCCCGTCAGCTCCCGTCTGTTGTAAACGAAGGTATATTGGTAGTTGGCAACCGATTACGTAAAACGTAAGGGCATAATACGCAAAACGTAAATGAAATTGCGGCCAGTCGGGGGGGTACTCACGCATGGCGCGAGTAGAAACGAGTAGCCCACGTGGGTCGGGAATGTTGTGGGTGCGGCCAAGGCCGCTCGGTTGTTGAATCGAGTGGAATAAAAAACGTGGCTCGCCCTCACGTATGTCAAAAGACGGGAAAATTTACGACCGACCTGGCCACCACGGCCGTCTGACAGGAGCAGCCTCGTCAGACTTAGCAGCTACCCCGTCAGACGAGAGCTGCTCTCGTCAAATCGTAAAAAGTTCCAGTCGAACGTGGAAGTATACGTTAGTTAGGCCGCATCTGGCAGAACCGCCGCACTGCGGGTTGGCGGGAAGACGCGGCACCGTTGTACGGTGGGACAACGGGACCAGTGGGGGACCCTCCAGTCACACCTCTCACCACACCGGAGCAGCAACCAACAAGCCAACCCTGCCACCCTCTGCACCCTGCCGAAAACAAATCGTAGCAGCGAAACGACTGCACCTATGGCTTTCATATTTTTACCACATGTACCTTACCCTTTAGGCTACCCACCACAAAAATCCCAAATCCCTCCTCCCACCTACTCGCTGACTGTCGGTCCCGTCAGAAGGAAAAAAAAGGAAAATCTGTGGCGGCGAAACGACTGCACCAATCGGTTCCATATTTGTGTGACAAGTCTCTTACCCTTCTGCCTTCCCCCCACCACACCCCCAACCACCTCCCACCACCTACTTCTAGCGTATCCGTACGAAGAAAAGGAAAAAAAGGAAAATCCGTAGTGGCGAAACTACCTCACCAATCGGCTTCATATGTGTAACACAAGTC
Source organism: Paralithodes platypus (assembly GCA_032716605.1). Taxonomy (NCBI): domain Eukaryota; kingdom Metazoa; phylum Arthropoda; class Malacostraca; order Decapoda; family Lithodidae; genus Paralithodes; species Paralithodes platypus. Next base: position 17,832,516 of record CM064507.1, read on the forward strand.
AATTACCCTTCTACCTTCCCCCAACCAACCCCAAAACCACCCTCCCACCACCCTGCCACCCATACATTCCGATACCATAAAAGTCTCTGTAGTCTATAGTGTCTTTTCAGCTACTTTCGGGACCATCGGGGACCTGATTTCTGGGGAGGGGAGTGATTTTTTTACCATTATCCTTCCTTTCTCTCCCAACTTAATAGATTTAGCCAAAAAAACAAAAAAAAAACAAAAAAATCTGGCACTGGCAGAAGCACACCGTCAAAATTGGCTGGCACTCAGCGGGTTAAAGGTTACAAGGATGAATGGTCTCTCCTCTTAGGGAGTTCACAAAATTGAACTCCTCCAGGATGAATTCCTCGATGTTGTTCATGGTGCCGATGAAGGACTGGGAATGGGAATGGTGTGGCCATTCCTGCCCTTTTGTAGTTCCCAGATTCCAACCCAGACCTACGTGGTTGACAAAGACTGTCTTTGTCTGTGTTTGGTCAGACGGGGTGTGCCTACGATTGGCCAGAACCGGTCCAGGTACTACCTAACAAATCCCAAGACGTGCGGCCTCAGCTACGCTGGTCTTGAGGGGGCGTGGCATAGGCGTGGCCTGTGTTCCCGCAAATCGTGCAGCCCATGAGGTCGAACGGGGCTATGCTTACGCACGTCGCAAACACGTACGTAGTTCAATACGACTCCATTACGTCTGACGTAACACTGGCCACGTTACGCTACGTCTGTCGGGAAGTGCAATAGACGTGGAAGAACGGGCGTTCAACGGCAGGAACTACTCGCGTCTTTACATAAATTGGCGATACGCCGGACGGGAGCAATATACGTGAATGTGTGACCCCAGCATTAATGTTTACCCCAACCAGAGATTGTATAGATAACCTTTTTTTGTCCATTGTCTATCATAGTATCACGAAACAATAACGAAGTACCCCTACGAACTGCCGCTTTTCTTTGGTCTATATTTCATAGAAAACTCAGTTCCCAGGGACAACTAGACGTACAAGAAATCGTGTCAAATAATAGTGTCCATAACCCCTCGTATTGACGAGTAATAATACACCATGTTTTTCCCTACTTTATCCACAGTCAAGCACACACCTACAGTTAACCTCCTTCTCCCCCACAGCCCCACAGTCCACATGATTCTATCTTTTCCAGACTCATATACCACCCCATAGTTGCATCCCCCGGTAGCATTTGGCTAACGTACTTTCACTGTCCTTTCAAACCCCAATATCAACTGTAGCCTAATGCCACCCCCACGGCCGGAGACCTTAGGGTCAAATTTCCACGTAGCCCCCTGAACTCTCTCCCTCTCATTAACACCCCGCGCTCCTCGACTCTTTTCCGACCTAGCCTCTCCCTCATACCTCTTGAAGATCCTTGATTTTTCCGTTGCTAACGCTTTCCAACCTTTTATATATATACTCCTATCCAGCCTACCTTCCCTTAGTAGGCCGGAACAACATTAGAACTTTACTAACCCCTTGCATGTCATCTATTCCCTTACAACCCTTTCACAACCCTGCTCCCAATGATCGTCGGTGCGAGGCTAGCCGCCTCGCCAGTAACTAACTTCTATTGCCTTACTTCCAGATAAATGTGGCAGAGTTAGCAACCCAGTCTCCACCACATCCAGCAAACCATACAATTAACAACCAACTGATTAAAACCAGTTAGCCAAGGCACCTTCGGTTTTGGTATTAAGAACACCCACATCTGTCTCATAAACAGAGGGTTATTACAAACACTTGTGATATGGCAAGCCCCTAGCCACAGCCGCCGGACGACCATCCCAGAGAGAGGGGCGCCCAGCTACCCCTTTTTACCCACCCGAGGAGGGAGACCCCCACCCCTGCGGAGGTATACCTGACCCTTGTTTTGACTTCCGGGTCATTGCCAGGTAGCACAGGAATTCTTCCTATCAATGAACTAACCATGCATGACTAACACCTTTACTATCCTCTATTAACTCACAACAAACCATTAACCTTTCTTGCATACTCTGATAACTAAATTATTAGCACCTCAGCTATACCATAGAATGAAGATTGAACAATCTAAGAGAGACGCTCCTATCACAGCTGTCCCAATCCTCCTCGCAAAGTAGATCCAGTCTCCCTCCCCTCAATACTTCCAGTATAGCCAGAATAGTACCTCTTACTAAGGCTTAGTTATATCACAATATGAAGGCTCCCTATAGCCATGTGCCACAACAGTAATCACCACCTTACCTAGTCCTCATATCTATTGAGAGCTCAAATAATTCCATAAGACTCGAGATCCCTATGGCCTACAGGGTCCAAAACCGAGCCTATAAACCCAGCTCCAGCCCCCAGTAAAATCAGTTGAAAGATAGACACCAACCCAGGTTGGTCACCAGAGTTAACCTCGAGCTCTATCCTTGTTGGTTGCTGAGAATTGAGTTCCAGAGCTGGCAGACTCCGTGGCAGATTTGGATAGAAGGACCTGTCCACGTACTTGAGAACTTCCTACATATGGACCACCTGGACGGCCGCGGAACCAGTCGTTAGCCCCCAACATCACGGACGCAAGATAACCAGGACCAGACCAATCAAATACTACCCAAGATTCACTCTATCAGTACTACATTGTTACAGTGCTATTTAGAGATTCACTTATTAATATTTCTATGAAGTGGCTATATCTTTGCCCCAGTATAATTCATATATAACCATTCCATTAGGAAGTGCTAAGCGTATCAGTGTTCATTAATTAACAGGCAATATTAACTCTCGTAATTACCCAGATATTATTACATAGAAGTGAAACCCTAGTGATATCTGAATGTTCGCCCACTGATTTGCGTTCTATGTATTTCTGATACAAGAATATAAAACTTAGATCAGTACCCCCTGAGGTTACTAGAATTCCCGCGCTCTAAAATACGCGTGTCTAATCTAGTCTGTGAACTACTACTTGTGCACCAGAGCTACCAGTAATAAATCTAACAGTGAATATGAATCTATAAGTAACATTGATGGTCTCCAGTATATAAACTTGTGAATTAAAGCCAGTGATCAGAAGATTAATACCTGAACGTTGGAAGTGGGAGACTAGGCTCCATCCAGATCCACTTATGCTAGTGTTGTTCAATTCTATAATTTGTCTTGCACGAGTATTTCAGAAGTGGTATATCAATAAACGTGATCGTGTGTCTTGTTACCGTGTGTTTATTTTGTGTTCTCTATTCCTCATACCTTGTATTGTGCATGCAGCCTTATATACCCAGTCAGTTAGAACTCACATTACCCAAGTTAAACCTGTAGAAAAACAGGGCATAACATTGGCGGCAGCGGTGGTTCTTGATTCGGATAAAAGGTTGCATTACATTGCAAGTTTGGAACAGCCAGAACACGATAACATCATGGCGCACCGTTCTCACATTCCCATCCCACATTATGATGGAGAAACTTACGAGATCGAAACGTTCATGGACATAGCGAAACCCGTACTTGACTTAGTTTATACCACGGACGCAGAAAAGATAGCCGTGACATTAACGCACCTGGGAAAAGCCGTTTCCCTGGTTGCCTACCAAGTGCACCCTGCTCTCACATGGGACGAATTTTGCACAATAGTGATAGAGGCCATTAAGCCTTCGTTGGGCGTTTTTGTAGCCCACAACCGTCTCCAAGACACTAAATTCGAAGGCGATCTAGATGCCACAGTGAATAAGATCGCCCAACATATCAAAGTGTTTTTCCCCACATTGACCAGAATCCAGCAAGAACAGCAGATTCTGGTCAACCTTGTATCAAAATTGCCCTCAGCAGTAAAGGATCATTTCCGTGTGCACGATTTCGTCGGATATCAAAAAGATCTCATCACGATCCGACGTATTTTGGCCGTGCACACAGAAACACCCACCCAAATCGCTGTAATCAAGAGGTTCCCCACACACCCGCAGCACCTCGACAACCAAAACCCCAAGGCTCAAACCTTCAACTCCAAGAATGCCTACCCATCCTCATCCTTCCACAACAAACCTACCTACCCTTCCGGCAAGCCCCAACCCAGTAGGCCCCGGTTCCAACCTACCCAGCCACGCAGAATCTTCAACCGGAACAAAACCTACAACACCTACCAAAGTAAAAACCCTACCTTAGTAATTATCAACCCCTATGATTTCCCTGCCTGTAATGCTCAGTGTGCCCTCCATCAAATTCGTGACTCTGCCAAACCTCGCCCCTTTACTCCTCGCATTTCTGTAAATGAAGAGGAGTTGGGACAAGAGGAAGAAATGGAGGAAAGGCACACCGGAGAAATAGCCCCTATCATGACCTCAGAGGATACCGAGGAAACCCTGGAGGAGGTAGATACCGACTCCCAGGATTTTTAAAGTGCCCCCCGCCCAAGATGGCTTCGGCAGGGGACGCCATAACTGACCGCACTGCCCCCATTTATTACATGGCCAAAATCAAGGACATTCCTGTCCGCTTGTTAATCGACACGGGAGCTGCCAAGTCATGTTTGTTCAAGTCTTATTATGATCAACACCACCGACTATTTGGCCCCTTGTTAACCACCAAAGCAGAACTAATCTCAGCTGCTGATACTTACTTAAATCTCCTAGGAGACACTTTGCCCCTGTCAGTAACTACTCCTGCCCCCCATGCTCGTTGTTATCACACGTTCACAGTATTTTCCTCCCACTGTAAACATTACGATGGTTTCCTTGGACTTGACCTCCTTCAAAAACTCCAGGCCCAGGTTGACTGCGGCCAAAGGCTGATCTCATTAAAAAAAAAAATCCAACCCAAAGCCTCTGACAAACCAATCACGCAGAAACCCATTCACAAAAAGAAAAAACACCTTCCCCCTCAACAAACTCTGAGTCAGGGTTACTAAGTTGAAGCTAGCACTAAGGTAACTCCTAAACCCTCCCCTTGCCCCGAGTTCTCTCAAAATATCCCTCAATTCATTAAAAAAATGCCTCAACAAACGAAAGAAGACAAGTCCAAGCAACTCCCTCTCGGTAATCCCCTCAATTCTCGTAACTCTGTCCAGGATAAATCCTCCCATGTTTTCAGGACAGACTCTGATATATGTAACCATAATTCTATCAAATGTTTATGTACACATGTTTCCAGGGAAAATGCCGACCTATGTACCCAACAATGTTTCCCCCATGCCCCCAGAAATGGTCAGCTATCCCACAACCAACAAAATTTCCCTTGTGACAGTTTTCCGTCAGTAGCTCCCTTCCCCCCCCCCCCCCCCCCCCCCCCCCCCCCCCCCCCACACAATTCACACCCCTAGAAAACTTCACAACCCCACACTTGACTCGCCCTCTCATGACAAACAAACTCACCAGTCCCAGATAACCTCTAACCAGACCGTTACTGCCACCAAGAAAATTCCCCACATTCGTCCTGTTAACAACCCCAAATCAATACACCAGTACTCCACCAATAACCCATGTTCTACACCTAACTCTTCCACCACCAACCCTCCGCATTCCCACCAACAAATCCCGTTTCCTAACTCGCTCACCTCTCACCACCCTGACCCGCCCGCACGCGCCGTTAATCCTCCCCTCACGCGTGCCGACCGAGGGACACAACTATGTTCCCACCATGCCCCCAGAAATGTCCAGCTATTCCACACCCACCCCATCCCCCTTGTGACAGTTTTCCGTCAGAAGCTCCCTTCCACCCCCACACAATTCACACCCCTAGAAAACTTCAAAATCCCACACTTGACTCGCCCTCTCATGACAAACAAAACCACCAAATCCATATAAACTCCAAACAAACCGTCACTGCCACCGACAAAACTCCCCAAATTCGTCCTTCTAACAACCACCAATCCTTACATCAGTCCTCCACCAATAACCCATCTTCTATACCTCACGCTTCCCCCACCAACCCTCCACAGTCCCTCCAACAAATTCCGTTTTCTAACTCCCTCACACCGCGCCCCACTGATCCTCCCACACGCGCCGTTAATCCCCCCCTCACGCGTGACCCCCACCAAAGTGACCTTTCTCCCCTTATGCTTACCAAGCACCTGCTCGCCAGTCGATCCCCCACCATCATTAGCCCAGCTGTAGTTCAAGATAAATGCCAAATTCCCCCCCGCCATCAAAAATGGGTGAACCTTCGACCCATACCCCAAACTCACATGATATTTTCCCCCACTACCACGTCCACCAACCCCAATCGTTGCCTCTTACAACCCGCCATCATTTCCGCTCGCATCAACCACATTCTCGTGGCAAATATCTCTGAGGAATCCCTGACATTACCAAATGGTCTCATTATAGGAGACCTCGAACCTTTTGATGACCTCCCCATAGATTTTAATGACACCCCTACCAGCCTCCAATTGCCCCCTCTCCCGGACACATTATCCGACCACCAAAAACACGGCATGTACGACCTATTACTAGAGTTCAGTGACGTGTTTGCCCAACAACCCACCGAAATCGGACAGACCGATGTAGAACAACACATCATTAACACCACAGGCCCCCCCATACGACAACCATCCCGTAGAAAAAATCCCATACAACGTCAGGAAGAGGAACGCCAAGTCCAAGAGATGTTAGAGGCCGGTATTGCCACCCCGTCCATTAGTCCCTGGTCTTCCCCTGTTTTCCTAGTAAAAAAGAAAGATGGGTCAACCCGTTTTTGCGTCGATTACAGGAGGTTGAATGACGTAACCATTAAAGACGCTTCGCCATTACCCCGGATAGACGATTCCTTGACTCCCTATACGGATCCAGATGGTTCACTACCCTCGACTTGCAAGCAGGGTATTGGCAAGTGCCTATCAAGGCCGAGGACCAAGAGAAAACAGCATTTTCCACTAGTGGTGGCCACCACTACGAATTTAACGTCCTACCTTTTGGCCTCTGTAACGGACCCGCCACTTTCTCCCGTTTGATGGAAGCGGTATTACATGGCCTAACCTGGGAAACCTGCCTAGCCTATCTAGACGATATTATTGTGTACTCACCAACCTGGGAAGAACACCTCCTCAGGTTGAGACAAGTCCTTCAAAGAATCCGAGCCGCCGGGTTGAAATTAAAACCCTCAAAGTGCGAGATTGCCCGAAATAAGGTAGATTTCCTCGGCCACGTAATATCTGAACATGGTATTGCACCAGACCCAAAGAAACTTCAAGCCATACAAAACCAACCCCCACCCACCACCGTTAAAGGAGTACGTTCTTTTCTAGGTTTAGCCACATACTACAGACGTTTCGTCCCCCACTTTGCCACCATAGCCAGACCCCTCCACCAACTCACCCACAAAGACACCCCATTCACCTGGACACCTGAAAGAGACCTCGCTTTTAACACTTTGAAACAAAAGCTAATCCAAGCCCCTATTGTCGCTTTCCCTGATTACCATAAACCTTTCCGTCTTTATACCGACGTATCTCTGTACGCCATTGGTGCAGTTTTAGCTCAAGTCAGAGACGGAGAGGAACATGTGATAGCGTATGCCAGCTCCACCCTCAACCAAGCACAACAGAATTATGCAGCCACCAAGAGAGAGTGCTTAGGGATCATTTGGGCACTCAGCCACTTCCGGTCATTTGTGTTGGGCGCAAAACTCGATATAATAACTGACCATCAATCTTTGCAATGGCTGCGTAAGTGCGAAACCAACTCAGCCATTTTGGTACGTTGGAGGGAGACACTAGAGGACTACGATTTTACAAAACAGTATCGTCCAGGCAAACTTCACACCAATGCAGACGCCCTGTCACGTTTGCCAGTACCAAAAGACCCCCCCACCAACCTAGCCGCCTTACAAAACACTGAGCTTTTATCTACCCCCATCCACCAACATAATTCCACCTCAGCCCCCTCACTAATTCAATCTTGGGAAACAAGAATCAGACCACCCTGGATACCGTTAAATGTCTTCAGGAAACTGACTCGCTGGGGAGATCAACTTGCCACAGACTCCGGTCACATAGTCTTAGACCCCACCATTGCCCACGACTACATGATTGCCATCCACGAGGGAAACGGCATACACCTTGGACAAAAGAAGATGTTAAAAATCTTCACAGATCAATACTGGACCCCCAACCCCTCCAAAATTGCACAACGAGTGACAGAATCCTGCAAACCTTGTTTATTGGGGAAGAATAGATCACGCACCCCCGGCCCCGCTGGTACCATTTCTGCCAACAAACCGTTCCAAGTCCTATCCCTCGACATCATGGGCCCGTTTCCTTCTTACGCTGGCAACCGCTATATCGTCACATTTGTTGACGTATATTCAAATTTTTTAATAGCCTGCCCAGTTAAAGACCACACAGCCACCACAGTCGCCACACTGCTTTCCACAGAAGTGTTCCCTATATTCGGCCTTCCCCTTGCTCTTCTATCCGACAATGCCCCCGAGTTTAGTGGACACGTTTGGCACCAGTTCACCCAACAATGCGGTATTAAGATCAAACACTCATCCCCGTACTGGCCTCAAGGAAATGCTATATGCGAATGCAGCCATCGCACCATCAACAACCAGTTACGTACACAAATGATTGCTCTTAACACCTCAGACTGGCCATCACAACTAAAGATGATACAATGGGGCATGAACACCTGTCCCCGAGAAGACGGTATTTCCCCTCATGAACGTGTTTACGGCGTACCCCCCCTGCTACTGCCGTTCCATCATCACGTTCACCTCCCCTCCAACACCTCCACAATTGACCCATTGCAACATCTGCAATACACCCTCCATACCGCCCAAACCTATCAAGACACCAAAACGGATAACCCCGATGATAAAAACCCTTTCGCCATCCATGACACCGTAATGGTAGCCAACCTCCCTGTCACCAACAAATTAGGCCCTCGCTATGTCGGGCCCTACACCATCATACAAGTCCCAAATGCCTTTCAAGTCACCATCGAATATCACGGCGTGACTCGCACTTTCCGAACTAGATTCGTCCGAGCGTTTAAACCTCTAAAGCCACAAGACATTACCCCACCCCACACGTCCGACCCTGAATTAAACACCCCTACTAACCCTTCCACTCAGGCTATGAATATTCCCACACAAACCCCTAAGGACCTAAGCCCTCCGACACCGAACAGACAAATCATTCCTCAACATACCCCCCAAACTAACCTCCACAAACCCCAAGCCCCCACTATCACACCCTCCTTCACCATGACACCTTCTTTCACTTCTGATAGTCAAGTACCTCCCCAACTTATCCAAGTACGAAAACCTCCACCCACAACGGAAACCCTCCCGTCTAGCCCTGAGATACCTCCACCAGGCACCACAGTGAGAAAACCACCACCCCCACCCCAAACCAAGTACACACCCAACCGCACCACACAATCTACCTCAGTAACCTCATGCTACAACTTACGCTCACAACAAAAATCTTTTAACACCTCCAGAAAACACACCCTGCTAACCAAGTTCCGTAGGGCTGCCAGACCACTATCCTCCTCCTCCTCCTCCTCCTCCTCTTCTTCTTCTTCGTCGAATTCTCCTCCACAAAGGGAAAGAAGACGAATAATCACCAGTAAACTCCATAAACCCTCTAACTAAATTCCAGAAGTAACAACCCCCACCCCCCCACGAAAACACATACCTTCCTCTTCAACCTCATCCCCTCTCAACCTCCACCTCATTACCCAGAATGGCCTGCTAGATCTACCCCCGCACCAAACACCCATAAAACCGCCTACTTCCACCACCAGCAAATCACCGACCTCACCAAAGAACACACCCCACACACGTCCCTACCCCCAACCCTCCAACTTAAATCTCCACTCCCTACCCCCCTGTCTAGCCCCCCCCCGCATCCACCCCTTTCCCCTCCACTATCCCCGCAACCCCACCCACACATCAACCAACCTCCTCATCTCATCGAACCCCCAACCAACCCCCCCTAAAAAAATCCCCCCCACAAAGTCACCCCTGAGAGAACCCCCATACATATCCCCACCAAATCCTCTTCCATTCCGCCTACCACCCTCACCCAACAAAAACCTCCACACGCATCTACCTCTCAAATAACCCCCGATTTCGCCCCCAATAAATGCCCTTCACCTGTAAAACGTTCTTCCCCTCAATATAAAACATCGTCGAGCGACTCAAGTCCCACGACAAACATCTACCTTCCCACCAGGACCTCCAAAGGTAGAATAATCAACAGACCCATCAGATTTAAAGACAGTTATACAAAAACAACACCCCGTTCTGACACTAAAGACCCAAGCCACACAACACACACACCCCCTCCTTCTCACACACCTCCTTCACGCACCTTACCTAAACCGATATTGCGCATTGCCTCACTATATTTCCCCAGCCTACAACCTCACCCAAGAAAACCCCCAAAACCCCAGACTCATATCCCCCCTTCATCCCCAGCTCCGTTTTCAAGCGTTAATCCCTCCCCTTCAGTTAGTAACCCATTCACCACACTGAAGAGGCCTCCTGTCAGTCCCACACACCTCACTCGATACATGACCTCCACCATGAACAAATCCACACCCTTCGTCGCCCCCGTCCCGACCCCCACGGGGGAAAACTACAAACCATTCATACGAAAGGTTAAAGTAAAAACCCCCACAGGACGCTTAGCCCGTCTACAACGCCCACATCAAGCCCGGGCAACCGCCCTCCACAACACAGAGGACACATTCCTACAGGTATACATTGACCTGCAAAAGAAACCTGACCCTCGCTCTCTTGCTTGGTGGGACCTTCTAAATACCCTCAAAATGACCCACCATGACTATGCTTCTTTTTACTTCACCCTTGAGGCTCGGGGACGAGCCTACAATGAAGGAGAGGGAAGTAAAATGCCCCAGAACGAGAAGCCCACCACAGAAGCCACGAGCGAACACCACACAGAAACACCCGAAAGAAAGGTCCACAGAACGAAAGGACCAGCTGACCGAGCCAACCAGTTCAGACAGGCCCAAGCCCGCAGGGCTAAGCAGCTCCAAACCACACCTGCCTACCCCTTCTAAACACTGACCTTTCCCACACCTCACATACACTACCCCTCGTGTCCTACACCTCTATCTACATGATGACGAACATAAATACACCTTAAAGTTAATACACCCATGCTCTGTCCCTAAGTTTAGGATATTAATATCAACATACCCTAAAATACCTTGTCTTGCCAGACTAAGTTTCTGAAGACCAATCGCCCCCATAAATCTATGTATTCAATCCTTAGGTTAGTTATTAATATCAACATACCCTAAACTACCTTGTCTTGCCAGACTAAGTTTCTGAAGACCAATCGCCCCCATAAATCTATGTATTCAATCCTTAGGTTAGTTATTAATATCAACATACCCTAAAATACCTTGTCTTGCCAGACTAAGTTTTTGAAGACCAATCGCCCCCATAAATCTATGTATTCAATCCTTAGGTTAGTTATCTTTATCCGCCATTGTGTTCATCTTTTCCATTTACTTTTCCACAATTGTTATACGTCTTCCACTCACCTCCTTCGTATCCACAGTCCACACTACTCCATTTTGCTTCGTGTCCTACACTTCTTACCCGCCAGACTCTACCTACATGATGATGAGCAGGAATACACATTCATATTAAAACACCCATGCCCTGTCCCTAGGTTGAGCCAATGCCAACCAGTCAGACAGCCATAAATCTATGTATGTTCTTCCATCCGAGAAGTAGTATGTTAAAACCCCATGTCCTAATTGATAAGAAACTAAGATACCCACGGGTACACCAGTGATATAGAACCATTGCCCCCGTAAGACCTAGACAGCCATGACTACAGATGTTAGCCACCATGCTATAACTTAATGCTTACCCCAACCAGAGATTGTATAGATAACCATTTTTTTTGTCCATTGTCTATCATAGTATCACGAAACAATAATGAAGTACCCCTACGAACTGCCGCTTTTCTTTGGTCTATATTTCATAGAAAACGCAGTTCCCAGGGACAACTAAACGTACAAGAAATTGTGTCAAATAATAGTGTCCATAACCCCTCGTATTGACGAGTAATAATACACCATGTTTTTCCCTACTTTATCCACAGTCAAGCACAAACCTACAGTTAACCTCCTTCTCCCCCACAGCCCACATGATTCTATCTTTTCCAGACTCATATACCACCCCATAGTTGCATCCCCCGGTAGCATTTGGCTAACGTACTTTCACTGTCCTTTCAAACTCCAATATCAACTGTAGCCTAATGCCACCCCCACGCCCGGAGACCTTAGGGTCAAATTTCCACGTAGCCCCCCTGAACTCTCTCCCTCTCATTAACACCCCGCGCTCCTCGACTCTTTTCCGTCCTAGCCTCTCCCTCATACCTCTTGAAGATCCTTGATTTTTCCGTTGCTAACGCTCTCCAACCTTTTATATATATACTCCTATCCAGCCTACCTTCCCTTAGTAGGCCGGAACAACATTAGAACTTTACTAACCCCTTGCATGTCATCTATTCCCTTACAACCCATTCACAACCCTGCACCCAATGATCGTCGTTGCGAGGCTAGCCGCCTCGCCAGTAACTAACTTCTATTGCCATACTTCCAGATAAATGTGGCAGAGTTAGCAACCCAGTCTCCACCACATCCAGCAAACCATACAATTAACAACCAACCGATTAAAACTAGCTAGCCAAGGCACCTTCGGTTTTGGTATTAAGAACACCCACATCTGTCTCATAAACAGAGGGTTATTACAAACACTTGTGATATGGCAAGCCCCTAGCCACAGCCGCCGGACGACCATCCCAGAGAGAGGGCGCCCAGCTACCCCTTTTTACCCACCCGAGGAGGGAGACCCCCACCCCTGTGGAGGTATACCTGACCCTTGTTTTGACTTCCGGGTCATTGCCAGGTAGCACAGGAATTCTTCCTATCGATGAACTAACCATGCATGACTAACACCTTTACTAACCTCTATTAACTCACAATAAACCCATTAACCTTTCTTGCATACTCTGATAACTAAATTAGCACCTCAGCTATACCATAGAATGAAGATTGAACAATCTAAGAGAGACGCTCCTATCACAGCTGTCCCAATCCTCCTCGCAAAGTAGATCCAGTCTCCCTCCCCTAAATACTTCCAGTATAGCCAAAATAGTACCTCTTACTAAGGCTCAGTTATATCGCATTATGAAGGCTCCATATAGCCATGTGCCACAACAGTAATCGCCACCTTACCTAGTTCCCGTATCAATTGAGAGCTCAAATAGTCCATCAAAACTCGAGATCCCTATGGCCTACAGGGTCCAAAACCGAGCCTATAAACCCAGCTCTAGCCCCCAGTAAAATCAGTTGGAAGATAGACACCAACCCCGGTTGGTCACCAGACTTAACCTCGAGCTCTATCCTTGTTGGTTGCTGATAATTGAGTTCCAGAGCTGGCAGACTCCGTGGCAGATTTGGATAGGAGGACCTGTCCACGTACTTGAGAACTTCCTACATATGGCCCACCTGGACGGCCGCGGAACCAGTCGTTAGCCCCCAACATCACGGACGCAAGATAACCAGGACCAGACCAATCAAATACTACCCAAGATTCACTCTATCAGTACTACAGTGTTACAGTACTATTTAGAGACTCACTTATTAATATTTCTACGAAGTGGCTATATCTTTGCCCCAGTATAATTCATATATAACCATTCCATTAGGAAGTGCTAAGCGTATCAGTGTTCATTAATTAACAGGCGATACTAACTCTCGTAATTAACCATATACCCAGATATTATTACATAGAAGTGAAACCCTAGTGATATCTGAATGTTCGCCCACTGATTTGCGTTCTATGTATTTCTGAGACAAGAATATAAAACTTAGATCAGTACCCCCTGAGTTTACTAGAATTCCCGTGCTCTAAAATACGCGTGTCTAATCTAGTCTGTGAACTACTACTTGTGCACCAGAGCTACCAGTAATAAATATAACAGTGAATATGAATCTATAAGTAACATTGATGGTCTCCAGTATATAAACTTGGAATTTAAACCAGTGATCAGAAGATTAATACCTGAACGTTGGAAGTGGGAGACTAGGCTCAATCCAGATCCACTTATGCTAGTGTTGTTCATTTCTATCATTTGCCTTGCACGAATATTCAGAAGTGTATATATCAATAAACGTAATCGTGTGTCTTGTTACCGTGTGTTTATTTTGTGTTCTCTATTCCTCATGTGACGTTAACCACTCCGTTAGAACCGCATGGCTTGTCCTACAGTGACTCGCTAGGATCGCCAGGGCAGTGGATGGGGCTACAGTTTATGTATTAGAGTGTGTTTTATTTCATATGAAAGCTCGTGTCATGGGCAGTCCAGAAAGGCTCTTTGTTTTCACCCATGTCAAGGCTTTATGTATTTAATTGTAAAGTATATGTTTTATCATTAACTAGTAATGATGGGATCTGGGAGAGAGAGAGAGAGAGTAGAACAGAGTGAGAGGGGCGCGCGCAGTGTTTTTGCCCCGCTCGATGACATCACGGCTGGCTGCCTCGTGGGGGTTGGTTGAGAGAGGTCCTTACCATGCTGCTAGCTCCCTTGCTAGTGGCTAGAGGACTTGTTACTGTTTTTTTCCCACGCGGCTCGACCTAGTCCCGGTATATATACAGGTTCCTCGCCACTCTCTCCCTCAGATCTGGTTTCTAGAACGCATCTATCTTATCCCTTGCTACCTGTCCCCTGTGCTGCACCTGAGAATCTTTTCCTCTGCCTATCTCTCTCATTTTCCATATCTTTCACCACCTTTTATTAATATTATACCCCCTCTGGTTAACTCTGCAAAATCAGCTTCATGCTGGCCAGTTGTATTGTGCGTTAAGGTCTGATATAACCCATGTATGTTAGTTGTTAAGATAAGTTGATCACGAAGCATTGGTTGGCATTTATATTGTTTAACCCGTACAGCCCCAGCGACGCGCCTGACGCGTCGGCGATGTATGTAACGCACAGCCCCAGAGACGCGCCTGGCGCGTCACCCTAATTGCGCCGACCGTAACCTCAGGTGTAGCCACTCAAGAGGGCTCAGATTTGTATGGGAACTGTGTACGTATCCCACGCAACCGTGCCGATGGTTGAAAACTCTCAAAGTCCACGTGCGTGTGCGCGAGCGCGCAATAACCTGTTTTTTTTTGGGATAATTGCCTTCAATTTTTTACTCATATAAAATCCGTTTTCGGGGGCTCTGTAGGACCATTTTTAAAGCTTTTTGAGCGGTTTTTCGTGGTTTTTCCTTCATTCCTAACCCATTCGCTATTGTTTCTGGAATAAAACCATTTTTTGAAAACCGGCCGGGTTCTGGTGCGCAAACATTACAAAACTAGCCGGGGCTCCACGGGTTAAGTACCGCTTCCTATAATTAGTAGTGTTCTGCTGGATTAGATAATGCTAGACTAGGGGTCTGATATTATAAGGTATTTTTTCCTATGAGTGCTGGCTTTAGGAAAAGGCTGCACGACATACCTGAGAACTGGAGTTGATTGGGTAAATTCTAGTCTGTGTGCCATTGAGAATAGAGCATGCACGAATGAGGGCTTTTTGCCTATACCATTCTGCACTGTTCTAAGCTCGTTGTTTGTCTTTGAGGTACGCCAGGAGAACGCTTAATACTTCGGTATTAAGGTTTCTCAAGAGAGCTACCCTTCCCTATAACGTAATATTTGACGCACAGACTTGAGATTTGCACTAGGCTATACGGCATGCCATGCGCACCAGTATCGTGTATCATTGACTCTAGCTAGACTTTATCAGTCACAGTAGACATTAAGTATATTAACCTAATTACTCTTTTTATGCATACTCGTTTATGATTACACAAGCATTTCGCAGCCTAGTTTGATGTATGGAGACACAAACGACTTAGGCTCTTTTTGTTGATAGGAATACTGCATTGTTGTGGCGATTATTACTGTTGTAGTGTTTAGGATATTCTTGGCTCCGACGGCATTATATATTCTGCCTTTTTGTGTGCATAGCCTGCACGAGCATTGTTCCGCTGCCTGCCTTTTTTGGGTTCCATTTCCGATACGAGCATCTTTATAGCATCTAACATTTAAAGAAGATTCCTTGTTGGTGTTGAAGGACTTTAGTGCACTTTCTTTCATGCAGGAGTGCCTGACATTTATTGATTAAAGTAACGTAAGCTGTAACTTCTCTTACCACCTTACTTTGCATACCATAACCAAGCACCTTCGGTTATAGGTAGTAATAGGCTGTTTTCACATAACATTAAGCCTAGAGTAGACGCACATTTATTGAGAGTTTGATAGCCTTTTATAGAACTCTGTGGAGTATTTGTGTTCTTTGTTCACTGGGAATATACATCAGAGGTTGGATCTAGCGCTTTCCGTTGTAGCATTTATGGATTTGGTGAACCTACATTTATTAGCAGGGAACATTTGTTGTTTTGGAGAATATTTTGCGGGGATCAGCAAGAATAATTTTTTTTGCAACATAGTATAGCCCTTGAGTATTTCCGAGAATTTTTGTGTGTATATTGAGGTATAAGAGTTTGGGGTACTTTTTTTCTGAATATTGAGGTGGGACATTTTTGTGAGCATCATGTCTTATACCGGATCAGAGGAGAATGGAGACACAGTACGTAATGTCGAAACTGAGGAACAGCAGCATGATGAAAGGGTTAATCGGGTGAACTGTGAGGAGGATGCTAGGATATTTTTGCAATGGCCTGTTACTGCCGAGTGGTTGGAGGGTATGGATCGGTACGGTCTTCAATGCCTGGCCACAGCTATCGGTCACGCGGTTACTAGCAGCATGACCAGGGATAACTTGATAACGTGTGTACTGGGCAGGGTGACTGGTGAGCGAGATGGGTTGAGTGCTCAGAGCCCTTCGGCCATGCTTCCCCTACACTCGACTCCCAGCCATCCCAGTGGTTTGCCGACCCCGGGTACGCTTCCACAGTTGGGTGGTGACTGGCAGGGTGGGTTTCCCCTGGGGGACCACCGGTAATTTCAAACATTGTAGCACCTTCACCTCCTCAAGGGTTATCTCCAGAATTATTTCTTCAGCTCGAATTAGCTAAGATCGAAGAGAGAAAGGCTATCAGGGTATGTGAGCTTCAGCTTCAGCATCAGCAGCAATTAGAATTAGCCAAGATAGATGAGAGAGCCAAGATAGAAGAGAGAAAAACTATCAGTCAGCAGCACATAGAGCTAGCAAAAATCCAAGCGGATTTAGAGTCGACTAGGTACTGTGCCGACATGGACGTAGAGAAGTCGCGAGTAGAGGCAACGGGACAGCGACTTGGGGCTGGTAACCGTGCTCATGATCAATCTCTCTCGCACTTATTGAAACTGGTTCCGGTGTTTGATGAGAGTGGTGTAACAGAATTTTTCGCACGCTTTGAGAAGAAGTGCCAGGAACACCAGTGGCCAGAGAATAAATGGGCAGCACTTGTATCCTCTAGATTAATAGGCAAGGGTCTTAAAGCCTACGATGCGTTACCTTTGGAGTCATGTATTGTGTATGAGGATCTCAAGGAGGCTGTCCTGAGGGATTACGAACTGCAACCAGAAACGTGCCGTTTGAAGTTCCGGGGTGTAACTAAGGGAAGAGATAGCACCTTTTTGGAACACGCCCGGGACTTGTCCGATGCTATGGGGAACTGGCTCCGATCTGAGGTCACAACATTTGATGAAATTAAGCAGTTAATGATGTTGGAGCAGTTCTTTAAGAGCACAGGCGGTGATCTAACTTTGAACTTGAAGGAGAAAAACCCAAGAACTCTAGTCGAAGCAGCAGAAATGGCTGATCGATGGCTGTCGTTGATTCGGGGTTGCGGGTCCTCACAGAAGTACGATGTAAGTGCTAAGGACCGTTATCCTCCCCCTCCCCGGAACAATGACACATTTAAACAGAAGAGCCATGAAACTAAAACTGAATCCAAACCTTAAACCACGCCGTATGTGAAAAGTCAGGGGCCTTTTACATCACAGTATAAGCCGAAACCAAAATTTATGTGTTTTAGTTGCCACCAGGAGGGTCATAAGGCAAATGAGTGCCCTAGTCGACCTCCTCCGGCAGCCGTGTCTTTTGCTCACGGCATTGGAGTGTTCAAGAGGACATCGGAGTTTGTTAGAGGCAATTCTTCCCAAGTAAATACACTGCCAGTGCAGAAGGATCCGGAAGGCTTATTCCCTGTCCGTGATGCCTTTAGTGACCACAGGGGACTCGGTTGTGTGGAGTGGGGGGGTAGAAGACATGAGGTGAGAATTTTGCGTGACACTGGGGCATCGCAAACACTGTTGAGAAATTTCACTGGTAAACCTGTCAATACGGCGCGGGTGGTTGTGGTTCAGGGAGTTAATGCGACAAGGTCATACCCGCTTGTAAGAATGAAGGTGGAAGTTGATGGTGTGACTCGTGATCTGGATGTAGGAATTGTGGAGAAGTTACCTGTTGGGGGCGTCGACCTCCTTCTTGGCAACGACTTTGCGGGGCCTACTTCTGAGGCTCCACCCTTAGTCGTTGTCGAGAAGCCGGCCGACGTGAGTAGGGAGGAGCAGGAGGGGGTTGAGAAGTGTCCGGTGCAGCCTATGGCGTGTGTTGTCACCGGAGATTCTGCATCCAGGGAGTCACATTCTGGTCAACAATCTTTAGATCAGCGGAGGAAGGGTACCGAGAAGGGGTTGAAAGTTGATGCGGTTGAGAGTTTAGTGTCAACAGACCTTCTCGGGGACTCATTATTAGGACCACATTTCGAGTCTGGAGAAGACCCAGTAACTGTTCCTGAAGGGGCAGAGGATGGGCTTAAAAAGACGAAAGAGTTGAAGGAGGACAGTGATGCACACTCGGGAGATGTAGCAACAAGGTACCCTGACGCGTACCCTATGAGAAATGGGTCGGCGAAGACGGTGGTCCGAAGCTTGCTAGTGTATTTTTCCCGGTATGGTTACCCGCAGGGGTTTCAGTCAGTCCAGGGACCCAACTTCACTTCTAGCCTCTTTGTCCAAGCAATGCCGCAGCATGGGATTGTTGGGGTTGTGTCATCTGTGTATCATCCGGAGAGCCAGGGTGTGTTAGAGCGATGGCACTCAGCCTTGAAATCTGTGCTTCGTTGTTGTTGCTTTGAGAGTGGGAAGGATTGGGATCTTGGCCTGCCATGTGTTTTGTTTGCTGTGCGGGAGGTACCTGGGGAAGGTTTGGGATTCAGCCCTGATGAGCTCGTCTTTGGACACCGTGTCAGAGGGCCTCTCCATATGGTTGAAGAAGTATGGGAGGGCGCAGAAAAACCTTGTTCTATGCTCAAGTGTGTCCTCAACAGTCGAGAACGGATGTTGCGCAGTCTGGAGTTGGCTGGCCGTAATTTGACTAGCTCTCAGGCCCTCAGGAAGGACAGGTACGACCTCAAGGTTGAACTCAGGGAGTTTCACGTGGGTCAGGAGGTGTTGATTCTACTGCCCCTTGTAGGTCACCCCTTATCCGCGAAGTACGCTGGTCCTTATAGGGTGGTGGAGGAGCTATCAGACCTGGATTACTTGGTAGCCACTCCAGACAGACGGAAGCGCAATCAGTTATGTCATGTTAATCTCGTGAAGGAGTATGGGAGGCACCCCCCTGAGCCTCTCACTGTGCCTGTGATGACGTTTAGCAGTCAAGGTGGAGAAGGAGAATGGGACAGTCAAGCTCAGGTGGAGGATAACTGGAAGGATGGGAAGTTCAAATGGGCGCCTGAGTGTGAGAAGGTGTTTAGAGAAGTAAAACACCTGTTGTGCACTCACCCGATCCTCAGGGCCCCTGACTTTAGCGTACCTTTCCAACTAGCAACGGAGGCTAGTGGTGTGGGGACTGGTGCCGTCCTTGTGGAAAAGGACGATGATGGGCTGGAGCATCCTGTTAGTTTCTGCTCGGAGAAGTACAATTCGGCCCAGGGGAGCTGCTCTGTTGTCGAGAAGGAGCTACTGGCTGTTGTGCTTGGGCATTTTGAGGTCTATGTTCCAGCCTATGGTCCGGTCGTTGTAGTTTACCCAGATCATCACCCTCTCAAGTTCTTGGACCAGTTTCACAATCGGAATATGAGGCTGACCAGGTGGTCACTAAGGTTATTGGTATATAACCTGGACATACGCCATATTGCCGGTTGTGACACCGTGGTTGCAGATTGTCTTTCAAGGGTATATGATCCTGGGTAGATTGACACACGGGTAGCCTCCTGCTTTAGTTTGCATAGTATTTTGCGCTTGGTGCTTGTTGGCTCGCGGTTGTAGCCCAGCGTATTGGGTCGTAAAGCAGGAGTTGAGCGTTTGGTATAGAAGAAAAAACTAGGCTTGCCCCTATAGTGCAGCCGAAATAAACAAATTAAAAACATAAAAATCAAATAAAAACTCTTTCTTTGATAGTTGAATTTTTTCAGTATGTTATAGCAGTAATTCTGAGTTGCACTCCTCTCAGAATGCTGGGCTAGAGATGCTCGCTCTTGAGGAGCATAACTACATATAATTTAACCTATTGTGTTGGGGAGGGTTATAATTTTGAAAAATGTTTTGTTGAAGAACTGTGCCAGATATTTTACTGCCGCTGGGTGATGGGAAGTGGAGATATAGCATGGGTTCTAACCATCAGATTTTTGTGAGCCTTGGGGCCTCTGAGAAAAATCTTGGGGGGGGTGTGACGTTAACCACTCCGTTAGAACCGCATGGCTTGTCCTACAGTGACTCGCTAGGATCGCCAGGGCAGTGGATGGGGCTACAGTTTATGTATTAGAGTGTGCTTTATTTCATATGAAAGCTCGTGTCATGGGCAGTCCAGAAAGGCTCTTTGTTTTCACCCATGTCAAGGCTTTATATATTTAATTGTAAAGTATATGTTTTATCATTAACTAGTAATGATGGGATCTGGGAGAGAGAGAGAGAGTAGAACAGAGTGAGAGGGGGGCGCGCAGTGTTTTTGCCCCGCTCGATGAAGTCACGGCTGGCTGCCTCGTGGGGGTTGGTTGAGAGAGGTCCTTACCATGCTGCTAGCTCCCTTGCTAGTGGCTAGAGGACTTGTTACTGTTTTTTTCCCACGCGGCTCGACCTAGTCCCGGTATATATACAGGTTCCTCGCCACTCTCTCCCTCAGATCTGGTTTCTAGAATGTATCTATCTTATCCCTTGCTACCTGTCCCCTGCTCTGCACCTGAGAATCTTTTCCTCTGCCTATCTCTCTCATTTTCCATATCTTTCACCACCTTTTATTAATATTATACCCCCTCTGGTTAACTCTGCAAAATCAGCTTCATGCTGGCCAGTTGTATTGTGCATTAAGGTCTGATATAACCTATGTATGTTAGTTGTTAAGATAAGTTGATCACAAAGCATTGGTTGGCATTTATATTGTTTAAGTACCGCTTCCTATAATTAGTAGTGTTCTGCTGGATTAGATAATGCTAGACTAGGGGTCTGATATTATAAGGTATTGTTTCCTATAAGTGCTGGCTTTAGGAAAAGGCTGCACGACATACCTGAGAACTGGAGTTGATTGGGTAAATTCTAGTCTGTGTGCCATTGAGAATAGAGCATGCACGAATGAGGGCTTTTTGCCTATACCATTCTGCACTGTTCTAAGCTCGTTGTTTGTCTTTGAGGTACGCCAGGAGAACGCTTAATACTTCGGTATTAAGGTTTCTCAAGAGAGCTACCCTTCCCTATAACGTAATATTTGACGCACAGACTTGAGATTTGCACTAGGCTATGCGTCATGCCATGCGCACCAGTATCTCGTATCATTGACTCTAGCTAGACTTTATCAGTCACAGTAGACATTAAGTATATTAACCTAATTACTCTTTTTATGCATACCCGTTTATGATTACACAAGCATTTCGCAGCCTAGTTTGATGTATGGAGACACAAACGACTTAGGCTCATTTTGTTGATAGGAATACTGCATTGTCGTGGCGATTATTATTGTTGTAGTGTTTAGGATATTCTTGGCTCCGACGGCATTATATATTCTGCCTTCTTGTGTGCATAGCCTGCACGAGCATTGTTCCGCTGCCTGCCTTTTTGGGTTCCATTTCCGATACGAGCATCTTTATAGCATCTAACATTTAAAGAAGATTCCTTGTTGGTGTTGAAGGACTTTAGTGCACTTTCTTTCATGCAGGAGTGCCTGACATTTATTGATTAAAGTAACGTAAGCTGTAACTTCTCTTACCACCTTACTTTGCATACCATAACCAAGCACCTTCGGTTATAGGTAGTAATAGGCTGTTTTCACATAACATTAAGCCTAGAGTAGACGCACATTTATTGAGAGTTTGATAGCCTATTATTGCATATAGAACTCTGTGGAGTATTTGTGTTCTTTGTTCACTGGGAATATACATCAGAGGTTGGATCTAGCGCTTTCCGTTGTAGCATTTATGCCATTACTAGTCCAATGAATAAGAGCCCTGATATATTTAAACCTCAGTCGTAACACTCATACCTTGTTTTGTGCATGCAGCCTTATATACCCAGTCAGTTAGAACTCACATTACCCAAGTTAATCCTGTAGAAAAACAGGGCATAACACTGGTAAACGACGCGGTAAACGACTCGGGAAAACGACTGGGGAAAACTAATCGGAAAACGACTCGGGAAAACGACTCGGGAAAACAACTCGGGAAAAACGACTCGAAAAAAACGACTCGAGAAAAACGACTAAAAATAAACGACTCGGGATAAACGACTCGAGAAAAGCGACTCGGGGAAACAACTCGGGAAAAACGACTCGAAAAAAAAGTCTCGGGAAAAACGACTCGAGAAAAAGACTCGAAAAAAACGACTCTGGAAAAACGACTCGAGAAAAACGAATCGAAAAACGCATGAGCTGAGGTATACGATTGAGGGAGAGTAGCCATTTGAATTTTCAGATTGCAGCACAGCAAAGTTGTCTGAAGGAGGGGTCCTCCTGCGGAACAGAAAGGCGAGAAGGCTCATCCCCTCTTCCTTGGAAGAAGCCAGAGACATGTGGCTTATCGTCACCCTCTTGCCTTCCCGCTTCTCAGCAGCATTTTTTTTGGTTGGCCATCACCACCTCATCCCAGATCCCAGAGTATCAGAGAAGTCCCTAGCCATCATCGAGAAATGATGGAGAGTCGCTTTTCGAAAAAATTTAGGCCCCGGTAAACGACGCGGTAAACGACTCGGGAAAACGACTCGGGAAAACGAATCGGAATACGACTCCGGAAAACGACTTGGGAAAACAACTCGGGAAAAACGACTCGAAAAACGACTCGAAAAAAACGACTCGAGAAAAACGACTCGGGAAAAACGACTAGAAAAAAACGACTCGGGAAAAACAACCCAGTGTTTATATATCCCAGGACGTAATAGTAGCCATTTGAATTTTCAGATTGGAACACAGCAAAGTTGTCTGAAGGAGGGGTCCTCCTGCGGAACAGAAAGGCGAGAGGGCTCATCCCCTCTTCCTTGGAAGAAGCCAGAGACATGTGGCTTATCGTCACCCTCTTGCCTTCCCGCTTCTCAGCAGCATTTTTTGGGTTGGTCATCACCACCTCGTCCCAGAGTATCAGAGAAGTCGCTAGCCATCATCAAGAAATGATGGAGAGTCGCTTTTCGATAAATTTAGGCCCCGGTAAACGACGCGGTAAACGACTCGAGAAAATGACTCGGGAAAACAACTCGGGAAAACGACTCGGGAAAACGACTTGGGAAAACGACTTGGGAAAAACGACTCGAAAAAAACGACTCGGGAAAAACGACTCGAGAAAAACGAGTCAAAAAAAAAAACGACTCGAAAAAACTACTCGGGAAAACGACTCGGGAAAAACGACTCGAAAGAAACGACTCGGGAAAAATGACTCGAGAAAAACGACTCGAAAAAAACGACTCGGGGAAAAACGACTCGAGAAAAAGACTCGAAAAACGCATGACCTTAGGTATACGATTGAGGGAGAGTAGCCATTTGAATTTTCAGATTGCAATACAGCAAAGTTGTCTGAAGGAGGGGTCCTCCTGCGGAACAGAAAGGCGAGAGGGCTCATCCCCTCTTCCTTGGAAGAAGCCAGAGACATGTGGCTTATCGTCACCCTCTTGCCTTCCCGCTCCTCAGCAGCATTTTTTTGGTTGGCCATCACCACCTCGTCCCAGAGTATCAGAGAAGTCCCTAGCCGTCATCGAGAAATGATGGAGAGTCGTTTTTCAAAAAATTTAGGCCCGGTAAACGACGCAGTTTACGACTGGGAAAACGACTCTGGGAAAACGACTCGGGAAAACGAATCGGAAAACGACTCCGGAAAACGAATCCGTAAAACGACTCGGGAAAAAAGACTCGAAAAAAACTACTGGGGAAAAACGACTCGAGAAAAACGACTCGGGAAAACGACTCTGGAAAAACGACTCGAAAAAAACGACTCTGGAAAAACGACTCGAGAAACGCATGAGCTTAGGTATTCGATTGAGGGAGGGTAGTGTGACGCTCCTGCATAGTAGCCACGTGCGGGCATGCGCGAGTGTCGGCTGCCCAGCCGTTTAGAAACCGGCTGGCGGCAGCCGGCCGGCCGGCTTTTCCTTAGTATATATCCTACGACAATGTAACTAATGTCTGGGATATTCTTATGTTGTTTCACAGCTTGAAGCTGCCCTTATTCTTAACCAACACATCTTAGTATATTTTATTCTCGATAGTAGATTGTTTCATTATAATATATAAGATGTAATTCTTGTGAGAGTGGGAGGAGACGAGCGGGAGAGAGAGACCGGCTGGGGGACGTTGCTTTGCGCGGTTTGCGGAATAGACTAGCTTGGGACGAGCCTGATGTTGCCATTTGATCGCAACGTTAGGCTTAGTTTCGACTCACGCAACGGGTAGAGGATTTTGACCCGGCAACTGTGTTGAGTGTTGCCAAGCATGGGATGTATTTCGCATGCCTAGGGTGGGGTCCAGACAGATTCAAGACTCAGAGCTCACCTCACTGTCGTACCCTTCGGACCCCCTTGATATCTATCCCTCTCAACCCCACTTAGAAACTTTCTCTCTTACTTTGTATACCTTCCTTCCGCTACTTCACCAATCTATTTAATTATCCCGTCCCCTTGATAGACCTTATATCTATTATTGTATTAACGACGAGCTCTCAGATAATTAGATAGGATTTTGGGCCTTATGCAGAGATGTAATTGTTAATGAGACCTAGGAAGCTTTTTTGTTGTCTCATATTTGGTGGTTTCATGCTTGCTAGTGTGTTCTTGTGGCAGGTGAGCAGGGGCTAGACCGGAGGGGAGTTTTTTTTGCGATCCTTTAAGTCAAGTCTGCAGGTGCGAGTCCTGTGGACCTGCACAACTTTACTAGGATACCCGTGGGAGTCTGGGGGCATTTTCTTGTCTGTGTGCCTGTGTGTCTAGTGTTGTGTTGTGTGAGGGCCCTTGCCTAGTCCACTCAGCACTGCCCTAGCACGTCTTGCGTTTTGTTTTAGGGTCGCCAGGAGAGAGTCAGATACTTGGGATCTGAGTCTCTCAAGAGAGCACCCTTTCAATTAGAGTAATTTGGCGCACAGACTTGGGAACGTCCCTAGGCTAGAGCAGGTGGCTCAGCCCGGGTATCCGAAGCCTATATCCTTCCGGCTAGACCTCTGCCACCTGGCAGATTAACAGCTAGCGGTTTATTATATCTGTATGCTTGTTATTGTGCCACAGTTTACCGTCTTTGTGAGCATTGTGAGTCAGGGTGTGGCTTAGAGACTCTGTCCGAGCAGGCTTGCCTGACTAAGAGTGAGAAGCACACCTGTATGTGGTTATGTTGCGAGTTGCTGCCTTTATTTAATTATACCTATGCCATTATACACTGTAGGTCCTATCACTAGTATTTATTCCTGCTTATCAGTTAAGAGATCTCTAAATCCGTAACTTACTTTCTTTGCTAAGCATCAGATCCTACCGTAGCCGCATGCAGTTTAGAAACCTGCATCTTGTCTACCGGTACGATGTTTTGAGGACTGATTGCTTTCACCTTCTTTCACGCAGGGGTGATTAGTTGTATTAATTAACGTAACGTTAAATGTACTTTCTTCTAGTTTGTTATTAAATTGTTTCTGCAATTTAATTCCGTTATCTATCTTTTCCTTGAAGCTTTAAGTCAACTTAATTGTGTGATCTTTTATATAGCCTGCTTGACTATCAGCAGTCTATAGTGCGTGCACCCTGTAACCGAGTCATAGGATATTTTGTTGTCCAGGCAGGATTCTGGACGGTTTAGGGTGGTTTGTTGCCTGGGTTTATAGATAAGGGTTGGATCTAGCGTTTTCCGTTGTTGCTTGTTGCCGCATACCTAGTCCAATAGAAAGAGCCCAGTGTTTATATATCCCAGGACGTAACAAATGGCGACCTTGCATAGGATTTACTGAACAGAGGAATATAGTGGTAATTTGTTTTGAGATTCCTTATGATTAGAGGAATACAGTGGACATAGTTTTTTTTTGGAGCAACCAATATAACACATTAAAGACTTTAAATAACATTAGTATATACATACTTGCATAGGAGATAAGGCACATTCTATAACCGTGATAATTACTGCAGTACACAAACATGTCTAATACATCAGAACACAGTGGTGGGTCAGGTCACGATACGGGCTCGGAGGGAGAAAGACCTGTGGAGTGGCTAGTCGATAGCGAGGAGGGTGCTAGAAGATTTTTAGAGGTGCCCCTTACCGCTGCCAGGGTGTTGAAGCTGAATAAGTATGGCTTAAAGTGTGTGGCAGGTCTTCAGGGTCACCAGGGTTTAAGTGGCATGAGGAAGGATCAGCTGAGGACTTTGATATTGGGTTTAGAAGGGAGAGACCTGGGTGGAGAGGCGACTGGGGGCAACGGTCCCCAGCCCCCCCTCCACTCTACCCCCATATCAAACGTCAGGGTGCCTGAATTTAGTACATACCCCCAAGTTGATGGTCAATGGCAGCGTGGAATTCAATCACAGGGACCCTCTCCATTAAATGCATCTTCCCCTCCTCAAGGGTTGACTCCAGATTTGTTGTTTCGGCTTGAGATGGCCAAGGTTGAGGCCGCCAAAAGACAGGTTAGTGTGCAGGCTGAGGTTGCTAGAGCTCAGGTTGAGGCTGCTAGAGCTCAGGCTGAGGCTGCAGAGAGAACAGCTATACGAGAGGCTGAACTGCAGGCAGAGTCTACTAGGTATCGGGCTGACAGGGAGCTGGAGAGATCTCGAGTGGAGGCAACAGGGCGAAATATTGGGGGAGGTAACAGACATCGGGACCAATCATTGTCGCACCTGCTTAAACTAGTTCCTGTGTTCGATGAATCATGTGTGACTGAGTTTTTTATGCGATTTGAGAAGAAGTGTCAGGAACACCAGTGGCCTCAGGAAAAGTGGGCAGCATTAGTTTCATCAAGACTCCTAGGAAAGGGGCTAAAAGCGTATGATGCACTACCTTTAGAGTCCTGTGTAGTTTATGATGAGCTAAAGAAGGCTGTGCTACTGGCCTATGAGTTACAACCAGAAACTTACCGCTTGAAGTTTCGGGGTGTTACTAAGGGCAAGGATAGTACCTTCCTAGAACACGCCCGGGACTTGTCTGATGCACTACGACATTGGCTGCGTTCCGAGAGGGCAGCTACTTTTGAGGAGTTGAGTGAGCTGGTTCTCTTGGAGCAGTTCTTTAAGTGCACAGGCGGGGACTTAACATTAAATATAAAGGAAACAAATCCTAGAACTCTCCAGGAGGCAGCAGAAATGGCTGACCGCCGACTGTCAATAATTCGAGGGTGCGAAGCAGCAGCTAGGAGTGAGTCGGGTCCAAAGGATTGTACCCCTCCCCCTCCCAAGAATTTTGATACACATAAATACACAAAACCATGTAGCACTGACAATAAAACTGAACATAAACCAAATACCGTCCCGTATAAGAAGTCTAATGGTACCTCCCACTCCCAAGGGAAACCAAAGAGTAAAGAGTGCTTTGCATGTCACAAGGAGGGTCACTTTGCAAATGCTTGTCCGAACAAGCCACCAAACAAGGTTGTGTCATTGGCCCGCAGCATAGGGGTGTCGCCTATATCTTCTGAGTTTGCCAAGGGTAGTTCGTCAGAGGTTGGGACACAGCCTGTGTTCAAGAGTCCGGAAGGCTCGAACCCTGTCCGCGACGTCTTTGGGGGTCATAGAGGGCATGGTTTTGTGAGGTGGGCTGGCGAAAGGCGAGGAGTTAAGCTATTGCGTGATACTGGGGCTTCTCAGACCTTGTTAAAGAACTTTACTGGTAGGCCGATTAACGCTGCTCGGGTGGTGGTAGTTCAGGGGATCAATGCTACGAAGTCCTACCCGCTGGTGCGGATGGAGCTGGAGGTGGGTGGTGTGGCGAAGGAACTGGATGTCGGAATTGTAGAGAACTTGCCTGTTGGGGGCGTCGACCTCCTCCTCGGCAACGACTTTGCGGTGCCTGCTTCTAAGGTTTCACCCTTGGTCGTTGCCGAGAAGGCGGCAGACGTTAGTAGGGAGGAACAGGAGTGGGTTGAGAAGTGTAGCGTACAAACTATGGCGTGTGTTGTGACGCGTTCTCAGACATCCGGAGCCTTGCAGCCACCACCTCAGTCTATCAAACCGCGGAGGAAAGGTCACAAGAAAACGGGAAGTGTTGGTCAATTGGAGAGTTTTGAGCCGGCAGTGTTTCTTGGTGACTCATTATTGGCACCTATGTTAGAGTCTGGAGAGGCCCCGGGGCCTGTCACCGCTAGTGCAGGTGCAGGGCAGGAAGAGACTGCGACAGCATCGTTATGCGCAGCGTGAGGAAAGGATGGCTCAGCGGGACATTGGCGGTGGAAATAAATTATTTAAGATGAACTTGGATAATCTGGCACCTGCTGATATATGTTCCTTGCAGCTGGAAGATCCTGAAGTCAGGGCGTGTGGTAATGGTGCTATCGAACTGGAGAGCGATGGGGATGCGCAGCCTGGTGATTTTTTCTTGTCTGAGGGGATCTTGTATCGGAGACATCAGGATTCCAAGAAAAAGTGGTATGGCGGGTCAGGATTAGTGGACCAGTTAGTAGTACCGATGGTGTGCCGTGAGAGCTTATTGAGATTAGCTCATGATGTGCCTTTGGCAGGGCACCTGGGGGCACGTAAGACGGAGGCAGCTCTCAGCAAGCTTTTCTGGTGGCCTGGGTTAAAGACGAGTGTCGTGTCATGGGTGTCACAGTGTCACACTTGTCAAGTTGTTGGGAAACCCAATCAGGTCATCCCGAGAGCCTCGTTACAACCCATCCCTGTCATTGGGCCGCCCTTCAGCAAGGTAGTTATCGATATGGTTGGCCCATTGCCCCCCACTAGTGCCGGCAATACATTTTTACTAACTGTAATGGATGTAGCAACACGGTATCCAGATGCTTACCCCATGCGCAATGGGATGGCTAAGACTGTTGTCAAAAACCTACTTGTCTATTTCTCTCGTTATGGCTACCCTCAGGAGATCCAGTCTGATCAGGGATCCAATTTTACTTCTGCTCTGTTTAAGCAGACCATGCAGCAACATGGGGTAGTGTCTGTGGTGTCATCTGCCTACCATCCCGAGAGTCAGGGAGTTTTGGAAAGGTGGCACTCGACTCTCAAGAGTATGTTGCGGTGTTATTGCATGGAAAATGGGAAGGACTGGGATCTAGGTCTCCCATATATTTTATTTGCTGCGAGAGAAGTACCTGGGGAGAGCTTGGGATTTAGCCCGAACGAGTTGGTTTTTGGACACAGGGTCAGGGGGCCCCTCCACATAGTCAAGGAGATCTGGGAGGGAGTCACAAAGCCATGCTCGCTTCTAAAGTATGTAGTTGAAAGCCGTGAGAGAATGCTAAAGAGCTTGGAGGTAGCAGGTCGGAACCTTAAGAGTTCACAAGCTCAGATGAAGGACAGATACGACCAGAAGGTGAAGCTGAGGGAGTTTGAAGTAGATCAGGAAGTACTGATACTACTGCCTCTGGTGGGACACCCCTTGTCTGCCAAGTATTCTGGTCCGTATCGGGTTGTAAGGAAGGTTTCTGATCTCGACTATTTAGTAGCTACTCCTGATCGTAAGAAAAAGAACCAACTTTGCCATGTAAATCTGATGAAAGAGTATGTGAGGCGCCCCTCCGAGCCTCTCACTGTCCCGGTGTTGATCTGCAGCGATCGTGGTGGAGAAGGAGGAAGGGACAGTCAAGCTGCGGGGGAGGATAATTGGGACTGTCATGTTTCCGCGGATCAGTGGGCGGGGAATTCTAGACAAGTGGCTCACGAGTTGATATTGCACCTGCCTGAGCAACAGCGTGTAGCTGTGCAGCACTTGTTTGATTCAAACCCAGCTGTTTTCGCGGAGCATCCTGGCCTCACTACTCAAGCGGTGCACGATGTCGATGTTGGGGACCACCCGCCCTTTAAATCAGTGCCATACCGTGTTCCCCCTATTAAATTACCAGCACTTAGGGAAGAGCTGGATTATATGCTGAAACGTGGGCTGATTTCTGAGGGTGCAGTAAGGTGGACTTCCCCCGTCACACTGCAGCCCAAACCAGATGGCAAGGTGCGGTTTTGTATAGATTTCCGCAGGTTGAATGGTTTAACCCCCACAAATGCCTACCCTCTCCCTCGCGTGGACGACAGTGTGGATAAGATAGGAAAGGCCAAGTTCCTCACTAAGATTGACCTTGTTAAGGGTTATTGGCAAGTGCCCTTGTCTGAGCGAGCGCGAGAGGTGTGTGGGTTTGTGGTGGACGGTGCCACATATCGTTGCCATGTTATGCCATACGGGCTGAAAAATGCCCCTGCAACGTTTCAGAAATTAATGAACGACATTGTAGCCGACATTCCCAACTGTACGGTGTACCTAGATGATGTCATAATATACGACGATGATTTTAACAGTCACTGTGCTCACATCGGACAGCTTTTTAATAAACTGAATGAAGCAGGTTTGGTGGTAAACCTGGGTAAGTGCGATTTTGTCAAAGCCACAGTTTTGTACCTGGGGTTCGAGGTGGGGATGGGTCAGGTGTGCCCTCCACAGACAAAGATCAAAGCCATCGATCAGTTTCCCCAGCCTACGACTAAGAAACAAATCATGCGGTTTCTAGGTATGATAGGCTATTATCGTCGCTTCATCAAAGGCTATTCGACTGTACTTGCACCTTTAACTGACTTATTATCTAAGGACAAGAAGTTCCGGTGGTCTCCTGAGTGTGCAGAGGCGTTTTCCTTGGTGAAACACCTGTTATGTACCCACCCCATACTCAGGGCCCCGGACTTCAGCAGACCTTTTCAGCTGGCGACTGATGCCAGTGGCGTAGGGGCTGGGGCTGTCTTGTTACAGACAGATGATGAAGGTATCGAACATCCAGTGAGTTTTTACAGTAAAAAATTCAATAGTGCACAAAGGAATTACTCTGTAATTGAAAAAGAACTCCTGGCGATAGTGCTGGCGCTCAGGCACTTCGATGTATATGTTCCGGCTTTCGGACCAGTCGTAGTGGTTTATACCGATCATCACCCTCTGAAATTCTTGAATCAGTTTCATAACCGGAATATGAGGCTGACCAGGTGGTCACTCATGCTTCAGGAGTATAATTTGGACATACGCCATATTGCCGGTTCTGATAACGTGATAGCGGATTGTCTATCAAGGGTGGATGATGTTGGTTAGACTGCTACAGGATTGAGGGTTGAGTGTGGAGGAAAATAGGCTGTCACTGTAGTTCAGCCGAAAAAACAAATTTAAAAAGCAAAAACCTTATAAAAACTCTTTATTTTTATAACGTGTAGAATTTTGTAGAAGATGTTAAGGCAGTATCTAAGTTGAATGTTTTCGCTTATTTTCGCTAAGTTAGTTGAACTTGCTCGGTGGAGTGCAACAGTCTTTAATTTTGTATATATAGTGCCTTGTGTCGCAACAGTGTGTGGTACTATGAGAAGCTTTCTGTTAGATATGAAGAACTTAGTCAAGTGTCTTATATCTTGGGGGAGGTGTGACGCTCCTGCATAGTAGCCACGTGCGGGCATGCGCGAGTGTCGGCTGCCCAGCCGTTTAGAAACCGGCTGGCGGCAGCCGGCCGGCCGGCTTTTCCTTAGTATATATCCTACGACAATGTAACTAATGTCTGGGATATTCTTATGTTGTTTCACAGCTTGAAGCTGCCCTTATTCTTAACCAACACAACTTAGTATATTTTATTCTCGATAGTTGATTGTTTCATTATAATATATAAGATGTAATTCTAGTGAGAGTGGGAGGAGACGAGCGGGAGAGAGAGACCGGCTGGGGGACGTTGCTTTGCGTGGGTTGCGGAATAGACTAGCTTGGGACGAGCCTGATGTTGCCATTTGATCGCAACGTTAGGCTTAGTTTCGACTCACGCAAGGGGTAGAGGATTTTGACCCGGCAACTGTGTTGAGTGTTGCCAAGCATGGGATGTATTTCGCATGCCTAGGGTGGGGTCCAGACAGATTCAAGACTCAGAGCTCACCTCACTGTCGTACACTTCGGATCCCCTTGATATCTATCCCTCTCAACCCCACTTCGAAACTTTCTCTCTTACTTTGTATACCTTCCTTCCACTACTTCACCAATCTATTTAATTATCCCATCCCCTTGATAGACCTTATATCTATTATTGTATTAACGACGAGCTCTCAGATAATTAGATAGGATTTTGGGCCTTATGCAGAGATGTAATTGTTAATGAGACCTAGGAAGCTTTTTTATTGTCTCATATTTGGTGGTTTCATGCTTGCTAGTGTGTTCTTGTGGCAGGTGAGCAGGGGCTAGACCGGAGGGGAGGTTTTTTTGCGATCCTTTAAGTAAAGTCTGCAGGTGCGAGTCCTGTGGACCTGCACAACTTTACTAGGATACCCGTGGGAGTCTGGGGGCATTTTCTTGTCTGTGTGCCTGTGTGTCTAGTGTTGTGTTGTGTGAGGGCCCTTGCCTAGTCCACTCAGCACTGCCCTAGCACGTCTTGCGTTTTGTTTTAGGGTCGCCAGGAGAGAGTCAGATACTTGGGATCTGAGTCTCTCAAGAGAGCACCCTTTCAATTAGAGTAATTTGGCGCACAGACTTGGGAACGTCCCTAGGCTAGAGCAGGTGGCTCAGCCCGGGTATCCGAAGCCTATATCCTTCCGGCTAGACCTCTGCCACCTGGCAGATTAACAGCTAGCGGTTTATTATATCTGTATGCTTGTTATTGTGCCACAGTTTACCGTCTTTGTGAGCATTGTGAGTCAGGGTGTGGCTTAGAGACTCTGTCCGAGCAGGCTTGCCTGACTAAGAGTGAGAAGCACACCTGTATGTGGTTATGTTGCGAGTTGCTGCCTTTATTTAATTATACCTATGCCATTATACACTGTAGGTCCTATCACTATTATTTATTCCTGCTTATCAGTTAAGAGTTCTCTAAATCCGTAACTTACTTTCTTTGCTAAGCATCAGATCCTACCGTAGCCGCATGCAGTTTAGAAACCTGCATCTTGTCTACCGGTACGATGTTTTGAGGACTGTTTGCTTTCACCTTCTTTCACGCAGGGGTGATTATTTGTATTAATTAACGTAACGTTAAATGTACTTTTTTCTAGTTTGTTATTAAATTGTTTCTTCAATTTAATTCCGTTATCTATCTTTTCCTTGAAGCTTTAAGTCCACTTAATTGTGTGATCTTTTATATAGCCTGCTTGACAATCAGCAGTCTATAGTGCGTGCACCCTGTAACCGAGTCATAGGATACTTTGTTGTCCAGGCAGGACTCTTGACGGTTTAGGGTGGTTTGTTGCCTGGGTTTATAGATAAGGGTTGGATCTAGCGTTTTCCGTTGTTGCTTGTTGCCGCATACCTAGTCCAATAGAAAGAGCCCAGTGTTTATATATCCCAGGACGTAACAAATGGCGACCTTGCATAGTATTTACTGAACAGAGGAATATAGTGGTCATTTGTTTTGAGATTCCTTATGATTAGAGGAATACAGTGGACATAGTTTTTTTTTGGAGCAACCAATATAACACATTAAAGACTTTAAATAACATTAGTATATACATACTTGCATAGGAGATAAGGCACATTCTATAACCGTGATAATTACTGCAGTACACAAACATGTCTAATACATCAGAACACAGTGGTGGGTCAGGTCACGATACGGGCTCGGAGGGAGAAAGACCTGTGGAGTGGCTAGTCGATAGCGAGGAGGGTGCTAGAAGATTTTTAGAGGTGCCCCTTACCGCTGCCAGGGTGTTGAAGCTGAATAAGTATGGCTTAAAGTGTGTGGCAGGTCTTCAGGGTCACCAGGGTTTAAGTGGCATGAGGAAGGATCAGCTGAGGACTTTGATATTGGGTTTAGAAGGGAGAGACCTGGGTGGAGAGGCGACTGGGGGCAACGGTCCCCAGCCCCCCCTCCACTCTACCCCCATATCAAACGTCAGGGTGCCTGAATTTAGTACATACCCCCAAGTTGATGGTCAATGGCAGCGTGGAATTCAATCACAGGGACCCTCTCCATTAAATGCATCTTCCCCTCCTCAAGGGTTGACTCCAGATTTGTTGTTTCGGCTTGAGATGGCCAAGGTTGAGGCCGCCAAAAGACAGGTTAGTGTGCAGGCTGAGGTTGCTAGAGCTCAGGTTGAGGCTGCTAGAGCTCAGGCTGAGGCTGCAGAGAGAACAGCTATACGAGAGGCTGAACTGCAGGCAGAGTCTACTAGGTATCGGGCTGACAGGGAGCTGGAGAGATCTCGAGTGGAGGCAACAGGGCGAAATATTGGGGGAGGTAACAGACATCGGGACCAATCATTGTCGCACCTGCTTAAACTAGTTCCTGTGTTCGATGAATCATGTGTGACTGAGTTTTTTATGCGATTTGAGAAGAAGTGTCAGGAACACCAGTGGCCTCAGGAAAAGTGGGCAGCATTAGTTTCATCAAGACTCCTAGGAAAGGGGCTAAAAGCGTATGATGCACTACCTTTAGAGTCCTGTGTAGTTTATGATGAGCTAAAGAAGGCTGTGCTACGGGCCTATGAGTTACAACCAGAAACTTACCGCTTGAAGTTTCGGGGTGTTACTAAGGGCAAGGATAGTACCTTCCTAGAACACGCCCGGGACTTGTCTGATGCACTACGACATTGGCTGCGTTCCGAGAGGGCAGCTACTTTTGAGGAGTTGAGTGAGCTGGTTCTCTTGGAGCAGTTCTTTAAGTGCACAGGCGGGGACTTAACATTAAATATAAAGGAAACAAATCCTAGAACTCTCCAGGAGGCAGCAGAAATGGCTGACCGCCGACTGTCATTAATTCGAGGGTGCGAAGCAGCAGCTAGGAGTGAGTCGGGTCCAAAGGATCGTACCCCTCCCCCTCCCAAGAATTTTGATACACATAAATACACAAAACCATGTAGCACTGACAATAAAACTGAACATAAACCAAATACCGTCCCGTATAAGAAGTCTAATGGTACCTCTCACTCCCAAGGGAAACCAAAGAGTAAAGAGTGCTTTGCATGTCACAAGCAGGGTCACTTTGCAAATGCTTGTCCGAACAAGCCACCAAACAAGGTTGTGTCATTGGCCCGCAGCATAGGGGTGTCGCCTATATCTTCTGAGTTTGCCAAGGGTAGTTCGTCAGAGGTTGGGACACAGCCTGTGTTCAAGAGTCCGGAAGGCTCGAACCCTGTCCGCGACGTCCTTGGGGGTCATAGAGGGCATGGTTTTGTGAGGTGGGCTGGCGAAAGGCGAGGAGTTAAGCTATTGCGTGATACTGGGGCTTCTCAGACCTTGTTAAAGAACTTTACTGGTAGGCCGATTAACGCTGCTCGGGTGGTGGTAGTTCAGGGGATCAATGCTACGAAGTCCTACCCGCTGGTGCGGATGGAGCTGGAGGTGGGTGGTGTGGCGAAGGAACTGGATGTCGGAATTGTAGAGAACTTGCCTGTTGGGGGCGTCGACCTCCTCCTCGGCAACGACTTTGCGGTGCCTGCTTCTAAGGTTTCACCCTTGGTCGTTGCCGAGAAGGCGGCAGACGTTAGTAGGGAGGAACAGGAGTGGGTTGAGAAGTGTAGTGTACAAACTATGGCGTGTGTTGTGACGCGTTCTCAGACATCCGGAGCCTTGCAGCCACCACCTCAGTCTATCAAACCGCGGAGGAAAGGTCACAAGAAAACGGGAAGTGTTGGTCAATTGGAGAGTTTTGAGCCGGCAGTGTTTCTTGGTGACTCATTATTGGCACCTATGTTAGAGTCTGGAGAGGCCCCGGGGCCTGTCACCTATAGTGCAGGTGCAGGGCAGGAAGAGACTGCGACAGCATCGTTATGCGCAGCGTGAGGAAAGGATGGCTCAGCGGGACATTGGCGGTGGAAATAAATTATTTAAGATGAACTTGGATAATCTGGCACCTGCTGATATATGTTCCTTGCAGCTGGAAGATCCTGAAGTCAGGGCGTGTGGTAATGGTGCTATCGAACTGGAGAGCGATGGGGATGCGCAGCCTGGTGATTTTTTCTTGTCCGAGGGGATCTTGTATCGGAGACATCAGGATCCCAAGAAAAAGTGGGATGGCGGGTCAGGATTAGTGGACCAGTTAGTAGTACCGAGGGTGTGCCGTGAGAGCTTATTGAGATTAGCTCATGATGTGCCTTTGGCAGGGCACCTGGGGGCACGTAAGACGGAGGCAGCTCTCAGCAAGCTTTTCTGGTGGCCTGGGTTAAAGGCGAGTGTCGTGTCATGGGTGTCACAGTGTTACACTTGTCAAGTTGTTGGGAAACCCAATCAGGTCATCCCGAGAGCCTCGTTACAACCCATCCCTGTCATTGGGCCGCCCTTCAGCAAGGTAGTTATCGATATGGTTGGCCCATTGCCCCCCACTAGTGCCGGCAATAAATTTTTACTAACTGTAATGGATGTAGCAACACGGTATCCAGATGCTTACCCCATGCGCAATGGGATGGCTAAGACTGTTGTCGAAAACCTACTTGTCTATTTCTCTCGTTATGGCTACCCTCAGGAGATCCAGTCTGATCAGGGATCCAATTTTACTTCTGCTCTGTTTAAGCAGACCATGCAGCAACAAGGGGTAGTGTCTGTGGTGTCATCTCCCTACTATCCCGAGAGTCAGGGAGTTTTGGAAAGGTGGCACTCGACTCTCAAGAGTATGTTGCGGTGTTATTGCATGGAGAATGGGAAGGACTGGGATCTAGGTCTCCCATATATTTTATTTGCTGCGAGAGAAGTACCGGGGGAGAGCTTGGGATTTAGCCCGAACGAGTTGGTTTTTGGACACAGGGTCAGGGGGCCCCTCCACCAATCGTAGTGGTTTATACCGATCATCACCCTCTGAAATTCTTGAATCAGTTTCATAACCGGAATATGAGGCTGACCAGGTGGTCACTCATGCTTCAGGAGTATAATTTGGACATACGCCATATTGCCGGTTCTGATAACGTGATAGCGGATTGTCTATCAAGGGTGGATGATGTTGGTTAGACTGCTACAGGATTGAGGGTTGAGTGTGGAGGAAAATAGGCTGTCACTGTAGTTCAGCCGAAATATACAAATTTAAAAAGCAAAAACCTTATAAAAACTCTTTATTTTTATAACGTGTAGAATTTTGTAGAAGATGTTGTGGCAGTATCTAAGTTGAATGTTTTCGCTTATTGTCGCTAAGTTAGTTGAACTTGCTCGGTGGAGTGCAACAGTCTTTATTTTTTTATATATAGTGCCTTGTGTCGCAACAGTGTGTGGTACTATGAGAAGCTTTCTGTTAGATATGAAGAACTTAGTCAAGTGTCTTATATCTTGGGGGAGGTGTGACGCTCCTGCATAGTAGCCACGTGCGGGCATGCGCGAGTGTCGGCTGCCCAGCCGTTTAGAAACCGGCTGGCGGCAGCCGGCCGGCCGGCTTTTCCTTAGTATATATCCTACGACAATGTAACTAATGTCTGGGATATTCTTATGTTGTTTCACAGCTTGAAGCTGCCCTTATTCTTAACCAACACATCTTAGTATATTTTATTCTCGATAGTTGATTGTTTCATTATAATATATAAGATGTAATTCTAGTGAGAGTGGGAGGAGACGAGTGGGAGAGAGAGACCGGCTGGGGGACGTTGCTTTGCGCGGGTTGCGGAATAGACTAGCTTGGGACGAGCCTGATGTTGCCATTTGATCGCAACGTTAGGCTTATTTTCGACTCACGCAAGGGGTAGAGGATTTTGACCCGGCAACTGTGTTGAGTGTTGCCAAGCATGGGATGTATTTTGCATGCCTAGGGTGGGGTCCAGACAGATTCAAGACTCAGAGCTCACCTCACTGTCGTACCCTTCGGACCCCCTTGATATCTATCCCTCTCAACCCCACTTAGAAACTTTCTCTCTTACTTTGTATACCTTCCTTCCACTACTTCACCAATCTATTTAGTTATCCCATCCCCTTGATAGACCTTATATCTATTATTGTATTAACGACGAGCTCTCAGATAATTAGATAGGATTTTGGGCCTTATGCAGAGATGTAATTGTTAATGAGACCTAGGAAGCTTTTTTGTTGTCTCATATTTGGTGGTTTCATGCTTGCAAGTGTGTTCTTGTGGCAGGTGAGCAGGGGCTAGACCGGAGGGGAGTTTTTTTTGCGATCCTTTAAGTAAAGTCTGCAGGTGCGAGTCCTGTGGACCTGCACAACTTTACTAGGATACCCGTGGGAGTCTGGGGGCATTTTCTTGTCTGTGTGCCTGTGTGTCTAGTGTTGTGTTGTGTGAGGGCCCTTGCCTAGTCCACTCAGCACTGCCCTAGCACGTCTTGCGTTTTGTTTTAGGGTCGCCAGGAGAGAGTCAGATACTTGGGATCTGAGTCTCTCAAGAGAGCACCCTTTCAATTAGAGTAATTTGGCGAACAGACTTGGGAACGTCCCTAGGCTAGAGCAGGTGGCTCAGCCCGGGTATCCGAAGCCTATATCCTTCCGGCTAGACCTCTGCCACCTGGCAGATTAACAGCTAGCGGTTTATTATATCTGTATGCTTGTTATTGTGCCACAGTTTACCGTCTTTGTGAGCATTGTGAGTCAGGGTGTGGCTTAGAGACTCTGTCTGAGCAGGCTTGCCTGACTAAGAGTGAGAAGCACACCTGTATGTGGTTATGTTGCGAGTTGCTGCCTTTATTTAATTATACCTATGCCATTATACACTGTAGGTCCTATCACTAGTATTTATTCCTGCTTATCAGTTAAGAGTTCTCTAAATCCGTAACTTACTTTCTTTGCTAAGCATCAGATCCTACCGTAGCCGCATGCAGTTTAGAAACCTGCATCTTGTCTACCGGTACGATGTTTTGAGGACTGTTTGCTTTCACCTTCTTTCACGCAGGGGTGATTAATTGTATTAATTAACGTAACGTAATGGTGATGGGCTGGTCTATCAGAGTGAGAGCTGAGCGATCTCTGCCATACCCATAGCTTTCTCTGACTGTTCCTTTTACTTATATATTTTCTAGATCTCAGGTGACGGCGTCTCTTCCGTGGATTGACCTCCCAATCTCCCAACCTAGAGGTTGGCAGATTGGAAGCCAAAGTGTCACATTTTTCCTTTGACCCTCAACTTTCTCTTCATAATTGCTGAGGGGAACAGGGCCCTGGGTGGGGCTTTGGTTTCCCGGGCGTTTCCGCGCCCTCCTTAGCTCCCTGCCATGGAGTGGCTTCGGTCACCCAGGCTTTATTGTGGTAGGCAGGGAGGGATCTGTGGGGACGCTCGGTTATGGCCTTGGCCTTGCTTGGGGCCTTGGGGCTGTTCGGCCAGACAGCCTGGGGAACAGCAACAACAACAACAACGTAACGTTAAATGTACTTTCTTCTAGTTTGTTATTAAATTGTTTCTTCAATTTAATTCCGTTATCTATCTTTTCCTTGAAGCTTTAAGTCCACTTAATTGTGTGATCTTTTATATAGCCTGCTTCACTATCAGCAGTCTATAGTGTGTGCACCCTGTAACCGAGTCATAGGATACTTTGTTGTCCAGGCAGGACTCTTGACGGTTTAGGGTGGTTTGTTGCCTGGGTTTATAGATAATGGATGGATCTAGCGTTTTCCGTTGTTGCTTGTTGCCGCATACCTAGTCCAATAGAAAGAGCCCAATGTTTATATATCCCAGGACGTAACAGTAGCCATTTGAATTTTCAGATTGGAACACAGCAAAGTTGTCTGAAGGAGGGGTCCTCCTGCGGAACAGAAAGGCGAGAGGGCTCATCCCCTCTTCCTTGGAAGAAGCCAGAGACATGTGGCTTATCGTCACCCTTTTGCCTTCCCGCTTCTCAGCAGCATTTTTTGGGTTGGTCATCACCACCTCGTCCCAGAGTATCAGAGAAGTCGCTAGCCATCATCAAGAAATGATGGAGAGTCGCTTTTCGATAAATTTAGGCCCCGGTAAACGACGCGGTAAACGACTCGAGAAAATGACTCGGGAAAACAACTCGGGAAAACGACTCGGGAAAACGACTTGGGAAAACGACTCGAAAATAACGACTCGGGAAAAACGACTCGAGAAAAACGACTCGGGAAAAACGACTCGAGAAAAAAGACTCGGGAAAACGACTCGGGAAAAACGACTAAAAAAAACGACTGGAAAAACGACTCAAGAAAAACAACTCGGGAAAACGGCTCGAAAAATGCATGAGCTTAGGAATACGATTGAGGGAGAGTAGCCATTTGAATTTTCAGATTGCAACACAGCAAAGTTGTCTGAAGGAGGGGTCCTCCTGTGGAACAGAATGGCGAGAGGGCTCATCCCCTCTTTCTTGGAAGAAGCCAGAGACATGTGGCTTATCTTCACCCTCTTGCCTTCCCGCTTCTCAGCAGCATTTTTTTGGTTGGCCATCACCACCTCGTCCCAGAGTATCAGAGAAGTCCCTAGCCGTCATCGAGAAATGATGGAGAGTCGCTTTTCGAAAAATTTAGGCCCCGGTAAACGACGCGGTAAACGACTGGGAAAACTACTCGGGAAAACGACTCGGGAAAACAAATAGGAAAACGACTCAGGAAAACGACTCGGGAAAAACAACTCGAAAAATACGACTCGGGAAAAATGACTCGAGAAAACGACTCAAAAAAACGACTCGGGAAAAACGACTTGAGAAAAACGACTCGAGAAAAACGCCTCGAAAAAAACGACTCGGGAAAAACGACTCGAGAAAAACGACTCGAAAAATCCATGAGCTTAGGTATACGATTGAGGGAGAGTAGCCATTTGAATTTTCAGATTGCAACAGAGCAAAGTTGTCTAAAGTAGGGGTCCTCCTGCGGAACAGAAAGGCGAGAGGGCTCATCCCCTCTTCCTTGGAAGAAGCCAGAGACATGTGGCTCATCGTCACCCTCTTGCCTTCCCGCTTCTCAGCAGCATTTTTTTGGTTGGCCATCACCACCTCGTCCCAGAGGATCAGAGAAGTCCCTAGTCGTCATCGAGAAATGATGGAGAGTCGCTTTTCGAAAAATTTAGGCCCCGGTAAACGACTTGGGAAAACGACTCGGGAAAACGACTCGGGAAAAACGATTCGGGAAAACGACTCGAGAAAAACGACTCGAAAAAAACGACTCGGGAAAAACGACTCGGGAAAAACGACTCGAGAAAAACGACTCGAGAAAAACGAATCGAAAAACGCATGAGCTTAGTTATACGATTGAGGGAGAGTAGCCATTTGAATTTTCAGATTGCAACACAGCAAAGTTGTCTGAAGGAGGGGTCCTCCTGCGGAACAGAAAGGCGAGAGGGCTCATCCCCTCTTCCTTGGAAGAAGCCAGAGACATGTGGCTTATCGTCACCCTCTTGCCTTCCCGCTTCTCAGCAGCATTTTTTTGGTTGGCCATCACCACCTCGTCCCAGAGTATCAGAGAAGTCCCTAGCCGTCATCGAGAAATGATGGAGAGTCGCTTTTCGAAAAATTTAGGCCCCGTAAACGACGCGGTAAACAACTGGAAAAACGATTCGGGAAAACGACTCGGGAAAACGAATCGGAAAACGACTCCGGAAAACGACTCGGGAAAAAAGACTCGAAAAAAACTACTTGGGAAAAACGACTCGAGAAAAACGACTCGAAAACTCGGAAAAACGACTCGAAAAACGACTCGGGAAAAACGACTAAAAAAAATGACTAAAAAAAAATGACTCTGGAAATCCGACTCGAGAAAAACGTCTCGAAAAAAACGAAGTGGGAAAAACGACTAGAAAAACGACTCGAAAAATGCATGAGATTAGGTATACGATTGAGGGAGAGTATCCATTTGAATTTTCAGATTGCAATACAGCAAAGTTGTCTGAAGGAGGGGTCCTCCTGCGGAACAGAAAGGCGAGAGGGCTCATCCCCTCTTCCTTGGAAGAAGCCAGAGACATGTGGCTTATCGTCACCCTCTTGCCTTCCCGCTTCTCAGCAGCATTTTTTGGGTTGGCCATCACCACCTCGTCCCAGAGTATCAGAGAAGTCTCTAGCCGTCATCAAGAAATGATGGCGAGTCGCTTTTCGAAAAATGTAGGCCCCGGTAAACGACGCGGAAAACGACTGGGAAAACGACTCGGAAATACGACTCCAGAAAACGACTCGGGAAAACAACTCGGGAAAAACGACTCAAAAAAATGACTCAGGGAAAAAAGACTCGAGAAAAACGACTCGAAAAAAACGACTCGGGAAAAACGACCCGAGAAAAACGACTCGGGAAAACGACTCGGGAAAAACAACTCGGGAAAAACGACTCGAGAAAAACGACTCGAAAAATCCATGAGCTTAGGTATACGATTGAGGGAGAGTAGCCATTTGAATTTTCAGATTGCAACAGAGCAAAGTTGTCTAAAGTAGGGGTCCTCCTGCGGAACAGAAAGGCGAGAGGGCTCATCCCCTCTTCCTTGGAAGAAGCCAGAGACATGTGGCTCATCGTCACCCTCTTGCCTTCCCGCTTCTCAGCAGCATTTTTTGGGTTGGCCATCACCACCTCGTCCCAGAGTATCAGAGAAGTCCCTAGCCGTCATCGAGAAATGATGGAGAGTCGCTTTTCGAAAAATTTAGGCCCCGGTAAACGATGCGGTAAACGACTCAGGAAAACGACTCTGGAAAACGACTCTGGAAAACGACTTGGGAAAACGAATCGGGAAAAACGACTCGAAAAAAACGACTCGGGGAAAAACGATTCGAGAAAAAAGACTCGAGAAAAACGACTCGAAAAAAATGACTTGGAAAAACGACTCGGGGAAAACGACTCGGGAAAACGAATCGGAAAACGACTCCGGAAAACGAATAGGGAAAAACGACTCTAAAAAAACGACTCGGGGAAAAATGACTCGAGAAAAAACTCGAGAAAAATGACTCGAAAAAAACGACTCGGGAAAAACTACTCGAGAAAAACGACAAGGGAAAACGACTCGAGAAAAACGACTCGAAAAAAAGACTCGGGAAAAACGACTCGTGAAGAACGACTCGAAAAATACATGAGCTTAGGTATACGATTGAGGGAGAGTAGCCATTTGAATTTTCAGATTGCAACACAGCAAAGTTGTCTGAAGGAAGGGTCCTCCTGTGGAATAGAATG
Source organism: Paralithodes platypus (assembly GCA_032716605.1). Classification (NCBI taxonomy): domain Eukaryota; kingdom Metazoa; phylum Arthropoda; class Malacostraca; order Decapoda; family Lithodidae; genus Paralithodes; species Paralithodes platypus. Next base: position 17,876,016 of record CM064507.1, read on the forward strand.
GCGAGAGGGCTCATCCCCTCTTCCTTGGAAGAAGCCAGAGACATGTGGCATATCTTCACCCTCTTGCCTTCCCGCTTCTCAGCAGCATTTTTTTGGTTGGCCATCACCACCTCGTCCCAGAGTATCAGAGAAGTCCCTAGCCGTCATCGAGAAATGATGGAGAGTCGCTTTTCGAAAAATTTAGGCCCTGGTAAACGACTTGGAAAACGACTCGGGAAAACGAATCGGAAAACGACTCCGGAAAACGACTCCGGAAAAACAACTCGAAAAAAACGACTCGAAAAAAAAACGACTCGGGAAAAACGACTTGAGAAAACGACTCGGAAAAAACGACTCGGGAAAAACGACTCGAAGAAAACGACTCGGGAAAAACGACTCGAGAAAAACGACTCGGGAAAAACGACTCAAGAAAAACGACTCGGGAAAAACGACTCAAAAAAACGACTGGAAAAACGAAAACGACTCAAGAAAAACGACTCGAAAAAACGACTCGGGAAAAACGACTCGGGAAAAACGACTCGGGAAAACGACTCGGGAAAAACGACTCGGGGAAACGACTCGGGAAAAACGACTCGAAAAAACGACTCGGGAAAAACGACTCGGAAAAAATGACTGGAAAAACGGCTCGAGAAAAACGACTCGAAAAATGCATGAGCTTAGGTATGCGATTGAGGGAGAGTAGCCATTTGAATTTTAATATTGCAACACAGCAAAGTTGTCTGAAGGAGGGGTCCTCCTGCGGAACAGAAAGGCGAGAGGGCTCATCCCCTCTTGCTTGGAAGAAGCCAGAGACATGTGGCTTATCGTCACCCTCTTGCCTTCCCGCTTCACAGCAGCATTTTTTTGGTTGGCCATCACCACCTCGTCCCAGAGTATCAGAGAAGTCCTTAGCCGTCATCGAGAAATGATGGAGAGTCGCTTTCCGAAAAATGTAGGCCCCGCCCGGTAAACGACTCGGGAAAACGACTCGGGAAAACGACTCGGGAAAAACGACTCGAGAAAAACGACTCGAGAAAATGACTCGGGAAAAACGACTAAAAAAAAACGACTCGGGAAATATGACTCGAGAAAAACGACTCGAAAAAAACGACTCGGGATAAACGACTCGAGAAAAACGACTCGAAAAATGCATGAGCTTAGGTATACGATTGAGGGAGAGTAGCCTTTTGAATTTTCAGATTGCAACACAGCAAAGTTGTCTGAAGGAGGGGTCCTCGTGCGGAACAGAAAGGCGAGAGGGCTCAAACCCTCTTCCTTGGAAGAAGCCAGAGACATGTGGCTTATCGTCACCCTCTTGCCTTTCCGCTTCTCAGCAGCATTTTTTTGGTTGGCCATCACCACCTCGTCCCAGAGTATCAGAGAAGTCCCTAGCCTTCATCGAGAAATGATGGAGAGTTGATTTTCGAAAAATTTAGGCCCCGGTAAACGACGCGGTAAACGACTCGGGAAGACGACTCGGGAAAACGAATCAGAAAACGACTCCGGAAAAGGACTCTGGAAAACGACTCGGGAAAAACGACTCGAGAAAAACGACTCGGGAAAAACGACTCGGGAAAAACGACTCGAGAAAAAGGACTCGGGAAAAACGACTCGGGGAAAACGACTCGGGAAAAACGACTCGAAAAAAACGACTCGGGAAAAACGACTCGAGAAAAACGACTCGAAAAAACGACTCGGGAAAAACGACTCGGGAATACGACTCGGGAAAAACGTCTCGGAAAAACGACTCGGGAAAAACGACTCGAAAAAAACGACTCTGGAAAAACGACTCGGGAAAAACGACTGGAAAAACGGCTCGAGAAAAACGACTCGAAAAATGCATGAGCTTAGGTATACGATTGAGGGAGAGTAGCCATTTGAATTTTAATATTGCAACACAGCAAAGTTGCCTGAAGGAGGGGTCCTCCTGCGGAACAGAAAGGCGAGAGGGCTCATCCTCTCTTCCTTGGAAGAAGCCAGAGACATGTGGCTTATCGTCACCCTCTTGCCTTCCCGCTTCACAGCAGCATTTTTTTGGTTGGCCATCACCACCTCGTCCCAGAGTATCAGAGAAGTCCTTAGCCGTCATCGAGAAATGATGGAGAGTCGCTTTTCGAAAAATGTAGGCCCCGCCCGGTAAACGACTGGGAAAACGACTCGGGAAAGCGACTCGTGGAAACGACTCGGGAAAAACGACTCTAGAAAAACGACTCGGGAAAACGACTCGGGAAAAACGACTAATAAAAACGACTCGGGAAAAACGACTCGAGAAAAACGACTCGAAAAAAACGACTCGGGATAAACGACTCGAGAAAAACGACTCGAAAAACGCATGAGCTTAGGTATACGATTGAGGGAGAGTAGCCTTTTGAATTTTCAGATTGCAACACAGCAAAGTTGTCTGAAGGAGGGGTCCTCCTGCGGAACAGAAAGGCGAGAGGGCTCAAACCCTCTTCCTTGGAAGAAGCCAGAGACATGTGGCTTATCGTCACCCTCTTGCCTTTCCGCTTCTCAGCAGCATTTTTTTGGTTGGCCATCACCACCTCGTCCCAGAGTATCAGAGAAGTCCCTAGCCGTCATCGAGAAATGATGGAGAGTCGCTTTTCGAAAAATTTAGGCCCCGGTAAACGATGCGGTAAACGACTCAGGAAAACGACTCTGGAAAACGACTCTGGAAAACGACTTGGGAAAACGAATCGGGAAAAACGACTCGAAAAAAACGACTCGGGGAAAAACGATTCGAGAAAAAAGACTCTAGAAAAACGACTCGAAAAAAATGACTTGGAAAAACGACTCGGGGAAAACGACTCGGGAAAACGAATCGGAAAACGACTCCGGAAAACGAATAGGGAAAAACGACTCTAAAAAAACGACTCGGGGGAAAAATGACTCGAGAAAAAACTCGAAAAAAATGACTCGAAAAAAACGACTCGGGAAAAACTACTCGAGAAAAACGACAAGGGAAAACGACTCGAGAAAAACGACTCGAAAAAAAGACTCGGGAAAAACGACTCGTGAAAAACGACTCGAAAAATACATGAGCTTAGGTATACGATTGAGGGAGAGTAGCCATTTGAATTTTCAGATTGCAACACAGCAAAGTTGTCTGAAGGAAGGGTCCTCCTGTGGAATAGAATGGCGAGAGGGCTCATCCCCTCTTCCTTGGAAGAAGCCAGAGACATGTGGCTTATCTTCACCCTCTTGCCTTCCCGCTTCTCAGCAGCATTTTTTTGGTTGGCCATCACCACCTCGTCCCAGAGTATCAGAGAAGTCCCTAGCCGTCATCGAGAAATGATGGAGAGTCGCTTTTCGAAAAATTTAGGCCCTGGTAAACGACGCTGTAAACGACTCGGGAAAACGAATCTGAAAACGACTCCGGAAAACGACTCGGGGAAAAACGACTCGGAAAAAACGACTCGGGGAAAAACGACTCGAGAAAAACGACTCTGGAAAAACGACTTGAGAAAACGACTCGGGAAAAACGACTCGAAGAAAACGACTCGGGAAAAACGACCCGGGAAAAACGACTCGAGAAAAACGACTCGGGAAAAACGACTCAAGAAAAACGACTCGGGAAAAACGACTCAAAAAAACGACTGGAAAAACGACTCGGGAAAAACGACTCAAGAAAAACGACTCGAAAAAACGACTCGGGAAAAACGACTCGGGGAAACGACTCGGGAAAAACGACTCGAAAAAACGACTCGGGAAAAACGACTCTAAAAAAACGACTCAGGAAAAACGACTGGAAAAATGACTCGGGAAAAATGACTGGAAAAACGGCTCGAGAAAAACGACTCGAAAAATGCATGAGCTTAGGTATGCGATTGAGGGAGAGTAGCCATTTGAATTTTAATATTGCAACACAGCAAAGTTGTCTGAAGGAGGGGTCCTCCTGCGGAACAGAAAGGCGAGAGGGCTCATCCCCTCTTCCTTGGAAGAAGCCAGAGACATGTGGCTTATCGTCACCCTCTTGCCTTCCCGCTTCTCAGCAGCATTTTTTGGGTTGGTCATCACCACCTCGTCCCAGAGTATCAGAGAAGTCGCTAGCCATCATCAAGAAATGATGGAGAGTCGCTTTTCGAAAAATGTATGCCCCGGTAAACGACGCGGTAAACGTCTCAGAAAACGACTCGGGAAAACGACTCGGGAAAACGACTCGGAAAAAACGCCTCGGGAAAAACGACTCGAGAAAAACGACTCGGGAAAAACGACTCGAGAAAAAAGGCTCGGGAAAACGACTCGGGAAAAACGACTGGAAAATGACTCGAAAACAACTCGGGAAAACGGCTCGAAAAATGCATGAGCTTAGGAATACGATTGAGGGAGAGTAGCCATTTGAATTTTCAGATTGCAACACAGCAAAGTTGTCTGAAGGAGGGGTCCTCCTGTGGAACAGAATGGCGAGAGGGCTCATCCCCTCTTTCTTGGAAGAAGCCAGAGACATGTGGCTTATCTTCACCCTCTTGCCTTCCCGCTTCTCAGCAGCATTTTTTTGGTTGGCCATCACCACCTCGTCCCAGAGTATCAGAGAAGTCCCTAGCCGTCATCGAGAAATGATGGAGAGTCGCTTTTCGAAAAATTTAGGCCCCGGTAAACGATGCGGTAAACGACTGGGAAAACGACTCGGGAAAACGACTCGGGAAAACGAATCAGAAAACGATTCCGGAAAACGACTCGGGAAAAACGACTCGAAAAAAAAGACTCGGGAAAAATGACTCGGGAAAAACGACTTGAGAAAAACGACTTGGGAAAACGACTCGGGAAAAACGCCTCTAGAAAAACGATTCGAAAAAACGACTGGAAATACGACTCGAGAAAAACAACTCAGGAAAACGACTCGGGAAAAACAACTAAAAAAAAATGACTCGGGAAAAACGACTCGAGAAAAACGTCTCGAAAAAAACGAAGTGGGAAAAACGACTAGAAAAACGACTCGAAAAATGCATGAGATTAGGTATACGATTGAGGGAGAGTATCCATTTGAATTTTCAGATTGCAATACAGCAAAGTTGTCTGAAGGAGGGGTCCTCCTGCGGAACAGAAAGGCGAGAGGGCTCATCCCCTCTTCCTTGGAAGAAGCCAGAGACATGTGGCTTATCGTCACCCTCTTGCCTTCCCGCTTCTCAGCAGCATTTTTTTGGTTGGCCATCACCACCTCGTCCCAGAGTATCAGAGAAGTCCCTAGCCGTCATCGAGAAATGATGGAGAGTCGCTTTTCGAAAAATGTAGGCCCCGGTAAACGACGCGGAAAACGACTGGGAAAACGACTCGGAAATACGACTCCAGAAAACGACTCGGGAAAACAACTCGGGAAAAACGACTCAAAAAAATGACTCAGGGAAAAAAGACTCGAGAAAAACGACTCGGGTAAACGACTCGGGAAAAACGACTCGCAAAAAACGACTCGGGGAAAAACCACTCGAGAAAAACAACTCGGGAAAAACGACTCGAGAAAAACGACTCGAAAAATCCATGAGCTTAGGTATACGATTGAGGGAGAGTAGCCATTTGAATTTTCAGATTGCAACAGAGCAAAGTTGTCTAAAGTAGGGGTCCTCCTGCGGAACAGAAAGGCGAGAGGGCTCATCCCCTCTTCCTTGGAAGAAGCCAGAGACATGTGGCTCATCGTCACCCTCTTGCCTTCCCGCTTCTCAGCAGCATTTTTTTGGTTGGCCATCACCACCTCGTCCCAGAGTATCAGAGAAGTCCCTAGCCGTCATCGAGAAATGATGGAGAGTCGCTTTTCGAAAAATTTAGGCCCTGGTAAACGACGCGGTAAACGACTCGGGAAAACGAATCGGAAAACGACTCCGGAAAACGACTCGGGGAAAAACGACTCGGAAAAAACGACTCGGAGAAAAACGACTTGAGAAAAACGACTCTGGAAAAACGACTTGAGAAAACGACTCGGGAAAAACGACTCGAAGAAAACGACTCGGGAAAAACGACTCGAGAAAAACGACTCGGGAAAAACGACTCAAGAAAAACGACTCGGGAAAAACGACTCAAAAAAACGACTGGAAAAACGACTCGGGAAAAACGACTCAAGAAAAACGACTCGAAAAAACGACTCGGGAAAAACGACTCGGGAAAACGACTCGGGAAAAACGACTCGAAAAAACGACTCGGGAAAAACGACTCTAAAAAAACGACTCAGGAAAAACGACTGGAAAAATGACTCGGGAAAAACGACTGGAAAAACGGCTCGAGAAAAACGACTCGAAAAATGCATGAGCTTAGGTATGCGATTGAGGGAGAGTAGCCATTTGAATTTTAATATTGCAACACAGCAAAGTTGTCTGAAGGAGGGGTCCTCCTGCGGAACAGAAAGGCGAGAGGGCTCATCCCCTCTTGCTTGGAAGAAGCCAGAGACATGTGGCTTATCGTCACCCTCTTGCCTTCCCGCTTCACAGCAGCATTTTTTTGGTTGGCCATCACCACCTCGTCCCAGAGTATCAGAGAAGTCCTTAGCCGTCATCGAGAAATGATGGAGAGTCGCTTTCCGAAAAATGTAGGCCCCGCCCGGTAAACGACTCGGGAAAACGACTCGGGAAAACGACTCGGGAAAACGACTCGGGAAAAACGACTCGAGAAAAACGACTCGAGAAAACGACTCGGGAAAAACGACTAAAAAAAAACGACTCGGGAAAAATGACTTGAGAAAAACGACTCGAAAAAAACGACTTGGGATAAACGACTCGAGAAAAACGACTCGAAAAATTCATGAGCTTAGGTATACGATTGAGGGAGAGTAGCCTTTTGAATTTTCAGATTGCAACACAGCAAAGTTGTCTGAAGGAGGGGTCCTCGTGCGGAACAGAAAGGCGAGAGGGCTCAAACCCTCTTCCTTGGAAGAAGCCAGAGACATGTGGCTTATCGTCACCCTCTTGCCTTTCCGCTTCTCAGCAGCATTTTTTTGGTTGGCCATCACCACCTCGTCCCAGAGTATCAGAGAAGTCCCTAGCCTTCATCGAGAAATGATGGAGAGTTGATTTTCGAAAAATTTAGGCCCCGGTAAACGACGCGGTAAACGACTCGGGAAGACGACTCGGGAAAACGAATCAGAAAACGACTCTGGAAAACGACTCTGGAAAACGACTCGAGAAAAACGACTCGAGAAAAACGACTCGGGAAAAACGACTCGGGAAAAAAGACTCGAGAAAAAGGACTCGGGAAAAACGACTCGGGGAAAACGACTCGGGAAAAACGACTCGAAAAAAACGACTCGGGAAAAACGACTCGAGAAAAACGACTCGAAAAAACGACTCGGGAAAAACGACTCGGGAAAACGACTCGGGAAAAACGTCTCGGAAAAACGACTCGGGAAAAACGACTCGAAAAAAACGACTCTGGAAAAACGACTCGGGAAAAACGACTGGAAAAACGGCTCGAGAAAAACGACTCGAAAAATGCATGAGCTTAGGTATACGATTGAGGGAGAGTAGCCATTTGAATTTTAATATTGCAACACAGCAAAGTTGCCTGAAGGAGGGGTCCTCCTGCGGAACAGAAAGGCGAGAGGGCTCATCCTCTCTTCCTTGGAAGAAGCCAGAGACATGTGGCTTATCGTCACCCTCTTGCCTTCCCGCTTCACAGCAGCATTTTTTTGGTTGGCCATCACCACCTCGTCCCAGAGTATCAGAGAAGTCCCTAGCCGTCATCGAGAAATGATGGAGAGTCGCTTTTCGAAAAATGTAGGCCCCGCCCGGTAAACGACTGGGAAAACGACTCGGGAAAGCGACTCGTGGAAACGACTCGGGAAAAACGACTCTAGAAAAACGACTCGGGAAAACGACTCGGAAAAACGACTAATAAAAACGACTCGGGAAAACGACTCGAAAAACGCCTCGAAAAAAACGACACGGGAATATACACACGAGAAAAACGACTCGAAAAACGCATGAGCTTAGGTATACGATTGAGGGAGAGTAGCCTTTTGAATTTTCAGATTGCAACACAGCAAAGTTGTCTGAAGGAGGGGTCCTCCTGCGGAACAGAAAGGCGAGAGGGCTCAAACCCTCTTCCTTGGAAGAAGCCAGAGACATGTGGCTTATCGTCACCCTCTTGCCTTTCCGCTTCTCAGCAGCATTTTTTTGGTTGGCCATCACCACCTCGTCCCAGAGTATCAGAGAAGTCCCTAGCCGTCATCGAGAAATGATGGAGAGTCGCTTTTCGAAAAATTTAGGCCCCGGTAAACGATGCGGTAAACGACTCAGGAAAACGACTCTGGAAAACGACTCTGGAAAACGACTTGGGAAAACGAATCGGGAAAAACGACTCGAAAAAAACGACTCGGGGAAAAACGATTCGAGAAAAAAGACTCTAGAAAAACGACTCGAAAAAAATGACTTGGAAAAACGACTCGGGGAAAACGACTCGGGAAAACGAATCGGAAAACGACTCCGGAAAACGAATAGGGAAAAACGACTCTAAAAAAACGACTCGGGGGAAAAATGACTCGAGAAAAAACTCGAAAAAAATGACTCGAAAAAAACGACTCGGGAAAAACTACTCGAGAAAAACGACTCGGAAAACGACTCGAAAAAACGACTCGAAAAAAAGAAAAACGACTCGTGAAAAATACGCATGAGCTTAGGTATACGATTGAGGGAGAGTAGCCATTTGAATTTTCAGATTGCATCAATGCAAAGTTGTCTGAAGGAAGGGTCCTCCTGCGGAAAAGAAAGGCGAGAGGGCTCTTCCCCTCTTCCTTGGAAGAAGCCAGAGACATGTGGCTTATCGTCACCCTCTAGCCTTCCCGCTTCTCAGCAGCATTTTTTTGGTTGGCCATCACCACCTCGTCCCATAGTATCAGAGAAGTCCCTAGCCGTCATCGAGAAATGATGGAGAGTCCGCTTTTCGAAAAAATTTAGGCCCTAAACGACGGTAAACGACTCGGGAAACGACTCGGAAAACGACTCGGAAAACGACTCGGGAAAAAACGACTCGGAAAAACGACTCGGAACGACTCGGGGAAAACGACTCGGGAAAACGACTCGGAAAACGACTCGAAAAACGACTCGGGAAAAACGACTCGGGAAACGACTCGGAAACGCTCGAAAAAACGAATCGGGAAAAACGACTCGGGAAAACGACTCGGGAAAAACGACTCGAAAAAACGACTCGGGAAAAACGACTCTAAAAAAACGACTCAGGAAAAACGACTGGAAAAATGACTCGGGAAAAATGACTGGAAAAACGGCTCGAGAAAAACGACTCGAAAAATGCATGAGCTTAGGTATGCGATTGAGGGAGAGTAGCCATTTGAATTTTAATATTGCAACACAGCAAAGTTGTCTGAAGGAGGGGTCCTCCTGCGGAACAGAAAGGCGAGAGGGCTCATCCCCTCTTGCTTGGAAGAAGCCAGAGACATGTGGCTTATCGTCACCCTCTTGCCTTCCCGCTTCACAGCAGCATTTTTTTGGTTGGCCATCACCACCTCGTCCCAGAGTATCAGAGAAGTCCTTAGCCGTCATCGAGAAATGATGGAGAGACGCTTTCCGAAAAATGTAGGCCCCGCCCGTAAACGACTCGGGAAAACGACTCGGAAAACGACTCGGGAAAACGACTCGGGAAAAACGACTCGAGAAAAACGACTCGAGAAAACGACTCGGGAAAAACGACTAAAAAAAAAACGACTCGGGAAAAATGACTCGAGAAAAACGACTCAAAAAAAACGACTCGGGATAAACGACTCGAGAAAAACGACTCGAAAAATGCATGAGCTTAGGTATACGATTGAGGGAGAGTAGCCTTTTGAATTTTCAGATTGCAACACAGCAAAGTTGTCTGAAGGAGGGGTCCTCCTGCGGAACAGAAAGGCGAGAGGGCTCAAACCCTCTTCCTTGGAAGAAGCCAGAGACATGTGGCTTATCGTCACCCTCTTGCCTTTCCGCTTCTCAGCAGCATTTTTTTGGTTGGCCATCACCACCTCGTCCCAGAGTATCAGAGAAGTCCCTAGCCGTCATCGAGAAATGATGGAGAGTCGCTTTTCGAAAAATTTAGGCCCCGGTAAACGATGCGGTAAACGACTCAGGAAAACGACTCTGGAAAACGACTCTGGAAAACGACTTGGGAAAAACGAATGGGGAAAAACGACTCGAAAAAAACGACTCGGGGAAAAACGATTCGAGAAAAAAGACTCTAGAAAAACGACTCGAAAAAAATGACTTGGAAAAACGAAACAAACGCGGGAAAAACGAATCCGGAAAACGAATCGGAAACGACTCCGAAAACGAATAGGAAAAAACGACTCTAAAAAAACGACTCGGGGGGGAAAAATGACTCGAGAAAAAACTCGAAAAAAATGACTCGAAAAAAACGACTCGGGAAAAATGACTCGGGAAAACGACTCCGGAAAACGACTCGAGAAAAACGACTCCAAAAAAAGACTCCGGAAAGACAACTGGTGAAAAACGACTCGAAAAATACATGAGCTTAGGTATACGATTGAGGGAGAGTAGCCATTTGAATTTTCAGATTGCAACACAGCAAAGTTGTCTGAAGGAAGGGTCCTCCTGTGGAATAGAATGGCGAGAGGGCTCATCCCCTCTTCCTTGGAAGAAGCCAGAGACATGTGGCTTATCTTCACCCTCTTGCCTTCCCGCTTCTCAGCAGCATTTTTTTGGTTGGCCATCACCACCTCGTCCCAGAGTATCAGAGAAGTCCCTAGCCGTCATCGAGAAATGATGGAGAGTCGCTTTTCGAAAAATTTAGGCCCTGGTAAACGACGCGGTAAACGACTCGGGAAAACGAATCTGAAAACGACTCCGGAAAACGACTCGGGGAAAAACGACTCGGAAAAAACGACTCGGGGAAAAACGACTCGAGAAAAACGACTCTGGAAAAACGACTTGAGAAAACGACTCGGGAAAAACGACTCGAAGAAAACGACTCGGGAAAAACGACTCAAAAAAACGACTGGAAAAACGACTCGGGAAAAACGACTCAAGAAAAACGACTCGAAAAAACGACTCGGGAAAAACGACTCGGGAAAACGACTCGGGAAAAACGACTCGAAAAAACGACTCGGGAAAAACGACTCGAAAAAAACGACTCAGGAAAAACGACTGGAAAAATGACTCGGGAAAAATGACTGGAAAAACGGCTCGAGAAAAACGACTCGAAAAATGCATGAGCTTAGGTATGCGATTGAGGGAGAGTAGCCATTTGAATTTTAATATTGCAACACAGCAAAGTTGTCTGAAGGAGGGGTCCTCCTGCGGAACAGAAAGGCGAGCGGGCTCATCCCCTCTTGCTTGGAAGAAGCCAGAGACATGTGGCTTATCGTCACCCTCTTGCCTTCCCGCTTCACAGCAGCATTTTTTTGGTTGGCCATCACCACCTCGTCCCAGAGTATCAGAGAAGTCCTTAGCCGTCATCGAGAAATGATGGAGAGACGCTTTCCGAAAAATGTAGGCCCCGCCCGGTAAACGACTCGGGAAAACGACTCGGGAAAACGACTCGGGAAAACGACTCGGGAAAAACGACTCGAGAAAAACAACTCGAGAAAACGACTCGGGAAAAACGACTAAAAAAAAACGACTCGGGAAAAATGACTCGAGAAAAACGACTCAAAAAAAACGACTCGGGATAAACGACTCGAGAAAAACGACTCGAAAAATGCATGAGCTTAGGTATACGATTGAGGGAGAGTAGCCTTTTGAATTTTCAGATTGCAACACAGCAAAGTTGTCTGAAGGAGGGGTCCTCGTGCGGAACAGAAAGGCGAGAGGGCTCAAACCCTCTTCCTTGGAAGAAGCCAGAGACATGTGGCTTATCGTCACCCTCTTGCCTTTCCGCTTCTCAGCAGCATTTTTTTGGTTGGCCATCACCACCTCGTCCCAGAGTATCAGAGAAGTCCCTAGCCTTCATCGAGAAATGATGGAGAGTTGATTTTCGAAAAATTTAGGCCCCGGTAAACGACGCGGTAAACGACTCGGGAAGACGACTCGGGAAAACGAATCAGAAAAAAAACGACTCGAAAAAACGACTCGAAAAAAACGACTCGGGAAAAACGACTCGAGAAAAACGACTCGGGAAAAACGACTCGGGAAAAACGACTCGAGAAAAAGGACTCGGGAAAAACGACTCGGGGAAAAACGACTCGGGAAAAACGACTCGAAAAAAACGACTCGGGAAAAACGACTCGAGAAAAACGACTCGAAAAAACGACTCGGGAAAAACGACTCGGGAATACGACTCGGGAAAACGTCTCGGAAAAAACGACTCGGGAAACGACTCGGGAAAACGACTCGAAAAACGGAAAACCGACTCGGGAAAAACGACTGGAAAAACGGCTCGAGAAAAACGACTCGAAAAATGCATGAGCTTAGGTATACGATTGAGGGAGAGTAGCCATTTGAATTTTAATATTGCAACACAGCAAAGTTGCCTGAAGGAGGGGTCCTCCTGCGGAACAGAAAGGCGAGAGGGCTCATCCTCTCTTCCTTGGAAGAAGCCAGAGACATGTGGCTTATCGTCACCCTCTTGCCTTCCCGCTTCACAGCAGCATTTTTTTGGTTGGCCATCACCACCTCGTCCCAGAGTATCAGAGAAGTCCTTAGCCGTCATCGAGAAATGATGGAGAGTCGCTTTTCGAAAAATGTAGGCCCCGCCCGGTAAACGACTGGGGAAAACGACTCGGGAAAACGACTCGTGGAAACGACTCGGGAAAAACGACTCTAGAAAAACGACTCGGGAAAACGACTCGGGAAAAACGACTAATAAAAACGACTCGGGAAAAACGACTCGAGAAAAACGACTCGAAAAAAACGACTCGGGATAAACGACTCGAAAAAAACGACTCGAAAAACGCATGAGCTTAGGTATACGATTGAGGGAGAGTAGCCTTTTGAATTTTCAGATTGCAACACAGCAAAGTTGTCTGAAGGAGGGGTCCTCGTGCGGAACAGAAAGGCGAGAGGGCTCAAACCCTCTTCCTTGGAAGAAGCCAGAGACATGTGGCTTATCGTCACCCTCTTGCCTTTCCGCTTCTCAGCAGCATTTTTTTGGTTGGCCATCACCACCTCGTCCCAGAGTATCAGAGAAGTCCCTAGCCTTCATCGAGAAATGATGGAGAGTTGATTTTCGAAAAATTTAGGCCCCGGTAAACGACGCGGTAAACGACTCGGGAAAACGACTCGGGAAAACGAATCAGAAAACGACTCGGGAAAACGACTCGGGAAAACGACTCGGGAAAAACGACTCGAGAAAAACGACTCGGGAAAAACGACTCGGGAAAAACGACTCGAGAAAAACGACTCGGGAAAAACGACTTAAGAAAAACGACTCGGGAAAAACGACTCGAAAGAAACGACTCGGGAAAAACGACTCGAGAAAAACGACTCGAACAAAACGACTCGGGAAAAACGACTCGAGAAAAACGACTCGAAAAACGCATGAGCTTAGGTATACGATTGAGGGAGAGTAGCCATTTGAATTTTCAGATTGCAACACAGCAAAGTTGTCTGAAGGAGGGGTCCTCCTGCGGAACAGAAAGGCGACGCGGTAAACGACGCAGTAAACAACGCAGTAAACGATGCATGGTCTCGGTAAACGACGCGGTAAACGACGCAGGTGCCGGGACATAGTGTAACACGATGGGCCATCTCCGTAGAGTTATTACGATTTTGCCTAGGAAGCTGTCAGACGTAGCAGGATGTAATATAACATTGACCCACATGGCAAAACTGGCAGAAATAGTGCTAGCATTACCAGAACTATGCATTAGGAGTAGAATTTGAGGCTTGTCCATGATACAGTGGGCCATATTTCCTTTCTCTGACGATTAATCCAATTTCTAGGTGCATTTCTTAAATCAGCATAAAAAACTACTCCTAATGCAAAGTTCTGGTAACGCTAGTCCTATTTCTGCCAATTTCGCCCTGAGAGCCAATAATTGAAGTCTCTATTCACACTGTTCCCTAACATTAGTGTTACGGACAGGCCAGTTGCAAGATGACGTTCTGGGATAGTGGGGGAAATAAAACAATTTTCATTTATTTGTGTTTTTATTGACCAATCATTTTTCGTTTTCCGAGGCCCTGTGTCGTTTACCGCGTCGTTTTCCGAGGCCCTGCGTAGTTTACCGCGTCGTTTACCGAAGCATGACAGAGAGAGAGAGAAAGTTACTCACTCTCGCTCTCTCTCAAACACACACACACACACTGTGTCTGTCTCTCTCTCTCTCTCACTCTCTCTCTGAGTCAAAGATTTGTTAGCTAACGTCTTGCCCATAATCAGCAGCAATGAGCGCGCTCACGCTGTACTGTTAAAGAAATCGTGTTGTCAATTATTTGTCCATGACATCTTTCACCCACAAAAATTTAGGAGAGAAGAACTACCTGGCCGGGCTGCTCCACCCAGAGAGAGCGACTATCTGGCCGGGTTGCTCTACCCAGAGAGAGACTACCTGGTCGGGCTGCTCCACCTAGAGAGAGCGACTACCTGGCCGGGCTGCTCCACCTAGAGAGAGCGACTACCTGGTCGGGCTGCTCCACCCAGAGAGAGCGACTACCTGGCCGGGTTGCTCTACCCAGAGAGAGACTACCTGATCGGGCTGCTCCACCCAGAGAGAGCGACTACCTGGCCGGGTTGCTCTACCCAGAGAGAGACTACCTGGTCGGGCTGCTCCACGTAGAGAGAGCGACTACCTGGTCGGGCTGCTCCACCTAGAGAGAGCAACTACCTGCTCGGGCTGCTCCACCCAGAGAGAGCGACTACCTGGCCGGGTTGCTCTACCCAGAGAGAGACTACCTGGTTGGGCAGCTCCACCTAAAGTGAGCGACTACCTGGTCGGGCTGCTCCACCTAGAGAGAGCGACTATCTGGTCGGGCTGCTCCACCCAGAGAGAGCGACTACCTGGCCGGGTTGCTGCGGTGTCGCCGCTGTACGGGTCCCTGTCGTGATTTTCACACACAAATCTTTAGGCGATCTTCTGCTGTCCAACGTGAGTTGATGGAACTTGAGTTGGTGGTGAACCTTTTTTCAGGAGGGTCTAAATTTTTGTGGGTGAAAGATGTCGTGGAAAAATTACAAGCCATCTTTTTTCGAGGAAGCTACTTAAAATAATATGAGGGCGGTGTACAAATAAAAACTGTTTAGAATTTATATTTTATTATTATATCCTTTTTTGGGGTTATGTATTGGTTGTTTGCTATGTAGCCACCTATATCCCCCACTTTCTTAACTTTAGGATCGAGTGACCTAAATCTTACTAAAAAATTCAGGTTAGTAAGGCACGTAAGGCACTATATGAATGCCTATTCTCTTACTAAGAAATTCAGGTTAGTAAGGCACTATATGGATAGCCTATTTTCTTACTAAGAACGAAGTGGCTACGGGACACCTCCGCCCTTCTGCCTCGTGTGTCCTGCCCAGATACGAGTCACATCCATCGCCGCGCTATACGACGCATTATACGAAGCATGACCTAGGCTATACGACGCATTATACGAAGCATGACCTAGGCTATACGACGCATTATACGAAGCATGACAGAGAGAGGGAGACTGTGTAAATCTCTCTCTCTCTCTCACACACACACAAACTGTGTCTGTCTCTCTCTCTGAGTCAAAGATTTTTTAGCTAACGTCTTGCCCATAATCAGCAGCAATGACCGCCGCTGCTCACGCTGTCCTGTTAAACAAATCGTGTTGTCAATTATTTTTCCACGACATATTTCACCCACAAAAATTTAGGAGAGAACTACCTGCCCGGGCTGCTCCACCCAGAGAGAGACTATCTGGTCGGGCTGCTCCACCCAGAGGGAGCGACTATCTGGCCGGGTTCTTCTACCCAGAGAGAGGCTACCTGGTCGGGCTGCTCCACCTAGAGAGAGCGATTACCTGGCCGGGTTGCTCCACCCAGAGAGATTTTTGTGGGATTATTTTTGGTGAGTCGTCTGACTGGGGGTACGACACATTATACGAAGCATGACCTAGGACAGTATACGACGCATTAAACGAAGCATGACCTAGGTATACGACGCATTATACGAAGCGTGACAGCGAGAGAGAGAGTGTGTACGTCGTCGGAGCACAGCCACCGCCGCCGTATTCTGTGTGCTTGCTACGCCGTTTTGCCTGTGTTGGTGCACCTGTACGACGCATTATACGAAGCGTGACAGCGAGAGGGAGAGTGGGTAACTCTCTCTCTCTCACACACTGTGTCTGTCTCTCTCTCTCTCTCTCTCTGAGTCAAAGATTTTTTAGCTAATAGGAGAGAGACTACCTGGTCGGGCTGCTCCACCCAGACAGATTTATGTGGGATTATTTTTGGTGAGGCGTCTGACTGGGGATACGACACATTATACGAAGCATGACCTAGGACAGTATACGACGCGTTAAACGAAGCATGACCTAGCTATACGACGCATTATACGAAGCGTGAGAGCGAGAGGGTGAGTCTGCACGTCGTCAGAGCACAGCCACCGCCGCCGTATTCTGTGTGCTTGCTGCACCGTGTTGCCTGTATTGGTGCACCTGTGCCAACACAGGCACATACGACACCGTATTCGGCCCCTCGATTGGGTTATGAAACGATCTTTCACCCACAAATATTTAGGAGAGAAGAAATTGTAAAAACTAGGACAAATAAAAGAAAAACATGAAAAATTCCATTTATTTTCCGATTTACATTATACGAAGCATGACCTAGCTATACGACGAATTATAAGTACGAAGCACCACAGTACCAGTTACTCCCATTAATTTTAGGTCACTTCACTTGATCCTAAAGTTAAGAAAGTGGAGGATCTGATGGGAGGGGATTGAGAGGTGCTTAGTCGGCTGTTGTCAAAGATACCCAGAGAGTACAAAGGAGTACAAAGGAAATCAAGCAACAACAGATCTAGTGACCCTTCTAGGTTGCTTGTCCTCCAAAACACTGAGGATCAAGTGTCCAACAGTGGTTTAGAGTGGGTAAGGGAACATTGGAAAGGGAATTACTGCCCTGGAACTAATGTCCGTGGCAGGATTAGGAAGTTAGTAGGGGACAGATGGGTTAGTAACTGAGGGGGGGATAAAATAAAGTTATTCATTTACAAACGCAGTCAGTCGCGGGTTTGATGCGAGATATTTGTCTAGGCGGAGTTTAAATGAATCAACGGTGATGCAGTCTATAACGTTTCGGGAAGCCCATTCCACAAGTTGACAACTGAATTGAAGAAGAAATCTTAGACTCGTGTGAGTTATAAGATTTACCAATACATTTTGCAACCGTTTCCCTGCGTGTAATTATAATGGTCGATAGTGAAGTACTTACTACAGTCATATTGTCGATGCCTTTGATGATTTGAACACTTGAATTAAGTCACCTCTTAATCTGCGCTGGTTAAAGGAAATAGATTTAATTCTCTAAGACGCTCTTCGTATGGTTTGTTCTTTAGGCTAGGTATCATTTTGGTAACTCTACGTTGAACTCGTTCTAGCTTGTTTATATCTTTTTGGTAATAAGGGCACCAGGATTGAACGCAGTATTCCAGAAGAGGGCGGACTAATGAATTGTAAAGGGTTAGGATAACTTCTTTGGATTTATGCTCAAATGACCTGCCTATAAAGCCAATTATTTTGTTTGCCTTCTTAACAACTTCTGAACATTGTTGACTCGGTTTTAGGTTACTCGATATTGTTACTCCCAGATCGGTATAGCTAGAGTGACTACCTGGCTGGGCTGCTCCACCCAGAGAGGCGACTACCTGGCCGGGCTGTTCCACCTACAGTAGAGAGAGACTAACTGGCCGGGCTCCTGCGGCGACTCACCCACAAAAATTTAGGAGAGATAAAATTTAGGAGAGACAATTTTTAGGAGAGACTACCTGGCCGGGCTGCTCCACCCAGAGAGATTTTTGTGGGATTATTTTTGGTGAGGCGTCTGACTGGGGGTATGACACATTATACGAAGCATGACCTAGGACAGTATACGACGCATTAAACGAAGCATGACCTAGCTATACGACGCATTATACGAAACGTGAGAGCGAGAGGGAGAGTGTGTACCTCGTCGGAGTACAGCCACCGCCGCCGTATTCTGTGTGCTTGCTGCACCGTGTTACCTGTGTTGGTGCACCTGTGCCAACACAGGCACATACGAGACCGTATTCGGCCCCTCGATTGGGTTATGAAACGATTTTTCACCCACAACAATTTAGGAGAGAAGAAATTGTAAAAACTCGGACAAATAAAAGAAAAACATGAAAATTCAATTTTATTTTCCGATTTACTTTATACGAAGCATGACCTAGCTATACGACGAATTATAAGTACGAAGCACCACAGTACCAATTACTCCCATTAATTTTAGGTCACTTCACTTGATCCTAAAGTTAAGAAAGTGGAGGACCTGATGGGAGGGGATTGAGAGGTGCTTAGTCGGCTGTTGTCAAAGATACCCAGAGAGAGACTACCTGGCCGGGCTGCTCCACCCAGAGAGGCGACTACCTGGCCGGGCTGCTCCACCTAGAGAGAGACTACCTGGCCGGGCTGCTGCGGCGACTCACCCACAAAAATTTAGGATAGACAAAATTTAGGAGAGACAATTTTTAGGAGAGACTACCTGGCCGGGCTGCTCCACCCAGAGAGATTTTTGTGGGATTATTTTTGGTGAGCCGTCTGACTGGGGGTACGACACATTATACGAAGCATGACCTAGGACAGTATACGTCGCATTAAACGAAGCATGACCTAGCTATATGACGCATTATACGAAACGTGACAGCGAGAGGGAGAGTGTGTACCTCGTCGGAGCACAGCCACCGCCGCCGTATTCTGTGTGCTTGCTGCACCGTGTTGCCTGTGTTGGTGCACCTGTGCCAACACAGGCACATACGACACCGTATTCGGCCCCTCGATTGGGTTATGAAATGATCTTTCACCCACAAAAATTTAGGAGAAAAGAAATTGTAAAAACTAGGACAAATAAAAGAAAAACATGAAAAATTCAATTTTATTTTCTGATTTACATTATACGAAGCATGACCTAGCTATACGACGAATTATAAGTACGAAGCACCACAGTACCAGTTACTCCCATTAATTTTAGGTCACATCACTTGATCCTAAAGTTAAGAAAGTGGAGGATCTGATGGGAGGGGATTGAGAGGTGCTTAGTCGGCCGTTGTCAAAGATACCCAGAGAGAGACTACCTGGCCGGGCTGCTCCACCCAGAGATGCGACTACCTGGCCGGGCTGCTCCACCCAGAGAGGCGACTACCTGGCCGGGCTGCTCCAGCCAGAGAGGCGACTACCTGGCCGGGCTGCTTCACCTAGAGAGAGACTACCTGGCCGGGCTGCTGCAGTGACTCACCCACAAAAATTTAGGAGAGACAAAATTTAGGAGAGACAATTTTTAGGAGAGACTACCTGGCCGGGCTGCTCATCCCAGAGAGATTTTTGTGGGATTATTTTAGGTGAGGCGTCTGACCGGGGGTACGAGACATTATACGAAGCATGACCTAGGACAGTATACGACGCATTAAACGAAGCATGACCTAGCTATACGACGCATTATACGAAGCATGACAGCGAGAGGGAGAGTGTGTACATCGTCGGAGCACAGCCACCGCCGCCGTATTCTGTGTGCTTGCTGCACCATGTTGCCTGTGTTGGTGCACCTGTGCCAACACAGGTACATACGAGACCGTATTCGGCCCCTCGATTGGGTTATGAAACAATCTTTCACCCACAAAAATTTAGGAGAGAAGAAATTGTAAAAACTAGACAAACAAAAGAAAAACATGAACAATTCCATTTTATTTTCCGATTTACATTTTACGAAGCATGACCAAGCTATACAACGAATTATAAGTACGAAGCACCACAGTACCAGTTACTCCCATTAATTTTAGGTCACTTCACGTGATCCTAAAGTTAAGAAAGTGGATGATCTGATGGGAGGGGATTGAGAGGTGCTTAGTCGGCTGTTGTTGTTGTTGTTGTTCCCCAGGCTGTCTGGCCGAACAGCCCCAAGGTCCCGAGCAAGGCCAAGGCCATAGAGAGCCCCCACAAAACCCTCTCTGCTTACCACTAACAAAGCCCGGGTGACCGAAGCCACTCTAAGGCAGGGAGCTGAGGAGGGTGCGGAAACGCCCGGGAAACCAAAGCCCCACCCAAGGCCCTGTGCCCCTCAGCAATTATGAAGGGAAAGTTGAGGGGGAAGGGGAAAATGTGACGCTTTGGCTCCCAATCTGCCAACTTTTAGGTTGGCAGTAGGGAGGTTGATCCACGGAAAAGACGCCGTCACTTGAGATCTAGAAAATATATAAGTAAAAGGAACAGTCAGAGTAAGCTATGGGTATGGCAGAGATCGCTCAGCTCTCACTCTGATAGACCAGCCCAGCACCACTGATAGACCAGCCCATCACCACCTTAGTCGGCTGTTGTCAAAGATACCCAGAGAGAGACTACCTGGCCGGGCTGCTCCACCTAGAGAGGGAATACCTGGTCGGGCTGCTGCGGCGTCGCAGATGTGCAGGTTCCTGTTGTGATTTTCACACACAAATCTTTAGGCGATCTTCTGCTGTCCAACGTGAGTTGGTGGAATTGGGATCGATCGGAAATACTTCGATCCGAGAGCTATGACCACCCCAGTCAGACGACTCACCAAAAATAAATTCTGTTATACGACTTGAGTTGGCGGTGAACCTTTTTTCTTCGAGAGGGTCTAAATTTGTGTGTGTGAAAAATTTAAAGAAATCGAGTTGTCAATTATTTTTCCACGACATCTTTCACCCACAAAAACATAGGAGAGAAAAGAAGATGTGTCTGTCTGTCTCTCTCTCTCTCTGAGTCAAAGATTTTTTAGCTAATGTCTTGCCCATAATCAGCAGCAATGAGTGCGCTCACGTTGTCCTGTTAAAGAAATCGAGTTGTCAATTATTTTGCCACGACATCTTTCACCCACAAACATTTAGGAGAGAATTTTTTTAGGAGAGAACATTTCTAGGAGAGACAAGCACGGGCTTCGCCCTCCGCCGCGGGCTTGGCCTCCGGCGGCGGGCACCTTCTGCGCTGCTCAAAATGTAAAGAGAAGGAAATAAATGGGTGATATCATCATTATTGTTTTATTCATTAACTTAATCTGACAGTTTTGCTTTTTTCCTTGTGGAAGCTCCCAGCATTATTGCAATTTCTTGCAGCATGTTTTCGTCTCTCTTCTCTTGCTCCCTTCGATTGGCTTCGTCTCTCTTCTCTTGCTCCCTTCGATTGGCTTCGTCTCTCTTCTCTTGCTCCCTTCAATTGGCTTCACAACTCTCTTCGAATTTGATTCGTAACTTCTCACACTCCTCTAGGTGCACGTCCAGTTTTTCCATTGCCATATCAAAGTCTTCAACCGATATCTTGAGTACTGCCGTCATCTCTTCGGGAGCGAATAGAGCCTCAACTTCAAAGTCACACTGTCCCAAATCTGTATACTTCCGCTGGAGCTAACGGTCGGCTTCAGTGTCTTCTTCTCGAATGATGATATTGGTGTCTACTAACCTCTTATACTCTTCCGCTAAATATAGATATACATATTTTCCATAAATTATCTAGAAATCCGTTGCTAAGGGATTCAATTTAACAGAATATATATACCTTAGTTAATGCACGCAGTCTTGGTATTTTTGTATCATTTAAGAGGTGTTCAAGTAGCTCTAACCACGGTGCTTATATAAATATTCATTAACATTATCACATCATAACATATCGACTACAATAAAAGTAATATATAGCAAAATATAGAAATAGCCTTCATACATAAGAATAAAAGAAAATGGGAGTCTACAGAAAGCTAATTGGCTAACACAAGGCAGATTCCCCTCACACCCAACCCTAATTATAAGGCCTAAGTAGCCTAGGCCCAACTTACTAACACATATCGTATATATAGCCTACTAATTATCCTTTGGCTCTAGCCTCTACCTTATGCACCTAAACCATTAACTATTTCATAACATTTGATGCTTAATATATTTGTACTATCTGATAATGTTAATGTGATAATTAATGACATCTAAAATAAAATAATGTAGTTCTCTATACACAGTAACACGAGTTAAGAAAATACTATAGTCTGTGTATTAATGTACATTTTCTTTTATGCACCTATTACATTTTCTATGTTAAAAACGGTAGAATAATTTGAAAGTACGTAGACAATTCGCACGTATCACCAATAATTTTGATAGTTTCTCGGTTATATATCTCCTCATTCTGATATATACGCTTAGATAATATTATGATACATCTATGGCTCGCTTTCCAAAGCGATTTGTTAGGAAATGCGAAATGGTGGATATTTTACGGTGATGTATTGGGAAATCATGGCGGTATCTGAAAACTATGCCTATGGCGGGTGGATTTCGAAGCTAAATGGATTATATAACCTATTTTCAGCACCACCAGTATAATTAATCAAGTATATAATGCATTTCGTAATAGGTAAAGGTATCAAACGTTTTCAATAGGGGCTGCAATTAATGGAATAGGTATTAGGAAGACTTGGCACCTCAAATCTGGAGGTGACCAGTGTTACCAGATCAGATGGATGTCTATTGTAGGAATGTGTTACCAGATCACTTTTGCGCAGTAGTCGTGTCAAAAGTGCATCGACATTTAATCATTAATTTCTCCATTAATATGGAATGTTGAGAGTTCTGCTCTTCGTTAATCGATAGAACTTTTGGACGGAATTCTGTAGAGCTCTTCAAAACTCGAGTAGCTATTATGGTTGATGAGAAAATAGACTGTATTTTGGTGCTGCCGTTTCTAAGCTTCGCCCCCCTCCGAGTCGTCTTATAGAAATTTTGGGAACGAATTGTTCTCGTAAAATAATGAAGCTCAACATGCCACTAACATACCAAAATATAGCGATTTTGGTGCCACATATGTTAAGTACAAACTTAATTAGTATAAGCTCATAGTTAATTTGCAATCAATGCCGTCTACTAAATTAAATGGTAGTTGGGACTTGTGAACCGAGGTTTGTGGCATCTACCTAAAAATTGGATAAATCTTCAGAGAAAGGAAATATGGTCAACTGTATCATTTCTTTTTAACATATTTGGCTTTACCACTTCCATTTTTTTCAGTTATTACAAAATGGATGCAAGATTTGGAATAAGCATAACATTCTACTCCTATTGCATATTTTTGGTAATGCTAGCCCTATTTCTGCCAGTTTTGCCCTTAAAATAACTTAAGTAACTCATATAACATAAAAAAACAGTTGTCTGTTGACTGACAGGCTCGTGGAAAATATGCTTTTTCGGGACAGTCTAGTTTTGCCAAATTTGGGCCGGTCAGAAAAATGTTCACGTTAGGGAACCTTAATGACACACCTTAGGGAACGAATGACCAATATTCAGTTTTAGTACAAGATAGTTTTTGGCCTGTCCGAAAATTGTGCCTATCATAGGTGAACGGACAGGCCAATAGCAAAAAAAAGTTTCCTAACAAGTGAGCGTAGCAATTGTTTAAATCTGGCATGACTTCTTTGGGACAGGTTGAATGAGAGCGAACTTCCAGCAAGAAGGGAAGACGTTAGAGAAGAGATAGAGACAAAAGCATAAATTCCATCCCAATAATATCTTGCCATTGACAAATCGGGATTCGAACCCGGGTCCATTAGATTACCAGTCCAGTGGCAGGACCACTCCACCACACCTCCACGACAAATATGCAGTATTCGAGAATGCATAATATATCGTAGGCTTGTGCATAAACCTTTAACTGGGTTGATTGCCTAATGCTTAGTGTGCGGAATTTCGGTGTGAATATCCTAGGTTCGAGTCCTTGGAGTACCACATGTATTCATTACTTTCATTGATTTCACTAGTTAGGTTTATTTGTAAATTAATTGGTGGGTTTGGGAAAACAACTATGATTTTATTCAGGTTCAGGAGTAATTTATAGCGAGGCCTTCCCTTGTGATTAAGTGCCCCATTAATTACCCTTTCCATTCGTCTATATATTAGGTTACCATAGAGCAGTTAGAGGTATGTACATGCTTAGATTAATATGCAGTAATCGAGAATGCCTAATATATCGTAGGCTTGTGCATACACCTTTAACTGTTTCGATAGCCTAATGCTTAGTGTGCGGAATTTCGGTGTGAATATCCTAGTTTCGAGTCCTTGGAGTACCACATGTATTCATTAATTTCATTGATTTCACTAGTTAGGTATATTTGTAATTTTATTGGTGGGTCTGTGAAAACAAATATGAATTTATCCAGGTTCAGGAGTAATTTATAGCGAGGCCTTCCCTTGTGCTTAAGTGCCCCATTAATTACCCATTCCATTCGTCTATACATTAGGTTAACATAGAGCAGTTGGGGGTATGTATATGCTTAGATTAATATGCAGTATTCAAGAATGCATCATATATCGTAGGCTTGTGCACAAACCTTTAACTGACTTGATAGTCTAATGCTTAGTGTGAGGAATTTTGGTGTGAGTATCCTAGGTTCGAGTCCTTCGAGTACCACATACATACATACATACATACACAAATTTTTAAGACTGAGTGCTCCACACATACGTGCAGTTTCAGTTTCTTGTCCTATTAGCGGCGTTCTAGGCAACCCTGTTAAGGGCTGCTTCACTTCTCAAGTTTTTGGATTTGAGATCGGCACGTATAGTCCGATCCCAGGTCTTCCTCGGTCCACTCCTTGGTGCAGCTCCCTCCACAATCACAGACCTGCATTTTTTCACCCAATTTAGTTCATCCATTCTCTCCACATGTGCATACCATCCCAGTCTACTTGTACGCATCACTTCGCTAATACGCTTTATACCTAAACGTCTCCTCAGCTCAACATTTGTTATTCTATCCTGCAGCCTGGCGCCACACATCCATCTCACCATTCTCATCTCATCACGTTCCATTCTGTTGACATCCTCTACTTTAACGGCCCATGTTTCTGAGGCATAAGTCATTGCACTTCTAACACATGAGGCATACACCTTTCCCTTCAGGGGGAGAGGCATTTTTTTCATGGTCAGAATTGGCAGCAGTTCTCTGAACTTCCCCCAGCCACATATAATTCTAGCGACAGTGGCAGCCTCGGCCCCACCACCGGCAGAGATGGTATCTTCTAGGTAACAAAACTTGCCCACCAGCTCCAATGACTCATTTCCAAAATTCACAGCCACAGGATCATCACTTAACACAAGCTCGCCTTTGCACACTACGCACCTAAATGTCTATTTCTGACATAACCTTCGGCAGGGGTCCCTTTATTCTACTACAGCGCTTACTCGCATGGTGCACCTAGCGTCGACAGATGCTACATTGAATCGCGTTTACGCCCACACCCTTCCCACACACTGCACATGGGTATGCACTGCTCTTTTCCACATTGCCTCGTCTCAATCTACAATGTATAACCTTGGTTTTGTTAATACTGGCTCTTAAGCCCTTGCTCACCATGCCCTCTCTCCATCTTCTGAATTTGGCCTCAGCATCTTGCATATTGTCAGCTATTAGGACTAAATAGTCTGCATAAAACAGTTCCAACGGGAGTCCGCCTCTAAAAACTCTAGACAGTGCCTCCAGGACCATAATAAAGAGGAGGGGGCTTAACACTGAACCCTGATGGACTCCAACACGGACTGCAAACTCATCACTCAGTACACCCTTCACCCTCACCGCACTTTGCGAATCCTCATACATCTTCATTATCACACGCACCAGCCACTCTTCCACACCAACTTTCCTCATTGCCCACTGCACAACATCTCTAGGCACCCTGTCAAAGGCATTCTCCAGGTCTACACACACAAAGTAAAGATCCCTGCCTTTTAGTAAGTATCTTTCCTGTATCTGCCTGACTATGAAGATAGCATCGGTTGTACCACGTCCTGGCATAAAACCAAACTGCATATCATCAATGCCTGATCAAACCCTCAAAGACTCTCTCACAGACCTTCATGATTTGGTCAAGCATTTACAGGCCCCTATAATTACCTCTATCTATCTAGCGCATCCCCTTTTCCTTTGTATATATTTACTTTTACACTTTTGTGCCAATCCTCTGGGATTTTCTCATCTTTAATAATGGTGTTTATTAACTCAGCGACTAAGTTGACACCAGTCGACCCTGAGGCTTTTATCAACTCAGCGACAATGTCAGAGCACCCTGTATCTTTACCGTCCTTCATTTTATTGATTGTGTCGCTCACTACAACTGGTGCTATCAAAGGAGGGGGTCCAGATATTGGTTTTTCGATACTAAGCTGTTCCTTATCCCATTCAAACTCTACATTTAGCAATCGTTCATAGTGTGCCTTCCATGCTTCTCTGATTTCATTTTCTGCATACACAATCTTCCCATTATCGTTTCTAACACACTGTTCCCCTATAATATCCTTACTGTCATTTTTAAATCGCCTAGCTAGGTTGAAGATCCCATTGGGATTGTCAGTGTTACACACTTGTTCGAGGACCAGGTCCTTAATGCCTTTGTTAGCATTGTGAATAACTCTTTTGGCACTTCGTTTAGCTGCCTGGTATTCCTCCTTGCTGCCTCCCTTATTCCATGCTTTGAAGCATCTCCTTTTCTCTTTCACAGCATGTTCTACCTCATCATTCCACCACCAGGAGGTCTTATTCCTGGGGTGACCCTTTGTTTTCCCACAGACTTTGTCAGTGGTAGCGGTAAGGCTATGCTTAAGAACATTCCATTGACTATTTACATCGTTAGGCCTAGCTTCCTTATTTCTATTCATTTCCTCTAGTTCACTATGAAACCTATCCCTAACTTCCTGTTTCTTCAGCAGCCACACTTTTCTTTTGGGCATGTATACCTTCTTGCGCTTAGGATCTCTGTATAATCTCATGTCGCACACAAGTAGCTTATGCGGGAGGATACATTCTTCGCTCGAGATGACCTTTACTTCCCGAATCAGTTTCCAGTCTTTCCTGTTAACCAAGAAGTAATCTATCTGGCTACTGGAGACCCCAGAGTTATATGTGATCAGATGGCTCTGTCTTTTCTTGAACTTTGTGTTACACACAACCATGTTGAGTGCAACACAGGACTCCAGTATATATTCGCCTTCCAGATTCCTCCTTCCGTAACCATTTCCTCCATGTACCCCCTCGTATCCATCTGCAGATACTCCCACGTGACCATTCAGGTCCCCTCCCTCGATTGTTATTTCATTCTCAGAGAGGCCTGAAATGACACTGACGGTGTCATTCCAGAAGTCCACTTTTATATCTTTCTGTAGACCAGCCTGTGGGGAATATGCAGATATCACATTCAGAATTCTTTCACCACTTTCAACTTAAAACAAAAAGCCTTTCACTAACTCTCGTAATCTGAAGCACACTTTCCGCCAGCTCTTCAGCCACCAGAACACCCACTCCTCCTTTCGCTTTATCAGTCTCCACCCCCATCCTGTAGATCCTGAATCTTTTCTTTCTTCCAACAATCCACTGTACCCCATGCCTTTCCCAGAGTATTTCCTGGACAAAGCAGACATCCACTCGCCTCCTCTCACACATCATCTGAGCCACTTCATTTACATGCATATTCAAACTACCAACATTCACACTAGCAAGTCTGAGACTGTGGGGGGCATTTATTCTTTTCCTGTGCAGTTTTGGATCATCGGACTTACGTTTTTTCTCTTTAGGTTTAGTCATAATTCGGTAAATTGGCTGGCAAATGGGCATCACCTCCCCCTGAAACTCCAGCTCCAGTCTACCCCAGGAACCATTCCCAGCACCTTCCCCCAAGATATTACAAGGGGGTATGATCCAGAGGCCTCGGTGCGCCCCACCAGAACCAGCCGCAGGGACGCACCCCGTGCGCGTACACATCACTACGACTGGCCTGGTATTTTTCGCCCAATCAGAGGGCAGCCTCCTGTAGAGCTACCACCAAGTTCGGGCCCCTATACGGAAGGTGTCAGTCCGGGGAAACACTACGTACTGTACCCTCTGGATCCATTTCGTCCAGGTTGGGCCCAAGGCACCAGGTCTGGGTCCAGAGGGAGCGACACCCACCGCCAGTGTGCCGCCATTAGGCAACTTGGAAAAAGAACAATGAAGCCCTGTCACAGCACTGTCAACAATGCCAGCACCAATAACAAGGCTTCATTGTATAGTAATGGCTGTGTTTCCGCAGGTCTAACGCTATCCCCCCTATTAGTCGCCTTGTACGACACGCAGTAGGATGCGTGAGGCATATTCTTTTTTTCCTCCACCATAGGTGAAGGCCCCCTTACGCCCGGGGTACAATGTATTCATTACTTTCATTGATTTCACTAGGTAGGTTTATTTGTAAATTAATTGGTGGGTTTGTGAAAATAAATATGAATATAAGCTCACAACAATTTTCATTCACTTCCCTGCTACTGAAGAAATACCAAGAGGTACGAAAACGCGTTATAGCTAAGTACTATGTACATAGAATCCTGCAATACCACCCATAATAGCTTTTGAAGAGATCATCAGACATCTTCCTACGGAAGGCAAGATGTAGTATGACATTATAAGCCATGCACATATATTGCTATACATATATCTCACTGCTTATATGCCTTTCCCTGTAACTTCTAAACTCTTAACATTCATATTAAACATTCTTGATTCATTGAACTCCCTATAACTTTATCTATCTCATTAACATATAATATATTTGTTGATACTTCCACTTAAATCAACATCCATTTCCTCTGTAAATGTAAACTGTATAATGTATTTATCCGGTCATACGTCATACCAGAATGCTGAGTTAATACTGTGTTTCATCAACATCCTTGAACCCAGTCGATGCCTTCTTACTCAGGTATCTTCAAGACACACTTCAACAGACCTCAGCCAGAGAGAGACAGAGCTCTTTACTCCCTCTAGACTCTAGACTCAGACTCACCCTCTATAGCCAAGCTCCTATATCCCCTAGATATATTAGACCACACAAGTCATATATCACCTTGCTCCTCAGGCTTTTATTACAAGCCTTATCATATATCTGTACTTATATACCTGTACTTTTAAACTTATTATCACTTATCCAACAATTAATGTGTTGTGTTATTACCTATAATCCCCTATACACTTAACATATTATATGGCGACCTTGCAAATAGCGTATTAAGGCTATACTTAAGTTTCTCCCCAATCTACCCCTCTACAATTATTATTATTATTTTTTTTTTTTCTATGTGATTGAGGGAGGCAAAAGGCATAACTGCCTATAGCGAGTGCCTCCCCCATAGTTGAAAGAGTGACAGGGCCAAAATCAAGGGACGTTCGAGCCAAAATGCCTGGACACACGGAGTTTGAAGCAATTTAAGTCATAGGAAGAGGGAAAGACTGATTCTGGGAGAGAGTTCCAGAGCTCAGATGTTGAGTAGAAGAAAGTTTGAGAGTAACGTTTCACTCTTGGGTTGGAGAGTTGCACAGAGTAGGGGTGGGATTGAGTTGCAAGACGGGTACCACGTGTCCTACGTAAAGGAGGTGGTATGCACTGGGATAGCTCTGAGGAACACTGATTATTATAGTAGCGATAGAATAGCGAGAGAGATGCAACATTGCGGCGGAGAGAGAGAGATTGCAGAGAGTTGGTGAGTGGACGGGAGTTAATGATACGAAAGGCCTTCCTTTCAACTTTGTCTAGGAGAGCGGTGTGAGAGGAACCTCCCCACACATGTGAACAATACTCAATACAAGGGCGCACTATGCCCCTGTACAGAGCAAGAAGCTGTGCAGGGGAAAAGAACCCCCTAAGGCGGTTGAGCACACCCAGCTTCTGGGAGGCTGCCTTAGCAAGACTGGTAATATGGTCCTTCCAAATGAGAGCAGAAGAAAAAGAGACACCAAGAATATTGAGAGAAGATGAAGGGTTGATTTTTGTATTGTTGAAGAATAAGGGATAGTCCGCTGGGAGATCCTGACGGGTAGATAGATGGAGAAATTGGGTTTTGGAAGCATTAAAGTTAACAAGGTTTTCTCTGCCCCAATTGGAAATAGTATTTAGATCAGAATTTAAGAGTTCTATGGCTTCATTACGTTTGTCGTTGAGGGATTGCTGGCTGGGGCGTTCTGAAAAACTAATGGAGTAGTGTAAGGTTGAGTCGTCTGCGTATGAATGGATGGGAATTAAGGTACAGTTAAGGAGATCATTTATAAAAATTAGAAAGAGAATAGGAGATAGGACAGAGCCCTGAGGAACACCGGAGTTTATAGGGTGAGGAAGTGAACAATGGCCGTCCACAACCGCAGCTATGGAACGGCCGGAAAGGAAATTAGAGACAAAGGCACAGATGGAGGGATAGAAACCGAAGGAGGGTAGTTTAGAAATTAAAGATTTATGCCAGACTCTATCGAAGGCTTTCGATATGTCTAGTGCAATAGAAAAAGTCTCACCGAAGTCCCAAAAGGAGGATGACCAAGAGTTAGTAAGATATGAAAGAAGATCACCAGTAGAGCGACCCTTAAGGAAGCCATACTGGCGATCTGAGAGCAGATTATGAAAAGAGAAATGCTTAAGAAATTTGGAAGCAAGAATAGTTTCAAAAACTTTAGAAAGACAAGAGATAAGAGCAATTGGACGATAGTTGGAGGGTTGAGAGCGGTCACCCTTCTTTGGGACAGGTTGAATGTGAGCAAACTTCCAGCATGAAGGGAAGACGTTAGAGGATAGACAGAGACGAAAGAGTTTGCCTAGGCAGGGAGTCAGCACGGAAGCACAGTTTTTGAGAACAACAGGAGGAACACCGTCCGGACCGTACGCCTTATTAGTGTTAAGCCCAGAGAGGGTAGAAAGTACATCTTTAGAAGAGATTAGGATATTAGGCATAAGTAAGAGAGAGGAGGGCGGAGAGGGAGGAATAGCACCGGAATCATCCAAGGTGGAGTTTCTAGCAAAAGTTTGAGCGAAGAGTTTAGCTTTGTCAGAGGAAGAAGTGATGGTTGTGCCATCAGAGTGGGAAAGGGGAGGGAAAGACGAGGAAGAGAAATTGTTGGAGAGGTTTTTGGCTAGATGCCAGAAAGCTTGGGAAGAGCTAGAGTTGGATAGTTCAGTGCATTTATTATTGATGAAAGAGTGTTTGGCAAGTCGAAGAACAGATTTGGCTTGATTCCGGGCAGAAACATATGAAGAATGAGAGTCTTGAGTTTTAAGGCGTCGGTACCGTTTGAATGCTTCCTCCTTATTGCGGACAGCAGTAGAACAGGCGTGAGTAAACCAAGATTTTTTAGCATTAGTCTGAGAGAAAGAGAATGGAATGTATGCTTCCATGCCCGATAGGATTACCTCGGTAATGCGTTCAGCACTCTCCGAGGGTCCTCGGCCATGGAAGCAGAAATCATTCCATGGGAAATCAAAGAAGTACTGCCGAAAAGCCTCCCAGTCGGCAGCGCCAAAGTGCCACAAGCGCCGCCGGCTAGGAGGATCGGGTGGCTGTACTGGAGAGATAGGACAGGTGATAGAGATAAGTTTATGGTCGGAGGAGCCCAAAGGAGAGAAAAGATCGACAGTATAAGAAGAAGGGTTAGAAGTTAGAAACAGGTCAAGAATGTTGGGCCGATCTCCGATGCGATCCGGGATACGGGTGGGTTGCTGAACTAACTGCTCTAGGTCATTTAGGATAGAAAAGACGTAGGCTTGTTCACCAGGTGGATCAGTAGTGTGAGAGGAGAGCCATTGGCGGTGGTGAACGTTGAAATCTCCTAAGATGGAGATTTCTGAGAAAGGAGAAATGGATAGAATGTGTTCCACTGTAGAGTTAACATATTAACATTACAAATCCCTAATTATACCTTACATTTCATGTGAGGATAATTGCTGTACTTCAAACCCTGCCTACCAGCCTTGCATTTTCTCCAAAAGCCATACAGCCTGCCAGCCTGACAACCATACAGCCTGCCAGCCTGCCAGCCATTCTGCCAGCTGCCAGCGTGTGCGTACGTCCATGGTAAACACACAGTCACAACGCCTCTACCAGCCGCAACAACCACACACAACTAGTCGCTACGTGTGTACATCCGTACACACACACAACCACAACGCCTCTGCCTGTCGTACGACCAACTGATCAACACTGACACAACGTTCTCTAAGAGGAATCATGTGAGTGCTTAACTTTACTTAATTAAAAGTGCATCGTTTAAGTGGATTAAGTGATCATGTTTTCAAAGCCTCAATCATTAGAGTCTACATATACCGCAGGTCACGATCTCAAAATGACCAAACAACTACACCCACTGACACACACAGTCAAACTGATGCACCACCACCACCACCTTTACCTACACTCCCTCCACCTGATCAACTTCCGTATTCACAAATTTCCATAAATACCAACCTCCAACCCCCACTTACACAATATTCGGAGGCCACAGAACACTTATTTACTCTGCCATCTAGAGTTAATGATAATAGACGTGTATAATTTTCTCAACCTCAGAACTCAAATACATCTTTCAACATCACTTATTCAAACAAACAAAACACAGCCCCTCCTATGCATTCAGCTTCTAGCTGGAATACTACTTGGGATGATGCTTCAAATCCCAGGGACAGACCTGTGCTGTCACCTACGATTGGTGCTACAGCTCATTTAGAGGGATTTTGGGATTTTCAACCCTCTGACCCTAAAACAAGGTTGTATGCCGACAGCAATATCTTTCAACCTCCTCAACAACAACAGGGTCTCTCACATCAAATTCCCATGTATGCCAACAGCAATATCTTTCAACCTCCTCAACATCAACAGGGTCTCCCTCCTAATATACACAGTCACCAGCAATTTCCTACTATCAAACAAGAAGCGGAACAATACCCAACACATCCTTTATCAACATCCCACCAACCCCATCAAATATCCTACCAACCTCAACAAGCACCTTACCAACCAAATATC
Organism: Paralithodes platypus; assembly: GCA_032716605.1. Taxonomy (NCBI): domain Eukaryota; kingdom Metazoa; phylum Arthropoda; class Malacostraca; order Decapoda; family Lithodidae; genus Paralithodes; species Paralithodes platypus. The sequence goes on from CM064507.1 coordinate 17,908,855, forward strand.
CTTGAAATCATCCATCGGAACGCCCCTAGGTTATTTTCTGGGAACACCCTCAAGAATTATTCTGTTTATGCTTTCATACAGGATGTAGACGGCGAAATTGCCATGAGAGGTGCCGGTCAAAATGATAACACCAAAGTGCAGATTTTCAAAGCTAGAATACACAAAGGTGATTCCAACTCAGCTCAGCTCCTTCTAGAGTCAGACAAAACTGAAGACTGCTCTTACGAGGAACTGGAAAGTATGTTCATTCAAAGATATGGCATACAGATGGCAGGTACATTCTCAGCTACTCACACAGAATTGCTAATGAATTAAAGAACCACCAGAACTATCTAAATACCCCAGTTGATAGGATTGTTGCCACAGCTTCCACCATGACCAAATCACTTAGACATGAATTGAAGGATAAGGACTGGACACTCAAGCACGGCGGTGAGGAATACATGAATATCAAACAAGTGTCCAAGTTTGTTGGTTACATGATGGTATCAAACCTCCTTCCTGAATCCATAAAGGGATTAATACAATCTATCCCATTCACCCCTAACGACACACTGGTAGATTTCTCTCAAACTGTCCATGCCAAATGTAAAGAGAATAGTCTAGACCACAAAATCCAATTCCTGACCAATCCCTCAAAACCCCAAGGTGTTGTAGCTGCAATTCACAATCACTCAACCTCCCCCAATCACGCCAAACACTACAATGCTCACTCAAAACCTTTCGACCACTCACAGAAACCTAAACCTCATTACTCGCCCAAGACACCCTATCTTTCTTCCAAATCTAACTACAACCCACACAAATCTCAGACGAACTCTAACAGTAATGTCACCTGTTATTATTGCGGTAACCAGGGTCATATAACTCCTGAATGCCTCATCAAGGTAAGAGAGGAACAGGAGATGGCATCACATAAAGAACCATTTTGCCGCAAATGCAAATCTAAGGGTCATTGGACCAAGTTCTGCACTCACATGAAAGCTCTTAGGGAAAAGACCAGGACGGCCACACCAGGAAACACCAAAACGGTCACACCAGGAAACACCAAAACGGCCGCTTCAGTCAAGACAAAATCAACCAGTTCGGGGGAAGAATAGACGCCCAGCACGGTACTGTACCTCCAAACCGTTCTGGGCGGACCAACAATGCCACCCAAACTTGACCCCTCAAATCTGTCGAAATAGGTTGTATTGATAAATCTTCCTTGCTTTTACCCGCTAAATGCGAAGAGCATAATCTAAATCTCTTTTTAGACACAGGCTCCCCAGTGAATCTTATAACTCTCAACAAATGTAATCTTATAAATTCTAATAATCAATTCAGTCAATCTTACCCTGATATCAATATAAAATCAGTCAGTGACAACCCATTAGAGACATTATCTAAGGTTTATCTACCTATCAAGATCACCGAAGAATTAGCAACACCCCTGCCATTCTATGTCATTAACAAACTCCCCATAAATGCCGACTTGCTCCTAGGATTTGTTAGTATGAATATGCTCAAAATCATAATTTTCACCCATATGGAACAAGTTATGATCGGTGGTTTAAAAGGCGACACTATCGAATGCACACGCAGTAGTGAATCCTCTGTCAAAAGTACCACCAACCACCCAAAACAGGCATTCCATCACACTAAACCTAGACCCAAAAGAAAATTCAGTTTCAAAACTACCGTAAAATCCAGTCCCTCTTTGGTCACTAAAACCCCCCCTGATGCCCCCACTCCTAGCTATCAATACACTGAAGTATCTATAGGTGATCTGATAACTGACCATTCCCTTACAGCTGACGTAATCTTGCAAGATGATGTAACTATTCAACCAAAATCATCTATGAAGGTAGAAACTTATGTCAATCAATTACCCGCTAATTATCACAAATATAGCATCATCACTCTTCCAGACACTACCTTCATAAAGTGTCTTATAACCACTCCAGCCCTTCATGAGAGCAAGAATGAATAATTTGAAACTTTAATTCTCAATTACTCAGATAACATACTTAGTATTAAAAGTGGTACCAAGATTATGGAAGCGGAAATTTTCCCTTTAATTTTAACGACCAAAGCTTACCAGTTAGTAAAGACCTTGTCATTAACGCAGCTATTAGCAAGGATGAATCAGAGACTAGGTCACAAATAAAATCTCTAATTAATGATCTTGATTTTGAGGACTACACTGAGAATCTTGTGAGTTTGTTGTGCACGTATAAAGAGGCAGTTATGTTACATAATGAAGATCTTGGGTTTTGTGATGTGCTTCAACACAAGATCATATTACGCAACTCGGAGACTAACCCCATATACTGTCCTTCTTATAGGTTAGCTCATGCTCAGAGAGAGCAGGTAGAATCTCAAGTCAAGGCTATGTTAGACCAACAAGTAGTCTCTCCCTCATCCAGTCGTTGGAGGAGCCCTATATTCCTAGTACCTAAGCGGAACCCCAACGAGTGGAGATTAGTGGTGGACTTCAGGAAGTTAAATAACGCTATCATTGAGGAGAAATTTTATATGCCCTCCATCAATGAAGTTATGAGTAATTTGAACTCTAAAAACAAAATCTTCTCTACCATTGATTTAGGTAGCGGTTTTCATCAGATATAGTTGGACGATGATTCCCGTAAGTACACAGCTTTCAGCACTCCCAGTGGTACTTACGAGTTCAATAGACTCCCTCAAGGGTTAAAAACTAGTCCAGCCTTTTTCCAACGGCTTATGTGTCACATTCTTGCAGGCCATTTGGGCAAAGATATCCAAATCTACATAGATGACATTATTATAATGTCGCCTGATATCGAATCTCACCTTGAAAGCCTAGGAAAGATCTTTCAAAAACTAAAGTATGCAGGTTTAAAGGTAAAATTAAAAAAGTGTAAATTCTTAAAACGTAGTGTTGAATTTCTCGGTCACAAACTTTCGGCAGATGGCATCAGAACAAAGACCGATATCACTAAAGCTATACATGAATTTTCCCAACCTGAATATGTGACACAACTCCGTCAATTCCTTGGCCTAGCCGGGTACTTTCATCTCCAAATTTTCGGAAAAAGCCAGTCCCCTTTTCAAACTGTTAAAAAAGGACGCTGAATTTGATTGGAAAGAATCCGAACAAACATCATTTGACGAGTTAAAGCATCCCCTGTGTAATCCTCCTTGCCTGTCTTACCCCGACTATACTCAACCTTTTGTTATCCACACCGACGCGTCCTATAGCGGTATTGGAGCTTGTTTAATGCATGAAGACAGCCGCGATAAATTTCAACCTTTAACCTTTGCCAGCAGGACTATTAAACCTGCCGAGAAAAATTACTGTGTCACTGACATTGAAGGAGCCGGTCTAATCTGGGCACTACAGACATTCAAAGACAAAATCCTTAACTATGACATTAAAGTGTGGACGGATCACAAGCCTCTAGTTGATCTGTTTGACAACAATAATATGTCTGGTAAACGCGCAAGGTGGAAGTACATATTACAAAGTTTCAACCCTAGGATACTCTACATTAAAGGTCACAAACATGTCGTAGCGGATGGTCTCTCTCGTAATCCGGTACTTTGTGCACATTTAAACACGATGAGTTTAGCTAATGAAGACATGTCCACAGCTCAGAGAGGTGATCCCAAGTTGTGTGAGATCATTCTTGCTCTAGAGAATAATGAAACTAACCAACACCTAGAAGATTACACTCTAATTGATAACACGCTATTTCGTAATCAACTCAACAAAGGCAAACATCAACTTGAAAGGAACATTCTCCAGTTAGGTGTACCCAACAATAAAGTAGAAGAAATACTCCCTCATCTTCATGGTTCTAAATTTGTCGGTCATCCTGGCAAAGAAAGGGCTATGCTCATTGCTCAAAAACAATTCTACTGGAAGTCCATGAAATCTGACATAGATAATCACATAGACGCTTGCGAGAACTGTGCCAGAATTAACCCTAAGCTTACACCCCAAGCTAATATCAAAACTTATCCCGTCCCAGAGAAACCTTTTCAGTTGATTGCCATAGATCTTTTGAAAATTGTTAAGACTAACAGTGGTATGAATTATCTTCTCGTAGCCTCGGATCATTTATCTAGGTACTCCATTCTCTCTCCCATATGCAATCCTATAAGGAAGCCAATACTATCGTTAAAACTCTTGTAAATAACGTGATTTGCAAATACCCCTCACCTAAATTTATTCTTTCAGATAATGGTGGAGAGTTTGTGAACGAGACTATGTCTAAGATGTGTGATGAGTACTGGATAGAGCACATCAGGGTTGCCCCTTACTCACCACAGAGTAACGGCCTAGTTGAGAGAGCTAACCGTAAAATACTCCATGAATTGAAAAACATTTGTCTTGACAGGGATCATGAAATTTGGGACGAATTTATCCCCTTCGTGGAATGCACTATTTTTTTTTTTTTTTTTTTTTTTAAAGAGACAATGAACGGAGGAAGGAAAAACACAGATAAAACAAAAAGGTCCATGTGCCTAAAGGCATCCTCCATTCATAAAATGTTTGTAACAACTGGATTTAAACATTTGTAGATTGTAAGTTTGTGGAAAGCAATTCCAAAGAGTAGTAGCTCTGGTGATAAATGAATTCTGATAAGCAGAAGTTCTGCATTGTGGAGGAGAAAGTGTAAATTCATGGGTGCTCTCAGCTGCCCTAGTTCTACGGGGAAAGATGTGGAGAGGCGGCACAATTGAAGCAAGTTCCTCGGAACAATTGCTGTGAAAATATCTGTAGAATAATGCAAGGGATGCAACGTTTCTTCGTATGGATAATGTAGGAAGGTCCTGTGTGATTGCAGGGTTATTGATTAATCTAATAGCTTTATTTTTAATTTTGTCCAACTGCCTCAATGCAACCACTCCACTTCCACCCCACAGAGGTGAACAGTAATCCATCTGAGAACGCACATGACTTTTATATATTACGGCCAACTGCTCGTCAGTGAAGAATTCTCGAACTCTGTACAGAGTCCCAGTTTTTTAGAGGCATTCTTAGCAATGCTTCTAACATAATGTGTCCAGCTCAAGTTAGTAGTTAATGTTACACCGAGAATGTCAATACTAAGGGAAGTGGGAATATTTACATCATTACAAAATATATGGGAGTCAGTGAGATTCTGTCGGTTAGAAAATTGAATGTACTTGGTTTTCTGTGCATTAAAGGAAACTAGATTCTTTTGTCCCCATTCATTAATTCTAGAAAGGTCCTGGTTCAGAGAAATTGCAGTGTTTATTTTTGAATTTATAAGATCGGGTTGGATGAAAGAATTGGTAAATGTGAAGGAACTGTGGAGTGTTGAGTCATCTGCGTAGGAATGTATTGGATTATGAGTGGTAGATATGAGATCATTGATATGAATGAGGAACAGAGTTGGGGCCAAAACTGATCCCTGGGGAACCCCAGCATTTATTGAGTGAAATTGAGAATAAAGGCCATCTACCATTACACATATTTTTCTGTTATGAAGATAAGAAGAAATTAGCGGAACTAATGATGCAAGGCCGTAGTGTGACATCTTCGACAATAAGGATTGATGCCAGACTCTATCAAATACCTTTGATATATCCAGTGCTATTGCATGTGTTTCACCATTCTGTAGCTTGGTTGATTTGATGCGTAAGAAGGCAAAGAATGTCTGCAGTTGATCGACATCGTCTAAAACCATATTGCCTATCACTGATTAATTTATTATTCTCAAGATACTTAATTATGTGATTATTTAATATAATTTCAAAGACTTTACCAAGAGTGGAAGTTATAGCTATTGGTCTGTAGTTTGATGGATCTGAAGAGGCACCTTTTATAGGAACTGGATGAATGTTTGCTTCTTTCCAGGGTACTGGGAAGCATGAGGTATGAGTACACAGACGGAAATGTTTTGCCAATACAGGAGCGAGCACCAAGGAGCAATTCTTAAGTACTATTGGAGGAATGTCATCTGGACCAGGAGCCTTATGTACTGAGAGATTCTGCGAAATAGTTTTGACATGTCGGGTGTGGATCTTAAGTGAGGGAATCTCAGGCGAATTAAAATTAAGTACAGGGACATCTTGATTTATTTCATCTAAGGTTGAGTTGGTGGAGAAAATATCCGCAAGAAGGTTAGCTTTACCTCGTGGGTCACTTACAAGATTGCCAGTCGGAGATTTTAATGGTGGAATGGATGAGGCAGTAGTGAAGTTGGATTTGAATGAGTTAAGAGTAGACCAAAATATTTTGTTATCATTTGGATTATTTAGAAGTTTATTTGCCTGCTTGTGGAGAAAGTTTGATTTAGTTAGGTTTAATACAGTTTTGGCATGATTTCTGATGTTTCTAAAGTAATTAAAGGCTTCATGTGTTTTTGATCTTGTGTATGCATTGTAGGCTATTGCTTTTTGTTCAGTTACTCTAGCACAATTATGGTCAAACCATTTAGGTGAATTATATCTTTTACTGTACTTTTGATGAGGAATAAAAGTTTCCATTCCAATTTTTACAAAATCTTGTATGTGGCTCAAGGTGGAGTGTGCATCATTAGAAAAGAAAGAGGTCCAGAGAATATCAATAAAGAAACCTTAAAGACCCTCCCAGTCTGCCCTATCGTAATGCCATTTAGTCACCAAAACAGGTTCAGAGTGGGAAGGTGTGGTAGGTGATAGACAGGTGGCCTGTATCAGACAGTGATCAGAAGATCCAAGCGGGGACCTCTCTGTAACATCATAATTTTCTGAATTGGTTGTTAAAAATAAGTCCAGTAGGTGGGAATTATGATTAGGATTATCTGGTACACGGGTGGGTTGGTTGACTAGTTGAGTGAGATTAAATGAGTCTGCAAATAGCTCACATTCAAGACCAGCATCATCAGTCCTGGCTGAATGAGTGAGCCATTCAACATTATCGACATTAAAATCACCCAACACAGTGATTTCAGAAGAAGCATTTAAGTTGAGGACACTGAGTTGTGAGGACAGAGAATCAAAAAGACTTTGCTCTGGAGGAGTATTAGGGGAACGGTAGATGCAACATATGTATTTAAATTTACCAGCAGAAATTAATTTGTATATAGAATAATCAAAATAGGGAAAATTGAAACTAGTAACCTCCTCCAGGGCAATTTCAGATTTTGCGAAGCAACATACACCTCCTTTAGGTCTAAAATTTTGGAGCCGTTGATAACCTGGAAAATTAAATCTAGACATGTCAGATGTGGATGTTACTTGAGTCTCTGTCAAAAAAAGGAGAGTAGGGGATTCTGCTTGAAGAAATTGGTGTACAGAATTGATGTTAGAGTGAAGTCCCCTTATATTACTAAAGAAAAAGCTGCACCGACGAGCAGCTTTGGGACGTTGCAATGCTCTTGACACAGTTGCATGATGACGACCGGGAGGGCCCTGTGTCAATGACCCAACCATGCAGGGGGTGGATATCCGAGGGACCACCAGGTTTGCTCTTAACAATTGTACTGCCATATTTATTAGGTAAGTGTTACATGTATGATATGTAGTGGGAAGAGTAGTGTTTTATGGATAGAGGAGAGCGATGTAGGGCAATGTCGTGAAGTTGGATGTGTATGTTATATAAAGAGGGTATTCCTGATACCCCTGATGTGTGAGGCAGAAAGATATGTATCCAGCTACCAAGGCCTGGGAGAGAAAATGGAATTCAGGCTATTCCCTGAGTCTCCCGAAACCTTGGCGGTAGTACTTCCCTGGGCAGGGCTGCCTACCCCTACTACCTACAAATTATGAAATTATGAAACTATGAATTCTCTGCCTAATATCTCCACAGGTGAATCCCCTCATTTCATCGTCTTTGGAGAAGACAAACACCTACCCCACATGCTCAATGAACAAATTAAACCCATATATACTCAGGATTTCATAACTCATCATATAAACACCTTTAAAAGAATTCATAAACAAGTCATGAATAAACTAACCTTAACCAAAGAACAAATGATAAAAAGCAATCACAAATCTAATAGACAACAAAAACTGAAACCAGGAGACATTTTGTTCTCAAGAATTCACGACAGGGCTGATAAACTGGACCCTCTGTTCGAAGGCCCCTATCGTGTGATCAGTATTCGCCACAACATTGCAGTCGTTAGACATCTGGAGAAAGGTAAAGAATCCAGGAGTAGCATTAACCACCTCAAATTAGTGCACAGAAACTTAAACTGTGTCCAAGAAACTATGGACAAAGATATCATACCCATCAACCAATCCCCTGATAAAATCCTACAAGCCCCGACCCATGATTATAACCTTAGAACTAGGAGTGTAAACAATGTTCTAGTGGATAATACTTCTATAACTCAACTTCTGTTTCAGAATAATATTAAACCTAATATCTTCTACTCATAATACACCAAGTCTGCCTATATATCTATTTAATTATGTATTTATCTTGTGAATATATTTAGTGTACTCTTGGCCAAATTGTTGTCCATTATTTATTTTTGCATAGATATCTCATATTTCATGTTTAGATGTGGCTACTCCCAGCGTTCGCATTATCTAAAAGCGTTCGCATTGCTCCTTGTGTTCACTTTACTCCCTGTGTTCACATTACTCCTTGTGTCCGCATTATTCATAGCGTTCACATTTATCTCAATTTTTACTCAAATTTTACTCCTTTAAATCTCCAACTCCAAATATTTTTTACACTCCCAAGTTATTTTTTTTTTTACTCCTCTATAATATTTACTGTTATTTTTATACTCCTTTTAAACCCCCAGGAAGACCAAGGGAAGGTGTGGGCTGATTCTTTTGATCGTCTTGATTGTCCACCTGATGGGCACCTTTTCCATCCATTCGAATGGCGGGGTAGTTAGTCCTACAGGTAAGATGACCTTGGTTTCGGATGTTATGGCAGTAAAATTCACCAACGTCGACCTGAGTGTTATGGCCCCGACCTTGGCGAAAGCTATCTATGCCTTAAGAAGTTCAGATTCTATTTTGACAGAGTATCTGAATCACTCAAACATCAACCATAACAATCACTACGCAACTCTAACTCAGTTACTTTGGAGAACAAATGTGGTGAAAAACACCTTAGATTACTTGTTCATTCAAATAGACTCTAAAATTCCGGTCAAACCAAGGTCAGAATCCAAATGAGCTAGACTTAGGAACAAGAGAGGACTTATTGATGCAGGAGGTTACCTGTTGTCTTCTCTCTTCGGGATAGCTACTGAAGACCAAGTGAACGCCATCGCTGATAAAATCGGTGAAGTAGAAAATACCCTCAGAAGTCAAGAAAACTTAGTGGAGATCCAAATAGACACTATTAATGAAATCTCTACTCATGTTAACGACTTACAATCTCTCATGAGTAAAGTGGAATCTACCATTAATGAACTCTCTAATATTACCTCATTTCTTGAAAACATTCTAGAAATCTCTACCCAACTTGACAACATTTATTTTATCTCTATGAATTTAGAGTCAGACTTTAGTAGACTCTTGAACGCCTTCAACGATGCTAAACACGGTATAGTGAGCTCAGATCTTCTTCACTTGAGTAGTCTGAGGAAAATCATCACTCAGGCTGGCAATGACTTCCGCCTCCATCTCCATCTCTTGTCAGAATGATATTCCATCTTCTGATCAGGTAATTTCTGGTCTCATCATTATCCCCGACACTTGCTCTATCACCTCTTCCAAGGTAACCATTTACCCCACAAATTACCACCTTACTGAACTCAATCAACTATACAACGTGAACGATATGTTTCTCACTCTCCCAAATATCTCAGCTAATATATCTAAACTTCACATCAACTCACCTGATCTAAAAACCCTTCAATTGATCAACAAGTCAATTCTACCTATGGATTTTGTTAAATACTATCACCCTTACATTGCCATCCCAGCGATTGGTACTCCTATGCTTATTATCATCATCATCCTAGGTGTTTCTTGGTTTGCTCTTTCTCGCCTGAATCTTCGCATTGCTGCTCTTGAAGCCCACGCGAGGAATAGAGCACTTTAAGTTCTTTCTTTATTTGATTTTTTTGATAAATTTCTTTATATATATGTATATTAATATCGTCAGTAGAACAACTTAGGGTATTATTTCTGTCCACTGTCAAATGTTAAATGTTATTACTATATAAGTTTACACCTGCCATGTGTAATATATAGCAGTTGTAATCGTCTCCTTATACTCAACTATATATTTGTATTATTTAGAATAAACCTTTATTCTAATTTGTTGGTACCTCACACCCTTGATCTAGGTCTAATGGACAATTTTGATACGGTGTGATGTGTCAACAGACTAGTATTTTGTTTTGTTTACTATAGTTGATCATGGTGAGATCAATTCTTTTACCCCCCGGCGAATGTAGTATGACATTATAAGCCCTGCATATATCGCTATACATATATCTCACTGCTTATATGCATTTTCCTGTAACTTCTAAACTCTTAACATTCATATTAAACATTCTTGATTCATTGAACTCCCTATAACTTTATCTATCTCATTAACATATAATATATTTGTTGATACTTCCACTTAAATCAACACCCATTTCCTCTGTAAATGTAAACTGTATAATGTATTTATCCGGTCATACGTCATACCAGAATGCTGAGTTAATACTGTGTTTCATCAACATCCTTGAACCCAGGCGATGCCTTCTTACTCAGGTATCTTCAAGACACACTTCAACAGACCTCAGCCAGAGAGAGACAGAGCTCTTTACTCCCTCTAGACTCTAGACTCAGACTCACCCTCTATAGCCAAGCTCCTATATCCCCTAGATATATTAGACCACACAAGTCATATATCACCTTGCTCCTCAGGCTTTTATTACAAGCCTTATCATATATCTGTACTTATATACCTGTACTTTTATACTTATTATCACTTATCCAACAATTAATGTGTTGTGTTATTACCTATAATCCCCTATACACTTAACATATTATAAAGAATGCTCTCGGAAAAAGGTATGAGACAGGAAGCTCTGCAACAACCAACTTGCCATAACCTTTAATGAAATATGCTAGAGAGAAAATCTCCTGCCTATGTATACAAAGCATATATATATATATATATATATCAAGTATATCTCACAAATACACGTAAGCTACTAAATGTTTATATACTCCCAGCCAGACTCGAACCTCCGACAGTCAGGATGAATGTCCAAGCTTTAATCCACTACACCCCGGCCTGAGGTTCAAATCTGTCTGGGAGTATATACAAATTTAGTAGCTCACGTTTATTTGTGAGATATACTAGATATTAATGACTCTCGTGTTTGGCCGGGCAAGAATTAAATGAAGTCTCTATAACCCGAGTTAAGTGGGGAAACATGTAATAATTCCTGTATGGTATCCTGGAATATGGATCGTACTACTTGTGTGTGAATTGAAACATATTCTCCAAGTGGGATTTCCCTTTTCCTTAAGGATAAGAACATAAGACAATGAGAGTCTTCAGAAACCAGATTGGACAATACAAGGCAGATCACTCTCACACCCAACCCTAATAAGAAGGCCTAATTATAGGCCCAACTCACTAACACCATGAGGACCGACCTCACCAAAACGGTCAGAGGTCAACATAAGAAAACAGGAGTCTGCAGAGTGCCGAATGGCCAACACCCGTCAGATCCCACTCACACCCAACCCATCTTGTCCATATGCCTATCTAATTTTATCTTGAAGCTCTCTACCATTCTTGATCCCACTATAGCACTCGGTAGCCTATTCCACCTATCTACAGCTCTGTTACCAAACCAATACTCGCCTATATCTTTTCTGAAACGAAATGTATCTAATTTGAAACCATTTGTTCGAGTTCTTTCGCTATCATTGAGCGTCAGTACATCTTTGAAGGAATACTGGTAGAAGTATCAAATTCCTTCTTTTAACCCTTGTGATGGTGTAGGAGGTTGGACTCCCTGCCTGTACAGTTCGAATCCTTGCCCTGTCAGCAATATATATATATATATATATATATATATATATATATATATATATATATATATATATATGCTCAGGCCCAATCCCCACTTTTCCTATTTTTTATTTTTATTTTCCTCCTCCTTTTTTTTTTTTTTTTTTTTTTTTTCTTGGGGGTGGCCGACTCAAGACAGAGCAAGAACAGGAAAAACACAAAACACAAGACAAAACAACAAACAAACACAGACAAAACACAATATTCACACACATCTAGGTCACCCAGGAGAATACCCAGAGACCAGGGTCACCAAGGTCGCTCCAGCACTCCCCCGGCCCCCGGATAGGCTCCAATCTCAGCAGGCAGACATGCAGCGGAGCCAAAGCCCACCACTTCCAGGCGCACCCTTCATATTAATCGTCTCCACGGGCCAGGCGCCTGATGGACTATTATCTAGTCTAACTTGCGCCCGACCCCTTCCCCCAAATGACCACGTGTTCGCTCAACTATTCACAAGCATTCTCCATTCATTCCTGTGTATTACCACTTCCTTTGCCTGATCTATAGTCATTCCTCTATCATCCAAAGCTTGTCTTACACAGTCTCTCAATCTCAATGTGGGTCTTCCTGCCCTTCTATCTCCCCTTGTATCTGACGCACATAGTCTCTTTTATATATATACAGTATATATGATGAACAGCAGAGGGCCCATAACAGATCCTTGTGAGACTCCACTCTGCACTATACTCCAGTCTGATTGTATACCATTTATGCTAACTCTTTGCTTCCTACCATTTAACCATGGCCCAATCCATCTTAATAGAGTTCCCCTTATTCCATGATCTTCTATTTTCCTCAACAATCTTTAGTGGGGGACTTTATCGAATGTCTTACTGAAATCTAGATAACTTATTTCATATTTGTTGTCATAAGGTTAAGTTTCCTTTATCATGCCGTGGTGTAGTGGATTAAAGCTTGGACATTGATCCTTACTGTCGGAGGTTCGAGTCCAGCTGGGAATATATAAACATTTAGTAGCTCACGTGTATTTGTGAGATATACTTGATATTAATGGGCAAAAATTAAATTAAATCTCTATAACCCGAATTGCGTGGGGAAACTTGTAAATATCCCTGTATGGTATCCGGAAATATGGATCGTAGCCTACGACTTGTGCATGAATTGAAATATGTTCTCCAAGTAGGATTACCCTTCTCCTTAATATATATAGGAAAAGGTTAAGTTTCCTTTATCACATCGTGGTGTAATCGATTACAACTTGGACGTTCATCCTGACTGTCGGAGGTTCGAGTCCGGCTGGGAGTATATATATATATATATATATATATGTATGTTTTTTTTTTCTATGTGTGTGAGGGAGGCAAATGGCAGAACTGCCTGTAGCGAAGTGCCTCCCCCATAGTTCAAAGAGCGTCAGGACCAAAATCAAGGGACGTTCGAGCCAAAATGCCTGGACACACGGAGTTTGAAACAATTTAAGTCATAGGAGGAGGGAAAGATTGATTCTGGAAGAGAGTTCCTGAGCTCAGCTATTGAATAGAAGGAAGACTGCAAGTAACGTTTCACTCTTGGGTTGGAGAGTGTTGCAAGACGGGTACCACGTACCCTATGTAGAGGAGGTGGTATACACTGGGAGAGCTCTGAGGAGCACTGATTATTGTAGTAGCGAGAGAGATACAACATTGCGGCGAAGAGAGAGATTTTGCAGAAAATTGGTGAATGGGCGGGAATTAATGATACGAAAGGCCTTCCTTTCTACTCTGTCTAGGAATGCAGTGTGAGAAGATCCTCCCCACACATGTGAAACAATACTCAATACAAGGACGCACTGTGCCCCTGTACAGAGCAAGAAGCTGCGCAGGGGTAAAGAACCCCTTAAGGCGGTTGAGCACACCCAGCTTCTGGGAGGCTGCCTTAGAAAGACTGGTAATATGGTCCTTCCAAGTGAGAGCAGAAGAAAAAGAGAAACCAAGAATATTGAGAGAAGATGAAGGATTGATTTTTGTATTGTTGAAGAATAAGGGATAGTCCTCTGGGAGTTCCGGACGGGTAGATAGATGGAGAAATTGGGTTTTGGAAGCCTTAATGGCAACAAGGTTTTCTCTGCCCCAATTGGAAATAGTAGTTAGATCAGAAGATAAGTGTTCTATGGCTTCATTACATTTGTTTTTGAGGGATTGCTGGCTGGGGTGTTCTGGAAAACTAATTTAGTAGTGTAAGGGTATGCGTATGAATAGATGGGACTGGAGGTACAGTTGAGAAGATGATTTATGAAAATTAGAAAGAGAATAGGAGATAGGACAGAGCCCTGAGGAACACCGGAATTGATAGGATGAGGAAGTGAGCGATGGCTGTCCACAACCGCAGCTATGGAATGGCCGGAAAAGAAATTAGAGACGAAGGCACAGATGAAAGGATAGAAACCGAAGAAGGGTAGTTTAGAAATTAAAGATTTTTGCCAGACTCTATCGATGGCCTTCGATATGTCTAGTGCAATAGAAAATGTCTCACCGAAGTCCCAAAAGGAGGATGACCAAGAGTTAGTAAAATGTGAAAGAAGATCACCAGTAGAGCGACCCTCAAGGAAGCCATACTGGCCATCTGAGAGCAGATTATGAGAAGAGAAATGCTTAAGAAATTTGGAAGCAAAAATAGTTTCAAAAACTTTAGAGATACAAGAGATAAGAGCAATTGGACGATGGTTGGAGGGTTGAGAGTAGTCACCTTTCTTTGGGACAGTTTGAATAAGAGCAAACTTCCAGCAAGAAGGGAAGATGTTAGAGGAGAGACAAGAGACGAAAGAGTTTGTCATTGTCAGCACGGGAGCACAGTTGTGTAGTACAACAGGAGGAACGCCATCCGGGCCATACGCCTTCTTAGTATTAAGCCCAGAGAGGGTAGAGAGTACATCTTTAGAAGAGATTAGGATAATAAGCATAACTAGGTGGAGAGGGAGGAATAGCACCGGAATCATCCAAGGTGGAGTACTCCTTCTAGCAAAAGTTTGAGCGAAGAGTTCAGCTTTGTTAGAGGAAGAGGTGATGGTTGTGCCATATCAGAGTGGAAAAGAGGAGGGCAAGATGAGGAAAAAAATTGTTGGAGAGGTTTTTGCCTAGATGCCAGAAAACTTGGGAAGCGCTAGAGTTGGATAGTTCAGTGCATTTATTATTGATGCAAGAGTGCTTGGCAAGTCGAAGAACAGATTTGGCTTGATCCGGGCAGAAACATAGGAAGAATGAGATTCTTGAGCTTTAAGTCATTGGTACCGTTTGAATGCTTCCTCCTTGTTGCGGACAGCAGTAGAACAAGCGGGAGTAAACCAAGATTTTTTTGCATTAGACTGGGAGAAAGAAAATGGAATGTAAGCTTTCACCCGGGAGGATTACCTCGGTAATGCGTTCAGCACTCTCCGATGGTCCTCGGCCACGGAAGCAGAAGTCATTCCACGGGAAATCAAAGAAGTACTGCCAAAGAGCCTCGACCCTGTCGGCAGCGCCAAAGTGCCACAAGCGCCGCCGGCTGGGAAGATCGGGTGGCTATACTGGAGAGATAGGACAGGTAACAGAGATAAGTTTATGGTCGGAGGAGCCCATAGGAGAGAAAAGATTGACAAAATAAGAAGAAGGGTTAGAAGTCAGAAATAAGTCAAGAATGTTGGGCCGATCTTCAAAGCGAGACTAAACCATCAGCTTCTAAAATAACATAAGAGTATTTTTCTGCAGTAAATGAATGATCCTACTAGCATAATACAAGTCAAGTATTCTAAAGCTACTTTCTTGTACACAGAAATGTAAAATTGGTATGCTGTTGCATTGCGGAACAGGAAAGAGAGACGTACCCCATCCAAGATAGTGCGAGGTAAAAATAAGCTATAAAAGATCAAAAATGTTTTCCCCTCCATGTCTCAAGGAATGCATTAATAAAAACACAAAGAATCCCCGGGTGGCCATGGTGATAAAAGAAAATTCTCATATATTTGACGGGGTATTTCCAACATTCCCGAGACGCTACAGGATATTCTCCTAGGTAAATATTTGGTGATGATATTTCGTACATTTCTGGCCAGACCCGCATTACTGGAAAATGGGAAGACCTAAAATGGGGGATACGTGGAAGTTGGAATGGAGAGAAATAGGAGTTCACGAATGATATCTGAATGAAAACAATGACAAATAAATATGTGATATTTGGATTTGAACTCACATCTCAACGATTACGATGAAAAATTAAAATGGTCTTAACGACAACACAACATGGATTTATGAAGGCTGGTTCTGCAGGTTCTACTGAAATTAGTATAGGGTTTTCAGTTATTTATATATATACTTATTCCAAATTTCAGTTTAATATCTGAACAAAATAGGTGAAAATATTAATGGTCTCCTTAGAAATTCCTCATACAAAAAATCAATAAATGTTTGGCTTACGCCTTTGATGAATTAGGCATGATTATTACGGACAATATGGTATATTCATAATTCAATATTATAGCGAGAACAATTCATTAGGCGATCTCAAGGTATGCTCGTCCCTATTACAAAGACCTTTATACACTAAATACACACACATATACTTAGTTATTATATTTGAAAGACAATGATTACATTTTCATCATCACATATAGGCTAATGCAATAAATATTTAAATCAAATTTAATATCGACATAAGCAGTGGTTCATGTCATAATTTGACAAGTCTTACAAGGAAGAACGTACAGACAATAGAAACAATGATAGGGTTTAGCACAACATGATAGAGGGAATTTAGGATTATGAAAACGGCAAAAGTAAGTACAGGGTGGGGCAGAGAGGACGGACGTTTTTGGTATATTCACAAAATCTTTAATTTTAGCTTCAAACAAATTATATTGACATCAATGTTTTCATATTGAATTAGCATTTGACAAAATCAAGTGTGGAAAACAACATCGCTCATGTGGTGTCCATTTTCATTGATGCATTGATTTCATTGATTTCATTGATTCCGGAGTCAGAACCGTCCGGTCTCCTATTCATTAGTGTACCTCGTGTACGAAGTGCATGAACCCAACGTAAGATTGTGTTACAGGTGGGAACAGCCTGATTTCGGTGAATGTTGAAGTGGCGACGAAACTCCCGCTGAACTGCTGTGACAGACCCGTTATTCTTCACGTAACTGTCGTAGGCAAACACGCGCTGCTCTATCGTCCACAGCGCCATGGCTTCAACTGAAAAGAAACAAACAAAATTGCTAAGACACCACGGACAGAATGGTACCTGTCGGACATATGTCCCTCCCCCTGGGGCTGAGTAATAGCCATTTCAAAAACGTCCGTCCTCTCTGCCCCACCCTGTACTTATCAATCAGAAGGAGCTCACTCCTTGACGGCGCATACCTGCCCTCACCTTCCAATTTCACTCACAGGGGTTTCTCCTTTTGCGTTTCAGGCTGCAACTCGTCCAATCTTAAGTAGCTGTCGAGAAGCTTGAACGACTTGACTCAGTCATACAATACACCATCTTCTCATATAACCAAAGTTGGCCCTCACGGACTATACGTTAAGTAGAAGAATTGTGCATTACTTGATAACAGTATCAAAATTGTCCCACACAATAAAACAAGTAATATAATCAAAATTAGATAGGGAGATATTGAATAGGGAGATATTAAAGGTTTAGCCTATGTTGGCTTTGATAGCCCGTATTCAAATAATTTCCATTTGAGTTCTGAAACACTGATTTTTTCCCCAAACTGTATACTGTGATAGAGATGTCTAACTAGTCTCAAATGATTCGTCTGGGCAAGTGAAACAACTTATATTCAGAAAATGTTTGGCTAATGTTGACTGTTTGTCTAGTAAAGTCTCCTTTAGTTTATCATCATGCCACAAATTGGTAAGAAATTATTTCAATTGCCTATAATTTGTTGAACTACACGAACTAGTACAAGTCAAACGGTCAACATTATCCAAACATTGTCTGAATATAAGTTGTTTCCCGTATCCAGACCAATTATTAGAGACTAGTTAGACATCTCGACCACGCTATACAGTTTGGGGCAAAAATCAGTGTTTTAGAACTAAGATGGAAATTAATTGAAAAGGGGCTACCAAAGCTAACATAGGCTAAACCTATGATACCTCCCAATCTAATTGTGATTATATTGTCTTCTTGATTGCACATGCATAATCTTATACTCTTATACTCTTATACAAAAATGCACAATTCACACAAATTCTGTCACTTGGCTGCCACACTAACAGGGACGTATCGAACATTCAACTCTCAATATCTAGGCGTGTTTTTTTTTATTATTATTCCTAACACTAGTGGATTTCAAATACGTAAGGAAGGACTTAGCAATCAAACATATATATCTTGTCTACACCCTTATTAATATTAATACAAACGTCTAACTAATACAATAAAAAGTATCATCGTATACGGAAAAGGTTAAATTATACATAGTTACAGAATGGCTGTCATTATATTTAACGATCATTCAACTGAAGTTCATACGATCATATTATGTTCACCAAATACGGAAACTAAGCTTACAAACAGCACACAGTATAATGAGCGAGGTGGTGAAGAAATATTGAAGAAGGTCGTTAAATTGTTCGTGGAACACAAAACCAAGATTCGTAAGATTACAGTGATCATAGCTACATTTTTATACTATGCCGAAAGTAAATGACATTATATTATTAGATTATGTTTTATGATAGAATACAGGTATATGCGATTTTCATGAGATGATAAGTGGTTAGTTCTGGGTAGTATCTTTATAGCTACATTACATTTACTAATCTATTTTGTAATAATACAAAACATTGAGAAAACAGTGTAACTCGTTCTAGCTAGAGCTCATTCAAAACAACAAAATATGGCTGACTTTTTCCATTAGTCTTAGCAATTGTAAGTATTGTATTCATACAATTGAATTGAATTGAATTGATACAATTTAGGCACAGAAGCCAAACACTGGGACCTAAATAGATTATTCAGCGCTAAATAAAAAATACATATATCAGTACAGGGATATCAAAATATCAAAATTAAAAACATTAAGAGATCAGTCAGCGGTACATAAAACAAATAGTATATCAGTACAGGAATATCAAAAGTATAAAACATGAAGAATGAAATATCATAAACAAATACCGCAATCTAATAAATAATATCGGAGCTATAAAAACATCTTGGCCAAGAATTTCAACCAGGGAATGGAAAGTGTAACCTGCAGAGCATCTGGCAGATGAGTTAGGTACAACAAGAGGTTAGAAATTGCCACAGCTTACGAACAATACCTCGTTACACATATCACACATGATAGCACACATCGGAGGACGATTATTATACAATACGTGTTTGTGCGTCATATACGTTTGACCAATGAGCAACATCATGTGGACTACCTCTGTGTGTCTACCTAATTGAACAGGAGAGATGCCCCAAATCTTCAAAGAAGGGTGAATCGCTTTAACCCTCAACCGACGATGCCCGTCATATGACGGGAGAGAGAATATTGGCCACCCCTGCGGCGCCCTTCATATGACGGATGCCATTTTGAGGACAGTATGAGCTATGAGAGATAGACCGCGCATTGGGGGGACGATAACTGGCCTCGTACCGCTCGCCACCACCTTGGAGCTGTCACTGACACGTACTATGTCTCATCCCCACCTCCCTACCTCGTGCAACAAGGAAAACACCGGGAAAAATACCTCATTTAAGGGTATTTTCACCTTCGGTTACACGATCGTTGCAAGATAACCCGTGGTCATACAAGGGTGATTCCGGTGTCATTGGAAAGCTCTATTATCGCCCTTTCACGGATATATACAGGTAATTGTATTACGTTCTGGATGCATGAAAAAGAGAATGGAATGAAGCTCTTTTCAGTAAATATACCCGCCCAGCACTACGGTCATGTAAATAAGCATGCCCGCTTTTTGGGAGTTAAGTTTTTGGTTAGTGACAGTGAGAGAAGACCACCTCAATTGCCACTGTATCCTAAACTTATGGTATTCACAAAATATATATCCTTGGAGGGTAAAAGGACTGATAGAATAAAGCAAATATATTTTAAGTAGGTTACATAGTAATATATGAATGGAAGTATCAATAAATATTACATACTAACCTTGATCATGATAGTAGTAATAGTAATAGCATCAATCTCGCTGGCCTAGGCTAGCCTATAATATTGCGTACCCGTTAATAATACTGGAATGCACTCTCTAAGCTATTAACGGGTACTTAGCCTTATTATATGTTGAGATGAAGATGGCCTGGTAGATGTCTGGTAGAGGTAGCATTGTTGTACTATGGATAAATAACTGGCAGAGAGAGGAAGGAGGAGAACGGTCTTTACACAGTGGGTGTTGTTTAGCAAATTGGGATATTTCAAACAGCTGGCCCTAGGTCGCTATGTTGCCAGCTGTAAATTCTTAAGGGCCCTTCACACAGCTCATCCCGTTTAGTCAGGTGGCTTAGGACCTGATTCGAGAAGGATGGGGACATGCCGGACAAAAGCACCAAATTGTGTCCACATACTCTCTAATACCATAGCTTTCAATTTTTGGTGGGAACCACTTCATCAAGTTGGCGGATGGTGGCCATCTTGGATTTCCAAGATGGCCGCCATGTCAAATCTATAAGTGCCAATATCTCGGCTTCCAAGCCACTTAAAAGGTCAATCATGGTGTCAAAATATACATTTTCTGGGTCAAGGAATGCATTAAAGCCGTTGAGAATATCACTAGGTGACTATGTGTCACTAGATCAAATCATTATGTTCATTCTGGCAATGCATCCACATAATTTTCTACTAGGTTCTTAAGCGGCTGGATGATGGGCTCGTGAATGGAATGTGTGTGGTCACTGATCACTGTCTTATGGTACTTGTACTGATCTCTGCTTACTGATTCCACAGGTGCGGACTGTGTTACCTACAGACTCGTCAATCATATTTTGTGTGTCCAGCATTAGTAGCTCTAGGAAGAGATTGCTCATCCCATTGATGGTGTGCACCAGAGCTGCTGCTTTCTTATTTAATGTCTTCTGTGTAGACATTCCTTTTTCATGGTGTTGTTGTTTATTGCCTTCTTCTGAAATATATTCCTGCTCAAACTCTTTTAGGGTCGTGCTTGTTCAGGCACTGCGATCATCCACTTCTTGAATGCTGAAGGATTCTCTGTGAGTCCCACTGCACCCTCAGAACTGTTCACCAGATCGTTGTTCTGCTCATGAGCCTGGTCTATCAGTATGCTTGATAATCTGTTTGTGGTCTTGGGAACAATCCAATGAACATGTTGTTCAAATTCTTCGTGAATGGATGTGGGCAAGCTTTCCATGTCGCGGATGTGGACCAGAATCCATCTGGTATAGTTCCGGTGATCAAGGGCGAAGAACCATGGGACAAGAGCCTTCAGTGACTCCACACAGAGGGGAAAATCCTGTTCTCTGTGGGCTTGCACAAAACTCAGACTCAGAATTTCCATGTTGAGGATGGTATGCCAGTACTGGATATGCTGGACTCTTGATGATCATATCTTGTCAGCAAGCTTCTTCTGTCTTCTCTTCATGTGGTACCTCCGTCACCATGTCCAAGAAGGCATCCTGCTGCAGCTTAGCCAATGCTAGAGTGCTCACTTGGTGAGCATGTCTTGTCCTAGTAAGGTGGGATGTTTTGAGGAAGGAGTCGGCTGTGCCAGAAGATGCAATACAGGTCTCAGTCAGTGCAGTGGTCCATCCAGAGGCCTCCAAGTAGTCCACACATGTCTTCCACATTGCCATTTCAATATGGAGACCACCAAAGAAGACTACACACTTGTCCTCACAATGTGTTAGAGGCAAGTTCCACTGAACACATTTGGACAGTGTATACAGTGGTGCATCCACAGCCATTACTGGGATCTGTCCAGGATTCATAAGCTGTGTTACTTTGCGCTGTACATCCATCCCATGCTTGATCATGGAAGCTGTAGCAGTCTTCTCATAGAAAAGTGGCAACAGCTGTGTGAGAGCAGGCTGTAAATCATCTGATACATCTTTTAAAGATACATAGTAGGGTTAACAGACCACTGTCTCCCACAATGTCTTCCTTTTCGATCAGCTTGAGTGAATGATTGCTCGAGCCAACATTTTTCTTTCATATGTGCTCTACCCCGGTGTCCTTCGAAAGCGGTAATCAGGTTGAGAGTCTTGGGAACAGCCACATTGACCTTTTTCAGTACAACTGCTGGCACAGTGGAGAAGTTGTCAGGCAACCGATGAATCTTCTTTCTTTCTGGTGAATGCATGCCTATTCCATCCTGGAAATGTCCCTCATTGGACTTGAGGGGGGGGGGGGGGGGGACTGAAAGAGACTGATGCCTGTGCAATGGAATGCCCCTTTAGCTGTAGTACATGATGGGTTATGATTAAGGATGTCTAGGGCACTCAAGGTAAAGAACCCTTTACATAGCTGGGCAGGACACACAACACCATTCTTTGCAATGTTCTCACAGATGTCAGTAGCCAGCTGATTCTCCAGTTTCATAGCTTACACTGAGGCCCTACTCATACAGCTGTGCAATCAACTTCTTTGACCTAGTCTGCGTGTGCCACTTAGTCCCATGTAAAGGGGCAAGGTTTTTCGTACTCCAATGAATGTCGAGATTTGTCAGTTGGGGCCCTCTTCTTACAGTTAAACAAGATTGTCTGTAAGACAGTGAGGCAGGCCTGTGAGTCAGCAGAGCTCTCATTCTTAAGGTTGACTCCGACCAGCAACATGGTTACCAGGGACTTGAGATTGGTAGGAACAGAGTCCTGCTGACATTCAGAGGGAAATGAGGCATTAAGTTTGAACCCATTGGAGTTGAATATATCACCCTGCTCAATTTTGGCAGCATTGGCCAAAATCAGTGCATCCTCTTCATAGTCACACTTCAAAGCTTGCTTCAGCATTTCCTGCATTCCCTGTTCAAAAACAAGTATCACATTCTTTCCATCGCTCTGCTCCTGGGCGTAGGGAAAGTACTTCAGGACTTGTTCCTTGAAGTGCACTTTGTTGATTTCCTTGCGGATACCAAGATCGAGCAGGCGGTTTTCATACAGTTCCCGCAGGGATGAAAAGTTGTAGTAGAATTGGCCACCTTCTACACAATTTTCTACATGGGTGATGAGCTCTATAAAGGCTCTGGCTTGGATTTTCTTCTCTTGTTTCTGACTGTCAAAGGAATAATGTTGTTGTCTCATTAGCGAACGATGTCGATATTAGAGTCCAGCTAAGCAAGCCAGGTAATAATTTGCATCTAGTGCAATGAGGTCACCACCCTCAATTCTGGTCAATAATTCACTTTCTTGAAGGTCTGTGGCCATAACCCTGACATTTTCATCTGCTTTAAGAAACATGAACTTGTGAAGATGTTCATCAGACTTTCTGCAAAATATATATGTGTTCTAATCCATTGTGGATGTCGTTTCTAATCTGCAGCACAGGTCTTAGAAGATCTGGCTCTCTCCCTCTTCTATGCTCTTTCCGGTTTGTTCAGATTGAATTTTGTGTGACAAGACTTATGCCACTGTGCTCGATGCCTGACGAACTTGTCCACATTAATGTCTTCTTCAAAAGTAAAGGATACTGGTAGTATATTCAGCTCCCTGAAAGCATTTACATTGTCCAGGAAGGATTTGTATGGCTCGGATAGGTCTTTAGGTCCCGATGCATTTAAAGGGCATCGGAGTGCTTTAGTGGTAGGCTGTTGGCATATAATACATAATGCCCAATCCATTATGTGCACATGACTTCAGTCGAAGGCTGCAGGCTATATATAATATTTAATAAATATTATTGTAGATCAACAGAAGTGTATTGAATATTTAGACCCTAAGCGACTTGGTTGACATTGTTACGTTTCTACATGGTGATCTGCCGCTTAAGAGCTCAGTTGAAAATTGTGTTGACAATATTGCCAGAATGAACCAAATTATTCAATATTGGCACAAATAATCAATAGTGATATTCTCAACGGCTTTAATGCATTCCTTGACCCAGAAAATGTATATTTTGACACCAAGATTGACATTCTAAGTGGCTTGGAAGCCGAGATATTGGCACTTATAGATTTGACATAGTGGCCATCTTGGAAATCCAAGATGGCCACCACCCGCCCTCTTGATGAAGTGGCTCCCACCACAAATTGAAAGCTATGGTGATAGAGAGTATGTAGAACAAATTTGGTGCTTTTGTCCGGCATGTCCCCATAATTTTGCTAAGCTGCCTGACTATAGCCCAGGCCAAGCAAACTCACACTGTCGGGTATAAATATATCCGTTCACCGGACAACACTGGCTGACAAAGGCCGTGGGGCAATATTGTCGACCACAATAAGGAACGTTTTCCAGCAACGGCCCGACACACAAGGGAGCCTTAAGGTCGTTGCACACTGACACGAAAGCCCCTCTAGGCGAGTTCCCGACTCAAAATTTCAGCCTGATACGGCGAATCGGCAACATAATAGTGGATATCGGAAATTAGCCGTGGGTGACTCTCATGGTCCAAGCGACGTATCGGGGGTCGATACGAGATTTTTAGCTGTTCAAAAGTTTGTGGGAATCCCCCGGCAACTGTAAAAAATCGTCTGAGTCTGGTCTCCATTACGAACTCGCCGTATCACAATTGTGTGGTCCGTATCAAAGACGTATGGTCTGTATCAAAGCCGTATGGCCCGTATCAATGTCGTCTGGTGCGTAAGCTCTTACGAGCGGAAAATTGGCAACGGTCGAGTTGGCAACCGCGTGTCTAGCCTCAGTCCAATTGCACATCTCAGGGCGTCGATACGATTCTTCTGAGTTGTATCGCAGTATTTTTGGGTCGTATCTTTTCCGTGGACTAGTCGTGTACCCTTCGCTCGACTTTTCCTATCTTCTTCGTAGCATTCGTTTCTCCACCGTATCGACATCGCTAGAG
Source organism: Paralithodes platypus (assembly GCA_032716605.1). Taxonomy (NCBI): domain Eukaryota; kingdom Metazoa; phylum Arthropoda; class Malacostraca; order Decapoda; family Lithodidae; genus Paralithodes; species Paralithodes platypus. The sequence continues at coordinate 17,933,726 of CM064507.1, forward strand.
TCTTATCAAGTCGTGCGGAAGAGATACGGTAGAGATACGACTCTAACGATGCCAGCCATTTTCGCTGCGATCTCTAGTAAATTTGGCAAGACACAGGATTTGTATGTGTCGTGGGTGTTCGTGCCAGTCTTGAAGGGGCTGTCGTGTCAGTGTGCAACGACCTTTACGGCCGCGAAACGGCAAACAACCAACAAACTGATGCGAACCCCCTCCGACAGACATTCGGCTTGTTGGACTGAATTCCAATCACAATACGATTGGAGGCCGCCTTGGAGGCACCCCACCATGCACCAGGGCTGTATGTAAAGGGGTCTGTACCAGGCCTGGCCCTGTCATGCCAAAGTCAACCACCACCGCCGTCACATGGAGAATAATATATTAAAAAATATTAAGAAATTGAGGAACCAATAATATATGAATTGAATTATGCTACAATTTCAATTATTTGTGTTACCAGGGTAACCTAACCTTATCTAACATTCCTGGGAAACTAAACATAACCAAGTACTAAACTTGTGCGTGTTGAATGTGTGCTTGCTTTTGTGCATGCCTTGTGCGTACGTTTCTGTAAACCCGTTCATGGATTGGTCGATTAGGTTTCTTATTTCGGTTAATTTATCAATCGCAACACGATTTTATATTTTACTTGCCTATTACTAGTTAGCATAGAGAAATTAGAGCCCATGAAAATTAGTAAGAGCTGTAAATAAAATATTGATGTAGGACAGTACACAACGAAAGTTTTCAGTACCATACGTCCATTGAGAAATCCGAATGTTTACATTTTGATCATATTTGTTTAATATAATTATAACTGTATGGTACTATCACCGTATCCAATTTGTTGCATTACTTTCACGGTTATATTGTTAATAATAGTTATATATAGTTATGACTTCTGAGTTATCCAAGGTATCTGCATAATATCCGCATCCATGGATGAGGATGCGGATGCGGATGTAAAATTTTTGGATATCCGCATATTTCTGGTTCACCCCTATAAATAATAGAGATTGAAGGTTATAAATAGAAACAGGATAGAAAGAAGGATTTGCATGTACTGTATTTGTATACATACAATTCCTTCTTTGTTCTGTTATTTTCTTCTATTCGGTAAATTTTGGTTTTCTTTTTCTTTTTCTATATTCCAACTACTCGCTCTCGGGCATAGGCTGAGAGCCTTTACATTCCACCCCTCAACACGGTGAAGCCCGTGAGGTCTCGTTCCAGTCTGGGGAGTGAGACATGTAAAGCATCCATTCATGGCTCTAAGCAGCTACATCTCTGAAGCCGCTGATTCAAGTGCTTCACTGTCTCACCCTCCAGACTCAGACCCACACTCTCAGAACGCCACATATTGAGCAGTGAACTCACTAGGCATTGTCCCCCTGCAGCATATTTTGAATATGGGAATATTCATACAGTGCTATTTAATCAGGGAACAATGAGGGTATTTTGTTGGCATTTCGGTGGGCTTTGTGGTAATGCATTGATACTAGGTACAGCACAATTTAATTCAATCCCAATAATATCTTCCCATTGACATATCGGGATTTGAACCTGGGTCCATTGGATTACCAATCCAGTGGCAAGACTACTCCACCACACCTCCCCTACTGGGTGTGAGAGTGATCTGCCTTCTGTAGGCTAATCGGCTCTCTGCAGACTCCCATTTTCTTATGTTCTTATAAGAAATTCAATATATATATATATATATATTTTTTTTTCTCCATCATCTTCACCGTATACCGGTACTTGTACATTGGTGTTGTATTATTACTAGCATTATTATTCTTATTATTCATATTATTATTATCATTATTATCATTATTATATCACTGGATCCGTGATGCAGTCATTTCCAGGCTGCTCCCTGGCCATTCGGATCTGACGGGGGCGTATTGGCATGCAATCTGTCGGATATCGGATTATTGTCGGGATTTATCCATTGTTCCCGAAAATAAGGGACCACCCAGAGGCTGACTCCCGGTTGTATAACCACCTCCCGTCTACTTTCTGGCTGCCTTCCATTTACCTCCTGTGAGATTACGACCGCTATGGTCGGGCCAGTGCTCCCAAATTTTTTGGGTAGAGGTGAACATTTTTGGGCTATCCACAGAAACACAGGACAATGCACAGATCTTCACAAGACATCACAAGACAACACGAAAATGCTGGTCCATTGCGTTCTGGGAGTGTCTGGACAGCTGTGTGAAGGGCCCTTAAGTGATACACGAAATATGTACTCTGTCTATATACTGTAAATCAGCAAGTATTAAGTAACATCAATTGAAATATACTTGCAAGGATATAGTATTATTAGCATACATAATTAATATTTACGTATCTACTAAACTTAACTAAAGTGAACAAACAATGAAATTATGGTCAGAAATACTGCTCTATCGTGGACCCGGTCAATTCAAACTGTGGGGTTTTCATGATATATTCCGCCGGCCATCTATACAACTATTTACAACTAATCTTTTGGGAAGAGGTGAACATTTTTGGGCTATCCACAGAAACACAGGACAATGCACAGATCTTCACAAGACATCACAAGACAACACGAAAATGCTGGTCCCCATGTGTTCTGGGAGTGTCTGGACAGCTGTGTGAAGGGCCCTTTAGTGATACACGAAATATGTAACCTGTTTATATACTGTAAATCAGCAAGTATTAAGTAACATTAATTTAAATATACCTGCAAGGATATAGTATTATTAACATACATAATTAATATTTACGTATCTACTAAAGTGAACAAACAAGGAAATTATGGTCAGAAATACTGCTCTATCGTGGACCCGGTCAATTCAAACTGTGGGGTTTTCATGTTATATTCCGCTGGCCGTCTATACAACTATTTACAACTAATTACAGTTGTCCCGTCCCAATCATGGCTCGCCATCAACGATGGCGATCACACTTCGACGACGACGACGACAAATACTTAGACAACAACAAGGATGATGAAGACTTTGACAACCTCGACGAAGACTTCGACGACGCCGACGATGAAGACTTCGATGACGCCGCCGCCGACAAAGAATTTGACGCCGAAGATAAAGACTTTGACGACGACGATGAATAATTCGACAACGACGAATGTTGACGAAGACTTCAACGACTACGACGCAGACTTCAATGACGTTGATGAAGACTTCGACGACGATGACAAAGACTTCGACGATGATGAAGAAGAGTTCGACGATGACAATGAAGACTTCGACGACGACGACGAAGACTTCGAAGAATACGTCGCAGACTTCGATGACGACGACGAAGAATTTGACGACGACGACGATGACAAAGACTTCGATGACGATGACGAAGACGACTTCGACTACGTCGATGATAATGAAGACTGCCACGATGATGAAGACTTCGACGACGACGACGAAGACTTCGACAACGACGACGAAGACTTCATTGACGACAAAGACTTGAACGACGACGACGACGAAGACTTCGACTACGTTGACGACGATGATGTCGAAGACTTCGACGACGACTGTGATAACGAAGACTTTGTCGCCGAAGAATTTGACAACAGCAATAACGAAGACTTTGACTACGTCGACGAAGACTTCGACGATGACTACGAAGACTTCGACTACGTCGACGATGAAGAAAACTTTAATGACGACAACGAAGACTTTGACGATGACGAAGACCTTGACGACGACGACGAAGACTTCGATGAAGATGAAGACTTTGAAGACGATGACGAAGACTTCGATGAAGATGAAGACTTTGAAGACGACGACGAAGACTTCGACTACATCGACGAGGACAAAGACTTCGACGACAACGACGATGACGAAGACTTCGACTATGTCGATAAAGACGAAGTCGAAGACTTCGACTAGAGATGGCCTAGAGATGGTATTGAAAAGGGTAGATGAACTGGGAGCAGAGAATATGGCATTGAAGGAGCAGCTGAAGGAATACGAAGGACGTTTCAAGGAAGTAAAGGAGTCAACCGCATGGACGGTGGTAGGTAAACAGAAATTCAAGGATTTGGAGGATCTTATGAAAGAGCAAAAGGAAGAAATGAATATGACCAAAAAAAGTTTTGAGAGTGCAGTTGTAGGGGTCATGAAGAACAAGGAGAGTGTAGTGAGGGAGGCCATGGACAGGGATAGGGGTGTAATCTTGTATGGAGATATAGAGACTCATATGAATGATAATGGAGTGAGAAAAGTGAGGGATATGGAGACAGTGAAGGAGGTCATGAAAGGTGTGGATGAGGACGGATATGGATGGGAAGGGCAGGTGGAGGAGGTCAGTAGGATAGGTAGATATAAAAGGGGAGAGATGAGACCTATAAGGGTACAGTTTAAAACCAGGGCAGTGGCAGAGACGGTGACAAATTTTAGTTGGAGGCTAAATACAAATGAAAAACTGAAACACATAAGACTAAAGAAGGATTTGAGCTTAGAACAAAGAACAAAAATGAAGGAATTACAAGAAAAGGCTGATGAAAATAATGGAAAGTTGGGTGAGGAGGATAAGATTTTTTTTTACTGGAGAGTGAGGGACGGAAAATTGAAGAAGTGGTTTATAAGAGTAGAAGGGAGGGGGAGATCAGGGAGGGAAGAGAATGTGATAGGAGTTGTGACGGAGGAGAAGAACGGGGTGGAGGTGTCACAGGGAGAGACAGGAGACAAAGTGGCAGACCCAGTAGTGCTAAGGGGGAAGTAGGGTACGGACAGGAGGAGCGGAATGGTGTAATTGCTGAAGGAATGGTAGATGGATTAAGGATTATGTTTAGTAATGTGGATGTGTTTACCCAGGACAAGAAAAGAGAACTGATATGTAGGTTGCAGGATGAAGAGGAAAAACCTGATGTCATAGCCTTACAGGAAGTAAGACCAAAAAATGCTAGAATTGAAAGGGAACTGGTGGAGTATAGTTTGGATAGTTTTGAGTTATATGAGAGAAATGCTATTAGAGCAGAGGTCGGAAGAGGACTGTTTATTTATGTAAGAAAAGAGCTCAAGGTTAATGAGGTGGATATGAGACAGCAGTATTGTGAGTATTTGTGTATTGAAGTAAAATGTGCAAGAGGATCAATTTTAATTGCCTCTATATATAGAAGCCCAAATAATAGTAGGGGAGAGGATGATAACCTATTGAAAGCAATGGAGGAAATAGATAATAGAGAGAACAAATAAAACAAAAATTGGAGATTTCAATTTGCCAAGGATCAACTGGGCAAATTGTACTACTCCAGCGGGACAGGGTAGCCTGGAAAATACATTTATAGAGAAAGTGAGAGATTGTTTTTTAACGCAACATATTATAGAGATGACAAGATATAGAGATGGGACGCAGGGGAGTGTACTTGATTTGATTTTTAGAAATGAAGAGGATATAGTGGAACATGTTAATGTGGATAGCCCTATTGGTCGTAGTGACCATGCCTGTATAAGCTTTAGTTGTAACATTAAATCAGAGTGGGATAATAGAAGCAATAGAAAAATATACATGTATGATAGAGCAGATTATGAGCTGCTGAGACGGTGTTTGGACATTGACTGGGGGGAATACTTGAACGGTGAAGACGCTGAAGGAATGTGGAGGAAAATTAGAGTCAAACTGGAGAATGCTGTATCCAAAAGTGTACCAGTAAGGGAATATAAGGATAAAACAAAATTGAGGAAAAGAACAAACCCAGATTTGCCAATGAAAAGAAAGCTTTGGACATTGATTAGAAGAAAGAAACGATTGTGGGAAAGACTAAAATTGTTAAAAAAGAACAGGGGGTCTAGTATAGAAGCTAAAGAAGTGGATCTGGAACGCAGACAAATAAACAATAACATAAGGTGGGAGACAAGGAGGGAGGTGAAGGAGAGGGAGAGAGAGATTGCTAGAAATGTGAAGGATAACCCAAAAATATTCTGGAAGTACATTCAGGAAAAGTTAACAAGAAGAGTAGGGATCCTCTTCTCAAGAGTAGGGATCCTCTGGTAGGGGGGTTGGATGATGGGAGTAGAGCGGAGACTGATAAGGAGAAAGCAGAGGTGCTGGGGAAATACTTTGGGGGGGTACTAACAGTGAAGTCGGATGATGCAGTGCCTACTATTCCCATCAAACAGGCACCGGCACTAGAACTAATAGAGTTTTCCCATGCTAGAATAAGAAGGGCTATAGACAAAATGAACAGAAGTAAGTCCCCGGGATCGGATGGGATACACCCAAGAATCATAAAGGAAGGAGGTGAGATGTTAGTAGAGCCATTGAAAATTTTATTTGAGGTATCGTTTAATACAGGACAAATCCCGATGGACTGGAGAGAGGCGAACATAACAGCTATATTTAACCCAGGAGCTGCGGGGAGACTCTTAAGAGTTCCCCCGGCGCACTGCGGGGAGACTCTTAAGAGCAGAGACTTTGAACACGTACCAAAACCGCGCGTTTATAGCCAGGCGGCTGAAAATTGGTGTGGGTATAGTACTACATGTCAACTCTCGATACCACCCCGCCAAACGCTCGCCCCGCACTCGTGCAAGCACCACCGCGCCAGTAACCACGCACTAGTCATGGAGCCTACACGTCCCTCACGCTCGCTCCCTGATGACACAACCAGCCCTCCTTCTGGTGGTGTTAGCCGCCGTGGAAGGCAGAGGGTGGCTGCCAAAGACCCTAGCTACCAGTACGACACGCCCTACAGCTCAGAGGACGAATCACCAGCACCAAAAGCACGTAAAACACGTGCAAGCAGGGCAATGGCACAGAGGTCATTGGTCTTTCGGGACACTGCCACCACGACCCAGGCCACTGCAACAACCACTACCACCACCACTGCCACCACTGCCACCCCTGCCACCCCTGCCACCGGTACCAGCGACGCAGGAGGCCGCCCTAGGGCTGCATTACCTGCGGGGGCAGGAAAAATGAAAGGCACGGGCGTAGGGAAAAGAACCCGTACGCCAGCCACAGTGCCCCTACCACCACCAACACCACCAGCCGCCCCTGGCCCGGCTGCCCCTGCCGCCCCTGCTGCCCCTGCCGCCCCTGCCGCCCCTGCTGCCCCTGCCGCCCCTGCCGCCCCTGCCGCCCCTGCCCAAGGAACAGGGAAGGGGAAGGGGAAAGGGAGAGGGAAAGCGACTGGGAAAGCGACTGCTGGCCCTGGTGTCCCTGCCGGCCCTGCTGCCCCTGCCGCCCCTGCCGCCCCTGCTGCCCCTGCCGCCCCTGCCGCCCCTGCCGCCCCTGCCCAAGGAACAGGGAAGGGGAAGGGGAAAGGGAGAGGGAAAGCGACTGCTGGCCCTGGTGTCCCTGCCTGCCCTGCTGCCCCTGTTGCCCCTGCCGCCCATGCCGCCCCTGCCCAAGGAACAGAGAGAAGGGCGACAGGCACCACCATCATCTTGCCATCAAGGCCACGCACCACTGCTGCCCCTGCCGCCGCCGCCCCTGCCGCCGCCCCTGCCACCACCTCTGCTGTCCCTGTCCATAAGACTCCCGCACGTGCCAAAGTGACCCGGAAAACTCTTACACCATCTAAGTATGCCGCCCTGCTGTTTGATGGTGATTCGCAGGACATTGGCAGCCCGGGTTTCGACGACGAAGCCCTAGCACGGGACCAAGGGTGGGGGGATTTGGGAGTGGACAGTGGGAGTGAGTCCGACGTCGGTGACGAAAACGAGGAAGGGCATCGTCTGTCGAGTGAAGAGGAGGGTAATGATGATGAAGTGCTGTATCGCGACCATGGAAGCGATATTTCAGACGCAGAAGCAGACGCAGACGACATTCCGATCCCTGGCATGCCTTCGTTCGATTGGTCTGACGGGGTCAATTTTGTACCTGACGTGCCCCAGTTCAATCCTGGGACGTCAGGAACAACTGACGACTGGCCCTGTGATGATCAAGCGAACGAAAGCGACTTCTTCCTCGCTTTTTTCGACATGGAGGTAATGACGTACATCGTTGCCCAAACAAACGCCTACTACAGGTGGGTGTTTGGCAGATTGGACGTCCTTTCTCCAAAAGCGAGAATACGAGGCTGGGTGGATACGACTGTGGCAGAATTTCTGACGTTCTTTGCCTTGTTGTTCCTCATGCCTCTGATCAAGAAGCATGTGTTGCAACACTACTGGAAGCACGACCCTCTCATCGCCACCCCAACTTTCAATAAGTTCATGACTCGTGACAGATTTTTGTTGCTGCTAAGATTTATGCACTTTGCAGACAACGAAAATCCTAACAGGATTGACAGGATATGGAAAGTTCGGGATGTGTTCACCATGTTGTTGGAGAGGTATAGGAAATACTTTTACCCCTTCCTCAATTTGGTGATTGATGAGTCGCTCGTGCTCTTCAAAGGACGTCTTGTTTTCAAGCAGTATATCCCCTTGAAGAGGCATAGGTTCGGAATCAAGCTCTTCGTGTTGTGCGACTGTGAAACTGGAATAGTGCTTGACATGATCGTGTATACAGGAACTGACATTGACGTACCGAAAGCCGCTGCCAATGACCCCATGGGCATGTCAGGTGCCATCGTCAGGAAAATGTTGGCACCTTACCTGGGCAAAGGCCACATCATCTACACTGACAACTGGTATACTTCTCCTGCTCTCTGCCAGTTTCTTTATGACAACCAAACGGGGTCATGTGGGACTGTCAGAAAGACAAGAAAGTTTATGCCAAAGTTCACAGGTGATGTCATTCCTCTCACAGATGCCTCCTCCAGTGACACACCTTCAGAAGACGACCTGGCCCAGGAACACCGCGAGAGGCATGTGCGAAGAAGGCGACGAAAGGGGCAGAAATACAAGCAGCTCGAGAAGTGTGGGAAACTGATAGCCCTGAAGTGGAAGGATAAGCGAGACGTCCACCTGCTTTCCACCGTCCACACAGGTGCCCAGGTGGATTCTGGCAAAATCCACTACCGAACCAGGAAGACAATCTACAAGCCCGACATGGTAGTGGACTACACCAAAAACATGCGCCTGGTGGACAAGTCTGACTGTCAGCTGTCAGGTGTTGAGTGTCTGAGGAAGACTGTGAAGTGGTATCACAAGCTCTTCCTCCACCTAGTTGACATAACGATGCTGAACGCCTACAACTTGTGGTTGGTGAAGAAGGATATGGCCCCAAACCAGAAGCTGAAATTCCGGGAGTTCGTGTACAACGTCTCCTACCAACTCCTGGAGAAGTATGCCACCACCACTCACAGACGTACGGCATGGCGTGGGGATCACGTTCCTGACCGCATCCAGCTGGGTGTCGAAAGACACTACACAACCAACACCGAGCTGATTGGCACTCGTCACAGGCAGGTGCAGTGCACCGTCTGCAGCTCCAGTGTGAGGAAACCCCATGTGACCAAAAGAGTCACCTCAATGTGCGCCGAGTGCAAAGTTGCACTCTGCCTGGGTGACTGCTTCAGGGACTACCACACCTTCAAGAACTACTGAGTGTCGGCCCCTGCCCTGCCCTGCCCTGGACTCGCCCCGTGCCCTGCCCTGGACTCGCCTCCTGCCCTGCCCTGCCCTGGACTCGCGCCCTACCTTACCTGACCTGACCTAATTGATCACGCTACCTCATAATGTAACATATATATTATATAATGTATAAGTTCCAAAGATGTCCCTGTGATATAGCTTTTACATTATATAATTGTATGTTTCATTATTTAGTTTATAAGTTTCAAAGATTTACATGTAATATGCCTTATTTTTTTAGTATATCAATATATATGTTTGTTATTAGCCTAAGTAATGTGTATATAATTATTTTCTTACCTCAAATGAATTGTACAAAAATAAATATGTTTCAATAAATCATGTCAAACCTACTATGATAATAAAATAAAACAATAAAAAAAGAAAAAAGAAAACAAGGTCATGTCATTGTATTCTTACAATATGATATATTCTATGAATATTTCATATTGTTTGAATACAATGGCATGATCTTGTAAAAAAAAAAATTTATAAAAATTTTTCTAGACAATATAAAACCTTCCCCATAACCCCCTCCTGGATTCGATCCCACTACCCTACGACACTTTGAGTTTTCCAGTCCGCGACCTTACCAACCATGCCACAGGAGCTCATACCAAATATCACTCAAAACTTCGTGTCTACAATCGAAATGACAATATACAAAAAAAAATGAATTATCCCACCAATTTACGTTTGTAAATTGATGGGATTATCAATTATATCATGCCAAGGTTTATAATAGTTTGTCTCTGTCAAGAATTAGTAATTATATAACTTTATTCTGTCAAAAATTGCCCAAACACTCAGCAAAATTGCCCCTCTCAGTGTGACTCCACTCATTTTCACACGGTCAGGCGGTCACGAGGTGACCCTTGCCGCTCCTTGATTCTCCAGCTACAGCAGCTCTGTCTGGGAACAAAATTGGTATAAATACAATAATGGATAAAATACTCTTCACAAATACATTTGTATTGTATAATATTGTAAATAAAAATGAATAATAACTGTGTGGGTGTCGAAAATTGCTCAACCAGCTTTCTTATGTCTCGCCTACGCGCGTATATTGGATTATACATAGTCATGACTGTCATACAAATAATTGCAGTAGGTCTCGAATATACATTTAGATTGCATATTACTTCGAAATAAATAAGTAAACGTTTCTCTGGTGGCAATCTACCCTTTCGCAGGTGTAAGGAGACACCAGTCTATATTTAGCCCTCTATCACAACAGGCAATCTGCCTGTGTTGACTCAGCACCGTCGCTGGTGGTCTATAAATATAGTACTTTATTTACAGTCAATGGCCTACATGTTTCTGTGGTACTTCACATGTGTCTAAAATGCAATGTCTGCTTGCATAAAAATGCAATTCTGAAGTCCATTTATATGTACGACATACGCATGTCTCAGTTTCTCTCTCTCTCTCTCTCTCTCTCTCCATTCCTGACTCATGTTATTGTAGACCTGTTGATGGCAACGAACACCAGCCATCTGGTAGACATAAGGGTCAAAATACCAAACATCAATACGCCTGGGGCGCCTCCACAATTATCACTAAGCTGGTTATCTATCTAGAGATCTGCCTGACTTCCATCTCTCCACGACTCACTCACTCACTCACTGCACCCCTGCATGCCTCCCTCCCCCCCCCCCCCCCCCCCCCCCCCCCTTCAGGCTTCCGTCTGCTAGAAACACATTCACAATTTGCGTAAATATCGCATCAATTGGGCTATATGCGGTATATTCCTTGTTATATGGGACGCCTACATATGTACACGTCTTTATTATAGCATGAGAGTGCTCTAAATACAAGATTGACGTGATATTTATGGCGTAACACACCCTCTCCCCCTTTCATTCCCACCACAACTCACTCACACCTTGGTTCACGCATAGAAACTCATTGATAATGTGCGTAAATATCGCATGAATTGGTTTATATGCGGTATATATTTTGATATATGGCACGTATACATACGTACAAGTCTGTATTATAGCGTGACAGTGCTCTACGTACAAGATATACGTGATATGTATGGCGTAAACCACACTCTCAGCTCATAAATTGCCGCCAAACCTCCAACACATCTTCATTCCCGCCTAAATATTCTCTTATAATTCCCTTATATATTGCAATTTTTGGTCACTATGAGGCATATTCATTGTTATATGGGTGCCCTACACATGTATACATACTCTAAATAGCCTAAAAGGGCTCGAAAAAGGAGATATACGTGATAATACGCGGTAACCCACCCCCTCCTCCCTCTCCTTCTATCCCCTGCGCGCGTAAATATTCGGCAGGGAAATCTCGCCGCTCGATGACAATCTAGCCGCGCGGTGCCATTCGCTCCACATTTTTCAACTACGGACCGTTCCCCTACCCCCCCAGACATTTTTTGGGGGGTCAAATATATATGGGCCGATGCACGCAAACATTCCCTACACGATGATGTACTTTTTATCGAAATTGGCAATAGGTCCCAAAATCATCATAGGTGCGCACAGTCTTACCCTGTAGAAAACCCCCTGTGCGCCGCGGAGAGGTTAAGGTTAAGATTGAATTGACAAAATAATATTCTCTCTAAAAATATTTTCTGAGATTGGACACTAAAGTGAATTGGTCTTGTATAGTGGAGACACGAAACGGGATTTAGAGCCTCTATAACTAGGCTATCTACACGAGACGTAGACATATAATAGAGCTAAAATCACCCTAAAAACTAGGCTAGTTAAGATTGAATTGACAAAATAATATTCTCTCTAAAAATATTTTCTGAGATTGGACACTAAAGTGAATTGGTCTTGTATAGTGGAGACACGAAACGGGATTTAGAGCCTCTATAACTAGGCTATCTACACGAGACGTAGACATATAATAGAGCTAAAATCACCCTAAAAACTAGGCTAGTTAAGATTGAATTGACAAAATAATATTCTCTCTAAAAATATTTTCTGAGATTGGACACTAAAGTGAATTGGTCTTGTATAGTGGAGACACGAAACGGGATTTAGAGCCTCTATAACTAGGCTATCTACACGAGACGTAGACATATAATAGAGCTAAAATCACCCTAAAAACTAGGCTAGTTAAGATTGAATTGACAAAATAATATTCTCTCTAAAAATATTTTCTGAGATTGGACACTAAAGTGAATTGGTCTTGTATAGTGGAGACACGAAACGGGATTTAGAGCCTCTATAACTAGGCTATCTACACGAGACGTAGACATATAATAGAGCTAAAATCACCCTAAAAACTAGGCTAGTTAAGATTGAATTGACAAAATAATATTCTCTCTAAAAATATTTTCTGAGATTGGACACTAAAGTGAATTGGTCTTGTATAGTGGAGACACGAAACGGGATTTAGAGCCTCTATAACTAGGCTATCTACACGAGACGTAGACATATAATAGAGCTAAAATCACCCTAAAAACTAGGCTAGTTAAGATTGAATTGACAAAATAATATTCTCTCTAAAAATATTTTCTGAGATTGGACACTAAAGTGAATTGGTCTTGTATAGTGGAGACACGAAACGGGATTTAGAGCCTCTATAACTAGGCTATCTACACGAGACGTAGACATATAATAGAGCTAAAATCACCCTAAAAACTAGGCTAGTTAAGATTGAATTGACAAAATAATATTCTCTCTAAAAATATTTTCTGAGATTGGACACTAAAGTGAATTGGTCTTGTATAGTGGAGACACGAAACGGGATTTAGAGCCTCTATAACTAGGCTATCTACACGAGACGTAGACATATAATAGAGCTAAAATCACCCTAAAAACTAGGCTAGTTAAGATTGAATTGACAAAATAATATTCTCTCTAAAAATATTTTCTGAGATTGGACACTAAAGTGAATTGGTCTTGTATAGTGGAGACACGAAACGGGATTTAGAGCCTCTATAACTAGGCTATCTACACGAGACGTAGACATATAATAGAGCTAAAATCACCCTAAAAACTAGGCTAGTTAAGATTGAATTGACAAAATAATATTCTCTCTAAAAATATTTTCTGAGATTGGACACTAAAGTGAATTGGTCTTGTATAGTGGAGACACGAAACGGGATTTAGAGCCTCTATAACTAGGCTATCTACACGAGACGTAGACATATAATAGAGCTAAAATCACCCTAAAAACTAGGCTAGTTAAGATTGAATTGACAAAATAATATTCTCTCTAAAAATATTTTCTGAGATTGGACACTAAAGTGAATTGGTCTTGTATAGTGGAGACACGAAACGGGATTTAGAGCCTCTATAACTAGGCTATCTACACGAGACGTAGACATATAATAGAGCTAAAATCACCCTAAAAACTAGGCTAGTTAAGATTGAATTGACAAAATAATATTCTCTCTAAAAATATTTTCTGAGATTGGACACTAAAGTGAATTGGTCTTGTATAGTGGAGACACGAAACGGGATTTAGAGCCTCTATAACTAGGCTATCTACACGAGACGTAGACATATAATAGAGCTAAAATCACCCTAAAAACTAGGCTAGTTAAGATTGAATTGACAAAATAATATTCTCTCTAAAAATATTTTCTGAGATTGGACACTAAAGTGAATTGGTCTTGTATAGTGGAGACACGAAACGGGATTTAGAGCCTCTATAACTAGGCTATCTACACGAGACGTAGACATATAATAGAGCTAAAATCACCCTAAAAACTAGGCTAGTTAAGATTGAATTGACAAAATAATATTCTCTCTAAAAATATTTTCTGAGATTGGACACTAAAGTGAATTGGTCTTGTATAGTGGAGACACGAAACGGGATTTAGAGCCTCTATAACTAGGCTATCTACACGAGACGTAGACATATAATAGAGCTAAAATCACCCTAAAAACTAGGCTAGTTAAGATTGAATTGACAAAATAATATTCTCTCTAAAAATATTTTCTGAGATTGGACACTAAAGTGAATTGGTCTTGTATAGTGGAGACACGAAACGGGATTTAGAGCCTCTATAACTAGGCTATCTACACGAGACGTAGACATATAATAGAGCTAAAATCACCCTAAAAACTAGGCTAGTTAAGATTGAATTGACAAAATAATATTCTCTCTAAAAATATTTTCTGAGATTGGACACTAAAGTGAATTGGTCTTGTATAGTGGAGACACGAAACGGGATTTAGAGCCTCTATAACTAGGCTATCTACACGAGACGTAGACATATAATAGAGCTAAAATCACCCTAAAAACTAGGCTAGTTAAGATTGAATTGACAAAATAATATTCTCTCTAAAAATATTTTCTGAGATTGGACACTAAAGTGAATTGGTCTTGTATAGTGGAGACACGAAACGGGATTTAGAGCCTCTATAACTAGGCTATCTACACGAGACGTAGACATATAATAGAGCTAAAATCACCCTAAAAACTAGGCTAGTTAAGATTGAATTGACAAAATAATATTCTCTCTAAAAATATTTTCTGAGATTGGACACTAAAGTGAATTGGTCTTGTATAGTGGAGACACGAAACGGGATTTAGAGCCTCTATAACTAGGCTATCTACACGAGACGTAGACATATAATAGAGCTAAAATCACCCTAAAAACTAGGCTAGTTAAGATTGAATTGACAAAATAATATTCTCTCTAAAAATATTTTCTGAGATTGGACACTAAAGTGAATTGGTCTTGTATAGTGGAGACACGAAACGGGATTTAGAGCCTCTATAACTAGGCTATCTACACGAGACGTAGACATATAATAGAGCTAAAATCACCCTAAAAACTAGGCTAGTTAAGATTGAATTGACAAAATAATATTCTCTCTAAAAATATTTTCTGAGATTGGACACTAAAGTGAATTGGTCTTGTATAGTGGAGACACGAAACGGGATTTAGAGCCTCTATAACTAGGCTATCTACACGAGACGTAGACATATAATAGAGCTAAAATCACCCTAAAAACTAGGCTAGTTAAGATTGAATTGACAAAATAATATTCTCTCTAAAAATATTTTCTGAGATTGGACACTAAAGTGAATTGGTCTTGTATAGTGGAGACACGAAACGGGATTTAGAGCCTCTATAACTAGGCTATCTACACGAGACGTAGACATATAATAGAGCTAAAATCACCCTAAAAACTAGGCTAGTTAAGATTGAATTGACAAAATAATATTCTCTCTAAAAATATTTTCTGAGATTGGACACTAAAGTGAATTGGTCTTGTATAGTGGAGACACGAAACGGGATTTAGAGCCTCTATAACTAGGCTATCTACACGAGACGTAGACATATAATAGAGCTAAAATCACCCTAAAAACTAGGCTAGTTAAGATTGAATTGACAAAATAATATTCTCTCTAAAAATATTTTCTGAGATTGGACACTAAAGTGAATTGGTCTTGTATAGTGGAGACACGAAACGGGATTTAGAGCCTCTATAACTAGGCTATCTACACGAGACGTAGACATATAATAGAGCTAAAATCACCCTAAAAACTAGGCTAGTTAAGATTGAATTGACAAAATAATATTCTCTCTAAAAATATTTTCTGAGATTGGACACTAAAGTGAATTGGTCTTGTATAGTGGAGACACGAAACGGGATTTAGAGCCTCTATAACTAGGCTATCTACACGAGACGTAGACATATAATAGAGCTAAAATCACCCTAAAAACTAGGCTAGTTAAGATTGAATTGACAAAATAATATTCTCTCTAAAAATATTTTCTGAGATTGGACACTAAAGTGAATTGGTCTTGTATAGTGGAGACACGAAACGGGATTTAGAGCCTCTATAACTAGGCTATCTACACGAGACGTAGACATATAATAGAGCTAAAATCACCCTAAAAACTAGGCTAGTTAAGATTGAATTGACAAAATAATATTCTCTCTAAAAATATTTTCTGAGATTGGACACTAAAGTGAATTGGTCTTGTATAGTGGAGACACGAAACGGGATTTAGAGCCTCTATAACTAGGCTATCTACACGAGACGTAGACATATAATAGAGCTAAAATCACCCTAAAAACTAGGCTAGTTAAGATTGAATTGACAAAATAATATTCTCTCTAAAAATATTTTCTGAGATTGGACACTAAAGTGAATTGGTCTTGTATAGTGGAGACACGAAACGGGATTTAGAGCCTCTATAACTAGGCTATCTACACGAGACGTAGACATATAATAGAGCTAAAATCACCCTAAAAACTAGGCTAGTTAAGATTGAATTGACAAAATAATATTCTCTCAAAAATATTTTCTGAGATTGGACACTAAAGTGAATTGGTCTTGTATAGTGGAGACACGAAACGGGATTTAGAGCCTCTATAACTAGGCTATCTACACGAGACGTAGACATATAATAGAGCTAAAATCACCCTAAAAACTAGGCTAGTTAAGATTGAATTGACAAAATAATATTCTCTCTAAAAATATTTTCTGAGATTGGACACTAAAGTGAATTGGTCTTGTATAGTGGAGACACGAAACGGGATTTAGAGCCTCTATAACTAGGCTATCTACACGAGACGTAGACATATAATAGAGCTAAAATCACCCTAAAAACTAGGCTAGTTAAGATTGAATTGACAAAATAATATTCTCTCTAAAAATATTTTCTGAGATTGGACACTAAAGTGAATTGGTCTTGTATAGTGGAGACACGAAACGGGATTTAGAGCCTCTATAACTAGGCTATCTACACGAGACGTAGACATATAATAGAGCTAAAATCACCCTAAAAACTAGGCTAGTTAAGATTGAATTGACAAAATAATATTCTCTCTAAAAATATTTTCTGAGATTGGACACTAAAGTGAATTGGTCTTGTATAGTGGAGACACGAAACGGGATTTAGAGCCTCTATAACTAGGCTATCTACACGAGACGTAGACATATAATAGAGCTAAAATCACCCTAAAAACTAGGCTAGTTAAGATTGAATTGACAAAATAATATTCTCTAAAAATATTTTCTGAGATTGGACACTAAAGTGAATTGGTCTTGTATAGTGGAGACACGAAACGGGATTTAGAGCCTCTATAACTAGGCTATCTACACGAGACGTAGACATATAATAGAGCTAAAATCACCCTAAAAACTAGGCTAGTTAAGATTGAATTGACAAAATAATATTCTCTCTAAAAATATTTTCTGAGATTGGACACTAAAGTGAATTGGTCTTGTATAGTGGAGACACGAAACGGGATTTAGAGCCTCTATAACTAGGCTATCTACACGAGACGTAGACATATAATAGAGCTAAAATCACCCTAAAAACTAGGCTAGTTAAGATTGAATTGACAAAATAATATTCTCTCTAAAAATATTTTCTGAGATTGGACACTAAAGTGAATTGGTCTTGTATAGTGGAGACACGAAACGGGATTTAGAGCCTCTATAACTAGGCTATCTACACGAGACGTAGACATATAATAGAGCTAAAATCACCCTAAAAACTAGGCTAGTTAAGATTGAATTGACAAAATAATATTCTCTCTAAAAATATTTTCTGAGATTGGACACTAAAGTGAATTGGTCTTGTATAGTGGAGACACGAAACGGGATTTAGAGCCTCTATAACTAGGCTATCTACACGAGACGTAGACATATAATAGAGCTAAAATCACCCTAAAAACTAGGCTAGTTAAGATTGAATTGACAAAATAATATTCTCTCTAAAAATATTTTCTGAGATTGGAACACTAAAGTGAATTGGTCTTGTATAGTGGAGACACGAAACGGGATTTAGAGCCTCTATAACTAGGCTATCTACACGAGACGTAGACATATAATAGAGCTAAAATCACCCTAAAAACTAGGCTAGTTAAGATTGAATTGACAAAATAATATTCTCTCAAAAAATATTTTCTGAGATTGTACACTAAAGTGAATTGGTCTTGTATGGTGGAGACACGAAACGGGATTTAGAGCCCCTATAACTAGGCTATCTACACGAGACGTAGACATATAATAGAGCTAAAATCACCCTAAAAACTAGGCTAGTTAAGATTGAATTGACAAAATAATATTCTCTCAAAAAATATTTTCTGAGATTGTACACTAAAGTGAATTGGTCTTGTATAGTGGAGACACGAAACGGGATTTAGAGCCTCTATAACTAGGCTATCTACACGAGACGTAGACATATAAATAGAGCTAAAATCACCCTAAAAACTAGGCTAGTTAAGATTGAATTGACAAAATAATATTCTCTCAAAAAATATTTTCTGAGATTGTACACTAAAGTGAATTGGTCTTGTATGGTGGAGACACGAAACGGGATTTAGAGCCCCTATAACTAGGCTATCTACACGAGACGTAGACATATAATAGAGCTAAAATCACCCTAAAAACTAGGCTAGTTAAGATTGAATTGACAAAAATAATATTCTCTCTAAAAATATTTTCTGAGATTGGACACTAAAGTGAATTGGTCTTGTATAGTGGAGACACGAAACGGGGTTTAGAGCCTCTATAACTAGGCTATCTACACGAGACGTAGACATATAATAGAGCTAAAATCACCCTAAAAACTAGGCTAGTTAAGATTGAATTGACAAAATAATATTCTCTCTAAAAATATTTTCTGAGATTGGACACTAAAGTGAATTGGTCTTGTATAGTGGAGACACGAAACGGGATTTAGAGCCTCTATAACTAGGCTATCTACACGAGACGTAGACATATAATAGAGCTAAAATCACCCTAAAAACTAGGCTAGTTAAGATTGAATTGACAAAATAATATTCTCTCTAAAAATATTTTCTGAGATTGGACACTAAAGTGAATTGGTCTTGTATAGTGGAGACACGAAACGGGATTTAGAGCCTCTATAACTAGGCTATCTACACGAGACGTAGACATATAATAGAGCTAAAATCACCCTAAAAACTAGGCTAGTTAAGATTGAATTGACAAAATAATATTCTCTCTAAAAATATTTTCTGAGATTGGACACTAAAGTGAATTGGTCTTGTATAGTGGAGACACGAAACGGGATTTAGAGCCTCTATAACTAGGCTATCTACACGAGACGTAGACATATAATAGAGCTAAAATCACCCTAAAAACTAGGCTAGTTAAGATTGAATTGACAAAATAATATTCTCTCTAAAAATATTTTCTGAGATTGGACACTAAAGTGAATTGGTCTTGTATAGTGGAGACACGAAACGGGATTTAGAGCCTCTATAACTAGGCTATCTACACGAGACGTAGACATATAATAGAGCTAAAATCACCCTAAAAACTAGGCTAGTTAAGATTGAATTGACAAAATAATATTCTCTCTAAAAATATTTTCTGAGATTGGACACTAAAGTGAATTGGTCTTGTGGAGACACGAAACGGGATTTAGAGCCTCTATAACTAGGCTATCTACACGAGACGTAGACATATAATAGAGCTAAAATCACCCTAAAAACTAGGCTAGTTAAGATTGAATTGACAAAATAATATTCTCTCTAAAAATATTTTCTGAGATTGGACACTAAAGTGAATTGGTCTTGTATAGTGGAGACACGAAACGGGATTTAGAGCCTCTATAACTAGGCTATCTACACGAGACGTAGACATATAATAGAGCTAAAATCACCCTAAAAACTAGGCTAGTTAAGATTGAATTGACAAAATAATATTCTCTCTAAAAATATTTTCTGAGATTGGACACTAAAGTGAATTGGTCTTGTATAGTGGAGACACGAAACGGGATTTAGAGCCTCTATAACTAGGCTATCTACACGAGACGTAGACATATAATAGAGCTAAAATCACCCTAAAAACTAGGCTAGTTAAGATTGAATTGACAAAATAATATTCTCTCTAAAAATATTTTCTGAGATTGGACACTAAAGTGAATTGGTCTTGTATAGTGGAGACACGAAACGGGATTTAGAGCCTCTATAACTAGGCTATCTACACGAGACGTAGACATATAATAGAGCTAAAATCACCCTAAAAACTAGGCTAGTTAAGATTGAATTGACAAAATAATATTCTCTCTAAAAATATTTTCTGAGATTGGACACTAAAGTGAATTGGTCTTGTATAGTGGAGACACGAAACGGGATTTAGAGCCTCTATAACTAGGCTATCTACACGAGACGTAGACATATAATAGAGCTAAAATCACCCTAAAAACTAGGCTAGTTAAGATTGAATTGACAAAATAATATTCTCTCTAAAAATATTTTCTGAGATTGGACACTAAAGTGAATTGGTCTTGTATAGTGGAGACACGAAACGGGATTTAGAGCCTCTATAACTAGGCTATCTACACGAGACGTAGACATATAATAGAGCTAAAATCACCCTAAAAACTAGGCTAGTTAAGATTGAATTGACAAAATAATATTCTCTCTAAAAATATTTTCTGAGATTGGACACTAAAGTGAATTGGTCTTGTATAGTGGAGACACGAAACGGGATTTAGAGCCTCTATAACTAGGCTATCTACACGAGACGTAGACATATAATAGAGCTAAAATCACCCTAAAAACTAGGCTAGTTAAGATTGAATTGACAAAATAATATTCTCTCTAAAAATATTTTCTGAGATTGGACACTAAAGTGAATTGGTCTTGTATAGTGGAGACACGAAACGGGATTTAGAGCCTCTATAACTAGGCTATCTACACGAGACGTAGACATATAATAGAGCTAAAATCACCCTAAAAACTAGGCTAGTTAAGATTGAATTGACAAAATAATATTCTCTCTAAAAATATTTTCTGAGATTGGACACTAAAGTGAATTGGTCTTGTATAGTGGAGACACGAAACGGGATTTAGAGCCTCTATAACTAGGCTATCTACACGAGACGTAGACATATAATAGAGCTAAAATCACCCTAAAAACTAGGCTAGTTAAGATTGAATTGACAAAATAATATTCTCTCTAAAAATATTTTCTGAGATTGGACACTAAAGTGAATTGGTCTTGTATAGTGGAGACACGAAACGGGATTTAGAGCCTCTATAACTAGGCTATCTACACGAGACGTAGACATATAATAGAGCTAAAATCACCCTAAAAACTAGGCTAGTTAAGATTGAATTGACAAAATAATATTCTCTCTAAAAATATTTTCTGAGATTGGACACTAAAGTGAATTGGTCTTGTATAGTGGAGACACGAAACGGGATTTAGAGCCTCTATAACTAGGCTATCTACACGAGACGTAGACATATAATAGAGCTAAAATCACCCTAAAAACTAGGCTAGTTAAGATTGAATTGACAAAATAATATTCTCTCTAAAAATATTTTCTGAGATTGGACACTAAAGTGAATTGGTCTTGTATAGTGGAGACACGAAACGGGATTTAGAGCCTCTATAACTAGGCTATCTACACGAGACGTAGACATATAATAGAGCTAAAATCACCCTAAAAACTAGGCTAGTTAAGATTGAATTGACAAAATAATATTCTCTCTAAAAATATTTTCTGAGATTGGACACTAAAGTGAATTGGTCTTGTATAGTGGAGACACGAAACGGGATTTAGAGCCTCTATAACTAGGCTATCTACACGAGACGTAGACATATAATAGAGCTAAAATCACCCTAAAAACTAGGCTAGTTAAGATTGAATTGACAAAATAATATTCTCTCTAAAAATATTTTCTGAGATTGGACACTAAAGTGAATTGGTCTTGTATAGTGGAGACACGAAACGGGATTTAGAGCCTCTATAACTAGGCTATCTACACGAGACGTAGACATATAATAGAGCTAAAATCACCCTAAAAACTAGGCTAGTTAAGATTGAATTGACAAAATAATATTCTCTCTAAAAATATTTTCTGAGATTGGACACTAAAGTGAATTGGTCTTGTATAGTGGAGACACGAAACGGGATTTAGAGCCTCTATAACTAGGCTATCTACACGAGACGTAGACATATAATAGAGCTAAAATCACCCTAAAAACTAGGCTAGTTAAGATTGAATTGACAAAATAATATTCTCTCTAAAAATATTTTCTGAGATTGGACACTAAAGTGAATTGGTCTTGTATAGTGGAGACACGAAACGGGATTTAGAGCCTCTATAACTAGGCTATCTACACGAGACGTAGACATATAATAGAGCTAAAATCACCCTAAAAACTAGGCTAGTTAAGATTGAATTGACAAAATAATATTCTCTAAAAATATTTTCTGAGATTGGACACTAAAGTGAATTGGTCTTGTATAGTGGAGACACGAAACGGGATTTAGAGCCTCTATAACTAGGCTATCTACACGAGACGTAGACATATAATAGAGCTAAAATCACCCTAAAAACTAGGCTAGTTAAGATTGAATTGACAAAATAATATTCTCTCTAAAAATATTTTCTGAGATTGGACACTAAAGTGAATTGGTCTTGTATAGTGGAGACACGAAACGGGATTTAGAGCCTCTATAACTAGGCTATCTACACGAGACGTAGACATATAATAGAGCTAAAATCACCCTAAAAACTAGGCTAGTTAAGATTGAATTGACAAAATAATATTCTCTCTAAAAATATTTTCTGAGATTGGACACTAAAGTGAATTGGTCTTGTATAGTGGAGACACGAAACGGGATTTAGAGCCTCTATAACTAGGCTATCTACACGAGACGTAGACATATAATAGAGCTAAAATCACCCTAAAAACTAGGCTAGTTAAGATTGAATTGACAAAATAATATTCTCTCTAAAAATATTTTCTGAGATTGGACACTAAAGTGAATTGGTCTTGTATAGTGGAGACACGAAACGGGATTTAGAGCCTCTATAACTAGGCTATCTACACGAGACGTAGACATATAATAGAGCTAAAATCACCCTAAAAACTAGGCTAGTTAAGATTGAATTGACAAAATAATATTCTCTCTAAAAATATTTTCTGAGATTGGACACTAAAGTGAATTGGTCTTGTATAGTGGAGACACGAAACGGGATTTAGAGCCTCTATAACTAGGCTATCTACACGAGACGTAGACATATAATAGAGCTAAAATCACCCTAAAAACTAGGCTAGTTAAGATTGAATTGACAAAATAATATTCTCTCTAAAAATATTTTCTGAGATTGGACACTAAAGTGAATTGGTCTTGTATAGTGGAGACACGAAACGGGATTTAGAGCCTCTATAACTAGGCTATCTACACGAGACGTAGACATATAATAGAGCTAAAATCACCCTAAAAACTAGGCTAGTTAAGATTGAATTGACAAAATAATATTCTCTCTAAAAATATTTTCTGAGATTGGACACTAAAGTGAATTGGTCTTGTATAGTGGAGACACGAAACGGGATTTAGAGCCTCTATAACTAGGCTATCTACACGAGACGTAGACATATAATAGAGCTAAAATCACCCTAAAAACTAGGCTAGTTAAGATTGAATTGACAAAATAATATTCTCTAAAAATATTTTCTGAGATTGGACACTAAAGTGAATTGGTCTTGTATAGTGGAGACACGAAACGGGATTTAGAGCCTCTATAACTAGGCTATCTACACGAGACGTAGACATATAATAGAGCTAAAATCACCCTAAAAACTAGGCTAGTTAAGATTGAATTGACAAAATAATATTCTCTCTAAAAATATTTTCTGAGATTGGACACTAAAGTGAATTGGTCTTGTATAGTGGAGACACGAAACGGGATTTAGAGCCTCTATAACTAGGCTATCTACACGAGACGTAGACATATAATAGAGCTAAAATCACCCTAAAAACTAGGCTAGTTAAGATTGAATTGACAAAATAATATTCTCTCTAAAAATATTTTCTGAGATTGGACACTAAAGTGAATTGGTCTTGTATAGTGGAGACACGAAACGGGATTTAGAGCCTCTATAACTAGGCTATCTACACGAGACGTAGACATATAATAGAGCTAAAATCACCCTAAAAACTAGGCTAGTTAAGATTGAATTGACAAAATAATATTCTCTCTAAAAATATTTTCTGAGATTGGACACTAAAGTGAATTGGTCTTGTATAGTGGAGACACGAAACGGGATTTAGAGCCTCTATAACTAGGCTATCTACACGAGACGTAGACATATAATAGAGCTAAAATCACCCTAAAAACTAGGCTAGTTAAGATTGAATTGACAAAATAATATTCTCTCTAAAAATATTTTCTGAGATTGGACACTAAAGTGAATTGGTCTTGTATAGTGGAGACACGAAACGGGATTTAGAGCCTCTAACTAGGCTATCTACACGAGACGTAGACATATAATAGAGCTAAAATCACCCTAAAAACTAGGCTAGTTAAGATTGAATTGACAAAATAATATTCTCTCTAAAAATATTTTCTGAGATTGGACACTAAAGTGAATTGGTCTTGTATAGTGGAGACACGAAACGGGATTTAGAGCCTCTATAACTAGGCTATCTACACGAGACGTAGACATATAATAGAGCTAAAATCACCCTAAAAACTAGGCTAGTTAAGATTGAATTGACAAAATAATATTCTCTCTAAAAATATTTTCTGAGATTGGACACTAAAGTGAATTGGTCTTGTATAGTGGAGACACGAAACGGGATTTAGAGCCTCTATAACTAGGCTATCTACACGAGACGTAGACATATAATAGAGCTAAAATCACCCTAAAAACTAGGCTAGTTAAGATTGAATTGACAAAATAATATTCTCTCTAAAAATATTTTCTGAGATTGGACACTAAAGTGAATTGGTCTTGTATAGTGGAGACACGAAACGGGATTTAGAGCCTCTATAACTAGGCTATCTACACGAGACGTAGACATAATAGAGCTAAAATCACCCTAAAAACTAGGCTAGTTAAGATTGAATTGACAAAATAATATTCTCTCTAAAAATATTTTCTGAGATTGGACACTAAAGTGAATTGGTCTTGTATAGTGGAGACACGAAACGGGATTTAGAGCCTCTAACTAGGCTATCTACACGAGACGTAGACATATAATAGAGCTAAAATCACCCTAAAAACTAGGCTAGTTAAGATTGAATTGACAAAATAATATTCTCTCTAAAAATATTTTCTGAGATTGGACACTAAAGTGAATTGGTCTTGTATAGTGGAGACACGAAACGGGATTTAGAGCCTCTATAACTAGGCTATCTACACGAGACGTAGACATATAATAGAGCTAAAATCACCCTAAAAACTAGGCTAGTTAAGATTGAATTGACAAAATAATATTCTCTCTAAAAATATTTTCTGAGATTGGACACTAAAGTGAATTGGTCTTGTATAGTGGAGACACGAAACGGGATTTAGAGCCTCTATAACTAGGCTATCTACACGAGACGTAGACATATAATAGAGCTAAAATCACCCTAAAAACTAGGCTAGTTAAGATTGAATTGACAAAATAATATTCTCTCTAAAAATATTTTCTGAGATTGGACACTAAAGTGAATTGGTCTTGTATAGTGGAGACACGAAACGGGATTTAGAGCCTCTATAACTAGGCTATCTACACGAGACGTAGACATAATAGAGCTAAAATCACCCTAAAAACTAGGCTAGTTAAGATTGAATTGACAAAATAATATTCTCTCTAAAAATATTTTCTGAGATTGGACACTAAAGTGAATTGGTCTTGTATAGTGGAGACACGAAACGGGATTTAGAGCCTCTATAACTAGGCTATCTACACGAGACGTAGACATATAATAGAGCTAAAATCACCCTAAAAACTAGGCTAGTTAAGATTGAATTGACAAACTCTCTAAAAATATTTTCTGAGATTGGACACTAAAGTGAATTGGTCTTGTATAGTGGAGACACGAAACGGGATTTAGAGCCTCTATAACTAGGCTATCTACACGAGACGTAGACATATAATAGAGCTAAAATCACCCTAAAAACTAGGCTAGTTAAGATTGAATTGACAAAATAATATTCTCTCTAAAAATATTTTCTGAGATTGGACACTAAAGTGAATTGGTCTTGTATAGTGGAGACACGAAACGGGATTTAGAGCCTCTATAACTAGGCTATCTACACGAGACGTAGACATATAATAGAGCTAAAATCACCCTAAAAACTAGGCTAGTTAAGATTGAATTGACAAAATAATATTCTCTAAAAATATTTTCTGAGATTGGACACTAAAGTGAATTGGTCTTGTATAGTGGAGACACGAAACGGGATTTAGAGCCTCTATAACTAGGCTATCTACACGAGACGTAGACATATAATAGAGCTAAAATCACCCTAAAAACTAGGCTAGTTAAGATTGAATTGACAAAATAATATTCTCTCTAAAAATATTTTCTGAGATTGGACACTAAAGTGAATTGGTCTTGTATAGTGGAGACACGAAACGGGATTTAGAGCCTCTATAACTAGGCTATCTACACGAGACGTAGACATATAATAGAGCTAAAATCACCCTAAAAACTAGGCTAGTTAAGATTGAATTGACAAAATAATATTCTCTCTAAAAATATTTTCTGAGATTGGACACTAAAGTGAATTGGTCTTGTTGTAGTGGAGACACGAAACGGGATTTAGAGCCTCTATAACTAGGCTATCTACACGAGACGTAGACATATAATAGAGCTAAAATCACCCTAAAAACTAGGCTAGTTAAGATTGAATTGACAAAATAATATTCTCTCTAAAAATATTTTCTGAGATTGGACACTAAAGTGAATTGGTCTTGTATAGTGGAGACACGAAACGGGATTTAGAGCCTCTATAACTAGGCTATCTACACGAGACGTAGACATATAATAGAGCTAAAATCACCCTAAAAACTAGGCTAGTTAAGATTGAATTGACAAAATAATATTCTCTAAAAATATTTTCTGAGATTGGACACTAAAGTGAATTGGTCTTGTATAGTGGAGACACGAAACGGGATTTAGAGCCTCTATAACTAGGCTATCTACACGAGACGTAGACATATAATAGAGCTAAAATCACCCTAAAAACTAGGCTAGTTAAGATTGAATTGACAAAATAATATTCTCTCTAAAAATATTTTCTGAGATTGGACACTAAAGTGAATTGGTCTTGTATAGTGGAGACACGAAACGGGATTTAGAGCCTCTATAACTAGGCTATCTACACGAGACGTAGACATATAATAGAGCTAAAATCACCCTAAAAACTAGGCTAGTTAAGATTGAATTGACAAAATAATATTCTCTCTAAAAATATTTTCTGAGATTGGACACTAAAGTGAATTGGTCTTGTATAGTGGAGACACGAAACGGGATTTAGAGCCTCTATAACTAGGCTATCTACACGAGACGTAGACATATAATAGAGCTAAAATCACCCTAAAAACTAGGCTAGTTAAGATTGAATTGACAAAATAATATTCTCTCTAAAAATATTTTCTGAGATTGGACACTAAAGTGAATTGGTCTTGTATAGTGGAGACACGAAACGGGATTTAGAGCCTCTATAACTAGGCTATCTACACGAGACGTAGACATATAATAGAGCTAAAATCACCCTAAAAACTAGGCTAGTTAAGATTGAATTGACAAAATAATATTCTCTCTAAAAATATTTTCTGAGATTGGACACTAAAGTGAATTGGTCTTGTATAGTGGAGACACGAAACGGGATTTAGAGCCTCTATAACTAGGCTATCTACACGAGACGTAGACATATAATAGAGCTAAAATCACCCTAAAAACTAGGCTAGTTAAGATTGAATTGACAAAATAATATTCTCTCTAAAAATATTTTCTGAGATTGGACACTAAAGTGAATTGGTCTTGTATAGTGGAGACACGAAACGGGATTTAGAGCCTCTATAACTAGGCTATCTACACGAGACGTAGACATATAATAGAGCTAAAATCACCCTAAAAACTAGGCTAGTTAAGATTGAATTGACAAAATAATATTCTCTAAAAATATTTTCTGAGATTGGACACTAAAGTGAATTGGTCTTGTATAGTGGAGACACGAAACGGGATTTAGAGCCTCTATAACTAGGCTATCTACACGAGACGTAGACATATAATAGAGCTAAAATCACCCTAAAAACTAGGCTAGTTAAGATTGAATTGACAAAATAATATTCTCTCTAAAAATATTTTCTGAGATTGGACACTAAAGTGAATTGGTCTTGTATAGTGGAGACACGAAACGGGATTTAGAGCCTCTATAACTAGGCTATCTACACGAGACGTAGACATATAATAGAGCTAAAATCACCCTAAAAACTAGGCTAGTTAAGATTGAATTGACAAAATAATATTCTCTCTAAAAATATTTTCTGAGATTGGACACTAAAGTGAATTGGTCTTGTATAGTGGAGACACGAAACGGGATTTAGAGCCTCTAACTAGGCTATCTACACGAGACGTAGACATATAATAGAGCTAAAATCACCCTAAAAACTAGGCTAGTTAAGATTGAATTGACAAAATAATATTCTCTCTAAAAATATTTTCTGAGATTGGACACTAAAGTGAATTGGTCTTGTATAGTGGAGACACGAAACGGGATTTAGAGCCTCTATAACTAGGCTATCTACACGAGACGTAGACATATAATAGAGCTAAAATCACCCTAAAAACTAGGCTAGTTAAGATTGAATTGACAAAATAATATTCTCTCTAAAAATATTTTCTGAGATTGGACACTAAAGTGAATTGGTCTTGTATAGTGGAGACACGAAACGGGATTTAGAGCCTCTATAACTAGGCTATCTACACGAGACGTAGACATATAATAGAGCTAAAATCACCCTAAAAACTAGGCTAGTTAAGATTGAATTGACAAAATAATATTCTCTCTAAAAATATTTTCTGAGATTGGACACTAAAGTGAATTGGTCTTGTATAGTGGAGACACGAAACGGGATTTAGAGCCTCTATAACTAGGCTATCTACACGAGACGTAGACATATAATAGAGCTAAAATCACCCTAAAAACTAGGCTAGTTAAGATTGAATTGACAAAATAATATTCTCTCTAAAAATATTTTCTGAGATTGGACACTAAAGTGAATTGGTCTTGTATAGTGGAGACACGAAACGGGATTTAGAGCCTCTATAACTAGGCTATCTACACGAGACGTAGACATATAATAGAGCTAAAATCACCCTAAAAACTAGGCTAGTTAAGATTGAATTGACAAAATAATATTCTCTAAAAATATTTTCTGAGATTGGACACTAAAGTGAATTGGTCTTGTATAGTGGAGACACGAAACGGGATTTAGAGCCTCTATAACTAGGCTATCTACACGAGACGTAGACATATAATAGAGCTAAAATCACCCTAAAAACTAGGCTAGTTAAGATTGAATTGACAAAATAATATTCTCTCTAAAAATATTTTCTGAGATTGGACACTAAAGTGAATTGGTCTTGTATAGTGGAGACACGAAACGGGATTTAGAGCCTCTATAACTAGGCTATCTACACGAGACGTAGACATATAATAGAGCTAAAATCACCCTAAAAACTAGGCTAGTTAAGATTGAATTGACAAAATAATATTCTCTCTAAAAATATTTTCTGAGATTGGACACTAAAGTGAATTGGTCTTGTATAGTGGAGACACGAAACGGGATTTAGAGCCTCTATAACTAGGCTATCTACACGAGACGTAGACATATAATAGAGCTAAAATCACCCTAAAAACTAGGCTAGTTAAGATTGAATTGACAAAATAATATTCTCTCTAAAAATATTTTCTGAGATTGGACACTAAAGTGAATTGGTCTTGTATAGTGGAGACACGAAACGGGATTTAGAGCCTCTATAACTAGGCTATCTACACGAGACGTAGACATATAATAGAGCTAAAATCACCCTAAAAACTAGGCTAGTTAAGATTGAATTGACAAAATAATATTCTCTCTAAAAATATTTTCTGAGATTGGACACTAAAGTGAATTGGTCTTGTATAGTGGAGACACGAAACGGGATTTAGAGCCTCTATAACTAGGCTATCTACACGAGACGTAGACATATAATAGAGCTAAAATCACCCTAAAAACTAGGCTAGTTAAGATTGAATTGACAAAATAATATTCTCTCTAAAAATATTTTCTGAGATTGGACACTAAAGTGAATTGGTCTTGTATAGTGGAGACACGAAACGGGATTTAGAGCCTCTATAACTAGGCTATCTACACGAGACGTAGACATATAATAGAGCTAAAATCACCCTAAAAACTAGGCTAGTTAAGATTGAATTGACAAAATAATATTCTCTCTAAAAATATTTTCTGAGATTGGACACTAAAGTGAATTGGTCTTGTATAGTGGAGACACGAAACGGGATTTAGAGCCTCTATAACTAGGCTATCTACACGAGACGTAGACATATAATAGAGCTAAAATCACCCTAAAAACTAGGCTAGTTAAGATTGAATTGACAAAATAATATTCTCTCTAAAAATATTTTCTGAGATTGGACACTAAAGTGAATTGGTCTTGTATAGTGGAGACACGAAACGGGATTTAGAGCCTCTATAACTAGGCTATCTACACGAGACGTAGACATATAATAGAGCTAAAATCACCCTAAAAACTAGGCTAGTTAAGATTGAATTGACAAAATAATATTCTCTCTAAAAATATTTTCTGAGATTGGACACTAAAGTGAATTGGTCTTGTATAGTGGAGACACGAAACGGGATTTAGAGCCTCTATAACTAGGCTATCTACACGAGACGTAGACATATAATAGAGCTAAAATCACCCTAAAAACTAGGCTAGTTAAGATTGAATTGACAAAATAATATTCTCTCTAAAAATATTTTCTGAGATTGGACACTAAAGTGAATTGGTCTTGTATAGTGGAGACACGAAACGGGATTTAGAGCCTCTATAACTAGGCTATCTACACGAGACGTAGACATATAATAGAGCTAAAATCACCCTAAAAACTAGGCTAGTTAAGATTGAATTGACAAAATAATATTCTCTCAAAAATATTTTCTGAGATTGGACACTAAAGTGAATTGGTCTTGTATAGTGGAGACACGAAACGGGATTTAGAGCCTCTATAACTAGGCTATCTACACGAGACGTAGACATATAATAGAGCTAAAATCACCCTAAAAACTAGGCTAGTTAAGATTGAATTGACAAAATAATATTCTCTCTAAAAATATTTTCTGAGATTGGACACTAAAGTGAATTGGTCTTGTATAGTGGAGACACGAAACGGGATTTAGAGCCTCTATAACTAGGCTATCTACACGAGACGTAGACATATAATAGAGCTAAAATCACCCTAAAAACTAGGCTAGTTAAGATTGAATTGACAAAATAATATTCTCTCTAAAAAAAATTTCTGAGATTGGACACTAAAGTGAATTGGTCTTGTATAGTGGAGACACGAAACGGGATTTAGAGCCTCTATAACTAGGCTATCTACACGAGACGTAGACATATAATAGAGCTAAAATCACCCTAAAAACTAGGCTAGTTAAGATTGAATTGACAAAATAATATTCTCTCTAAAAATATTTTCTGAGATTGGACACTAAAGTGAATTGGTCTTGTATAGTGGAGACACGAAACGGGATTTAGAGCCTCTATAACTAGGCTATCTACACGAGACGTAGACATATAATAGAGCTAAAATCACCCTAAAAACTAGGCTAGTTAAGATTGAATTGACAAAATAATATTCTCTCTAAAAATATTTTCTGAGATTGGACACTAAAGTGAATTGGTCTTGTATAGTGGAGACACGAAACGGGATTTAGAGCCTCTATAACTAGGCTATCTACACGAGACGTAGACATATAATAGAGCTAAAATCACCCTAAAAACTAGGCTAGTTAAGATTGAATTGACAAAATAATATTCTCTCTAAAAATATTTTCTGAGATTGGACACTAAAGTGAATTGGTCTTGTATAGTGGAGACACGAAACGGGATTTAGAGCCTCTATAACTAGGCTATCTACACGAGACGTAGACATATAATAGAGCTAAAATCACCCTAAAAACTAGGCTAGTTAAGATTGAATTGACAAAATAATATTCTCTCTAAAAATATTTTCTGAGATTGGACACTAAAGTGAATTGGTCTTGTATAGTGGAGACACGAAACGGGATTTAGAGCCTCTATAACTAGGCTATCTACACGAGACGTAGACATATAATAGAGCTAAAATCACCCTAAAAACTAGGCTAGTTAAGATTGAATTGACAAAATAATATTCTCTCTAAAAATATTTTCTGAGATTGGACACTAAAGTGAATTGGTCTTGTATAGTGGAGACACGAAACGGGATTTAGAGCCTCTATAACTAGGCTATCTACACGAGACGTAGACATATAATAGAGCTAAAATCACCCTAAAAACTAGGCTAGTTAAGATTGAATTGACAAAATAATATTCTCTAAAAATATTTTCTGAGATTGGACACTAAAGTGAATTGGTCTTGTATAGTGGAGACACGAAACGGGATTTAGAGCCTCTATAACTAGGCTATCTACACGAGACGTAGACATATAATAGAGCTAAAATCACCCTAAAAACTAGGCTAGTTAAGATTGAATTGACAAAATAATATTCTCTCTAAAAATATTTTCTGAGATTGGACACTAAAGTGAATTGGTCTTGTATAGTGGAGACACGAAACGGGATTTAGAGCCTCTATAACTAGGCTATCTACACGAGACGTAGACATATAATAGAGCTAAAATCACCCTAAAAACTAGGCTAGTTAAGATTGAATTGACAAAATAATATTCTCTCTAAAAATATTTTCTGAGATTGGACACTAAAGTGAATTGGTCTTGTATAGTGGAGACACGAAACGGGATTTAGAGCCTCTATAACTAGGCTATCTACACGAGACGTAGACATATAATAGAGCTAAAATCACCCTAAAAACTAGGCTAGTTAAGATTGAATTGACAAAATAATATTCTCTCTAAAAAAATTTTCTGAGATTGGACACTAAAGTGAATTGGTCTTGTATAGTGGAGACACGAAACGGGATTTAGAGCCTCTATAACTAGGCTATCTACACGAGACGTAGACATATAATAGAGCTAAAATCACCCTAAAAACTAGGCTAGTTAAGATTGAATTGACAAAATAATATTCTCTCTAAAAATATTTTCTGAGATTGGACACTAAAGTGAATTGGTCTTGTATAGTGGAGACACGAAACGGGATTTAGAGCCTCTATAACTAGGCTATCTACACGAGACGTAGACATATAATAGAGCTAAAATCACCCTAAAAACTAGGCTAGTTAAGATTGAATTGACAAAATAATATTCTCTCTAAAAATATTTTCTGAGATTGGACACTAAAGTGAATTGGTCTTGTATAGTGGAGACACGAAACGGGATTTAGAGCCTCTATAACTAGGCTATCTACACGAGACGTAGACATATAATAGAGCTAAAATCACCCTAAAAACTAGGCTAGTTAAGATTGAATTGACAAAATAATATTCTCTCTAAAAATATTTTCTGAGATTGGACACTAAAGTGAATTGGTCTTGTATAGTGGAGACACGAAACGGGATTTAGAGCCTCTATAACTAGGCTATCTACACGAGACGTAGACATATAATAGAGCTAAAATCACCCTAAAAACTAGGCTAGTTAAGATTGAATTGACAAAATAATATTCTCTCTAAAAATATTTTCTGAGATTGGACACTAAAGTGAATTGGTCTTGTATAGTGGAGACACGAAACGGGATTTAGAGCCTCTATAACTAGGCTATCTACACGAGACGTAGACATATAATAGAGCTAAAATCACCCTAAAAACTAGGCTAGTTAAGATTGAATTGACAAAATAATATTCTCTCTAAAAATATTTTCTGAGATTGGACACTAAAGTGAATTGGTCTTGTATAGTGGAGACACGAAACGGGATTTAGAGCCTCTATAACTAGGCTATCTACACGAGACGTAGACATATAATAGAGCTAAAATCACCCTAAAAACTAGGCTAGTTAAGATTGAATTGACAAAATAATATTCTCTCTAAAAATATTTTCTGAGATTGGACACTAAAGTGAATTGGTCTTGTATAGTGGAGACACGAAACGGGATTTAGAGCCTCTATAACTAGGCTATCTACACGAGACGTAGACATATAATAGAGCTAAAATCACCCTAAAAACTAGGCTAGTTAAGATTGAATTGACAAAATAATATTCTCTCTAAAAATATTTTCTGAGATTGGACACTAAAGTGAATTGGTCTTGTATAGTGGAGACACGAAACGGGATTTAGAGCCTCTATAACTAGGCTATCTACACGAGACGTAGACATATAATAGAGCTAAAATCACCCTAAAAACTAGGCTAGTTAAGATTGAATTGACAAAATAATATTCTCTCTAAAAATATTTTCTGAGATTGGACACTAAAGTGAATTGGTCTTGTATAGTGGAGACACGAAACGGGATTTAGAGCCTCTATAACTAGGCTATCTACACGAGACGTAGACATATAATAGAGCTAAAATCACCCTAAAAACTAGGCTAGTTAAGATTGAATTGACAAAATAATATTCTCTCTAAAAATATTTTCTGAGATTGGACACTAAAGTGAATTGGTCTTGTATAGTGGAGACACGAAACGGGATTTAGAGCCTCTATAACTAGGCTATCTACACGAGACGTAGACATATAATAGAGCTAAAATCACCCTAAAAACTAGGCTAGTTAAGATTGAATTGACAAAATAATATTCTCTCTAAAAATATTTTCTGAGATTGGACACTAAAGTGAATTGGTCTTGTATAGTGGAGACACGAAACGGGATTTAGAGCCTCTATAACTAGGCTATCTACACGAGACGTAGACATATAATAGAGCTAAAATCACCCTAAAAACTAGGCTAGTTAAGATTGAATTGACAAAATAATATTCTCTCTAAAAATATTTTCTGAGATTGGACACTAAAGTGAATTGGTCTTGTATAGTGGAGACACGAAACGGGATTTAGAGCCTCTATAACTAGGCTATCTACACGAGACGTAGACATATAATAGAGCTAAAATCACCCTAAAAACTAGGCTAGTTAAGATTGAATTGACAAAATAATATTCTCTCTAAAAATATTTTCTGAGATTGGACACTAAAGTGAATTGGTCTTGTATAGTGGAGACACGAAACGGGATTTAGAGCCTCTATAACTAGGCTATCTACACGAGACGTAGACATATAATAGAGCTAAAATCACCCTAAAAACTAGGCTAGTTAAGATTGAATTGACAAAATAATATTCTCTCTAAAAATATTTTCTGAGATTGGACACTAAAGTGAATTGGTCTTGTATAGTGGAGACACGAAACGGGATTTAGAGCCTCTATAACTAGGCTATCTACACGAGACGTAGACATATAATAGAGCTAAAATCACCCTAAAAACTAGGCTAGTTAAGATTGAATTGACAAAATAATATTCTCTCAAAAATATTTTCTGAGATTGGACACTAAAGTGAATTGGTCTTGTATAGTGGAGACACGAAACGGGATTTAGAGCCTCTATAACTAGGCTATCTACACGAGACGTAGACATATAATAGAGCTAAAATCACCCTAAAAACTAGGCTAGTTAAGATTGAATTGACAAAATAATATTCTCTCAAAAATATTTTCTGAGATTGGACACTAAAGTGAATTGGTCTTGTATAGTGGAGACACGAAACGGGATTTAGAGCCTCTATAACTAGGCTATCTACACGAGACGTAGACATATAATAGAGCTAAAATCACCCTAAAAACTAGGCTAGTTAAGATTGAATTGACAAAATAATATTCTCTCTAAAAATATTTTCTGAGATTGGACACTAAAGTGAATTGGTCTTGTATAGTGGAGACACGAAACGGGATTTAGAGCCTCTATAACTAGGCTATCTACACGAGACGTAGACATATAATAGAGCTAAAATCACCCTAAAAACTAGGCTAGTTAAGATTGAATTGACAAAATAATATTCTCTCTAAAAATATTTTCTGAGATTGGACACTAAAGTGAA
Source organism: Paralithodes platypus (assembly GCA_032716605.1). Lineage (NCBI taxonomy): Eukaryota > Metazoa > Arthropoda > Malacostraca > Decapoda > Lithodidae > Paralithodes > Paralithodes platypus. The sequence goes on from CM064507.1 coordinate 17,970,105, forward strand.
TTGGTCTTGTATAGTGGAGACACGAAACGGGATTTAGAGCCTCTATAACTAGGCTATCTACACGAGACGTAGACATAATAGAGCTAAAATCACCCTAAAAACTAGGCTAGTTAAGATTGAATTGACAAAATAATATTCTCTCTAAAAATATTTTCTGAGATTGGACACTAAAGTGAATTGGTCTTGTATAGTGGAGACACGAAACGGGATTTAGAGCCTCTATAACTAGGCTATCTACACGAGACGTAGACATATAATAGAGCTAAAATCACCCTAAAAACTAGGCTAGTTAAGATTGAATTGACAAAATAATATTCTCTCTAAAAATATTTTCTGAGATTGGACACTAAAGTGAATTGGTCTTGTATAGTGGAGACACGAAACGGGATTTAGAGCCTCTATAACTAGGCTATCTACACGAGACGTAGACATATAATAGAGCTAAAATCACCCTAAAAACTAGGCTAGTTAAGATTGAATTGACAAAATAATATTCTCTCTAAAAATATTTTCTGAGATTGGACACTAAAGTGAATTGGTCTTGTATAGTGGAGACACGAAACGGGATTTAGAGCCTCTATAACTAGGCTATCTACACGAGACGTAGACATATAATAGAGCTAAAATCACCCTAAAAACTAGGCTAGTTAAGATTGAATTGACAAAATAATATTCTCTCTAAAAATATTTTCTGAGATTGGACACTAAAGTGAATTGGTCTTGTATAGTGGAGACACGAAACGGGATTTAGAGCCTCTATAACTAGGCTATCTACACGAGACGTAGACATATAATAGAGCTAAAATCACCCTAAAAACTAGGCTAGTTAAGATTGAATTGACAAAATAATATTCTCTCTAAAAATATTTTCTGAGATTGGACACTAAAGTGAATTGGTCTTGTATAGTGGAGACACGAAACGGGATTTAGAGCCTCTATAACTAGGCTATCTACACGAGACGTAGACATATAATAGAGCTAAAATCACCCTAAAAACTAGGCTAGTTAAGATTGAATTGACAAAATAATATTCTCTCTAAAAATATTTTCTGAGATTGGACACTAAAGTGAATTGGTCTTGTATAGTGGAGACACGAAACGGGATTTAGAGCCTCTATAACTAGGCTATCTACACGAGACGTAGACATATAATAGAGCTAAAATCACCCTAAAAACTAGGCTAGTTAAGATTGAATTGACAAAATAATATTCTCTCTAAAAATATTTTCTGAGATTGGACACTAAAGTGAATTGGTCTTGTATAGTGGAGACACGAAACGGGATTTAGAGCCTCTATAACTAGGCTATCTACACGAGACGTAGACATATAATAGAGCTAAAATCACCCTAAAAACTAGGCTAGTTAAGATTGAATTGACAAAATAATATTCTCTCAAAAATATTTTCTGAGATTGGACACTAAAGTGAATTGGTCTTGTAGTGGAGACACGAAACGGGATTTAGAGCCTCTATAACTAGGCTATCTACACGAGACGTAGACATATAATAGAGCTAAAATCACCCTAAAAACTAGGCTAGTTAAGATTGAATTGACAAAATAATATTCTCTCTAAAAATATTTTCTGAGATTGGACACTAAAGTGAATTGGTCTTGTATAGTGGAGACACGAAACGGGATTTAGAGCCTCTATAACTAGGCTATCTACACGAGACGTAGACATATAATAGAGCTAAAATCACCCTAAAAACTAGGCTAGTTAAGATTGAATTGACAAAATAATATTCTCTCTAAAAATATTTTCTGAGATTGGACACTAAAGTGAATTGGTCTTGTATAGTGGAGACACGAAACGGGATTTAGAGCCTCTATAACTAGGCTATCTACACGAGACGTAGACATATAATAGAGCTAAAATCACCCTAAAAACTAGGCTAGTTAAGATTGAATTGACAAAATAATATTCTCTCTAAAAATATTTTCTGAGATTGGACACTAAAGTGAATTGGTCTTGTATAGTGGAGACACGAAACGGGATTTAGAGCCTCTATAACTAGGCTATCTACACGAGACGTAGACATATAATAGAGCTAAAATCACCCTAAAAACTAGGCTAGTTAAGATTGAATTGACAAAATAATATTCTCTCTAAAAATATTTTCTGAGATTGGACACTAAAGTGAATTGGTCTTGTATAGTGGAGACACGAAACGGGATTTAGAGCCTCTATAACTAGGCTATCTACACGAGACGTAGACATATAATAGAGCTAAAATCACCCTAAAAACTAGGCTAGTTAAGATTGAATTGACAAAATAATATTCTCTCTAAAAATATTTTCTGAGATTGGACACTAAAGTGAATTGGTCTTGTATAGTGGAGACACGAAACGGGATTTAGAGCCTCTATAACTAGGCTATCTACACGAGACGTAGACATATAATAGAGCTAAAATCACCCTAAAAACTAGGCTAGTTAAGATTGAATTGACAAAATAATATTCTCTCTAAAAAATTTTTTCTGAGATTGGACACTAAAGTGAATTGGTCTTGTATAGTGGAGACACGAAACGGGATTTAGAGCCTCTATAACTAGGCTATCTACACGAGACGTAGACATATAATAGAGCTAAAATCACCCTAAAAACTAGGCTAGTTAAGATTGAATTGACAAAATAATATTCTCTCTAAAAATATTTTCTGAGATTGGACACTAAAGTGAATTGGTCTTGTATAGTGGAGACACGAAACGGGATTTAGAGCCTCTATAACTAGGCTATCTACACGAGACGTAGACATATAATAGAGCTAAAATCACCCTAAAAACTAGGCTAGTTAAGATTGAATTGACAAAATAATATTCTCTCTAAAAATATTTTCTGAGATTGGACACTAAAGTGAATTGGTCTTGTATAGTGGAGACACGAAACGGGATTTAGAGCCTCTATAACTAGGCTATCTACACGAGACGTAGACATATAATAGAGCTAAAATCACCCTAAAAACTAGGCTAGTTAAGATTGAATTGACAAAATAATATTCTCTCTAAAAATATTTTCTGAGATTGGACACTAAAGTGAATTGGTCTTGTATAGTGGAGACACGAAACGGGATTTAGAGCCTCTATAACTAGGCTATCTACACGAGACGTAGACATATAATAGAGCTAAAATCACCCTAAAAACTAGGCTAGTTAAGATTGAATTGACAAAATAATATTCTCTCAAAAATATTTTCTGAGATTGGACACTAAAGTGAATTGGTCTTGTATAGTGGAGACACGAAACGGGATTTAGAGCCTCTATAACTAGGCTATCTACACGAGACGTAGACATATAATAGAGCTAAAATCACCCTAAAAACTAGGCTAGTTAAGATTGAATTGACAAAATAATATTCTCTCTAAAAATATTTTCTGAGATTGGACACTAAAGTGAATTGGTCTTGTATAGTGGAGACACGAAACGGGATTTAGAGCCTCTATAACTAGGCTATCTACACGAGACGTAGACATATAATAGAGCTAAAATCACCCTAAAAACTAGGCTAGTTAAGATTGAATTGACAAAATAATATTCTCTCTAAAAATATTTTCTGAGATTGGACACTAAAGTGAATTGGTCTTGTATAGTGGAGACACGAAACGGGATTTAGAGCCTCTATAACTAGGCTATCTACACGAGACGTAGACATATAATAGAGCTAAAATCACCCTAAAAACTAGGCTAGTTAAGATTGAATTGACAAAATAATATTCTCTCTAAAAATATTTTCTGAGATTGGACACTAAAGTGAATTGGTCTTGTATAGTGGAGACACGAAACGGGATTTAGAGCCTCTATAACTAGGCTATCTACACGAGACGTAGACATATAATAGAGCTAAAATCACCCTAAAAACTAGGCTAGTTAAGATTGAATTGACAAAATAATATTCTCTCTAAAAATATTTTCTGAGATTGGACACTAAAGTGAATTGGTCTTGTATAGTGGAGACACGAAACGGGATTTAGAGCCTCTATAACTAGGCTATCTACACGAGACGTAGACATATAATAGAGCTAAAATCACCCTAAAAACTAGGCTAGTTAAGATTGAATTGACAAAATAATATTCTCTCTAAAAATATTTTCTGAGATTGGACACTAAAGTGAATTGGTCTTGTATAGTGGAGACACGAAACGGGATTTAGAGCCTCTATAACTAGGCTATCTACACGAGACGTAGACATATAATAGAGCTAAAATCACCCTAAAAACTAGGCTAGTTAAGATTGAATTGACAAAATAATATTCTCTCTAAAAATATTTTCTGAGATTGGACACTAAAGTGAATTGGTCTTGTAGAGTGGAGACACGAAACGGGATTTAGAGCCTCTATAACTAGGCTATCTACACGAGACGTAGACATATAATAGAGCTAAAATCACCCTAAAAACTAGGCTAGTTAAGATTGAATTGACAAAATAATATTCTCTCTAAAAATATTTTCTGAGATTGGACACTAAAGTGAATTGGTCTTGTAGAGTGGAGACACGAAACGGGATTTAGAGCCTCTATAACTAGGCTATCTACACGAGACGTAGACATATAATAGAGCTAAAATCACCCTAAAAACTAGGCTAGTTAAGATTGAATTGACAAAATAATATTCTCTCTAAAAATATTTTCTGAGATTGGACACTAAAGTGAATTGGTCTTGTATAGTGGAGACACGAAACGGGATTTAGAGCCTCTATAACTAGGCTATCTACACGAGACGTAGACATATAATAGAGCTAAAATCACCCTAAAAACTAGGCTAGTTAAGATTGAATTGACAAAATAATATTCTCTCTAAAAATATTTTCTGAGATTGGACACTAAAGTGAATTGGTCTTGTATAGTGGAGACACGAAACGGGATTTAGAGCCTCTATAACTAGGCTATCTACACGAGACGTAGACATATAATAGAGCTAAAATCACCCTAAAAACTAGGCTAGTTAAGATTGAATTGACAAAATAATATTCTCTAAAAATATTTTCTGAGATTGGACACTAAAGTGAATTGGTCTTGTATAGTGGAGACACGAAACGGGATTTAGAGCCTCTATAACTAGGCTATCTACACGAGACGTAGACATATAATAGAGCTAAAATCACCCTAAAAACTAGGCTAGTTAAGATTGAATTGACAAAATAATATTCTCTCTAAAAATATTTTCTGAGATTGGACACTAAAGTGAATTGGTCTTGTATAGTGGAGACACGAAACGGGATTTAGAGCCTCTATAACTAGGCTATCTACACGAGACGTAGACATATAATAGAGCTAAAATCACCCTAAAAACTAGGCTAGTTAAGATTGAATTGACAAAATAATATTCTCTCAAAAATATTTTCTGAGATTGGACACTAAAGTGAATTGGTCTTGTATAGTGGAGACACGAAACGGGATTTAGAGCCTCTATAACTAGGCTATCTACACGAGACGTAGACATATAATAGAGCTAAAATCACCCTAAAAACTAGGCTAGTTAAGATTGAATTGACAAAATAATATTCTCTCTAAAAATATTTTCTGAGATTGGACACTAAAGTGAATTGGTCTTGTATAGTGGAGACACGAAACGGGATTTAGAGCCTCTATAACTAGGCTATCTACACGAGACGTAGACATATAATAGAGCTAAAATCACCCTAAAAACTAGGCTAGTTAAGATTGAATTGACAAAATAATATTCTCTCTAAAAATATTTTCTGAGATTGGACACTAAAGTGAATTGGTCTTGTATAGTGGAGACACGAAACGGGATTTAGAGCCTCTATAACTAGGCTATCTACACGAGACGTAGACATATAATAGAGCTAAAATCACCCTAAAAACTAGGCTAGTTAAGATTGAATTGACAAAATAATATTCTCTCTAAAAATATTTTCTGAGATTGGACACTAAAGTGAATTGGTCTTGTATAGTGGAGACACGAAACGGGATTTAGAGCCTCTATAACTAGGCTATCTACACGAGACGTAGACATATAATAGAGCTAAAATCACCCTAAAAACTAGGCTAGTTAAGATTGAATTGACAAAATAATATTCTCTCTAAAAATATTTTCTGAGATTGGACACTAAAGTGAATTGGTCTTGTATAGTGGAGACACGAAACGGGATTTAGAGCCTCTATAACTAGGCTATCTACACGAGACGTAGACATATAATAGAGCTAAAATCACCCTAAAAACTAGGCTAGTTAAGATTGAATTGACAAAATAATATTCTCTCTAAAAATATTTTCTGAGATTGGACACTAAAGTGAATTGGTCTTGTATAGTGGAGACACGAAACGGGATTTAGAGCCTCTATAACTAGGCTATCTACACGAGACGTAGACATATAATAGAGCTAAAATCACCCTAAAAACTAGGCTAGTTAAGATTGAATTGACAAAATAATATTCTCTAAAAATATTTTCTGAGATTGGACACTAAAGTGAATTGGTCTTGTATAGTGGAGACACGAAACGGGATTTAGAGCCTCTATAACTAGGCTATCTACACGAGACGTAGACATATAATAGAGCTAAAATCACCCTAAAAACTAGGCTAGTTAAGATTGAATTGACAAAATAATATTCTCTCTAAAAATATTTTCTGAGATTGGACACTAAAGTGAATTGGTCTTGTATAGTGGAGACACGAAACGGGATTTAGAGCCTCTATAACTAGGCTATCTACACGAGACGTAGACATATAATAGAGCTAAAATCACCCTAAAAACTAGGCTAGTTAAGATTGAATTGACAAAATAATATTCTCTCTAAAAATATTTTCTGAGATTGGACACTAAAGTGAATTGGTCTTGTATAATGGAGACACGAAACGGGATTTAGAGCCTCTATAACTAGGCTATCTACACGAGACGTAGACATATAATAGAGCTAAAATCACCCTAAAAACTAGGCTAGTTAAGATTGAATTGACAAAATAATATTCTCTCTAAAAATATTTTCTGAGATTGGACACTAAAGTGAATTGGTCTTGTATAGTGGAGACACGAAACGGGATTTAGAGCCTCTATAACTAGGCTATCTACACGAGACGTAGACATATAATAGAGCTAAAATCACCCTAAAAACTAGGCTAGTTAAGATTGAATTGACAAAATAATATTCTCTCTAAAAATATTTTCTGAGATTGGACACTAAAGTGAATTGGTCTTGTATAGTGGAGACACGAAACGGGATTTAGAGCCTCTATAACTAGGCTATCTACACGAGACGTAGACATATAATAGAGCTAAAATCACCCTAAAAACTAGGCTAGTTAAGATTGAATTGACAAAATAATATTCTCTCTAAAAATATTTTCTGAGATTGGACACTAAAGTGAATTGGTCTTGTATAGTGGAGACACGAAACGGGATTTAGAGCCTCTATAACTAGGCTATCTACACGAGACGTAGACATATAATAGAGCTAAAATCACCCTAAAAACTAGGCTAGTTAAGATTGAATTGACAAAATAATATTCTCTCTAAAAATATTTTCTGAGATTGGACACTAAAGTGAATTGGTCTTGTATAGTGGAGACACGAAACGGGATTTAGAGCCTCTATAACTAGGCTATCTACACGAGACGTAGACATATAATAGAGCTAAAATCACCCTAAAAACTAGGCTAGTTAAGATTGAATTGACAAAATAATATTCTCTCTAAAAATATTTTCTGAGATTGGACACTAAAGTGAATTGGTCTTGTATAGTGGAGACACGAAACGGGATTTAGAGCCTCTATAACTAGGCTATCTACACGAGACGTAGACATATAATAGAGCTAAAATCACCCTAAAAACTAGGCTAGTTAAGATTGAATTGACAAAATAATATTCTCTCTAAAAATATTTTCTGAGATTGGACACTAAAGTGAATTGGTCTTGTATAGTGGAGACACGAAACGGGATTTAGAGCCTCTATAACTAGGCTATCTACACGAGACGTAGACATATAATAGAGCTAAAATCACCCTAAAAACTAGGCTAGTTAAGATTGAATTGACAAAATAATATTCTCTCTAAAAATATTTTCTGAGATTGGACACTAAAGTGAATTGGTCTTGTATAGTGGAGACACGAAACGGGATTTAGAGCCTCTATAACTAGGCTATCTACACGAGACGTAGACATATAATAGAGCTAAAATCACCCTAAAAACTAGGCTAGTTAAGATTGAATTGACAAAATAATATTCTCTAAAAATATTTTCTGAGATTGGACACTAAAGTGAATTGGTCTTGTATAGTGGAGACACGAAACGGGATTTAGAGCCTCTATAACTAGGCTATCTACACGAGACGTAGACATATAATAGAGCTAAAATCACCCTAAAAACTAGGCTAGTTAAGATTGAATTGACAAAATAATATTCTCTCTAAAAATATTTTCTGAGATTGGACACTAAAGTGAATTGGTCTTGTATAGTGGAGACACGAAACGGGATTTAGAGCCTCTATAACTAGGCTATCTACACGAGACGTAGACATATAATAGAGCTAAAATCACCCTAAAAACTAGGCTAGTTAAGATTGAATTGACAAAATAATATTCTCTCTAAAAATATTTTCTGAGATTGGACACTAAAGTGAATTGGTCTTGTATAGTGGAGACACGAAACGGGATTTAGAGCCTCTATAACTAGGCTATCTACACGAGACGTAGACATATAATAGAGCTAAAATCACCCTAAAAACTAGGCTAGTTAAGATTGAATTGACAAAATAATATTCTCTAAAAATATTTTCTGAGATTGGACACTAAAGTGAATTGGTCTTGTATAGTGGAGACACGAAACGGGATTTAGAGCCTCTATAACTAGGCTATCTACACGAGACGTAGACATATAATAGAGCTAAAATCACCCTAAAAACTAGGCTAGTTAAGATTGAATTGACAAAATAATATTCTCTCTAAAAATATTTTCTGAGATTGGACACTAAAGTGAATTGGTCTTGTATAGTGGAGACACGAAACGGGATTTAGAGCCTCTATAACTAGGCTATCTACACGAGACGTAGACATATAATAGAGCTAAAATCACCCTAAAAACTAGGCTAGTTAAGATTGAATTGACAAAATAATATTCTCTAAAAATATTTTCTGAGATTGGACACTAAAGTGAATTGGTCTTGTATAGTGGAGACACGAAACGGGATTTAGAGCCTCTATAACTAGGCTATCTACACGAGACGTAGACATATAATAGAGCTAAAATCACCCTAAAAACTAGGCTAGTTAAGATTGAATTGACAAAATA
>CM064507.1:17979451-18331951 GCA_032716605.1 Paralithodes platypus
TTTGAGCCCCGGCTAGTTATAAATATTTTGTTTCCACCCCAGTCCCCAAGCCAGTTTTCATCCTTACTTTTTTTGTTTGCGAAAATGGAAGCACAAGGAACGAGAAATTGAAAAAAAAAAAAAAAAATAAATATCACCTCTGACATTTTTGTTTTTATGGGGGGGGGGGAGGGGGGCCTTGGGTGGGGGGGGGGGGGGGGGGGTGGGGGGCGTGGGGGTTGTGGGGGGGAGCCTCAAAAAACCAATGTGTTGAGCCAAAAATGGGATTGAGAATGGTGAAGAAATGAACACAAAAATAAATCAAAAACTCATTTGCGGTCATTTGGGGGGCGGGGGGGGGGGTTTCAATAGTTCGTCTCCCCCGCATGACCCCCCGGCCCGGGAGCACTAGGGTAAAAACTGAGTATGGCATTGTACGGCATACATCCTAAGGAGTATCTCACATAAATCTCAAGCCTCTAGCTCCCATACGGCCGGAGTAATGAAGGTTCAAAGTGGCGGTGAACTAGGGGTGTAAACTATCCCCACTAAGCCCACCACCACCAGCCGCGCGGCTGTCTCGGCCCGCTCACACCTACTGGCCCGGCTCCCACACACACTACGGTACCTCCCCCTCCTATTCTCCCGCCATTTCCTACCTTACGAGCCACGTAAGTGTTTTTTATATGTCGGACGCACGTGATGCGTCGCTGGGAGTTGGTGATCAAAGACTGCCGACGCAACACGTGCGACGCTGGGTCTCAACGGGTTAATGGCCTCTATCACTATTGTGCAAAATTCGTCCCATGTGAGAGCAGGGTGCACTTGGTAGGCAACCAGGGAAACGGCTTTTCCCAGGTGCGTTAATGTCACGGCTATCTTTTCTGCGTCCGTGGTATAAACTAAGTCAAGTACAGGTTTCGCTATGTCCATGAACGTTTCGATCTCGTAAGTTTCTCCATCATAATGTGGGATGGGAATGTGAGAATGGTGCGCCATGATGTTATCGTGTTCTGGCTGTTCCAAACTTGCAATGTAATGCAACCTTTTATCCGAATCAAGAACCACCGCTGCCGCCAATGTTATGCCCTGTTTTTCTACAGGATTAACTTGGGTAATGTGAGTTCTAACTGACTGGGCTGCATGCACAAAACAAGGTATGAGGAATAGAGAACACAAAATAAACACACGGTAACAAGACACACGATTACGTTTATTGATATAATACACTTCTGAATACTCGTGCAAGGCAAATGATAGAAATGAACAACACTAGCATAAGTGGATCTGCATGGAGCCTAATCTCCCACTTCCAACGTTCAGGTATTAATCTTCTGATCACTGGCTTAAATTCCAAGTTTATATACTGGAGACCATCAATGTTACTTATAGATTCATATTCACTGTTAGATTTATTACTGGTAGCTCTGGTGCACAAGTAGTAGTTCACAGACTAGATTAGACACACATATTTTAGAGCACGGGAATTCTAGTAACCTCAGGGGGTACTTATCTAAGTTTTTTATTCTTGTCTCAGAAATACATAGAACGCAAATCAGTGGGCGAACATTCAGATATCACTAGGGTTTCACTTCTATGTAATAATATCTGGGTATAAGGTTAATTACGAGAGTTAGTATCGCCTGTTAATTAATGAACACTGATACGCTTAGCACTTCCTAATGGAATGGTTATATATGAATTATACTGGGGCAAAGATATAGCCACTTCGTAGAAATATTAATAAGTGAGTCTCTAAATAGTACTGTAACACTGTAGTACTGATAGAGTGAATCTTGGGTAGTATTTGATTGGTCTGGTCCTGGTTAGCTTGTGTCCGTGATGTTGGGGGCTAACGACTGGTTCCGCGGCCGTCCAGGTGGGCCATATCTAGGAAGTTCTCAAGTACGTGGACAGGTCCTTCTATCCAAATCTGCCACGGAGTCTGCCAGCTCTGGAACTCAATTCTCAGCAATCAACAAGGATAGAGCTCGAGGTTAACTCTGGTGACCAACCTGGGTTGGTGTCTATCTTTCAACTGATTTTACTGGGGGCTGGAGCTGGGTTTATAGGCTCGGTTTTGGACCCTGTAGGCCATAGGGATCTCGAGTTTTGATGGACTATTTGAGCTCTCAATTGATACGGGAACTAGGTAAGGTGGTGATTACTGTTGTGGCACATGGCTATATGGAGCCTTCATAATGCGATATAACTGAGCCTTAGTAAGAGGTACTATTTTGGCTTATACTGGAAGTATTTAGGGGAGGGAGACTGGATCTACTTTGCGAGGAGGATTGGGACAGCTGTGATAGGAGCGTCTCTCTTAGATTGTTCAATCTTCATTCTATGGTATAGCTGAGGTGCTAATTTAGTTATCAGAGTATGCAAGAAAGGTTAATGGGTTATTGTGAGTTAATAGAGGTTAGTAAAGGTGTTAGTCATGCATGGTTAGTTCATCGATAGGAAGAATTCCTGTGCTACCTGGCAATGACCCGGAAGTCAAAACAAGGGTCAGGTATACCTCCACAGGGTTGGGGGTCTCCCTCCTCGGGTGGGTAAAAAGGGGTAGCTGGGCGCCTTCTCTCTGGGATGGTCGTCCGGCGGCTGTGGCTAGGGGCTTGCCATATCACAAGTGTTTGTAATAACCCTCTGTTTATGAGACAGATGTGGGTGTTCTTAATACCAAAACCGAAGGTGCCTTGGCTAGCTGGTTTCAATCGGTTGGTTGTTAATTGTATGGTTTGCTGGATGTGGTGGAGACTGGGTTGCTAACTCTGCCACATTTATCTGGAAGTATGGCAATAGAAGTTAGTTACTGGCGAGGCGGCTAGCCTCGCACCGACGATCATTGGGTGCAGGGTTGAGAATGGGTTGTAAGGGAATAGATGACATGCAAGGGGTTAGTAAAGTTCTAATGTTGTTCCGGCCTACTAAGGGAAGGTAGGCTGGATAGGAGTATATATATAAAAGGTTGGAGAGCGTTAGCAACGGAAAAATCAAGGATCTTCAAGAGGTATGAGGGAGAGGCTAGGTCGGAAAAGAGTCGAGGAGCGCGGGGTGTTAATGAGAGGGAGAGAGTTCAGGGGGGCTACGTGGAAATTTGACCCTAAGGTCTCCGGGCGTGGGGGTGGCATTAGGCTACAGTTGATATTGGAGTTTGAAAGGACAGTGAAAATACGTTAGCCAAATGCTACCGGGGGATGCAACTATGGGGTGGTATATGAGTCTGGAAAAGATAGAATCATGTGGACTGTGGGGCTGTGGGGGAGAAGGAGGTTAACTGTAGGTGTGTGCTTGACTGTGGATAAAGTAGGGAAAAACATGGTGTATTATTACTCGTCAATACGAGGGGTTATGGACACTATTATTTGACACAATTTTTTGTACGTCTAGTTGTCCCTGGGAACTGCGTTTTCTATGAAATTTAGACCAAAGAAAAGCGGCAGTTCGTAGGGGTACTTCGTTATTGTTTTGTGATACTATGATAGACAATGGACAAAAAAAAAGGTTATCTATACAATCTCTGGTTGGGGTAAGCATTAAGTTATAGCATGGCGGCTAACATCTGTAGTCATGGCTGTCTAGGTCTTACGGGGGCAATGGTTCTATATCACTGGTGTACCCGTGGGTATCTTAGTTTCTTATCAATTAGGACATGGGGTTTTAACATACTACTTCTCGGATGGAAGAACATACATAGATTTATGGCTGTCTGACTGGTTGGCATTGGCTCAACCTAGGGACAGGGCATGGGTGTTTTAATATGAATGTGTATTCCTGTTCATCATCATGTAGGTAGAGTCTGGTTGGTAAGAGGTGTAGGACACGAAGCAAAATGGAGTAGTGTGGACTTTGGATACGAAGGAGGTGAGTGGAAGACGTATAACATTTGTGGAAAAGTAAATGGAAAAGATGAACACAATGGCGGATAAAGATAACTAACCTAAGGATTGAATACATAGATTTATGGGGACGATTGGTCTTCAGAAACGTAGTCTGGCAAGACACGGTATTTTAGGGTATGTTGATATTAATAACTAACCTAAGGATTGAATACTTAGATTTATGGGGGCGATTGGTCTTCAGAAACTTAGTCTGGCAAGACAAGGTATTTTAGGGTATGTTGATATTAATAACTAACCTAAGGATTGAATACATAGATTTATGGGGGCGATTGGTATTCAGAAACTTATTCTGGCAAGACAAGGTATTTTAGGGAATGTTGATATTAATATCCTAAACTTAGGGACAGAGCATGGGTGTATTAACTTTAAGGTGTATTTATGTTCGTCATCATGTAGATAGAGGTGTAGGACACGAGGGGTAGTGTATGTGAGGTGTGGGAAAGGTCAGTGTTTAGAAGGGGTAGGCAGGTGTGGTTTGGAGCTGCTTAGCCCTGCGGGCTTGGGCCTGTCTGAACTGGTTGGCTCGGTCAGCTGGTCCTTTCGTTCTGTGGACCTTTCTTTCGGGTGTTTCTGTGTGGTGTTGCTCGTGGCTTCTGTGGTGGGCTTCTCGTTCTGGGGCATTTTAACCAGGGTCTAAATTTTTCGAAAAGCGACTCTCCATCATTTCTCGATGACGGCTAGGGACCTCTCTGATACTCTGGGACGAGGTGGTGATGGCCAACCCCAAAAAAGCTGGTGAGAAGCGGGAGGGCAAGAGGGTGACGATTAGCCACATGTCTCTGGCTTCTTCCAAGGAAGAGGGGATGAGCCCTCTCGCCTTTCAATTCCGCAGGAGGACCCCTCCTTCAGACAACTTTGCTGTGTTGCAATCTGAAAATTCAAATGGCTACTCTCCCTCAATCGTATACCTAAGCTCATGCGTTTTCCGAGTCGTTTTTCGTGAGTCATTTTTTTCGATTCGTTTTTCCAGTCGTTTTTTTGGAGTCGTTTTTCCCGAGTCGTTTTTCTCGAGTCGTTTTTCCCGAGTCGTTTATTTCGACTCGTTTTTCTCGAGTCGATTTTCCCGAGTCGTTTTTTTTAGTTGTTTTTCCCGGGTTGTTTTCCCAAGTCGTTTTCCGGAGTCGTATTCCGATTCTTTTTCCCGAGTCGTTTTCCCGAGTCGTTTACCGCGTCGTTTACCGGGGCCTAAATTTTTTGAAAAGCGACTCTCCATCATTTCTCGATGATGGCTAGGGACTTCTCTGATACTCTGGGATGAGGTGGTGTTGGCCAACCAAAACAATGCTGCTGAGAAGCGGGAAGGCAAGAGGGTGACGATAAGCCACATGTCTCTGGCTTCTTCCAAGGAAGAGGGGATGAGCCCTCTCGCCTTTCAATTCCGCAGGAGGACCCCTCCTTCAGACAACTTTGCTGTGTTGCAATCTGAAAATTCAAATGGCTACTCTCCCTCAATCGTATACCTAAGCTCATGCGTTTTTCGAGTCGTTTATCTCGAGTCATTTTTCCCGAGTCGTTTTTTGTCGTTTTTCCCCGAGTCGTTTTTTTCGAGTCGTTTTTCTCGAGTCGTTTTTCCCGAGTCGTTTTTCTCGAGTCGTTTTTCCAGTCGTTTTTTTCAAGTCGTTTTTCCCGAGTCGTTTTCCGGAGTTGTTTTTCTCGAGTCGTTTTTCCAGTCGTTTATTTCGACTCGTTTTTCTCGAGTCGTTTTTCCCCGAGTCGTTTTTTGTCGTTTTTCCCGAGTCGTTTTTTCGAGTCGTTTTTCTCGAGTCGTTTTTCCCCGAGTCGTTTTTCTCGAGTCGTTTTTCCAGTCGTTTTTTTCAAGTCGTTTTTCCAGAGTCGTTTTCCCGAGTTGTTTTTCTCGAGTCGTTTTACCAGTCGTTTTTTTTTAGTCGTTTTTCCCGAGTCGTTTTTTTTTAGTAACTTTTCTCGAGTCATTTTTCCCGAGTCGTTTTCCGAGTCGTTTTTCTCGAGTCGTTTTTTTTCTAGTCCTTTTTCTCGAGTCGTTTTTTTCGAGTCGTTTTTCTCGAGTCGTTTTTTTCGAGTCGTTTTTCCCAAGTCGTTTTCCCAAGTCGTTTTCCGATTCATTTTCATGAGTCGTTTTCCCAGTCGTTTACCACGTCGTTTACCGGGGCCTAAATTTTTTGAAAAGCGACTCTCCATCATTTCTCGGTGATGGCTAGGGACTTCTCTGATACTCTGGGATGAGGTGGTGATGGTCAACCAAAAAAATGCTGTTGAGAAGCGGGAAAGCAAGAGGGTGACGATAAGCCTCATGTCTCTGGCTTCTTCCAAGGAAGAGGGGATGAGCCCTCTCGCCTTTCTGTTCCGCAGGAGGACCCCTCCTTCAGACAACTTTGCTGTGTTCCAATCTGAAAATTCAAATGGCTACCCTCCCTCAATCGTATACCTAAGCTCATGCATTTTTCGAGTCGTTTTTCTCGAGTCGTTTTTCCCGAGTCGTTTTTTTCGAGTCGTTTTTCCAGAGTCGTTTTCCCGAGTTGTTTTTCTCGAGTCGTTTTTCCCGAGTCGTTTTTTTCGAGTCGTTTTTCTCGAGTCTTTTTTCTCGATTCGTTTTTCCCGAGTCGTTTTTCCCGATTCGTTTT
This sequence comes from Paralithodes platypus, assembly GCA_032716605.1. NCBI lineage: Eukaryota > Metazoa > Arthropoda > Malacostraca > Decapoda > Lithodidae > Paralithodes > Paralithodes platypus. The sequence goes on from CM064507.1 coordinate 17,985,936, forward strand.
CCCGAGTCGTTTTCCGGAGTCGTTTTCCGATTCGTTTTCCCGAGTCGTTGTCCCAGTCGTTTACCGCGTCGTTTACCGGGGCCTAAATTTTTCGAAAAGCGACTCTCCATCATTTCTCGATGACAGCTAGGGACTTCTCTGATACTCTGGGACGAGGTGGTGATGGCCAACCAAAAAAATGCTGCTGAGAAGCGGGAAGGCAAGAGGGTGACGATAGGCCACATGTCTCTGGCTTCTTCCAAGGAAGAGGGGATGAGCCCTCTCGCCTTTCTGTTCCGAAGGAGGACCCCTCCTTCAGACAACTTTGCTGTGTTGCAATCTGAAAATTCAAATGGCTACTCTCCCTCAATCGTATACCTAAGCTCATGCATTATTCGAGTCGTTTTTCTCGAGTCATTTTTCCCGAGTCGTTTCTTTCGAGTCGTTTTTCCCGAGTCGTTTTCCCGAGTAGTTTTTTTCGAGTCGTTTTTCCCAAGTCGTTTTCCCAAGTCGTTTTCCGATTCATTTTCCCCGAGTCGTTTTCCCAGTCGTTTACCGCGTCGTTTACCGGGGCCTAAATTTTTTGAAAAGCGACTCTCCATCATTTCTCGATGATGGCTAGGGACTTCTCTGATACTCTGGGATGAGGTGGTGATGGTCAACCAAAAAAATGCTGCTGAGAAGCAGGAAAGCAAGAGGGTGACGATAAGCCTCATGTCTCTGGCTTCTTCCAAGGAAGAGGGGATGAGCCCTCTCGCCTTTCTGTTCCGCAGGAGGACCCCTCCTTCAGACAACTTTGCTGTGTTCCAATCTGAAAATTCAAATGGCTACACTCCCTCAATCGTATACCTAAGCTCATGCATTTTTCGAGTCGTTTTTCTCGAGTCGTTTTTCCCGAGTCGTTTTTTTCGAGTCGTTTTTCCAGAGTCGTTTTCCCGAGTTGTTTTTCTCGAGTCGTTTTTCCCGAGTCGTTTTTCTTGAGTCTTTTTTCTCGAGTCGTTTTTCCCGAGTCGTTTTTTTTTTAGTCGTTTTTCCCGATTCGTTTTCCCGAGTCGTTTTCCGGAGTCGTTTTCCGATTCGTTTTCCCGAGTCGTTGTCCCAGTCGTTTACCGCGTCGTTTACCGGGGCCTAAATTTTTCGAAAAGCGACTCTCCATCATTTCTCGATGACAGCTAGGGACTTCTCTGATACTCTGGGACGAGGTGGTGATGGCCAACCAAAAAAATGCTGCTGAGAAGCGGCAAGGCAAGAGGGTGACGATAAGCCACATGTCTCTGGCTTCTTCCAAGGAAGAGGGGATGAGCCCTCTCGCCTTTCTGTTCCGAAGGAGGACCCCTCCTTCAGACAACTTTGCTGTAATGCAATCTGAAAATTCAAATGGCTACTCTCCCTCAATCGTATACCTAAGCTCATGCATTATTCGAGTCGTTTTTCTCGAGTCATTTTTCCCGAGTCGTTTCTTTCGAGTCGTTTTTCCCGAGTCGTTTTCCCGAGTAGTTTTTTTCGAGTCGTTTTTCCTGAGTCGTTTTTTTTTTAGTCGTTTTTCTCGAGTCGTTTTTCCCGAGTCGTTTTTTTCGAGTCGTTTTTCCCGAGTCGTTTTCCCGAGTTGTTTTCCGGAGTCGTTTTCCGATTTGTTTTCCCGAGTCGTTTTCCCGAGTCGTTTTCCCAGTCGTTTACCGCGTCGTTTACCGGGGCCTAAATTTTTCGAAAAGCGACTCTCCATCATTTCTCGATGACGGCTAGGGACTTCTCTGATACTCTGGGACGTGGTGGTGATGGCCAACCAAAAAAATGCTGCTGAGAAGCGGGAAGGCAAGAGGGTGACGATAAGCCACATGTCTCTGGCTTCTTCCAAGGAAGAGGGGATGAGCCCTCTCGCCTTTCTGTTCCGCAGGAGGACCCCTCCTTCAGACAACTTTGCTGTGCTGCAATCTGAAATTTCAAATGGCTACTCTCCCTCAATCGAATACCTCAGCTCATGCGTTTTTCGAGTCGTTTTTCTCGAGTCGTTTTTCCCGAGACGTTTTTTTCGAGTCGCTTTTCTCGAGTCGTTTTTCCCGAGACGTTTTTTTCGAGTCGTTTTTCCCTAGTTGTTTTCCCGAGTCGCTTTTCTCGAGTCGTTTTTTTTAGTCGTTTTTCTCGAGTCGTTTTTCCCGAGTCGTTTTTTCCGATTAGTTTTCCTGAGTCGTTTTCCCAGTCGTTTACCGTGTCGTTTACCGGGGCCTAAATTTATCGAAAAGCGACTCTCCATCATTTCTCGATGATGGCTAGGGACATCTCTGATACTCTGGAACGAGGTGGTGATGGCCAACCCAAAAAATGCTGCTGAGAAGCGGGAAGGCAAGAGGGTGACGATAAGCCACATGTCTCTGGCTTCTTCCAAGGAAGAGGGGATGAGCCCTCTCGCCTTTCTATTCCGCAGGAGGACCCCTCCTTCAGACAAATTTGCTCTGTTCCAATCTGAAAATTCAAAGGGCTACTCTCCCTCAATCGTATACATAAGTTCATGCGTTTTCCGAGTCGTTTTTCCTGAGTCGTTTTTTTCGAGTCGTTTTTCCAGTCTTTTTTTCGAGTCGTTTTTCCCGAGTCGTTTTCACGAGTCGTTTTTCTCGAGTCGTTTTTCCCGAGTCGTTTATTTAGAGTCGTTTTTCCCGAGTCGTTTTTTTTTAGTCGTTTTTCCCGAGTTGTTTTCCCAAGTCGTTTTCCGGAGTCGTATTCCGATTCTTTTTCCCGAGTCGTTTTCACGAGTCGTTTTCACGAGTCGTTTACCGCGTCGTTTACCGGGGCCTAAATTTTTCGAAAAGTGACTCTCCATTATTTCTCGATAACGGCTAGGGACTTCTCTGATACTCTGGGACGAGCTGGTGATGGCCAACCAAAAAAATGCTGCTGAGAAGCGGGAAGGCAAGAGGGTGACGATAAGCCACATGTCTCTGGCTTCTTACAAGGAAGAGGGGATGAGCCCTCTCGCCTTTCTGTTCCGCAGGAGGACCCCTCCTTCAGACAACTTTGCTGTGTTGCAATCTGAAAATTCAAATGGCTACTCTCCCTCAATTGTATACCTAAGCTCATGCGTTTTTCGAGTCGTTTTTCTCGAGTCGTTTTTCCCGAGTCGTTTTCCCCGAGTCGTTTTTCTCGAGTCATTTTTCCCGAGTCGTTTTTTTCGAGTCGTTTTTCCCGAGTCGTTTTTTTCGAGTCGTTTTTCCCGAGTCGTTTTCCCGAGTCGTTTTCCCGAGTCGTTTTCCGATTCGTTTTCCCGAGTCGTTTTCCCGAGTCGTTTTCCCAGTCGTTTACCGGGGCCTACATTTTTCGAAAAGCGACTCTCCATCATTTCTCGATGACGGCTAGGGACTTCTCCGATACTCTGGGACGAGGTGGTGATGGCCAACCAATAAAATGCTGCTGAGAAGCGGGAAGGCAAGAGAGTGACGATAAGCCACATGTCTCTGGCTTCTTCCAAAAGAGGGGATGAGCCCTCTCGCCTTTCTGTTCCGCCGGAGGACCCCTTCTTCAGACAACTTTGCTGTGTTGCAATCTGAAAATTCAAATGGCTACTCTCCCTCAATCGTATACTCATGCTCATGCGTTTTTCGAGTCGTTTTTCTCGAGTCGTTTTTCCCCGAGTCGTTTTTTTCAAGTCGTTTTTCTCGAGTCGTTTTTCCCCGAGTCGTTTTTTTTTAGTCGTTTTTCTCGAGTCGTTTTTCCCGAGTCGTTTTTTTCAAGTCGTTTTTCTCGAGTCATGTTTCCCGAGTCATTTTTCCCGAGTCGTTTTTTCGAGTCGTTTTTCCCGAGTCGTTTTCCCGAGTCGTTTTTCTCGAGTCGTTTTTCCCGAGTCGTTTTTTTCGAGTCTTTTTTTCCTCGAGTCATTTTTCCCGAGTCGTTTTTTCGAGTCGTTTTTCCCGAGTCGTTTTCCTGAGTCGTTTTCCGGAGTCGTTTTCCGATTCGTTTTCCCGAGTCGTTTTCCCGAGTCGTTTTCCCGAGTCGTTTTCCGGAGTCATTTTCGGATTTGTTTTTCCGATTCGTTTTCCCGAGTCGTTTTCCCGAGTTGTTTTCCCAGTCGTTTACCGCGTCGTTTACCGGGGCCTAAATTTTTCGAAAAGCTACTCCATCATTTCTCGATGCCGGCTAGGGACTTCTTTGATACTCTGGGACTAGGTGGTGATGGCCAACCAAAAAAATGCTGCTGAGAAGCGGGAAGGCAAGAGGGTGACGATAAGCCACATGTCTCTGGCTTCTTCCAAGGGAGAGGGGATGAGCCGTCTCGACTTTCTGTTCCGCAGGAGGACCCCTCCTTTGGACAACTTTGCTGTGTTGCAATCTGAAAATTCAAATGGATACTCTCCCTCAATCGTATACCTAACCTCATGCGTTTTTCGAGTCGTTTGTTACGATCGCGTCTCGTATAAATCAGTGGCTCTTATACATTGGACTAGACTGGCATAAATGCAACAACGGAAACGCTAGATCCAACCCCTGATATATAATCCCGTCGAACAAAGAACACATATACCCTCCAGAGTTATATCTGCGATAGCGGGGTATCTTAACTCTTAGTATCTATGTGCTTCTACTATAGGCTGATGTTCTCTGAAACAGCCTATTACCTATAACATATGGTTGCTTAGTTATGGTACACAAGGAAAAGATAGTTAACTTAATTAAATCACAAGAGTGATCTAATGCAAACAAGAAGAAGGTTTACTTAACGTTACTTTAATCAATAATATCTGTCACTCCTTTATGAAAGAAAGTGTTGTAAAGTCCTCAAGCACCGAACAAGGAATCTTCTGAAGAATGTCGGATGCTACTAAGAAGAACGTATCGGAAATGGAACCACAAAATAGCAGGAGGCAGGACAATGCACGTGTAGGCTAAATACACAAAAGGCTGGACCTATAATGTTATTGGACACAAGAATATTATAAGCGGTGCAACAGTAATAATGCTCGCCACGAAAAAGTAGTACTCCTATTAACAAAACCGGTCTATGCTGGTTGTGTCTCTCTACAGCAACCTAGACCTCAAAATGCTTGTGTAGAAATAATGGTTATGCATAAAAGAGTATATGATCTAATCCAGCTAATGTCTACCCGGGTTAATAAAGTCTAGCTGGGATGCGCAAAGGTACAGAATTCTGGTGGAGCAAGGCAGCTCCTAGCCTAGTGTGGACCTTGGGTCTGTGCGGCCTGATTACGTTAATATGAAGGGGTGCTCTCTTGAGGATTCTCGATCACAAGTATCGAGTATCCTCCTGGCGACCCTCAAAAGTAAAAGCAAATAGAGTTAGAACAGTGTTGGGTGGATTAGGCAAGCAGCCCTCACACACTACACAGTCTAAACTCCAAGGTACACAGACAAAAGATCCACCCAGGTAACCCACAGAATCCGTAGTGTCGTGCAGCTCAAAAGTAGCCTACACACAGTGAAAACACCAGCAAGGTACCTGATCCCTAGTCTAGCATTATTTAACCCTGTAGAAACATTAGTGATTGATGGAGACAGTCCGAGCAATACAATCTCCCAAAAAGACAATGACTATCTTCAACCTTAGCCTAGTACATAAGAAATGTGAGATCCAGCATATAATACAGTCTGGCCACCAATTCAAGGTGTGGATGCAGGGCACCAGAGGGGAATTGATATTAATAAAAGGTGAGGAAGTAGTGGAAATGATAGAGGCAGTAGGAGAGAAAGATTCTAAGACAAGAGTGTGGAACAATTCATGGGAGATGCTTAGAGTATGCTGTCTGGGACGGATCTGACAAGGATATTCCCAGGGACCGCCTCGCTGGAGTCCCAGTTCGCAGGAATGGCACGAGGGCGTGCGACAGTCGCCCAGTAAGCAGCCGCCTAGTAGGCAGTGTTAGGCAGGAGGCAACGAATCCCGCGAGGCCTATGTAAGGGGGCCAGCCACGCGCCACACTCACCACCAAGTCACACCCGGTCTCTCTCTCTCTCTCTCCCGCTCGCCTTCCCATCATTCAACTACTTAACACAATACTTTCAATTGACTAAATAAAATAGAAAGGATTGTGACAGACGAAAATAAAGAACAGTTCTGAACTGTCTGCAACACAAGCTTTCTCGAGAAGGAAAGTACACAATGATAGGTAGACTGTAGCTACATTCTCTGCCCTGGCGAGTCCTAGCGAGTAAGCCATGCGGTTCTGGGGGAAGCGGTGAGCGTCACACGTTTTTCTCGAGTCGTTTTTCCCGAGTCGTTTTCCCGAGTCGTTTTCCGATTCGTTTTCCCGAGTCGTTTTCCCAGTCGTTTACCGCGTCGTTTACCAGGGCCTAAATTTTTTTGAAAAGCGACTCTCCATCATTTCTCGATGACGGCTAGGGACTTCTCTGATACTCTGGGACGAGGTGGTGATGGCCAACCAAAAAAATGCTGCTGAGAAGCGGGAAGGCAAGAGGGTGACGATAAGCCACATGTGTCTGGCTTCTTCCAAGGAAGAGGGGATGAGCCCTCTCGCCAAACGCAAAATGATGCAAGATTTGTGCAAGATGACGACGAAATGCGAATATGCATAATAAAAACATAAAATAAAATAAACAATTATTCTGGGTGAAAATAAAATAAACAATTATTATGGGTGAAAACCAACTGATATAAAAGCGAAAACTATCATTATACTTTTATTTCTATAAAATCCAATATTATTTATATAATATTCTAAATACCACCATCATGTTCAGTGGAAAATATTGCTATGATTTAGAATGTATGAGAATGAGAATACAAATATGTTATATAGCAAGTTTCTGAAATATCGTGAATGTGGGTGAAAAACAAGCGATACTATTATTGTGTTGGCCGCGGTGTTACGTCCTGGGATATATAAACACTGGGCTCTTTCTATTGGACTAGGTATGCGGCAACAAGCAACAACGGAAAACGCTAGATCCAACCCTTATCTATAAACCCAGGCAACAAACCACCCTAAACCATCAAGAGTCTTGCCTGGACAACGAGGTATCCTATGACTCGGTTACCGGGTGCACGCACTATAGACTGCTGATAGTCAAGCAGGCTATATAAAAGATCACACAATTAAGTTGACTTAAAGCTTCAAGGAAAAGATAGATAACGGAATTAAATTGCAGAAACAATTTAATAACAAACTAGAAGAAAGTACATTTAACGTTACGTTAATTAATACAACTAATCATCCCTGCGTGAAAGAAGGTGAAAGCAAACAGTCCTCAAAACATCGTACAGGTAGACAAGATGCAGGTTTCTAAACTGCATGCGGCTACTGTAGGATCTGATGCTTAGCAAAGAAAGTACGTTACGGATTTAGAGAACTCTTAACTCATAAGCAGGAATAAATACTAGTGATAGGCCATACAGTGTATAATGGCATATGTATAATTAAATAAAGGTAGCAACTCGCAACATAACCACATACAGGTGTGCTTCTCACTCTTAGTCAGGCAAGCCTGCTCGGACAGAGTCTCTAAGCCACACCCTGACTCACAATGCTCACAAAAACGGTAAACTGTGGCACAATAACAAGCATATAGAGATAATAAACCCCTAGCTGTTAATCTGCCAGGTGGCAGAGGTCTAGCTGGAAGGATATAGGCTTCGGATACCCGGGCTGAGCCACCTGCTCTAGCCTAGGGACGTTCCAAAGTCTGTGCGCCAAATTACTCTAATTGAAAGGGTGCTCTCTTGAGAGACTCAGATCGCAAGTATCTGACTCTCTCCTGGCGACCCTAAAACAAAAGCAAGACGTGCTAGCGCAGTGCTGAGTGGACTAGGCAAGGGCCCTCACACAACACAACGCTAGACACACAGGGACACAGACAAGAAATTGCCCCCAGACTCCCATGGGTATCCTAGTAAAGTCGTGCGGGTCCACAGGACTCGCACCAGCAGACTTTACTTAAAGGATCGCAAAAAACCTCCTCTCCGGTCTAGCCCCTGCTAACCTGACACAAGAACACACTAGCAAGCATGAAACCACCAAATATGAGACAACAAAAAAGCTTCCTAGGTCTCATTAACAATTACGTCTCTGCATAAGGCCCAAAATCCTATCTAGTTATCTGAGAGCTCGTCGTTAATACAATAATAGATATAAGGTCTATCAAGGGGATGGGATAATTAAATAGATTGGTGAAGTAGTGGAAGGAAGGTATACAAAGTAAGAGAGAAAGTTTCTAAGTGGGGTTGAGAGGGATAGATATCAAGGGGGTCCGAAGGGTATGACAATGAGGTGAGCTCTGAGTCTTGAATCTGTCTGGACCCCACCCTAGGCATACAAAATACATCCCATGCTTGGCAACACTCAACACAGTTGCCGGGTCAAAATCATCTAACCCGTGCGTGAGTCGAAACTAAGCCTAACGTTGCGATCAAATGCACGTGGCAACATCAGGCTCGTCCCAAGCTGGACTCTCCGCGCGAAGCAACGTCCCCCAGCCGGGCTCTCTCTCCCGCTCGTCTCCTCCCACTCTCACTAGACTTACATCTTATATATTATAATGAAACAATCAACTATCGAGAATAAAATATACTAAGATGCGTTGGTTAAGAATAAGGGCAGCTACAAGCTGTGAAACAACATAAGAATATCCCAGACATTAGTTACGTTATCGTAGGATATATACTAAGGAAAAGCCTGCCGGTCGGCTGTCACCAGCCGGTTTCTAAACTGCTGGGCAGCCGACGCGCGCGCATGCCCGCACGTGGCTACTATGCAGAAGCGTCACACCTCCCCCAAGATATAAGACCCTTGACTAAGTTCTTCATATCTAACAGAAAGCTTCTCATAGTACCACACACTGTTGCGACGCAAGGCACTATATATAAAAAAAATAAAGAATGTTGCGCTCCACCGAGCAAGTTCAACTAACTTAGCGACAATAAGCGAAAACATTCAACTTAGATACTGCTACAACATCTGATACAAAATTCTACACGTTATACAAAATAAAGAGTTTTTATAAGGTTTTTGCTTTTTTGTTTAATTTTTCGGCTGAACTACAGTGACAGCCTATTTTCCTCCACACTCAACCTTCAATCCTGTGGCAGTCTAACCAACATCATCCACCCTTGATAGACAATCCGCTATCACGTTATCAGAACTGGCAATATGGTGTATGTCCAGATTGTACTCCTGAAGCATGAGTGACCATCTGGTCAGCCTCATATTCCGGTTATGAAACTGATTCAAGAATTTCAGAGGGTGATGATCGGTATAAACCACTACGACTGGTCCGAAAGCAGGAACATATACATCGAAGTGCCTGAGCGCCAGCACTATCGCCAGGAGTTCTTTTTCAATTACAGAGTAATTCCTTTGTGCACTATTGCATTTTTTACTGTAAAAACTCACTGGATGTTCGATACCTTCATCATCTGTCTGTAACAAGACAGCCCCAGCCCCTACGCCACTGGCATCAGTCGCCAGCTGAAAAGGTCTGCTGAAGTCCGGGGCCCTGAGTATGGGGTGGGTACATAACAGGTGTTTCACCAAGGAAAACACCTCTGCACACTCAGGAGACCACCGGAACTTCTTGTCCTTAGCTAATAAGTCAGTTAAAGGTGCAAGTACAGTCGAATAGCCTTTGATGAAGCGACGATAATAGCCTATCATACCTAGAAACCGCATGATTTGTTTCTTAGACGTAGGCTGGGGAAACTGATCGATGGCTTTGATCTTTGTCTGTGGAGGGCACACCTGACCCATCCCCACCTCGAACCCCAGGTACAAAACTGTGGCTTTGACAAAATCGCACTTACCCAGGTTTACCACCAAACCTGCTTCATTCAGTTTATTAAAAAGCTGTCCGATGTGAGCACAGTGACTGTTAAAATCATCGTCGTATATTATGACATCATCTAGGTACACCGTACAGTTGGGAATGTCGGCTACAATGTCGTTCATTAATTTCTGAAACGTTGCAGGGGCATTTTTCAGCCCGTACTGGCATAACATGGCAACGATATGTGGCACCGTCCACCACAAACCCACACACCTCTCGCGCTCGCTCAGACAAGGGCACTTGCCAATAACCCTTAACAAGGTCTATCTTAGTGAGGAACTTGGCTTTTCCTATCTTATCCACACTGTCGTCCACGCGAGGGAGAGGGTAGGCATTTATGGGGGTTAAACCATTCAACCTGCGGAAATCTATACAAAACCGCACCTTGCCATCTGGTTTGCAGTGTGACAGGGGAAGTCCACCTTACTGCACCCTCAGAAATCAGCCCACGTTTCAGCATATAATCCAGCTCTTCCCTAAGTGCTGGTAATTTAATAGGGGGAACACGGTATGGCACTGATTTAAAGGGCGGGTGGTCCCCAACATCGACATCGTGCACCGCTTGAGTAGTGAGGCCAGGATGCTCCGCGAAAACAGCTGGGTTTGAATCAAACAAGTGCTGCACAGCTACACGCTGTTGCTCAGGCAGGTGCAATATCAACTCGTGAGCCACTTGTCTAGAATTCCCCGCCCACTGATCCGCGGAAACATGACAATCCCAATTATCCTCCCCCGCAGCTTGACTGTCCCTTCCTCCTTCTCCACCACGATCGCTGCAGATCAACACCGTGACAGTGAGAGGCTCGGAGGGGCGCCTCACATACTCTTTCATCATTGATTTACATGGCAAAGTTGGTTCTTTTTCTTACGATCAGGAGTAGCTACTAAATAGTCGAGATCAGAAACCTTCCTTACAACCCGATACGGACCGGAATACTTGGCAGACAAGGGGTGTCCCACCAGAGGCAGTAGTATCAGTACCTCCTGATCTACTTCAAACTCCCTCACCTTCACCTTCTGGTCGTATCTGTCCTTCATCTGAGCTTGTGAACTCTTAAGGTTCCGACCTGCTACCTCCAGGCTCTCAACAACATACTTTAGAAGCGAGCATGGCTTTGTGACTCCCTCCCAGATCTCCTTGACTATGTGGAGGGGCCCCCTGACCCTGTGTCTAAAAACCAACTCGTTCGGGCTAAATCCCAAGCTCTCCCCAGGTACTTCTCTCGCAGCAAATAAAACGTATGGGAGACCTAGATCCCAGTCGTTCCCATTTTCCATGCAATAACACCGCAACATACTCTTGAGAGTCGAGTGCCACCTTTCCAAACCTCCCTGACTCTCGGGATGGTAGGCAGATGACACCACAGACACTATCCCATGTTGCTGCATGGTCTGCTTAAACAGAGCAGAAGTAAAATTGGATCCCTGATCAGACTGGATCTCCTGAGGGTAGCCATAACGAGAGAAATAGACAAGTAGGTTTTTGACAACAGTCTTGGCCATCCCGTTGCGCATGGGGTAAGCATCTGGATACCGTGTTGCTACATCCATTACAGTTAGTAAAAATGTATTGCCGGCACTAGTGGGGGGCAATGGGCCAACCATATCGATAACTACTTTGCTGAAGGGCGGCCCAATGACAGGGATGGGTTGTAACGAGGCTCTCGGGATGACCTGATTGGGTTTCCCAACAACTTGACAAGTGTGACACTGTGACACCCATGACACGACACTCGCCTTTAACCCAGACCACCAGAAAAGCTTGCTCAGAGCTGCCTCCGTCTTACGTGCCCCCAGGTGCCCTGCCAAAGGCACTTCATGAGCTAATCTCAATAAGCTCTCACGGCACACCCTCGGTACTACTAACTGGTCCACTAATCCTGACCCGCCATCCCACTTTTTCTTGGGATCCTGATGTCTCCGATACAAGATCCCCTCGGACAAGAAATAATCACCAGGCTGCGCATCCCCATCGCTCTCCAGTTCGACAGAACCATTACCACACGCCCTGACTTCAGGATCTTCCAGCTGCAAGGAACATATATCAGCAGGTGCGAGATTATCCAAGTTCATCTTAAATAATTTATTTCCACCTCCAATGTCCCGCTGAGCCATCCTTTCCTCATGCTGCGCATAACGATGTTGTCGCAGAGTCTCTTCCTGCCCTGCACCTGCACTAGCGGTGACAGGCCCCTGGGCCTCTCCAGACTCTAACATAGGTGCCAATAAAGAGTCACCAAGAAACACTGCCGGCTCAAAACTCTCCAATTGACCAACACTTCCCGTTTTCTTGTGACCTTGCCTCCGCGGTTTGATAGACTGAGGTGGTGGCTGCAAGGCTCCGGATGTCTGAGAACGCGTCACAACACACGCCATGGTTTGTACGCTACACTTCTCAACCCACTCCTTTTCCTCCCTACTAACGTCGGCCGCCTTCTCGTCAACAACCCAGGGTGAAACCTTAGAAGCAGGCACCGCAAAGTCGTTGCTGAGGAGGAGGTCGACGCCCCCAACAGGCAAGTTCTCTACAATTCCGACATCCAGCTCCTTCGCCACACCACCCACCTCCAGCTCCATCCGCACCAGCGGGTAGGACTTCGTAGCATTGATCCCCTGAACTACCACCACCCGAGCAGCGTTAATCGGTCTACCAGTAAAGTTCCTTAACAAGGTCTGAGAAGCCCCAGTATCACGCAATAGCTTAACTCCTCGCCTTTCGCCAGCCCACCTCAAAAAACCATGCCCTCTATGACCCCCAAAGACGTCGCGGCAGGGTTCGAGCCTTCCGGACTCTTGAACACAGGCTGTGTCCCAACCTCTGACGAACTACCCTTGGCAAACTTAGAAGATATAGGCGACACCCCTATGCTGCGGACCAATGACACAACCTTGTTTGGTGGCTTGTTCGGACAAGCATTTGCAAAGTGACCCTCCTTGTGACATGCAAAGCACTCTTTACTCTTTGGTTTCCCTTGGGAGTGGGAGGTACCATTAGACTTCTTATATGGGACGGTATTTGGTTTATGTTCAGTTTTATTGTCAGTGCTAGATGGTTTTGTGTATTTATGTATATCAAAATTCTTGGGAGGGGGAGGGGTACGATCCTTTGGACCCGACTCACTCCTAGCTGCTGCTCCGCACCCTCGAATTAATGACAGTCGGAGGTCAGCCATTTCTGCTGCCTCCTGGAGAGTTCTAGGATTTTTTTCCTTTATATTTAATGTTAAGTCCCCGCCTGTGCACTTAAAGAACTGCTCCAAGAGAACCAGCTCACTCAACTCCTCAAAAGTAGCTGCCCTCTCAGAACGCAGCCAATGTCGTAGTGCATCAGACAAGTCCCAGGCGTGTTCTAGGAAGGTACTATCCTTGCCCTTAGTAACACCCCGAAACTTCAAGCGGTAAGTTTCTGGTTGTAACTCATAGGCCCGTAGCACAGCCTTCTTTAGCTCATCATAAACTACACAGGACTCTAAAGGTAGTGCATCATACGCTTTTAGCCCCTTTCCTAGGAGTCTTGATGAAACTAATGCTGCCCACTTTTCCTGAGGCCACTGGTGTTCCTGACACTTCTTCTCAAATCGCATAAAAAACTCAGACACACCTAATTCATCTGACACAGGAACTAGTTTAAGCAGGTGCGACAATGATTGGTCCCGATGTCTGTTACCTCCCCCAATATTTCGCCCTGTTACCTCCACTCGAGATCTCTCCAGCTCCCTGTCAGCCCGATACCTAGTAGACTCTGCCTGCAGTTCAGCCTCTCATATAGCAACCTCAGCCTGCACACTAGCCTGTCTCTCGGCAGCCTCAACCTGAGCTCTAGCAGCCTCAACCTGAGCTCTAGCAACCTCAACCTTGGCCATCTCAAGCCGAAACAACAAATCTGGAGTCAACCCTTGAGGAGGGGAAGGTGCATTTAATGGAGAGGGTCCCTGTGATTGAATTCCACGCTGCCATTGACCATCAACTTGGGGGTATGTACTAAATTCAGGCATCCTGACGTTTGATATGGGGGTAGAGTGGAGGGGGGGCTGGGGACCGGGGCCCCCAGTCGCCTCTCCACTCAGGTCTCTCCCTTCTAAACCCAATATCAAAGTCCTCAGCTGATCTTTCCTCATGCCACTTAAACCCTGGTGACCCTGAAGACCTGCCACACACTTTAAGCCATACTTATTCAGCTTCAACACCCTGGCAGCGGTAAGGGGCACCTCTAAAAATCTTCTAGCACCCTCCTCGCTATCGACTAGCCACTCCACAAGTCTTTCTCCCTCCGAGCCCGTATCGTGACCTGACCCATCACTGTGTTCTGATGTATTAGACATGCTTGTGTACTGCAGTAATTATCACGGTTATAGAATGTGCCTTATCTCCTATGCAAGTATGTATATACTAATGTTATTTAAAGTCTTTAATGTGTTATATTGGTTGCTCCAAAAAAAAAACTCTATGTCCACTGTATTCCTCTAATCATAAGGAATCTCAAAACAAATGACCACTATATTCCTCTGTTCAGTAAATCCTATGCAAGGTCGCCATTTGTTACGTCCTGGGATATATAAACACTGGGCTCTTTCTATTGGACTAGGTATGCGGCAACAAGCAACAACGGAAAACGCTAGATCCAACCCTTATCTATAAACCCAGGCAACAAACCACCCTAAACCGTCAAGAGTCTTGCCTGGACAATGAGGTATCCTATGACTCGGTTACAGGGTGCACGCACTATAGACTGCTGATAGTCAAGCAGGCTATATAAAAGATCACACAATTAAGTTGACTTAAAGCTTCAAGGAAAAGATAGATAACGGAATTAAATTGCAGAAACAATTTAATAACAAACTAGAAGAAAGTACATTTAACGTTACGTTAATTAATACAACTAATCACCCCTGCGTGAAAGAAGGTGAAAGCAAACAGTCCTCAAAACATCGTACAGGTTGACAAGATGCAGGTTTCTAAACTGCATGCGGCTACTGTAGGATCTGATGCTTGGAAAAGAAAGTACGTTAAGGATTTAGAGAACTCTTAACTCATAAGCAGGAATAAATACTAGTGATAGGCCATACAGTGTATAATGGCATAGGTATAATTAAATAAAGGTAGCAACTCGCAACATAACCACATACAGGTGTGCTTCTCACTCTTAGTCAGGCAAGCCTGCTCGGACAGAGTCTCTAAGCCACACCTTGACTCACAATGCTCACAAAAACGGTAAACTGTGGCACAATAACAAGCATACAGAGATAATAAACCCCTAGCTGTTAATCTGCCAGGTGGCAGAGGTCTAGCTGGAAGGATATAGGCTTCGGATACCCGGGCTGAGCCACCTGCTCTAGTCTAGGGACGTTCCCAAGTCTGTGCGCCAAATTACTCTAATTGAAAGGGTACTCTCTTGAGAGACTCAGATCGCAAGTATCTGACTCTCTCCTGGCGACCCTAAAACAAAAGCAAGACGTGCTAGCGCAGTGCTGAGTGGACTAGGCAAGGGCCCTCACACAACACAACGCTAGACACACAGGGACACAGACAAGAAAATGCCCCCAGACTCCCACGGGTATCCTAGTAAAGTCGTGCGGGTCCACAGGACTCGCACCAGCAGACTTTACTTAAAGGATCGCAAAAAACCTCCTCTCCGGTCTAGCCCCTGCTAACCTGACACAAGAACACACTAGCAAGCATGAAACCACCAAATATGAGACAACAAAAAAGCTTCTTAGGTCTCATCAACAATTACGTCTCTGCATAAGGCCCAAAATCCTATCTAGTTATCTGAGAGCTCGTCGTTAATACAATAATAGATATAAGGTCTATCAAGGGGATGGGATAATTAAATAGATTGGTGAAGTAGTGGAAGGAAGGTATACAAAGTAAGAGACAAAGTTTCTAAGTGGGGTTGAGAGGCATAGATATCAAGGGGGTCCGAAGGTTACGACAGTGAGGTGAGCTCTGAGTCTTGAATCTGTCTGGACCCCACCCTAGGCATACAAAATACATCCCATGCTTGGCATTACTCAACACAGTTGCCGGGTCAAAATCATCTAACCCGTGCATGAGTCGAAACTAAGCCTAACGTTGCGATCAAATGCACGTGGCAACATCAGGCTCGTCCCAAGCTGGACTCTCCGCGCGAAGCAACGTCCCCCAGCCGGTCTCTCTCTCCCGCTCGTCTCCTCCCACTCTCACTAGACTTACATCTTATATATTATAATGAAACAATCAACTATCGAGAATAAAATATATTAAGATGCGTTGGTTAAGAATAAGGGCAGCTACAAGCTGTGAAACAACATAAGAATATCCCAGACATTAGTTACGTTGTCGTAGGATATATACTAAGGAAAAGCCTGCCGGTCGGCTGCCACCAGCCGGTTTCTAAACGGCAGGGCAGCCGACGCGCGCGCATGCCCGCACGTGGCTACTATGCAGAAGCGTCACAGCGGCTAGAGGCCCATTGGCACAAGCTGCCTAGTAGGATGGGCGAGCGTTTTACTATACTGGGTTTTAACAGGGTAGGCGGGAGGTGGAGAGCACGGCTCACTTCCTCCTATGTAGGCCGGAGAGGGTAGGCCAGGCACGCCACAAAGTGTTAATGTCCACCACTGTGTAAAAAATAATAAAAATCCATCGAGTACTTTTCGAATTACGCACCATTTTTCAGCCATATTTCATATTTTGAAATAAGGATTCAAGATTTAAACACTCATATGAGCAGATTCAAACGCAACACACTTTACGAAGCACTGGGGGAGGTACATTTTCCTGGTGAGATGCCCTCGAACATAGTACGACGATGTGCGAATATGCAGTATACTTACAACAAAACTGTGTTCGACGGCCGTTATCTCAATAGAGGAAGCTGGTGGCAGAAATTTCACCATGGGGGACGATTGGAACACCTAAAAGGTGTGTCCTCGTTGTTAGGTAGATGCTTCCTGTCCGAAGGCCAGTTACTGACTGACCTGAGTCAAGAATTGTTCCCTAATAATAACTAGCATTGGCTCAAAGCACTAGCCGGTAACCTGTACACATAAACGAAGCACTAGACAATACCCTTATGAACGAAGCACTTAGATGGTACCCTGTCCAGATGAACGAAACAACCGTGCCCAAATGGAAGACGCACTAGACGGTACCCTGCCATTCTCGAAAACAAAAAATTATATTTAACATTTTCCACACATGGAGAGCCAATAATTGAAGTCTCTATTCACAATGCTCCCTAATATTAATATTCCTGACAGGCCAGTTGCAAAATGACTACTGTACGAAGCATGACCTAGGTGTATGACGTACTACACGAAGCATGGCCTAGGTTTAACGACGTACTGTATGAAGCATTGATTAGGTGACCAACACACTTTATGAAGCATTGAGGGAGGTACATTTTCCTGTGAAATGCCCTCGAACATTTCCTCAGCCGTCATCGAGAAATGATGGAGAGTCGCTCTTCGAAAAATTTAGCTTCTTCTCGAAAAAAGATTGTTTGTAATTTGTCCACGACGAAATGTTTCACACACACAAATTTAGACCCTCCGGAAAAAAGGTTCACCGCCGACACAAGTTGAATAGCAGAATTTATTTTTGGTGAGTCGTCTGCCTGGGATTGTCGGAGCTCTCGAATCGAAGTATTTCCGATCGCTCCCAAAGCCCACCAACTCACGTTGGACAGCAGAAGATCGCCTATATTTTTGTGTGAAAAATCACATGCTTTTTCAAGAAAGCTAATTTTGTAGCTATTTTTCAACATTTATCGATGTAATATACGAAGCATGGCCTCGTTTAACGACGCAATCGAAGCATCACATCGGTGAACCACCCAAAATATGAAGCATCGCCTCGGTAAACGACGCAATATACGAAGCATAGCCTCGGTGAGCATGTTCAAATTTTCACAACTGGAAATCAACTATGATTGCCTCTATCAAAAAATCGTACTCTGAGTACGGAATACTTAAAATCCCGCCAGTGGCGGGAGAATCGCCGGCACTACTCGCCGGAAAAATGGACAAAAAATACAATTCTCCCTACCAATAAATGCCTACAGTGGCCGATAGAGGCGCTGAACGAAACCCTCCCTCTCCTTCAACAATTCTATAATATATGCAGTTAATCGAAATTTCTGTAGCTGACTCATACTTTGGTCTATGCATACTTTTGTTGTATTTGTTTTATATATTATAAAATCACCCATATTCATAAATTATGTATATTTACAATACAAAGTCAGCAGGTATTTATCCTCCAATTTTGTTATGATAATTAATCAGCTTATATGTTTGTAGTCAGTATCAGCTGCATATGGACTTTCCCTTATCATATATCATATACTGTATAATAAAAACTTGTAGAATCACACACAAATTGAGATAAACTGTGCATATCCTAGGTGTTGGGTATAATGATAGTCTACAGTCGTAGCTCTGGCGCTAGTTCAGAAGCGTCCACCAGAGGTCTCAAAGGAATTGTTTGGTAGGGAGAATTATTGTTTGTTGTTTTTATTTTTATTATATTACAGAATAAAAATACATTATTTTTTCACACACAAGACAAATATTCACACTCAAAATATTAGAGTGATGCAAAACATCAGGTCGGCCATCGTGTAATATGGTACCCCAGTCAGACGACTCACCAAAAATATCTTCTCTCCTAAATTTTGTGGGTGAAAGATGTCGTGGAAAAATTATTGACAACTCTATTTCTTTAACAGGACAGCGTGAGCGTGCTCATTGCTGCTGATTATGGGTAAGACGTTAGCTAAAAAATCTTTGACTCAGAGAGAGAGAGAGAGAGACAGACACATCTTCTTTTCTCTCCTAAATTTTTGTGGGTGAAAGATGTCGTAGAAAAATAATTGACAACTCGATTTCTTTAAATTTTTCACACACGCAAATTTGGACCCTCCTGAAGAAAAAAGGTTGACCGCCAACTCAAGTCGTATAGCAGAATTTATTTTTGGTGAGTCGTCTGACTGGGGTGGTCGTAGTTCTCGGATTGAAGTATTTCCGATTGCTTCCAATTCCACCAACTCACGTTGGACAGCAGAAGATCGACTAAAGATATGTGTGTTAAAATCACGACAGGGACTCGTAGAGCGGCGACGCCGCAGTAGCCCGGCCAGGTAGTCTCTCTCTAGGTGGAGCAGCCCGGCCAGGTAGTCGCCTCTCTGGGTGGAGCAGCCCGGCCAGGTAGTCTCTCTCTGGGTATCTTTAACAACAGCCGACTAAGCACCTCTCAATCCCCTCCCATCAGATCCTCCACTTTCTTAACTTTAGGATCAATTGACCTAAAATTAATGGGAGTAACTGGTACTGTGGTGCTTCGTACTTATAATTCGTCGTATAGCTAGGTCATGCTTCGTATAATGTAAATCGGAAAATAAAATGGAATTTTTCATGTTTTTCTTTTATTTGTCCTAGTTTTTACAATTTCTTCTCTCCTAAATTTTTGTGGGTGAAAGATCGTTTCATAACCCAATCGAGAGGCCGAATACGGTCTCGTATGTGGTAGCGCTGGTACAGGTGCACCAACACAGGCAACACGGCGCAGCAAGCATACAGAATACGGGCAAGACGTTAGCTAAAAAATCTTTGACTCAGAGAGAGAGAGAGAGACAGACACAGTGTGTGAGAGAGAGAGAGAGAGAGTTACACACTCTCCCTCTCGCTGTCACGCTTCGTATAATGCGTCGTATAGCTAGGTCATGCTTCGTTTAATGTGAAGTATACTGTCCTAGGTCATGCTTCTTATAATGTGTCGTACCCCCAGTCAGACGACTCACCAAAAATAATCCCACAAAAATCTCTCTGGGTGGAGCAGCCCGGCCAGGTAGTCTCTCCTAAAATATGTCTCTCCTAAAAAAAAAAAAAATCTCTCCTAAATTTTTGTGGGTGAAAGATGTCTTTGCAAAATAATTGACAACTCGATTTCTTTAACAGGACAACGTGAGCACGCTCATTGCTGCTGATTATGGGCAAGACGTTAGCTAAAAAATCTTTGACTCAGAGAGAGAGAGAGAGAGAGAGACAGAAACATCTTCTTTTCTCTCCTAAATTTTTGTGGGTGAAAGATGTCGTGGCAAAATAATTGACAACTCGATTTCTTTAAATTTTTCACACACACAAATTTAGACCCTCCCGAAGAAAAAAGGTTCACCGCCAACTCAAGTCGTATAGCAGAAGATCGCCTAAAGATATGTGTTTTAAAATCACGACAGGGACCCGTACAGCAGCGACGCCGCAGCACCCCCGGCCAGGTAGTCTCTCTCTAGGTGGAGCAGCCCGGCCAGGTAGTCACCTCTCTGGGTGGAGCAGCCTGGCCAGGTAGTCTCTCTCTGGGTATCTTTGACAACAGCCGACTAACCACCTCTCAATCCCCTCCCATCAGATCCTCCACTTTCTTAACTTTAGGATCAAGTGAAGTGACCTAAAATTAATGGGAGTAACTGGTACTGTGGTGCTTCGTACTTATAATTCGTCGTATAGCTAGGTCATGCTTCGTATAATGTAAATCGGAAAATAAAATGGAATTTTTCATGTTTTTCTTTTATTTGTCCTAGTTTTTACAATTTCTTCTCTCCTAAATTTTTGTGGGTGAAAGATCGTTTCATAACCCAATCGAGAGGCCGAATACGGTCTCGTATGTGGTAGCGCTGGTACAGGTGCACCAACACAGGCAACACGGCGCAGCAAGCACACAGAATACGGTACCCCAGTCAGACGACTCACCAAAAATATCTTCTCTCCTAAATTTTTGTGGCTGAAAGATGTCGTGGAAAAATAATTGACAACTCGATTTCTTTAACAGGACAGCGTGGCGCGCTCATTGCTGCTGATTATAGGCAAGACGTTAGCTAAAAAATCTTTGACTCAGAGAGAGAGAGAGAGAGACAGACACAGTGTGTGAGAGAGAGAGAGAGAGAGAGTTACACACTCTCCCTCTCGCTGTCATGCTTCGTATAATGCGTCGTATAGCTAGGTCATGCTTCGTTTAATGTGAAGTATACTGTCCTAGGTCATGCTTCTTATAATGTGTCGTACCCCCAGTCAGACGACTCACCAAAATAATCCCACAAAAATCTCTCTGGGTGGAGCAGCACGGCCAGGTAGTCTCTCCTAAAATATGTCTCTCCTAAAAAAAAAAAATCTCTCCTAAATTTTTGTGGGTGAAAGATGTCGTAGCAAAATAATTGACAACTCGATTTCTTTAACAGGACAACGTGAGCACGCTCATTGCTGCTGATTATGGGCAAGACGTTAGCTAAAAAATCTTTGACTCAGAGAGAGAGAGAGAGAGAGACAGACACATCTTCTTTTCTCTCCTAAATTTTTGTGGGTGAAAGATGTCGTGGCAAAATAATTGACAACTCGATTTCTTTAAATTTTTCACACACACAAATTTAGACCCTCCCGAAGAAAAAAGGTTCACCGCCAACTCAAGTCGTATAGCAGAATTTATTTTTGGTCAGTCGTCTTACTGGGGTGGTCGTAGCTCTCGGATTGAAGTATTTCCGATCGCTCCCAATTCCACCAACTCACGTTGGACAGCAGAAGATCGCTTATAGATTTGTGTGTTAAAATGAAAGTCAAAAGGTTAAATGAGATAGTCGTTACCCACAGATCCTTCATAAGCTGAATACAATTGTCTAATCATGATAGCCAGAATAAACTGCCAATTAAAGTGCATCAACCGTCAAGGGGTTGATAATTATTTGTTTAATTATCTTATATTTGTATAAATTCTATGATATTGTGACTATAAATTTAAGGAGTCTGTACTTTTCGATTTAAACATACACAAAGACTAAATTTGGTTTTAATACTTATTAAATTGCAAGCAAATTGGCACATTTCAGAACACATATATATTGCCTTGCGGGCCTGATCAAATGATCCCGAGGGCCTGATCAGGCCCCCGGGCCGGACGTTCCCCACCCCTGCTCTAGACGGTGCAGGGTGCGGCCAGGTAGTCTCTCTCTAGGTGGAGCAGCCCGGCCAGGTAGTCTCTCCTAAATTTGTTCTCTCCTAATTTTTTGTGAGTGAAAGATGTCATGGAAAAATAATTTATAACTCGATTTCTTTAACAGGACAGCGTGAGCGCGCTCATTGCTGCTGATTATGGGGAAGACGTGAGCTAAAAAATATTTGACTCAGAGAGAGAGAGAGAGAGAGACAGACACATCTCTCCTTAATTTTTGTGGGTGAAAGATGTCGTGGACAAATAATTGACAACTCGATTTCTTTAACAGGACAGCGTGAGCGCGCTCATTGCTGCTGATTATGGGCAAGATGTTAGCTAAAAAATTGTTGACTCAGAGAGAGAGAGAGAGAGAGACAGACAGACATACACAGTGTGTGTGTGTGTGAGAGAGAGAGAGAGAGAGGGAGTCAGTACCTGCATGCAAACATTGCAATCGTTGCACTTTTTAAATTTTTGATCGACACCATAGAAGGTGAGTCTGCCTCTCTCTCTCACACACACACACACACACACACACACTGTGTCTGTCTGTGTCTATTTGTTTTCAAATTAGGAAAGACCTCACAGAGAGAGTACAAAGAGGTACAAAGGAAATCAAGCAACAATAGATCTAGTGACCCTTCTAGGCTGCTTGTCCTTCAAAACACTGAGGATCAAGTGTCCAAACAGTGGTTTAGAGTGGGTAAGGGAACATTGGAAAGGGAAATACTGCCCTGGAACTAATGTCCATGGCAGGATTAGGATAGAGAGAGAGAGAGAGAGAGAGCTGTGTTGCAAGCCTATTAATGACTGGAGGCCTTTTTTAAACTTAAAACTTAATAAGCCAGTTTCGCGCCCGGCAATAATTTGATTTTTTGACGTTTTTATCTACCAACACATTCTTGTATTTCGATAAATGAGCTACCATCGGCTTTGCTATAGATTGAACTTGAAGATAAGCAAATAAAAACAGAATAATTACAAAACAAACACATTGGGGCACTCCATAACAAGTATTATAACATAACAATCGAAATACCTTATTTCCAACTCCCGCTAGCTAAAAATGTTGACCACAAATAGTTTTATTTGCATACATATATGGAAGAGGAATTTTATGAGGATTCCAACGGGTACTTCAGAATTACGATAAACCAAATAGTTACGGAGATACAATTATCTACCTAGCAGTCTGTGATCATTTTCCCCTCATCCTATGACTGTAATTACTTTAAACTGTGTGTCCAGGCATTTTGGCTCGAACATTCCTTGATTTTGGCTCCGTCACTCTTTCAATTATGGGGAAGGCACTCATCACAGACAGTTCTGCCTTTTGTCTCACTAACTCACATAGCAAAATGATCTACTAACTATAAAATGACAAGTCTTTTATATCAGTCTCGCTCTACAGGTTTTGTGTGAGTCAATTATTTAGCAAGAATAAGATTACCCTCTTTATTGGTTAATAAGGATGTATAAAATCTAGAGTTACCAATAATGCTATTGTAAAATTGGTTTGTAACTAAATATATTAAGAAATCAATGGACCTTATATTATTGATTGGCAATATTGATTTTGTCAAGATTGTATTATTGGTAACCTAAAGAAATATTGAATTAAGAAATGTTATGTTACGTGCAATAGTTTGAAAGCCCCATAAATGAAATATAGGCGTATATAATCCATACCAAGTGTGTTTTTTTGCACAACAATTCTGACAACAATAAACACGGAAATGCTGCAACTCCTCCCTTTTCAATCGTCTTTATATACCGACCTTGTTGTTAAGTTTTGTTATTCACAATTTACTGTTAAATAGAATACGAAATCACAGGTCATATATTCACATAAATGAAAATGCTCCCTGTTTTTAGAACGGGATTAAATTATTAATGAGGACTGATAATTCGTTGCTCCCGTTTATCTTTTTCGCCTTTAATCTCTTCCTGTTTTTGTAATCTGTTAACAGTTAATTCATCAAGCTTTATGTATCTTTCCTGGTTCATCTTTCTCTAGATTGTTAGTAGCTATATCTCAAACATTCGAAGGATGGAAGCATCGAGGATCTGTTGTCGCCCAGTCTCTCCTCTGCCGCTGAAGAACTTGCTCCACCTGTTCAACTCTTTAAAGGCTCTACATTTGTTGGCGAATTTGATTACCGATTCTCGAAGTTGTTGGTCTCTCTTGTCCGGAAGATGGTTAATTTATTTTACAAGAAAGAAGCAATTTCACAATAAAAGGATCTGGCGGAGCCAGCAAGTAGATTTTGAGCCCTACATATCTTGGCCCATGTGCCATTTCTGTCATTCAATGTAGCGAGATTATTGTCCAACTCGACCGTGCGTACAGGCCTCTGTTGACAGTCTTGTTGACAGGTAATGTTCCTTTCCAAGTACCTATTAGCTGCAGCTAGGTCCCAGGATCTGATAAGTATGTTCGAAGGGGGTAGGGCGAACTGGGATCCATTTCTGCCTAGGGTACATCACCTTAGACCCACATTTATGCTGTGTGCTTGCTGCCCTGTGTTGTCTGTGTTGCTGCCCCTGTGATAGTGCTACCCTGCTCACCTTTACCCGACGTGTGCTAGTACCGCTCACCGCCCGCTCCTAACGTGGACTACCGGCCAGTCAACCAACAACCCAGGGACTTGGACCACAGGGCTTTGGACAATTAGTGTCGGAGGTTTGGCATCCCCACTATTAGCCCGGCGGGAGAAGACCACCAACCCACCATTATTGCAAATTAATCTAGCCGTTGAGGACCTCCACCTCTAGTGTCTACTCTAAGGTATGTTGTTTGCCCGGTGTCTATCTTCTATATAGTCTTTGCTTTTATGGGATATATTAGAGCTAATTCTAAGAAATCCAAAGATAAACCTATTTAAGATAAAGTTATATCCACTTTAAATTATTCCTCTAAAATTTTAGACAAAATTAATGTTAATAGTCTTATTAATTCAAAGAAAGTCAAGTCCATGTTACCAGGTGGTTGTAAAGATTTCAAACCATTAATAGTGTATTCATAATTATGAACGACCTGTTGAGTCTATTATTTGTAATTATTATAATAATGTTTTAGGAAATCTTTCAGATAATGATAAAATGTCTTGTCATGTTGCAAATTTGATTTTAAATGAACATTTTAACACTAATTGTAGTTTCTTTTATTCATGCAGAGTTTAGAAATATTTGCCAGAACGTCCCGGACTTCCCAAATTGACTAATTCCCTGAACGTGACGATAGTGCATTGTTATGTGCGCAATTAGTTTGCTTGTGAACCAGATTAACTTGCTCATGTAGTAATATACACCCTATGTGGTGGATTGTGTTCTTTCATTTCATAAATTTTATTTTAGTAAGCGTTGTTTCCACATAGCGATTTTGATATTTTGTTTTGACTTTGTATTGTCTTTGTCCCAGTTTTGGTTTGACTTTGTTTGCAAATTTTACATTTTAATTTGGGTGATATGTGAGCAGTGCAATATTGGCAGGCAAAGTGTGACCTTGTTTTAATTTACTCTACCTCGTAAAGACTAAAAATTGTTCTTGATTCCATTTTTTTTCTTCAGAAATGGCATCTGAAAGGCGTCTACCACCACTAACCCGGCTTTGGCCACTGCAGCGATCGTCATCGCCTCCATCACCATCATTGTTTACCCCTCCACTACCTCCACCACCTCAATCTATGATGCATCGCAATGGAGGACGCGGTAAAAGGGAGCGGGTCAGTGACGGGAGTCATAGCTGCTATTCAAAGAGAAGAAGGACTTCCTTGGACAGTGAGCGAGGATCGCCAAAAAAAGGCAAACCCTGGCCACCCAAAGAACAAGTGTCATTACAAGATATGAACTATGCATTAAGACTATCGGCTATTGTAGCGATGGCCCAGATAGACCCCCAGGAACTTTTCAAATTAAATATGCTGAATGAACATTTGCTGAGGTACTTAGCATTGCTAGTAAATACAATAATCACAAAATTCACCAGCATTCAGTTAAGAAAACATAAGGTAAGGGAGGAGCCCCTGAGTTTCATTTTTGATAAAATAAAACTTATGAAATGCATCAGGTAGAACAAAAAGTGGAAATGATGATGAGGAATTCACCTGCGGTAAGCCTTATTCATCCATTGTTTGTATATATTTAATATTCAATCTTTTTATTTCTATATTTAATAATAATACCAATGAATTAACTCCTCATCAACATGTGTTATACTTTTTAAAACACTATTAATAATCTGTTTCATGTGTCCATTAATCATTCCCTATTTTGTTTGTTAATTAAACCTGTAGAGCATATAATTGTTCATCTTTCTGTATAGATATTTAGTATGTTTGTGTTTTGGTATAGATATTTACTGTCATCGGCCGATTAATGATCGTTTTTTTTTTCTCTCTTTTTAGAAAACGAGACTTCCGAAGAGGAAGAAGAAGACGAAGACAAAGAAGAGGCCAAGGAGTTAGCTAAAGAGGAAGACCAGGACGAAACCGAGGAGACAGCGGGGGAGGACGAATGGGAGAGGACGAATGCTTAGATGAAGATAAAGCTGAGGATAAAGAAGACCATGACGATGATTGTGTTATTATAGATTATACAGGTGAAGATAATGAATGTATCCCCTCTTCCTTGGAAGAAGCCAGAGACATGTAGCTTATCGTCACCCTCTTGCCTTCCCGCTTCTCAGCAGCATTTTTTTGGTTGGCCATCACCACCTCGTCCCAGAGTATCAGAAAAGTCCCTAGCCGTCATCGAGAAATGATGGAGAATCGCTTTTCGAAAAATTTAGGCCCCGGTAAACGACGCGAAAATGACTCGGGAAAACGAATCGGAAAATGACTCCGGAAAAAGACTCGGGAAAACGACTCAGGAAAAACGACTCGAGAAAAACGACTCGAAAAACGCATACGATTGAGGGAGAGTAGCCATTTGAATTTTCAGATTGCAACACAGCAAAGTTGTCTGAAGGAGGGGTCCTCCTGCGGAACAGAAAGGCGAGAGGGCTCATCCCCTCTTCCTTGGAAGAAGCCAGAGACATGTGGCTTATCGTCACCCTCTTGCCTTCCCGCTTCTCAGCAGCATTTTTTTGGTTGGCCATCACCACCTCGTCCCAGAGTATCAGAGAAGTCCCTAGCCGTCATCGAGAAATGATGGAGAGTCGCTTTTCGAAAAATTTAGGCACGGGTAAACGTCGAGATAAACGACTCGGGAAAACGAATCGGAAAACGACTCCGGAAAACAACTCGGGAAAATCGACTCGGGGGAAAATCGACTCGAGAAAAACGACTGGAGAAAAACGACTCGAAAAATGCATGAGCTTAGGTATACGATTGAGGGAGAGTAGCCATTTGAATTTTCAGATTGCAACACAGCAAAGTTGTCTGAAGGAGGGGTCCTCCTGCGGAACAGAAAGGCGAGAGGGCTCATACCCTCTTCCTTGGAAGAAGCCAGAGACATGTGTCTTATCGTGACCCTCTTGCATTCCCGCTTCTCGTTTTTTGTTCTCTCTTTTTAGAAAACGAGACTTCCGAAGAGGAAGAAGACGAAGACAAAGAAGAGGCCAAGGAGTTAGCCAAAGAGGACGACCAGGACGAAACCGAGGCGACAGCGGGGGAGGACGAATGGGAGGCCGAAAAGGAGGGGTTTGGGAAGCCGAAAAGGAGGGGTCGGGGATGGACGAATGGGAAGCCGAAAAGGAGGGGTCGGGGATGGACGAACAGGAGGCCGAAAAGGAGGGGTCGGGGATGGACGAACAGGAAGAGGAGTACAAAGGAAATCAAGCAACAACAGGTCTAGTGACCCTTCTAGGCTGCTTGTCCTCCAAAACACTGAGGATCAAGTGTCCAAACAGTGGTTTAGAGTGGATAAGGGAACATTGGAAAGGGAACTACTGCCCTAGAACTATTGTCCGTGGCAGGATTAGGAAGTTAGTCGGGGACAGATGGGTTAGTAACTGAGGGGGGGATAAAAAAAAGTTATTCATTTACAAACGCAGTCAGTCGCGGGTTTGATGCGAGATATTTGTCTAGGCGGAGTTTAAATGAATCAACGGTGCTGCAGTCTATAACGTCTCGGGGAAGCCCATTCCACAGGTTGACAACTCGATTGAAGAAGAAATTCTTAGATTCATGTGAGTTAAAAGATTTACCAATAATTTTGCAACCGTTTCCCCGCGTGTAATTAGATTGGTCGATAGTGAAATACTTACTACAGTTCATATTGTCGATGCCTTTGATGATTTTGAACACTTGAATTAAGTCACCTCTTAATCTGCGCTGGGTTAAAGGAAATTGATTTAATTCTCTAAGACGCTCTTCGTATGGTTTGTTCGTTATGTTACTTCCAGATCGGTTTCTTTGTTTACATTCTTAAGCTGAGTGCCATTCATCGAATAGTTTGCTTTCTCATTTAGGTATCCGATATGTAGTACTTTACATTTATCCGCATTGAAACTCATTTGCCAAATTTGGGCCCAACATGACAATTTATCTAGATTGTGTTGCATATCGTCAACTTGTTCTTTTGAGAGTACGCTATTTGCAATTTTTGTATCGTCAGCAAATTTTGAGATTGTACAGGTGAGACCCTCATCTATGTCGTTGATGTAAATTAGAAAGATAATTGGTCCTAGTACCGATCCCTGGGGTACCCCGCTACTTACATTGGTCCATTTAGATGCCTTACCGTTTATGACTGCTCTTTGTTTTCTGTCGCTGAGCCAATTTTCTATCCATTTCAACACACCGTCTTGTATTCCATGCGCTTTTAGTTTTAGCAGTAAACGTTTGTGGGGAACTTTATCAAAGGCCTTTTGAAAATCAAGGTATATAATATCTACAGCTTTACTCTCATCGTAGAGGTTCAGGATATCGTGGAAGAAGTCTAAGAGGTTTGTTAAACAGGAACGTTTTTTACGAAAGCCGTGTTGAGTATCTTTAAGTAAGTTATTTGCCTCTAAGTGATTTACGAGTCTGTCTCTTATGACCGTTTCTAGCATTTTACATACAATTGAGGTTAAGCTAATTGGACGATAGTTACTTGGTAGGGATTTGCTGCCTTTTTTTAATATCGGTGTTACGTTGGCTAGCTTCCACTGATCAGGCATAGTCCCAGACTGCAAGGATTCATTGAATAGCAATGTCAGTGTTTGGAGAGCTCATCCTTAGCTTCCTTTAGAACTCTAGGTGAGATTGTATCAGGTCCAGGCGTTTTATTTACCTTGAGTTTATCTAAACAATTCAATACTTCTCTCTCTGTAACGGTGATATTGCTTAGAACATCTGAATTATCAATCTGAATCGGCGATGGTGTAGGGATATCACTGAGGTCTTCGGTTGTAAAAACTGATGCAAAGAAGGTATTGAGGGCATTACTCATTTTTACTTCGTCTTTGGTGTATTCTCCATTTTCATCGACTAACGGTCCAACAGTTGAAGTAACTACTTTTTTCTTTCTGATATAACTATAGAATTCTTTCGGGTTTGTTTTACTTTGATTCGCAACATGTAACTCCAGGGTCTTTTTACTTTGCTTAATTAACTTTTTGGCTTTGCGTCATAGCTCTACAAATTTCACCCGTTCTTCGTCATTTTGTGAGGATTTTAATCTATCATTAGCAATTTTTTTTAGCAAGCAGACAGTCTGAAATATCTTTATTCCACCATTTGGGCTTATCATTATGGCCTGGACGCCGTATTTTCGATGATATGCAGTCTTGCACTGCCTTAAGGTAAGTGGTTGTGAAACATTCCCAAGATGTATTTATGTCGTTATTGTTAGTCAGAAAGCTCCAGTCTGTTTCTTTAAGCTTTGAGTTAAGTTTATGAAAATTTGCTTTCTTGAAATTAGGGACTTTCTCAATGCTGCTATTTGATTTGTTACTAGTAAACTTTAAAGTGAAAGTTATCGTACGATGGTCGCTGTTACTGAATTCATCACCAACATTCAAATTCTCTATTAATTCTTCTTTTGTTGCGAGTACAAGGTCAAGCACATTATTACCACGAGTCGGAGATTGTACAAATTGAAAAAGTGAACTCTCTTGCAAGTTAGCATAGAGGTCGTGTCCAGAGTGTGAAGTAAGAATATCGCCCCATTTAGTCACGGGTAAGTTGAAATCGCCAAGAATTACGGTTTCTTGTATGTTAGTTATTTCTGCAATTTGTTCATAAATTTCACTGTCAGTTTGCACTGATTGAGATGGGGGTCTGTATAATAAAGCTAGTGTTATTTTAGTTCCTCGTTTATTATTTAATAGTACGAAAGATATGTCTATATTCGCAATTTGAGGTTTTGACATTAAGACGGGATTAAGACTTTCCTTTATAAAAAACAGAACTCCTCCTCCATTTCTATTGATCCGACTTTTCTCAAACATTGTATAACCAGGAAGCGTATATTCGGCTAAAAAGTCTCTGTCTTCCGTATTTAACCAAGATTCTGTAATGCCGATTATATCATAATGTTCTGTAAACACGATTTCCTCTAGATCTGAAAATGTATTGCGTATGCTACGAGCATTTACATAAAACACCTTAAGAGTATTAGAGTTGGATGTTACTGATTGTGCATTGTCTGAATTTTCAGTTCGTATTTGACTTACACTACCCTGTCTGGGTTCTGGTTGACCCCGTTTTTGAACGGAAATCCTTGACTGCATCGTTCAGCAGACGACCAAGACGTGCAGCTCCTACTTCATTGAGATGTACACCATCTCCTGAAAACAAAGATTTATCATAGTAAAAATGATCCCACGTGTCGACAAAGCCGATGTCCTCCTCCCTGCAGAGTTTGGCTAGTCGGCGATTTGTACTGGTAGCTATGTTGTAGAATCGGTTTTCTACATCAATCCGGGGAACAATTCCTGAAATTAAGATTCTATTAGATTTTTCCTTGAAGAACCTGATCAGCCGCCGGTACTTGCAAAGTAGTTCCTCTGACCACGTCCGTTGGACATCGTTAGATCCAACATGGATGACGTACGTAGTGCTTGCGGGGGCGAGCCTGGAAACCTCTTCCACAGCCGCAACAATGTCGTCCACGCCGCCACCTGGGATACAGAATCGCTTTCTGGTCCTGGGTGCCCTGGCGCAGAACTCGGTTAGTTGGCCACGGACCATGGAGTCGCCCACAAGCCGAACTTTTTCCGTTTCCTCTTCCTCGTCAATAGCCAGAATTTTGAAGCGGTTTTGGCATGTTGTCGGGATGACCTTCCTGGTACTGGTACTGGGATGCACATTGTTTCTCACTAACTGAAAGTTGTCCTGGGGGGTAGTGAGAGTAGAGTCATTATTATTATCTGCAACATCTAAGGTAGCTGCTGGTGTGGGTACCGGTACCGGTACTGTATGCACTGGAATGGCGGTTAACATCGTAGTGGTTTCTTGGGCCGAGGGCACTCCTACGTTGAGTGTGGCAAATTCTTGAAGGGATTCAAGCTTCGTAGTCAGGGCATCGATCTTGCGGTGAGCTGCATTCAATTCATCCGCAATCTTCTCTCGGAGCTGGCAAAATCTACAAATTTGGACATCAGTATCAACATACATGGTAGGGCCAAATTTACCGGAACAACTCGTGCAGGTTCGTTGCGGCGCCATGACGATATAATCACAATATGCCTGAAAGTCACACAAATTTATGTTAGCAAAATGGTTCAATTAAAGCCTAAAAATCACAAAAAATGTATGTTAGCAATGTGATACAATTAATTCCTGAAAATCACACAAAATTTTGTTAGCAATATGATAAAATTAATATGCCTGTAAATCACAAAAAAAACAGAACACAATTTATGCCTGAAAATAAAACAAAAATTTATGTTAGCAGTATGACACAGTTAAAGCCTGAAAATCACAAATGGACTAGAAATTGTTTACACAATTTACTGGAAGAAAAAGTGGGAGAGGGTTAATGTAGCCTAGTGAAAAAACTGGAAAACAGTATATACAGTAACAAAAAATATTTGTTAGCAATATGGTACAATTAATGCCTGTAAATCACAAAAAGAATATGTTAATCACAAAAAGAATATTATGGCTGTAAATCACAAAAAATATGTTAGCAATAGAACACAATTTATGCCTGAAAAAAAAAAAAAAATTATGTTAGTATGACACAGTTAAAGCCTGAAAATTGTAAATGGACTAGTAATTTGTTACAAAATTTATACAGTACAGTAACAAAAAGTATTGGTTAGCAATATGGTACAATTAATGCCTGTAAATCACAAAAAGAATATGTTGATCACAAAAAGAATATGTTAGCAATAGAACACAATTTTATGCCTGAAAATAAAAATAAAATTATGTTAGCAGTATGACACAGTTAGGCTAAAGCCTGTATATTAGTTTATACAGTAGTCGACACAATAATAATATTAATGGAGTTAGTAAAATCCCTGGCAAGAGTGTGAGAGGCCTATTAATATTGTGACAAGTATCTGAAATGCGATTAATAAATAGGCTATCAAAAAGTATTACAGTAACTAAATTATTCTAACCCAATATTAAAACTATCTTGACAAATGTTAGTGTGTGCGATTTATATAGATAACCAAGATAAAAAGTTCAACCAAGTACAGTATTGGCTAGACTTTGATATATAAAATACAAGAAGAGGGTTTGTTTATGCGTACACAGGTGGCGCTGGTATCGGCGGCGTCTCTACTAACTTGACAAATAGAATTTTGAAAAACAAACGTTTATCAGTCAAAACTACAGTACAATGTCATGCAAGATAACTACTGGGTGGTTTGCTACTTAACTACACTTAACTACAGTGAGGGCTAAAATATCTACAATAAGTGCTAGAACTTTATAATATGAAACAAGCAAATAGTTTGTTTACTTTAGAGCGTCGGTCGTCACTAACCGGTACAAATGTAAACAAAAGCAATCTCGATAAACAAACGTTTATCAGTCAAAAACACAGCAAAATTACATGCAAAGCAACTACAGGGCAGTTAAGCTAGAGCTTAGCTACAGCTCATGCAAACAAATAAGGGGATGAGTAATGGAGTACTCAAGTTATGGTCAGATTTCGAGCAGCGAGAGCGAAGTGCTGTTGGCGGGTTGGCGCGTCGGGCTCGAGAGGAAGAAGAAGACGAAGACGAAGAGGAGGCCAAGGACGAAACCGAGGAGACAGCAGGGGAGGACGAATGGGAGGCCGAAAAGGAGGGGTCGGGGAAGGACGAATGGGAGGCCAAAAAGGAGGGGCCGGGGAAGGACGAAGAGGATGAATTTTATTTCCCGCCGGGTGATCCTTTACCCCTTATTTTTTGTTGAACCCCCAGATGGAGATGAGGACATAGTTGAAAAAGACACCAGTGAGTGTATGAGTGCAGATGAAGGGTATTATAGTCATTCATCTTGCTTAGATGAAGATAAAGCTGAGGATAAAGAAAACCATGAAGATGATTTTGTTATTATAGATTATACAGGTGAAGATAATAAATGTATCCCCTCTTCCTTGGAAGAAGCCAGAGACATGTGGCTTATCGTCACCCTCTTACCTTCCCGCTTCTCAGCAGCATTTTTTTGGTTGGCCATCACCACCTCATCCCAGAGTATCAGAGAAGTCCTTAGCCGTCATCGAGAAATGATGGAGAGTCGCTTTTCGAAAAATTTAGGCTCCGGTATACGACGCGATAAACGACTGGGAAAACGACTCGGGAAAACGAATCGGAAAATGTCTCGGGAAAACGACTCGGGAAAAACGACTCGATAAAAACGACTCGAGAAAAACGACTCGAAAAACGCATGAGCTTAGGTATACGATTGAGGGAGAGTAGCCATTTGAATTTTCAGATTGCAACACAGCAAAGTTGTCTGAAGGGGGGGTCCTCCTGCGGAACAGAAAGGCGAGAGGGCTCATCCCCTCTTCCTTGGAAGAAGCCAGAGACATGTGGCTTATCGTCACCCTCTTGCCTTCCCGCTTCTCATTTTTTTTTCTCTCTTTTTAGAAAACGAGACTTCCGAAGAGGAAGAAGAAGACGAAGACAAAGAAGAAGCCAAGGAGTTAGCCAAAGAGGAAGACCAGGACGAAACCGAGGAGACAGGGGGGAGGACGAATGGGAGGCCGAAAAAGAGGGGTCGGGGAAGGACGAATGGGAAGCCGAAAAGGAGGGGTCGGGGATGGACGAATGGGAAGCCGAAAAGGAGGGGTCGGGGATAGACTAACGGGAGGCCGAAAAGGAGGGGTCGGGGAAGGACGAACAGGAAGAGGAAGAAGAAGACGAAGACGAAGACGAAGACGAAGAAGAGGCCAAGGATTTAGCCAAAGAGGAAGACCAGGACGAAACCGAGGAGACAGCGGGGGAGGACGAATGGGAGGCCGAAAAGGAGGGGCTGGGGAAGGACGAAGAGGATGAATTTTATTTCCCACCGGGTGATCCTTTACCCATTATTTTTTTTTGACCCCCCAGATGGAGATGAGGACATAGTTGAAAAAGACACCAGTAAGTGTATGAGTGCAGATGAAGGGTTTTATATACATTATCTTGCTTAGATGAAGATAAAGCTAAGGAAAAAGAAGACCATGAAGATGATTGTGTTATTATAGATTATACAGGTGAAGATAATGAATGTATTCCCTCTTCCTTGGAAGAAGCCAGAGACATGTGGCTTATCGTCACCCTCTTGCCTTCCCGCTTCTCAGCAGCATTTTTTTGGTTGGCCATCACCACCTCGTCCCAGAGTATCAGAGAAATCCCTAGCCATCATCGAGAAATGATGGAGAGTCGCTTTTCGAAAAATGTAGGCCCCGGTAAACGACGCAATAAACGAATCGGAAAACGTCTCGGGAAAAACGACTCGAGAAAAACGGCTCGAAAAACGCATGAGCTTAGGTATACGATTGAGGGAGAGTAGCCATTTGAATTTTCAGATTGCAACACAACAAAGTTGTCTGAAGGAGGGGTCCTCCTGCGGAACAGAAAGGCGAGAGGGCTCATCCCCTCTTCCTTGGAAGAAGCCAGAGACATGTGGCTTATCGTCACCCTCTTGCCTTCCCGCTTCTCGTTTTTTTTCTCTCTTTTTAGAAAACGAGACTTCCGAAGAGGAAGAAGAAGACGAAGACAAAGAAGAGGCCAAGGAGTTAGCCAAAGAGGAAGACCAGGACGAAACCGAGGAGACAGCGGGGGAAGACGAATGGGAGGCCGAAAAGGAGGGGTCGGGGAAGGACGAATGGGAAGCCGAAAAGGAGGGGTCGGGGACGGACGAATGGGAAACCGAAAAGGAGGGGTCGGGGATGGACGAACGGGAGGCCGAAAAGGAGGGGTCGGGGAAGGACGAACAGGAAGAGGAAGAAGAAGACGAAGACAAAGACGAAGACGAAGAAGAGGCCAAGGATTTAGCCATAGAGGAAGACCAGGACGAAACCGAGGACACAGCGGTGGAGGACGAATGGGAGGCCGAAAAGGAGGGGCCGGGGAAGGACGAAGAGGATGAATTTTATTTCCCGCCGGATGATCCTTTACCCATTATTTTTTGTTGACCCCCCAGATGGAGATGAGGACATAGTTGAAAAAGACACCAGTAAGTGTATGAGTGCAGATGAAGGGTATTATAGTCATTCATCTTGCTTAGATGAAGATAAAGCTGAGGATAAAGAAGACCATGAAGATGATTGTGTTATTATATATTATACAGGTAAAGATAATGAATGTATTCCCTCTTCCTTGGAAGAAGCCAGAGACATGTGGCTTGTCGTCACTCTCTTGCCTTCCCGCTTCTCAGCAGCATTTTTTTGGTTGGCCATCACCACCTCGTCCCAGAGTATCAGAGAAATCCCTAGCCATCATCGAGAAATGATGGAGTGTCGCTTTTCGAAAAATTTAGGCCCCGGTAAACGACGCGATAAACGACTGGGAAAACGAATCGGAAAACGAATCGGAAAACGTCTCGGGAAAACGACTCGAGAAAAACGACTCGAGAAAAACGGCTCGAAAAACGCCTGAGCTTAGGTATACGATTGAGGGAGAGTAGCCATTTGAATTTTCAGATTGCAACACAGCAAAGTTGTCTGAAGGAGGGGTCCTCCTGCGGAACAGAAAGGCGAGAGGGCTCATCCCCTCTTCCTTGGAAGAAGCCAGAGACATGTGGCTTATCGTCACCCTCTTGCCTTCCCGCTTCTCGTTTTTTTTTCTCTCTTTTTAGAAAACGAGATTTACGAAGAGGAAGAAGAAGACGAAGACAAAGAAGAGGCCAAGGAGTTAGCCAAAGAGGAAGACCAGGACGAAACTGAGGAGACAGCGGGGGAGGACGAATGGGAGGCCGAAAAGGAGGGGTCGGGGAAGGACGAATGGGAAGCCGAAAAGGAGGGGTCGGGGATGGACGAATGGGAAGCCGAAAAGGAGGGGTCGGGGATGGACGAACGGGAGGCCGAAAAGGAGGGGTCGGGGAAGGACGAACAGGAAGAGGAAGAAGAAGATGAAGACGAAGACGAAGACGAAGAAGAGGCCAAGGATTTAGCCAAAGAGGAAGACCAGGACGAAACCGAGGAGAGAGTGGGGGAGGACGAATGGGAGTAGTAGGGTCATTTGCTTGGAATCCGTGACCATTTTGTTCCTACCTTTTTCTCTCGATGGATTTGACAACCTGAACCATTTTAAAGGAAAATTAGCTCCTATGCCCCTCTGAAAAATGACGGCTAACTCTGCTCGAGCCCAATATTCAAATGGCCGCCAATGCCATCTTGAAAAACATGAATAGTAATATCTCTGGCATCAGATGAGCTACAAGGGCGAATGAGGTGTCCTTTTTCACTAATTCTGGCATTACAAATCCACTGAAATGGTTATTGTATTGTATTGTATTGTATATTGTATTGTTATTGTATTGTATTATACTAATTGTACATACTAATCTGCCACTTCACTGTCACTACATGATTCACTGTATGAGCCACTATCAGAATCACTGTCCTCACTTTCGCTGCTATCATCACTGTTGTTCTCTGCCTGCGGATTTGTAGGTAGTGGTATGGATGGGGGAAGTGGGGGCTGGGTTGAACGGACAGGCAGACATAGGCCATTTACAAGATGCCATCCATGGCCGATCGGTGAGGGGTGACTTTGGAGCTGGTAATGCTTTTGCAAATATGCAAGATAGTTTGCACGCTCCAAGTGTGGACGGAGGCTGTCCAAGTCAGGCACAAGTCGGATAGTGCTTTTTTTCTTCTGAGCTCTCCACTTCGCTGCCCTCGCATCTCCCAGAGTCCCAGAGTCTTGCTTTTGGTATCACCATAGACATATCGAATGACAAACCGCTCCAAATCACTGATGACCTGTTCTGTGACTAGGAGCTGTGTACCACATGCTGCTAACAGGTCGTGTGCCTCTTTAGACTTCTCCAGACGATCTGCGATGAGCTTCTTGCTTGCTCCATAGAAGCCAGAGTTGTGGTCACACCCAGTGAGGACATGAAGTGGTATGATGGATGCAGCCATTGCCTCACTGCACAAACATCGGGCATCGATAAGCTGACGGTTGCGTTTCACACACAGGATTCCTGTTGTCTTCTGAGCAACATATGCCGCTTGCACGTAGTTGTCTGTGTCCTCTGTGTCAAGAATGACAGCTGCTGTGTAGCTGTCTGACTGGAGCACACTATATAATTATGGTGAGCATTGCCGTATCTGCCTCTGCATGGGAGCATGTGAGCTCTGGCACAAGATTGCCTGTGGTGAGATTCTTTGCAGTTCTGCCAACTACACAGTAGATGATCTCGGTGCTAGTTGTTGCTGCTGTTTTCTGGAATTCCGTTTGAAGAAATGCCTGAAGGCGGATTTTGTTCTCAGGTTTACCCAGGAGAGGATGGAAAACTTTACTAGAAGGAAGTTTATCTTCTGTCTTCATGAAGACATTGCTGATTGGCAGTTTTTTTTGGCGCAGTATTCTCTCACTGTCCTTGATCGTGTAATTCTGATCATATGAATCATTGACGCAAATGATGAGCTCAGCATGCTTGTGTCTCGTTAGAACGAAGTGCACCAACTTCTCTGCATAATCTCCCCAGGTATACTTGGTACCGTCTCCCTTCTCTCTGTCTTCAATGGTAGGAGTTGTTAGGCGCCAGATGAGGCCCATATCAATAATAGACGTGTATACATCAGGCTCTGGAATGACAGTCATAGTTAGTTTTTGTTGAAGCTTGCTTTTCTGTGCCTTATGGATGGTTCCATTGACGTTGAAGATGGAAAGGCACTCGGCTGTAACACAATGCTGCAGGACTACTTGAAGTTTGAGGGCACCACTCGTGTCAACCAGTCCGAGAACAGAGGCCAGGGCATTACGCTCCATTTCCTCAGTCTTTCCCTTCAGGTTCTCACTATCTGCTTTCTTCAATTCCTGAGTTGAAAAGTTCAAACGCTTGCTATGGGGAACTCTGTCGTTGAGAGACTTGGTCTTGGAATACACTCTCTGGCTTAGGTCTCGTTCGGTCATCTTGCGCCTTGGCCAATGCATGGATCACACCACGATTTCTTTGCACCGATGTGTCAGGAGGAGGAGTACTTTGATCAGCTGGTGGCTTCCTGAGAGGTGGTTCCCCACGCTTCGCTGTCTTGTATGGGTTGACTTTTTGCATTTCACTTCCGAGCTCTTTGAGAGTTGTCGAGAGGTTTGATGCAAAGTTGGCACCGGGAACTGGTCTATCCTCGTGATTCTCGGAAGGAAGTTCTGTATCAAATTATTCTGGCTGCACAAACATGACATTAGTGCGGTGTGACTAGCCAGCACCGGTCAGTGTGTCACTCTTGAAGTCATCGTTGTTGACTATAGCGATAGCAGGCTTACCCTCAGCTAGTTCGAAGGGGCAATCAGATGAGCACTTGAGGTCATTGACCACCCAAAAATCTCGCAGCATAAGTACGTCATTGAAACTGATGCCCAGTCCATCTTTGTGCATTATGTCGACATTATATCTCCCTACTCTTGGTCAGTCCATGTAGCAAGACAGAGAGATTTATCTCAAATGCAGTGCGTTTTCCAGTGATGTAGCTTGTGAGGATAGATGCAATCGATCGGACGGATGGACTGTCATCAATTGAAGACTTATTTGGGTGTTTCAGCCATGTGAGCAGCTTCAGCAGGAGCTCACTGAGGTCTTCTTCTCTCTCCAACTCGTGTATATATGGGAGCCAGGGAATAGTATTTGTCCTGATGACTTGCACTTTGAGTCGTGCCGCAACATTCATCAGCAACTGATCATTGCTGACACCCAATGAAGATATTGCCGCCTCGATGTATGTACCTGCTGCTGTTGTATCATATACCAGTTCACTCACATTCTTTTGAATGCGTTCATGAAATCCGATGTCTTCCCCAAATTCATTGACGAGAATTTCCTTTTACCTAGGACGTGCGCATGGGTGGTATGAGACACCACACTCCTGTGTGCACGTTTTTGAGCTGTTCCCATCACTAACATCGTTATTTTACCTTAAATAGCATTAATACTTATTCATATGCACCTATTTTACGTTGATTATAAAGGTATTAACCTGTTACAGCAATAAAACAAGTGGAAACAGCGTTTGGATGGTCAAAATCGGTGATACAGGCCGGGAGTTACATAATTTACGGCTGAGGCAACCTCCCTCCCCTCCACACTTCCCCACCTCTGGAGAGAGACTGTCGATCGATACTCTCTCTCTCTCTCTTGCACTCGCTTGGTAACAGTGATGACAATGCCCTGCTTGCAACTCGCTAATGTTAGCACGAATATAGACCACAGAATCAGGGAATAACAGGGAAAATAGGTGATAATTGAAGGAGGGGGGGGGGGGGGGACGGGGTGAAGGAGGAGATGTGGAAGAGTGATATTTGGCATGGCCCAGGGGCAAAAAAAAAAAAAAAAAAAAAAAATGTATACACGTCTATTATTGATATGGGCCTCATCTGGCGCCTAACACCTACCATTGAAGACAGAGAGAAGGGAGACGGTACCAAGTATACCTGGGGAGATTATGCAGAGAAGTTGGTGCACTTCGTTCTAACGACACACAAGCATGCTGAGCACATCATTTGTGTCAATGATTCATATGATCAGAATTACACGATCAAGGACAGTGAGAGAATACTGCGCCAAAAAAAACTGCCAATCAGCAATGTCTTCATGAAGACAGAAGATAAATTTCCTTCTAGTAAAGTTTTCCATGCTCTCCTGGGTAAACCTGAGAACAAAATCCGCCTTCAGGCATTTCTTCAAACGGAATTCCAGAAAACAGCAGCAACAACTAGCACCGAGATCATCTACTGTGTAGTTGGCAGCACTGCAAATAATCTCACCACAGGCAATCTTGTGCCAGAGCTCACATGCTCCCATGCAGAGGCAGATACGGCAATGCTCACCATATATAGTGTGCTCCAGTCAGACAGCTACACAGCAGCTGTCATTCTTGACACAGAGGACACAGACAACTACGTGCAAGCGGCATATGTTGCTCAGAAGACAACAGGAATCCTGTGTGAAACGCAAACGTCAGCTTATCGATGCCCGATGTTTGTGCAGTGAGGCAATGGCTGCATCCATCATACCACTTCATGTCCTCACTGGGTGTGACCACAACTCTGGCTTCTATGGAGCAAGCAAGAAGCTCATCGCAGATCGTCTGGAGAAGTCTAAAGAGGCACACGACCTGTTAGCAGCATGTGGTACACAGCTCCTAGTTACAGAACAGGTCATCAGTGATTTGGAGCGGTTTGTCATTCGATATGTCTATGGTGATACCAAAAGCAAGACCCTGGGAGATGCGAGGGTAGCGAAGTGGAGAGCTCAGAAGAAAAAAAGCACTATCCGACTTCTGCCTGACTTGGCCAGTCTCCGTCCACACTTGGAGCGTGCAAACTATCTTGCATATTTGAAAAAGCATTACCAGCTCCAAAGTCACCCCTCACCGATCGGCCATGGATGGCATCTTGTAAATGGCCTATGTCTGCCTGTCCGTTCAACCCAGCCCCCACTTCCCCCATCCATACCACTACCTACAAATCCGCAGGCAGAGAACAACAGTGATGATAGCAGCGAAAGTGAGGACAGTGATTCTGATAGTGGCTCATACAGTGAATCATGTAGTGACAGTGAAGTGGCAGATTAGTATGTACAATTAGTATAATACAATAAAATAACAATACAATATACAATACAATACAATACAATAACCATTCCAGTGGATTTGTAATGCCAGAATTAGTGAAAAAGGACACCTCATTCGTCCTTGTAGCTCATCTGATGCCAGAGATATTACATTTCATGTTTTTCAAGATGGCGTTGGCGGCCATTTTGAATATTGGGCTCTAGCAGAGTTAGCCGTCATTTTTCAGAGGGGAATAGGAGCTAATTTTCCTTTAAAATGGTTCAGGTTGTCAAATCCATCGAGAGAAAAAGGTAGGAACAAAATGGTCACGGATTCCAAGCAAATGACCCTACTACTCCCATTCGTCCTCCCCCACTGTCTCCTCGGTTTCGTCCTGGTCTTCCCCTTTGGCTAAATCCTTGGCCTCTTCTTCGTCTTCGTCTTCGTCTTCGTCTTCTTTTTCCTCTTCCTGTTCGTCCTTCCCCGACCCCTCCTTTTCGGCCTCCCGTTCATCCATCCCCGACCCCTCCTTTTCGGCTTCCCATTCGTCCATCCCCGACCCCTCCTTTTCGGCTACCCATTCGTCCATTCCCGATCCCTCCTTTTCGGCCTCCCATTCGTCCTCCCCCGCTGTCTCCTCGGTTTCGTCCTGTCTTCCTCTTTGGCTAACTCCTTAGCCTCTTCTTTGTCTTCGTCTTTTTCTTCCTCTTCGGAAGTCTCGTTTTCTAAAAAGAGAGAAAAAAAACGAGAAGCAGGAAGGCAAGAGGGTGACGGTAAGCCACATGTCTCTGGCTTCTTCCAAGGAAGAGGGGATGAGCCCTCTCGCCTTTCTGTTCCGGAGGAGGACCCCTCCTTCAGACAACTTTGCTGTGTTGCAATCTGAAAATTCAAATGGCTACTCTC
This sequence comes from Paralithodes platypus, assembly GCA_032716605.1. Classification (NCBI taxonomy): domain Eukaryota; kingdom Metazoa; phylum Arthropoda; class Malacostraca; order Decapoda; family Lithodidae; genus Paralithodes; species Paralithodes platypus. Next base: position 18,027,630 of record CM064507.1, read on the forward strand.
CCTCAATCGTATACCTAAGCTCATGTGTTTTTCGAGCCGTTTTTCTCGAGTCTTTTTTCTCGAGTCGTTTTTCCCGAGTCGTTTTCCCGAGACGTTTTCCTATTCATTTTCCCGAGTCGTTTTCCCAGTCGTTTATCGCGTCGTTTACCGGGGCCTAAATTTTTCGAAAAGCGATCTCCATCATTTCTCGATGATGGCTAGGGACTTCTCTGATACTCTGGGACGAGGTGGTGATGGCCAACCAAAAAAATGCTGCTGAGAAGCGGGAAGGCAAGAAGATGACAATAAGCCACATGTCTCTGGCTTCTTCCCAGGAAGAGGAAATACATTAATTATCTTCACCTGTATAATCTATAATAACACAATCATCTTCATGGTCTTCTTTATCCTCAAGCTTTATCTTCATCTAAGCAAGATGAATGACTATAATACCCTTCATCTGCAATCATACACTTACTGGTGTCTTTTTCAACTATGTCCTCATCTCCATCTGGGGGGTAAAAAAAAAATTTGTTGTAAAGGATCACCCGGCGGGAAATAAAATTCATCCTCTTCGTCCTTCCCCGGCCCCTCCTTTTTGGCCTCCCATTCGTCCTTCCCCGACCCCTCCTTTTCGGCCTCCCATTTGTCCTCCCCCGCTGTCTCCTCGGTTTCGTCTTGGTCTTCCTCTTTGGCTAAATCCTTGGCCTCTTGTTCGACTTTGTCTTCGTCTTCATCTTCTTCTTCCTCTTCCTGTTCGTCCTTCCCCGACCCCTCCTTTTCGGCCTCCCGTTCATCCATCCCCGACCCCTCCTTTTCGGCTTCCCATTCGTCCATCCCCGACCCCTCCTTTTCAGCTTCCCATTCGTCCTTCCCTGACCCCTCCTTTTCGGCCTCCCATTCGTCCTCCCCCGCTGTCTCCTCGGTTTCGTCCTGGTCTTCCTCTTTGGCTAACTCCTTGGCCTCTCCTTTGTCTTCGTCTTCTTCTTCCTCTTCGGAAGTCTCGTTTTCTAAAAAGAGAGAAAAAAAAACGAGAAGCGGGAAGGCAAGAGGGTGACGATAAGCCACATGTCTCTGGCTTCTTCCAAGGAAGAGGGGATGAGCCCTCTCGCCTTCCTGTTCCCCAGGAGGACCCCTCCTTCAGACAACTTTGCTGTGTTGCAATCTGAAAATTCAAATGGCTACTCTCCCTCAATCGTATACCTAAGCTCATGCGTTTTTCGAGTCGTTTTTCTCGAGTCTTTTTTCTCGAGTCGTTTTCCCGAGACGTTTTCCGATTCGTTTTCCCGGGTCGTTTTTCCAGTCGCTTATCGCGTCGTTTACCGGGGCCTAAATTTTTCGAAAAGCGACTCTCCATCATTTCTCGATGACGGCTAGGGACTTCTCTGATACTCTGGGACGAGGTGGTGATGGCCAACCAACAAAATGCTGCTGAGAAGCGGGAAGGCAAGAGGGTGACGATAAGCCACATGTTTCTGGCTTCTTCCAAGGAAGAGGGGATACATTCATTATCTTCACCTGTATAATCTATAATAACACAATCATCTTCATGGTCTTCTTTATCCTCAGCTTTATCTTCATCTAAGCAAGATGAATGACTATAATACCCTTCATCTGCACTCATACACTCACTGGTGTCTTTTTCAACTATGTCCTCATCTCCATCTGGGGTGTCAAAAAAAAATAATGGGTAAAGGATCACCCGGCGGGAAATAAAATTCATCCTCTTCGTCCTTCCCCGGCCCCTCCTTTTTGGCCTCCCATTCTTCCTTCCCCGACCCCTCCTTTTTGGCCTCCCATTCGTCCTCTCCCGCTGTCTCCTCGGTTTCGTCCTGGTCTTCCTCTTTGGCTAAATCCTTGGCCTCTTCTTCGTCTTCGTCTTCGTCTTTGTCTTCTTCTTCCTCTTCCTGTTCGTCCTTCCCCGACCCCTCCTTTTTGGCCTCCCGTTCGTCCATCCCCGACCCCTCCTTTTCGGCCTCCCATTCGTCCTCCCCCGCTGTCTCCTCAGTTTGGTCCTGGTCTTCCTCTTTGGCTAACTCCTTGGCCTCTTCTTTGTCTTCGTCTTCTTCTTCCTCTTCGGAACTCTCGTTTTCTAAAAAGAGAGAGAAAAAAAACGAGAAGCGGGAAGGCAAGAGGGTGACGATAAGCCACATGTCTCTGGCTTCTTCCAAGGAAGAGGGGATGAGCCCTCTCGCCTTTCTGTTCCGCAGGAGGACCCCTCCTTCAGACAACTTTGCTGTGTTGCAATTTGAAAATTCAAATGGCTACTCTCCCTCAATCGTATACCTAAGCTCATGCATTTTTCGAGTCGTTTTTCTCTAGTCGTTTTTCTCGAGTCGTTTTTTCCGATTCGTTTTCCCGAGTCGTTTTCCGGAGTCGTTTTCTCAGTCGTTTATCGCGTCGTTTGCCCCGGCCTAAATTTTTCGAAAAGCGACTCTCCATCATTTCTCGATGACGGCTAGATACTTCTCTGATACTCTGGGACGAGGTGGTGATGGCCAACCAAAAAAATGCTGCTGAGAAGCGGGAGGGCAAGAGGGTGACGATAAGCCACATGTCTCTGGCTTCTTCCAAGGAAGAGGGGATGAGCCCTCTCGCCTTTCTGTTCCGCAGGAGGACCCCTCCTTCAGACAACTTTGCTGTGTAGCAATCTGAAAATTCAAATGGCTACTCTCCCTCAATCGTATGCGTTTTTCGAGTCGTTTTTCCCGAGTCGTTTTCCCGAGTCTTTTTCCGGAGTGGTTTTCACGAGTCGTTTTTCCAGTCGTTTACCGGGGCCTAAATTTTTCGAAAAGCGATTCTCCATCATTTCTCAACGACGGCTAGGGACTTCTCTGATACTCTGGGACGAGGTGGTGATGGCCAACCAAAAAAATGCTGCTGAGAAGCGGAAAGGCAAGAGGTTGACGATAAGCTACATGTCTCTGGCTTCTTCCAAGGAAGAGGGGATACATTCATTATCTTCACCTGTATAATCTATAATAACACAATCATCTTCATGGTCTTCTTTATCCTCAGCTTTATCTTCATCTAAGCAAGATTAATTATTATAATACCCTTCATCTGCACTCATACACTCACTGGTGTCTTTTTCAACAATGTCCTCATCTCCATCTGGGGGGTCAAAAAAAATAATGGGTAAAGGATCACCCGGCGGGAAATAAAATTCATCCTCTTTGTCCTTCCCCGGCCCCTCCTTTTTGGCCTCCCATTGGTCCTTCCCCGACCCTTCCTTTTTGGCCTCCCATTCGTCCTCCGCCGCTGTCTCCTCGGTTTCGTCCTGGTCTTCCTCTTTGGCTAAATCCTTGGCCTCTTCTTTGTCTTCGTCTTCGTCTTCGTCTTCTTCTTCCTCTTCCTGTTCGTCCTTCCCCGACCCTTCCTTTTCGGCCTCCCGTTCGTCCATCCCCGACCCCTCCTTTTCGGCTTCCCATTCGTCCATCCCCGACCCCTCCTTTTCGGCTTCCCATTCGTCCTTCCCCGACCCCTCCTTTTCGGCCTCCCATTCGTCCTTCCCCGCTGTCTCCTCGGTTTCGTCCTGGTCTTCCTCTTTGGCTAACTCCTTGGCCTTTACTTTGTCTTCGTCTTCTTCTTCCTCTTCGGAATTCTCGTTTTCTAAAGAGAGAGAAAAAAAAACGATCATTAGTCGGCCGATAACAGTAAATATCTATACCAAAACACAAACACACTAAATATCTATACAGAAAGATGAACAATTATGTACTCTACAGGTTTATTTAACAAACAAAATAGGGAATGATTAATGGACACATGAAACAGATTATTAATAGTGTTTTAAAAAGTATAATATATGTTGATGAGGAGTTAATTCATTGGTATTATTATTAAATATAGAAAAAAAGGATTGAATATTAAATATATAAAAACAAAGGATGAATAAGGCTTACCGCAGGTGAATTCCTCATCATCATTTCCACTTTTTGTTCTAGCCTGATGCATTTCATAAGTTTTCATTTTATCAAAAATGAAACTCATGGGCTCCTCCCTTACCTTATGTTTTCTTAACTGAATGCTGGTGAATTTTGTGATTATTTTATTTACTAGCAATGATAAGTACCTCAGCAAATGTTCATTCAGAATATTTAATTTGAAAAGTTCCTGGGGGTCTATCTGGGCCATCGCTACAATAGCCAATAGTCTTAATGCATAGTTCATATCTTGTAATGACACTTGTTCTTTGGGTGGCCAGGGTTTGCCTTTTTTTGGCAGTCCTTGCTCACTTTCCAAGGAAGTCCTTCTTCTCTTTGAATAGCAGCTATGACTCCCGTCACTGACCTGCTCCCTTTTACTGCATCCTCCATTGCGATGCATCATAGATTGAGGTGCTGGAGGTAGTGGAGGGGTAAACAATGATGGTGAAGGAGGCGATGACGATCGCTGCAGTGGCCAAAGCCGGGTTAGTGGTGGTAGACGCCTTTCAGATGCCATTTCTGAAAACAAAAATGGAATCAAGAACAATTTTTAGTCTTTACGAGGTAGAGTAAATTAACACAAGGTCACACTTTGCCCGCCAATATTGCACTGCTCACATATCACCCAAATTAACCCTTATTTAGCGGCGAGCAACATAAGTCGAGTTAAAAAAAGCTGGACTATGTGGCGGCGCTCGACATAACTCGAGTGGCAATTTCAGCACGTAATGTGGCTGAGAGAGAGAGACAAGTGGTGGCAGGAGACTAGCGAGCGTATGACTACTCCAGACCACCGCGGCGAACCTACTGACACAAATCTCAGCTCCCTCCTCCCTCTCTCACTCGCTACATACTCAATTATGTACTGAAAGTACCGAATTACCTGCTTTTTGCACTCGCGTTGCACGGTTATTGCAAGAAAACTATCCATCATACAAGGATCGTTATGGTGTCATTCGAAAGCTCTGTTTATGCCCTTTCAGGGATAGGTACTTGTTTTACGTTCTGGGTCTTATTTAGGCATGAAAATGATCACGTAAACAGCCCTATTTTGGCTAAAAACACCCCGCTGTGCGGTACACATAAATAAACCGCATAGGCCGCTCGTAAGGTGTTAAAATGTAAAATTTGAAAACAAAGTCAAACCAAAACTGGGACAAAGACAATACAAAGTCAAAACAAAATATCAAAATCGCTATGTGGAAACAACGCTTACTAAAATAAAATTTATGAAATGAAAGAACACAATCCACCACATAGGGTGTATATTACTACATGAGCAAGTTAATCTGGTTCACAAGCAAACTAATTGCACACATAACAACGCACTATCGTCACGTTCAGGGAATTAGTCAATTTGGGAAGTCCGGGACGTTCTGGCAAATATTACTAAACTCTGCATGAATAAAAGAAACTACAATTAGTGTTAAAATGTTCATTTAAAATCAAATTTGCAACATGACAAGACATTTTATCATTATCTGAAAGATTTCCTAAAACATTATTATAATACTTACAAATAATAGACTCAACAGGTCGTTCATATGAATACACTATTAATGGTTTGAAATCTTTACAACCATCTGGTAACATGGACTTGACTTTCTTTGATTAATAAGACTATTAACATTAATTTTGTCTAAAATTTTAGAGGAATAATTTAAAATGTATATAACTTTATCTTAAATAGGGTTATCTTTGGATTTCTTAGAATTAGCTCTAATATATCCCATAAAAGCAAAGACTATATAGAAGATAGACACTGGGCAAACAACATACCTTAGAGTAGACACTAGAGGTGGAGGTCCTCAACGGCTAGATTAATTTGCATGAATGGTGGGTTTTTTTTTTTTTTTTTTTTTTCTATATTCCAACTACTCCCTCTCGGGCATAGGCTGAGAGCCTGTACATTCCACCGCTCAACACGGTGAAGCCCGTGAGGTCTTGTTCCAGCCTGGGGAGTGAGACATGTGAAGCATCCATCACGGCTCAAAGCAGCTCCATCTCTGAAGCGGCTGGCTGCCTCGCTCAAGTGCTTCACCGTCTCACCCTCCAGACTCCGACCCTGGGTTGGTGGTCTTCTCCCGCCGGGCTAATAGTGGGGATGCCAAACCTCCGACACTAATTGTCCAAAGCCCTGTGGTCCAAGTCCCTGGGATGTTGGTTGGCTGGCTGGTAGTCCACGTCAGGAGCGGGCAGTGAGCGGTACTACCACTCGTCGGGTAAAGGTGAGCAGGGTAGCACTATCACAGGGGCAGCAACACAGACAACACGGGGCAGCAAGCACACAGCATAAATGCGGTGGTGGCTGTGATTCTGACCTGGGCAGAAAACACAAGGCAGAAGGGTGGATCACACAGGTTTCGTCGGTGGCAGCGGTGATCGTGTTGTGATGATAGGTGGCGGACCAGCTCAGGAGAAGTGGAGCTCTTTACGGTGCAGATACGTCTGTTTCAGCTGCGGTCGTGCTGTGATGAGAGGTGGCGGACCAGCACAGGAGATGAGGATCTCTTTACGGTGCAGTTACGTCTGTGGGTGCTCCTATTGTTACGTCCTGGAATATATAAACACTGGGCTCTTTCTATTGGACTAGGTATGCGGCAACAAGCAACAACGGAAAACGCTAGATCCAACCCTTATCTATAAACCCAGGCAACAAACCACCCTAAACCGTCAAGAGTCCTGCCTGGACAACGAGGTATCCTATGACTCGGTTACAGGGTGCACACACTATAGACTGCTGATAGTCAAGCAGGCTATATAAAAGATCACACAATTAAGTGGACTTAAAGCTTCAAGGAAAAGATAGATAACGGAATTAAATTACAGAAACAATTTAATAACAAACTAGAAGAAAGTACATTAAACGTTACGTTAATTAATACAACTAATCACCCCTGCGTGAAAGAAGGTGAAAGCAAACAGTCCTCAAAACATCGTACCGGTAGACAAGATGCAGGTTTCTAAACTGCATGCGGCTACGGTAGGATCTGATGCTTAGCAAAGAAAGTAAGTTACGGATTTAGAGAACTCTTAACTAATAAGCAGGAATAAATACTAGTGATAAGACCTACAGTGTATAATGGCATAGGTATAATTAAATAAAGGCAGCAACTCGCAACATAACCACATACAGGTGTGCTTCTCACTCTTAGTCAGGCAAGCCTGCTCGGACAGAGTCTCTAAGCCACACCCTGACTCACAATGCTCACAAAGACGGTAAACTGTGGCACAATAACAAGCATACAGATATAATAAACCGCTAGCTGTTAATCTGCCAGGTGGCAGAGGTCTAGCCGGAAGGATATAGGCTTCGGATACCCGGGCTGAGCCACCTGCTCTAGCCTAGGGACGTTCCCAAGTCTGTGCGCCAAATTACTCTAATTGAAAGGGTGCTCTCTTGAGAGACTCAGATCCCAAGTATCTGACTCTCTCCTGGCGACCCTAAAACAAACGCAAGACGTGCTAGGGCAGTGCTGAGTGGACTAGGCAAGGGCCCTCACACAACACAACACTAGACACACAGGCACACAGACAAGAAAATGCCCCAAGACTCCCACGGGTATCCTAGTAAAGTTGTGCAGGTACACAGGACTCGCACCTGCAGACTTTACTTAAAGGATCGCAAAAAAAACTCCCCTCCGGTCTAGCCCCTGCTCACCTGCCACAAGAACACACTAGCAAGCATGAAACCACCAAATATGAGAAGAAAAAAAAAACTTCCTAGGTCTAATTAACAATTACATCTCTGCATAAGGCCCAAAATCCTATCTAATTATCTGAGAGCTCGTCGTTAATACAATAATAGATATAAGGTCTATCAAGGGGATGGGATAATTAAATAGATTGGTGAAGTAGTGGAAAGAAGGTATACAAAGTAAGAGAGAAAGTTTCTAAGTGGGGTTGAGAGGGATAGATATCAAGGGGGTCCGAAGGGTACGACAGTGAGGTGAGCTCTGAGGAGAATAGCTCCTCTGGACCCCTCCAGGATCCCACACAAAGGCACGGTGGTCAGCCAATCACAGGCCGCTACGTCACCCGGCAGCAGGCCTGCAGAAGGCGCCAGGAACCACCAGCCAATCAAAACCGAGAGAAAAGACCACGCGGGCGAGCAACTCCTCCGGGAGGGAGGAGGGAGGAGGAGGAAAAGCAACACTCACCTCCCCCACCCTGCTCGCTCGCTCTCTCTCTCTCCTTCACTACAATGCATCTTATGTATTATAATGAAACAATCAACTATCGAGAATAAAATATACTAAGATGTGTTGGTTAAGAATAAGGGCAGCTTCAAGCTGTGAAACAACATAAGAATATCCCAGACATTAGTTACATTGTCGTAGGCTATATACTAAGGAAAAGCAGGCCGGCCGGCTGCCGCCAGCCGGTTTCTAAACAGCTGGGCAGCCGACACTCGCGCATGCCCGCACGTGGCTACTATGCAGGAGCGTCACACCTCCCCCAAGATATAAGACACTTGACTAAGTTCTTCATATCTAACAGAAAGCTTCTCATAGTACCACATACTGTTGCGACACAAGGCACTATATATAAAAACAAAATAAAGACTGTTGCACTCCACCGAGCAAGTTCAACAAACTTAGCGACAATAAGCGAAAACATTCAACTTAGATACTGCTACAACATCTTATACAAAATTCTACACGTTATAAAAATAAAGAGTTTTTATAAGGTTTTTGCTTTTTTTATTTTTTTTTTTCGGCTGAACTACAGTGACAGCCTATTTTCCTCCACACTCAACCCTCAATCCTGTAGCAGTCTAACCAACATCATCCATCCTTGATAGACAATCCGCGATCACGTTATCAGAACCGGCAATATGGCGTATGTCCAAATTATACTCATGAAGCATGAGTGACCATCTGGTCAGCCTCATATTCCGGTTATGAAACTGATTCAAGAATTTCAGAGGGTGACTATCGGTATAAACCACTACGACTGGTCCGAAAGCAGGAACATATACATCGAAGTGCCTGAGCGCCAGCACTATCGCCAGGAGTTCTTTTTCAATTACAGAGTAATTCCTTTGTGCACTATTGAATTTTTTACTGTAAAAACTCACTGGATGTTCGATACCTTCATCATCTGTCTATAACAAGACAGACCCAGCCCCTACGCCACTGGCATCAGTCGCCAGCTGAAAAGGTCTGCTGAAGTCCGGGGCCCTGAGTATGGGGTGGGTACATAACAGGTGTTTCACCAAGGAAAACGCCTCTGCACACTCAGGAGACCACCGGAACTTCTTGTCCTTAGATAATAAGTCAGTTAAAGGCGCAAGTACAGTCGAATAGCCTTTGATGAAGCGACGATAATAGCCTATCATACCTAGAAACCGCATGATTTGTTTCTTAGTCGTAAGCTGGGGAAACTGATCGATGGCTTTGATCTTTGTCTGTGGAGGGCACACCTGACCCATCCCCACCTCGAACTCCAGGTACAAAACTGTGGCTTTGACAAAATCGCACTTACCCAGGTTTACCACCAAACCTGCTTCATTCAGTTTATTAAAAAGCTGTCCGATGTGAGCACAGTGACTGTTAAAATCATCGTCGTATATTATTACATCATCTAGGTACACCGTACAGTTGGGAATGTCGGCTACAATGTCGTTCATTAATTTCTGAAACGTTGCAGGGGCATTTTTTAGCCCGTATGGCATAACATGGCAACGATATGTGGCACCATCCACCACAAACCCACACACCTCTCGCGCTCGCTCAGACAAGGGCATTTGCCAATAACCCTTAACAAGGTCTATCTTAGTGAGGAACTTGGCTTTTCCTATCTTATCCACACTGTCGTCCACGCGAGGGAGAGGGTAGGCATTTGTGGGGGTTAAACCATTCAACCTGCGGAAATCTATACAAAACCGCACCTTGCCATCTGGTTTGGGCTGCAGTGTGACGGGGGAAGTCCACCTTACTGCACCCTCAGAAATCAGCCCACGTTTCAGCATATAATCCAGCTCTTCCCTAAGTGCTGGTAATTTAATAGGGGGAACACGGTATGGCACTGATTTAAAGGGCGAGTGGTCCCCAACATCGACATCGTGCACCGCTTGAGTAGTGAGGCCAGGATGCTCCGCGAAAACAGCTGGGTTTGAATCAAACAAGTGCTGCACAGCTACACGCTGTTGCTCAGGCAGGTGCAATATCAACTCGTGAGCCACTTGTCTAGAATTCCCCGCCCACTGATCCGCGGAAACATGACTGTCCCAATTATCCTCCCCCGCAGCTTGACTGTCCCTTCCTCCTTCTACACCACGATCGCTGCAGATCAACACCGGGACAGTGAGAGGCTCGGAGGGGCGCCTCACATACTCTTCCATCAGATTTACATGGCAAAGTTGGTTCTTTTTCTTACGATCAGGAGTAGCTACTAAATAGTCGAGATCAGAAACCTTCCTTACAACCCGATACGGACCAGAATACTTGGCAGACAAGGGGTGTCCCACCAGAGGCAGTAGTATCAGTACTTCCTGATCTACTTCAAACTCCCTCAGCTTCACCTTCTGGTCGAATCTGTCCTTCATCTGAGCTTGTGAACTCTTAAGGTTCCGACCTGCTACCTCCAAGCTCTTTAGCATTCTCTCACGGCTTTCATCTACATACTTTAGAAGCGAGCATGGCTTTGTGACTCCCTCCCAGATCTCCTTGACTATGTGGAGGGGCCCCCTGACCCTGTGTCCAAAAACCAACTCGTTCGGGCTAAATCCCAAGCTCTCCCCAGGTACTTCTCTCGCAGCAAATAAAACGTATGGGAGACCTAGATCCCAGTCCTTCCCATTTTCCATGCAATAACACCGCAACATACTCTTGAGAGTCGAGTGCCACCTTTCCAAAACTCCCTGACTCTCGGGATGGTAGGCAGATGACACCACAGACACTATCCCATGTTGCTGCATGGTCTGCTTAAACAGAGCAGAAGTAAAGTTGGATCCCTGATCAGACTGGATCTCCTGAGGGTAGCCATAACGAGAGAAATAGACAAGTAGGTTTTTGACAACAGTCTTAGCCATCCCATTGCGCATGGGGTAAGCATCTGGATACCGTGTTGCTACATCCATTACAGTTAGTAAAAATGTATTGCCGGCACTAGTGGGGGGCAATGGGCCAACCATATCGATAACTACCTTGCTGAAGGGCGGCCCAATGACAGGGATGGGTTGTAACGGGGCTCTCGGGATGACCTGATTGGATTTCCCAACAACTTGACAAGTGTGACACTGTGACACCCATGACACGACACTCGCCTTTAACCCAGGCCACCAGAAAAGCTTGCTGAGAGCTGCCTCCGTCTTACGTGCCCCCAGGTGCCCTGCCAAAGGCACATCATGAGCTAATCTCAATAAGCTCTCATGGCACACCCTCGGTACTACTAACTGGTCCACTAATCCTGACCCGCCATCCCACTTTTTCTTGGGATCCTGATGTCTCCGATACAAGATCCCCTCGGACAAGAAAAAATCACCAGGCTGCGCATCCCCATCGCTCTCCAGTTCGATAGCACCATTACCACACGCCCTGACTTCAGGATCTTCCAGCTGCAAGGAACATATATCAGCAGGTGCCAGATTATCCAAGTTCATCTTAAAAAATTTATTTCCACCTCCAATGTCCCGCTGAGCCATCCTTTCCTCACGCTGCGCATAATGATGCTGTCGCAGAGTCTCTTCCTGCCCTGCACCTGCACTAGCGGTGACAGGCCCCGGGGCCTCTCCAGACTCTAACATAGGTGCCAATAATGAGTCACCAAGAAACACTGCCGGCTCAAAACTCTCCAATTGACCAACACTTCCCGGTTTCTTGTGACCTTTCCTCCGCGGCTTGATAGACTAAGGTGGTGGCTGCAAGGCTCCGGATGTCTGAGAACGCGTCACCACACACGCCATAATTTGTACGCTACACTTCTCAACCCACTCCTGTTCCTCCCTACTAACGTCGGCCGCCTTCTCGGCAACGACAAAGGGTGAAACCTTAGAAGCAGGCACCGCAAAGTCGTTGCCGAGGAGGAGGTCGACGCCCCCAACAGGCAAGTTCTCTACAATTCCGACATCCAGTTCCTTCGCCACACCACCCACCTCCAGCTCCATCCGCACCATCGGGTAGGACTTCGTAGCATTGATCCCCTGAACTACCACCACCCGAGCAGCGTTAATCGGCCTACCAGTAAAGTTCTTTAACAAGGTCTGAGAAGCCCCAGTATCACGCAATAGCTTAACTCCTCGCCTTTCGCCAGCCCACCTCACAAAACCATGCCCTCTATGACCCCCAAAGACGTCGCGGACAGGGTTCGAGCCTTCCGGACTCTTGAACACAGGCTGTGTCCCAACCTCTGACGAACTACCCTTGGCAAACTCAGAAGATATAGGCGACACCCCTATGCTGCGGACCAATGACACAACCTTGTTTGGTGGCTTGTTCGGACAAGCATTTGCAAAGTGACCCTCCTTGTGACATGCAAAGCACTCTTTACTCTTTGTTTTCCCTTGAGAGTGGGAGGTACCATTAGACTTCTTATACGGGACGGTATTTGGTTTATGTTCAGTTTTATTGTCAGTGCTAGATGGTTTTGTGTATTTATGTGTATCAAAATTCTTGAGAGGGGGAGGGGTACGATCCTTTGCACCCGACTCACTCCTAGCTGCTGCTCCACACCCTCGAATTAATGACAGTCGGAGGTCAGCCATTTCTGCTGCCTCCTGGAGAGTTCTAGGAATTTTTTCCTTTATATTTAATGTTAAGTCCCCGCCTGTGCACTTAAAGAACTGCTCCAAGAGAACCAGCTCCCTCAACTCCTCTAAAGTAGCAGCCCTCTCAGAACGCAGCCAATGTCGTAGTGCATCAGAGAAGTCCCGGGCGTGTTCTAGGAAGGTACTATCCTTGCCCATAGTAACACCCCGAAACTTCAAGCGGTAAGTTTCTGGTTGTAACTCATAGGCCCGTAGCACAGCCTTCTTTAGCTCATCATAAACTATACAGGACTCTAAAGGTAGTGCATCATACGCTTTTAGCCCCTTTCCTAGGAGTCTTGATGAAACTAATGCTGCCCACTTTTCCTGAGGCCACTGGTGTTCCTGACACTTCTTCTCAAATCGCATAAAAAACTCAGTCACACATAACTCATCGAACACAGGAACTAGTTTAAGCAGGTGCGACAATGATTGGTCCCGATGTCTGTTACCTCCCCCAATATTTCGCCCTGTTACCTCCACTCGAGATCTCTCCAGCTCCCTGTCAGCCCGATACCTAGTAGACTCTGCCTGCAGTTCAGCCTCTCGTATAACTGTTCTCTCTGCAGCCTCAGCCTGAGCTCTAGCAGCCTCAACCTGAGCTCTAGCAACCTCAGCCTGCACACTAGCCTGTCTCTCGGCAGACTCAACCTGAGCTCTAGCAGCCTCAACCTTGGCCATCTCAAGCCGAAACAACAAATCTGGAGTCAACCCTTGAGGAGGGGAAGGTGCATTTAATGGAGAGGGTCCCTGTGATTGAATTCCACGCTGCCATTTACCATCAACTTGGGGGTATGTACTAAATTCAGGCACCCTGACGTTTGATATGGGGGTAGAGTGGAGGGGGGGCTGGGGACCGGGGCCCCAAGTCGCCTCTCCACCCAGGTCTCTCCCTTCTAAACCCAATATCAAAGTCCTCAGCTGATCTTTCCTCATGCCACTTAAACCCTGGTGACCCTGAAGACCTGCCACACACTTTAAGCCATACTTATTCAGCTTCAACACCCTGGCAGCGGTAAGGGGCACCTCTAAAAATCTTCTAGCACCCTCCTCGCTATCGACTAGCCACTCCACAGGTCTTTCTCCCTCCGAGCCCGTATCGTGACCTGACCCACCACTGTGTTCTGATGTATTAGACATGTTTGTGCACTGCAGTAATTATCACGGTTATAGAATGTGCCTTATCTCCTATGCAAGTATGTATATACTAATGTTATTTAAAGTCTTTAATGTGTTATATTGGTTGCTCCAAAAAAAAACTATGTCCACTGTATTTCTCTAATCATAAGGAATCTCAAAACAAATGACCACTATATTCCTCTGTTCAGTAAATCCTATGCAAGGTCGCCATTTGTTACGTCCTGGAATATATAAACACTGGGCTCTTTCTATTGGACTAGGTATGCGGCAACAAGCAACAACGGAAAACGCTAGATCCAACCCTTATCTATAAACCCAGGCAACAAACCACCCTAAACCGTCAAGAGTCCTGCCTGAACAACGAGGTATCCTATGACTCGGTTACAGGGTGCACGCACTATAGACTGCTGATAGTCAAGCAGGTTATATAAAAGATCACACAATTAAGTGGACTTAAAGCTTCAAGGAAAAGATAGATTACGGAATTAAATTGCAGAAACAATTTAATAACAAACTAGAAGAAAGTACATTTAAAGTTACGTTAATTAATACAACTAATCACCCCTGCGTGAAAGAAGGTGAAAGCAAACAGTCCTCAACACATCGTACCGGTAGACAAGATGCAGGTTTCTAAACTGCATGCGGCTACGGTAGGATCTGATGCTTAGCAAAGAAAGTAAGTTACGGATTTAGAGAACTCTTAACTAATAAGCAGGAATAAATACTAGTGATAGGACCTACAGTGTATAATGGCATAGGTATAATTAAATAAAGGCAGCAACTCGCAACATAACCACATACAGGTGTGCTTCTCACTCTTAGTCAGGCAAGCCTGCTCGGACAGAGTCTCTAAGCCACACCCTGACTCACAATGCTCACAAAGACGGTAAACTGTGGAACAATAACAAGCATACAGATATAATAAACCGCTAGCTGTTAATCTGCCAGGTGGCAGAGGTCTAGCCGGAAGGATATAGGCTTCGGATACCCTGGCTGAGCCACCTGCTCTAGCCTAGGGACGTTCCCAAGTCTGTGCGCCAAATTACTCTAATTGAAAGGGTGCTCTCTTGAGAGACTCAGATCCCAAGTATCTGACTCTCTCCTGGCGACCCTAAAACAAACGCAAGACGTGCTAGGGCAGTGCTGAGTGGACTAGGCAAGGGCCCTCACACAACACAACACTAGACACACAGGCACACTGACAAGAAAATGCCCCCAGACTCCCACGGGTATCCTAGTAAAGTTGTGCAGGTCCACAGGACTCGCACCTGCAGACTTTACTTAAAGGATCGCAAAAAAAAACTCCCCTCCGGTCTAGCCCCTGCTCACCTGCCACAAGAACACACTAGCAAGCATGAAACCACCAAATATGAGACAACAAAAAAAACTTCCTAGATCTCATTAACAATTACATCTCTGCATAAGGCCCAAAATCCTATCTAATTATCTGAGAGCTCGTCGTTAATACAATAATAGATATAAGGTCTATCAAGGGGATGGGATAATTAAATAGATTGGTGAAGTAGTGGAAAGAAGGTATACAAAGTAAGAGAGAAAGTTTCTAAGTGGGGTTGAGAGGGATAGATATCAAGGGGGTCCGAAGGGTACGACAGTGAGGTGAGCTCTGAGGAGAATAGCTCCTCTGGACCCCTCCAGGATCCCACACAAAGGCACGGTGGTCAGCCAATCACAGGCCGCTACGTCACCCGGCAGCAGGCCTGCAGAAGGCACCAGGAACCACCAGCCAATCAAAACCGAGAGAAAAGACCACGCAGGCGAGCAACTCCTCCGGGAGGGAGGAGGGAGGAGGAGGAAAAGCAACACTCACCTCCCCCACCCTGCTCGCTCGCTCTCTCTCTCTCCTTCACTACAATGCGTCTTATGTATTATAATGAAACAATCAACTATCGAGAATAAAATATACTAAGATGTGTTGGTTAAGAATAAGGGCAGCTTCAAGCTGTGAAACAACATAAGAATATCCCAGACATTAGTTACATTGTCGTAGGCTATATACTAAGGAAAAGCCGGCCGGCCGGCTGCCGCCAGCCGGTTTCTAAACAGCTGGGCAGCCGACACTCGCGCATGCCCGCACGTGGCTACTCTGCAGGAGCGTCACACCTCCCCCAAGATATAAGACACTTGACTAAGTTCTTCATATCTAACAGAAAGCTTCTCATAGTACCACACACTGTTGCGACACAAGGCACTATATATAAAAACAAAATAAAGACTGTTGCACTCCACCGAGCAAGTTCAACAAACTTAGCGACAATAAGCGAAAACATTCAACTTAGATACTGCTACAACATCTTATACAAAATTCTACACGTTATAAAAATAAAGTTTTTATAAGGTTTTTGCTTTTTTAATTATTTTTCTTTTCGGCTGAACTACAGTGACAGCCTATTTTCCTCCACACTCAACCCTCAATCCTGTAGCAGTCTAACCAACATCATCCACCCTTGATAGACAATCTGCGATCACGTTATCAGAACCGGCAATATGGCGTATGTCCAAATTATACTCCTGAAGCATGAGTGACCACCTGGTCAGCCTCATATTCCGGTTATGAAACTGATTCAAGAATTTCAGAGGGTGATGATCGGTATAAACCACTACGACTGGTCCGAAAGCAGGAACATATACATCGAAGTGCCTGAGCGCCAGCACTATCGCCAGGAGTTCTTTTTCAATTTTTTTTTTTTTTTTTTTTTTTCTATATCCAACTTACTTCCTCTCAAGCATAGGCTGAGAGCCTTCACATTCACCGCTTTACAATGAACAGTGAAGCCCGTGAGGTCTTGTTCCAGTCCCAGTATGTCAAGTCCGCTGAGTAGAGTACAACACGTGCCATCTTCACCACATGAGCACGGTGCTCACTCATGGCCCGAAACGACCCCATCTCTGAAGCCACCTCGTTCCCGTGCTTCACTGTCTCACCCCCTACACTCGGACTCTCACACTTACACACACACAACGCCACCTGTTGAGCAGATAACTCTCCAGGCATTGCACCCCTATAGCATATTTTGAATATGGGAATATTCATACAGTGCTATTTAATCAGGGAACAATGAGGGTATTTTATTGACGTTTCGGTGGGCTTGTGGTAATGCACTGATACTAGGTACAGGACAAATTCCATCCCAATAATATCTTCCCATTGATACATCGGGATTTGAACCCGGGACCTTTGGATTACCAGGCCAGTGGCAAGACCACTCCACCACACCTCCCCTATTACAGAGTAATTACAGAGTAATTCCTGTGTGCACTATTGAATTTTTTACTGTAAAAACTCACTGGATGTTCGATACCTTCATCATCTGTCTGTAACAAGACAGCCCCAGCCCCTACGCTACTGACATCAGTCGCCAGCTGAAAAGGTCTGCTGAAGTCCGGGGCCCTGAGTATGGGGTGGGTACATAACAGGTGTTTCACCAAGGAAAACGCCTCTGCACACTCAGGAGACCACCGGAACTTCTTGTCCTTAGATAATAAGTCAGTTAAAGGTGCAAGTACAGTCGAATAGCCTTTGATGAAGCGACGATAATAGCCTATCATACCAAGAAACCGCATGATTTGTTTCTTAGTCGTAGGCTGGGGAAACTGATCGGTGGCTTTGATCTTTGTCTGTGGAGGGCACACCTGACCCATCCCCACCTCGAACCCCAGATACAAAACTGTGGCTTTGACAAAATCGCACTTACCCAGGTTTACCACCAAACCTGCTTCATTCAGTTTATTAAAAAGCTGTCCGATGTGAGCACAGTGACTGTTAAAATCATCGTCGTATATTATGACATCATCTAGGTACACCGTACAGTTGGGAATGTCGGCTATAATGTCGTTCATTAATTTCTGAAACGTTGCAGGGGCATTTTTCAGCCCGTATGGCATAACATGGCAACGATATGTGGCACCGTCCACCACAAACCCACACACCTCTCGCGCTCGCTAAGACAAGGGCACTTGCCAATAACCCTTAACAAGGTCTATCTTAGTGAGGAACTTGGCCTTTCCCATCTTATCCACACTGTCGTCCACGCGAGGGAGAGGCATTTGTGGGGGTTAAACCATTCAACCTGCGGAAATCTATACAAAACCGCACCTTGCCATCTGGTTTGGGCTGCAGTGTAGTGAAGGCCGCCGCCTCCCTCTGCCCATCTTGGTGTGTGTGTGTGTGTTTAGGTGTTGTGTGTGTGTGTGTGTGTGCCTGGGTGGGTGGGTGTGTGTGGCGGGCCAGGAGGAGGAGAGACACGTGCCTGCCCTCTCTCTCTCTCCTCGGCCTCCTACCTCCGCAGCGCACCTGCCTGCCTGCCTGGGCCAATTTCTCTTTTAATACATTTCGATACTAGGGGTCTAAGGTGATGTACCCTAGGCAGAAATGGACCCCAGTCCGCCCTACCCCCTTCGAACATACTTATCAGATCCTGGGACCTAGCTGCAGCTAATAGGTACTTGGAAAGGAACATTACCTGTCAACAAGACTGTCAACAGAGGCCTGTACGCACGGTCGAGTTGGACAATAATCTCGCTACATTGAATGACAGAAATGGCACATGGGCCAAGATATGTAGGGCTCAAAATCTACTTGCTGGCTCCGCCAGATCCTTTTATTGTGAAATTGCTTCTTTCATGAAACATAAATCAACCATCTTTCCGGACAAGAGAGACCAACAACTTCGAGAATCGGTAATCAAATTCGCCAACAAATGTAGAGCCTTTAAAGAGTTGAACAGGTGGAGCAAGTTCTTCAGCGGCAGAGGAGAAACTGGGCGACAACAGATCCTCGATGCTTCCATCCTTCGAATGTTTGAGATATAGCTACTAACAATCTAGAGAAAGATGAACCAGGAAAGATACATAAAGCTTGATGAATTAACTGTTAACAGATTACAAAAACAGGAAGAGATTAAAGGCGAAAAAGATAAACGGGAGCAACGAATGATCAGTCCTCATTAATAATTTAATCCCGTTCTAAAAACAGGGAGCATTTTCATTTATGTGAATATATGACCTGTGATTTCGTATTATATTTAACAGTAAATTGTGAATAACAAAACTTAACAACAAGGTCGGTATATAAAGACGATTGAAAAGGGAGGAGTTGCAGCATTTCCGTGTTTATTGTTGTCAGAATTGTTGTGCGAAAAAACACACTTGGTATGGATTATATACGCCTATATTTCATTTATGGGGCTTTCAAACTATTGCACGTAACATAACATTTCTTAATTCAATATTTCTTTAGGTTACCAATAATACAATCTTGACAAAATTAATATTGCCAATCAATAATATAAGGTCCATTGATTTCTTAATATATTTAGTTACAAACCTACTTTACAATAGCATTATTGGTAACTCTAGATTTTATACATCCTTATTAACCAATAAAGAGGGTAATCTTATTCTTGCTAAATAATTGACTCACACAAAACCTGTAGAGCGAGACTGATATAAAAGACTTGTCATTTTATAGTTAGTAGATCATTTTGCTATGTGAGTTAGTGAGACAAAAGGCAGAACTGCCTGTGATGAGTGCCTTCCCCATAGTTGAAAGAGTGACGGAGCCAAAATCAAGGAATGTTCGAGCCAAAATGCCTGGACACACAGTTTAAAGTAATTACAGTCATAGGATGAGGGGAAAATTATCACAGACTGCTAGGTAGATAATTGTATCTCCGTAACTATTTGGTTTATCGTAATTCTGAAGTACCCGTTGGAATCCTCATAAAATTCCTCTTCCATATATGTATGCAAATAAAACTATTTGTGGTCAACATTTTTAGCTAGCGGGAGTTGGAAATAAGGCATTTCGATTGTTATGTTATAATACTTGTTATGGAGTGCCCCAATGTGTTTGTTTTGTAATTATTCTATGTTTTTATTTGCTTATCTTCAAGTTCAATCAATAGCAAAGCCGATGGTAGCTCATTTATCGAAATACAAGGATGTGTTGGTAGATAAAAACGTCAAAAAATCAAATTATTGCCGGGCGCGAAACTGGCTTATTAAGTTTTAAGTTTAAAAAAGGCCTCCAGTCATTAATAGGCTTGCAACACTGCTCTCTCTCTCTCTCTCTCTCTATCCTAATCCTGCCATGGACATTAGTTCCAAGGCAGTATTTCCCTTTCCAATGTTCCCTTACCCACTTTAAACCACTGTTTGGACACTTGATCCTCAGTGTTTTGGAGGACAAGCAGCCTAGAAGGGTCACTAGATCTATTGTTGCTTGATTTCCTTTGTACTCCTTTGTACTCTCTCTGTGAGGTCTTTCCTAATTTGAAAACTAATAGACACAGACAGACACAGTGTGTGTGTGTGTGTGTGAGAGAGAGGCAGACTCACCTTCTATGGTGTCGATCAAAAATTAAAAAAGTGCAACGATTGCAATGTTTGCATGCAGGTACTCACTCCCTCTCTCTCTCTCTCACACACACACACACACTGTGTCTGTCTGTCTGTCTCTCTCTCTTTCTTTCTCTCTCTCTCTCTCTCTCTCTCTCTCTCTCTCTCTCTCTCTCTCTAAGTCAAAGATTTGTTCAGCAGCAATGAGCGCGCTCACGCTGTCCTGTTAAAGAAATCGAGTTGTTAATTATTTGTCCACGACATCTTTCACCCACAAAAATTAAGGAGAGAAGATGTGTCTGTCTCTCTCTCTCTCTCTCTGAGTCAATTTTTTTTAGCTCACGTCTTCCCCATAATCAGCAGCAATGAGCGCGCTCACGCTGTCCTGTTAAAGAAATCGAGTTATCAATTATTTTTCCATGACATCTTTCACCCACAAAAATTTAGGAGAGAACAAATTTAGGAGAGACTACCTGGCCGGGCTGCTCCACCTAGAGAGAGACTACCTGGCCGCAGCCTGCACCGTCTAGAGCAGGGTTGGTGAACGTCCGGCCCGGGGGCCTGATCAGGCCCTCGGGATCATTTGATCAGGCCCGGAAGGCAATATATAGGTGTTCTGAAATGTGCTAATTTGCTTGCAATTTAATATGTATTAAAACCAAATTTAGTCTTTGTGTATGTTTAAATCGAAAAGTACAGACTCCTTAAATTTATAGTCACAATATCATAGAATTTATACAAATATAAGATAATTAAACAAATAATTATCAACCCCTTGACGGTTGATGCACTTTAATTGGCAGTTTATTCTGGCTATGATGATTAGACAATTGTATTCAGCTTATGAAGGATCTGTGGGTAACGACAATCTCATTTAACCTTTTGACTTTCATTTTAACACACAAATCTTTAGGCGATCTTCTGCTGTCCAACGTGAGTTGGTGGAATTGGGAGCGATCGGAAATACTTCAATCCGAGAGCTACAACCACCCCAGTAAGACGACTGACCAAAAATAAATTCTGCTATACGACTTGAGTTGGCGGTGAACCTTTTTTCTTCGGGATAGTCTAAATTTGTGTGTGTGAAAAATTTAAAGAAATTGAGTTGTCAATTATTTTTCCACGACATCTTTCACCCACAAAAATTTAGGAGAGAAAAGAAGATGTGTCTGTCTCTCTCTCTCTCTCTCTGAGTCAAATATTTTTTTGGCTAACGTCTTGCCCATAATCAGCAGCAATAAGCGCGCTCACGCTGTGCTGTTAAAGAAATCGAGTTGTCAATTATTTTGCCACGACATCTTTCACCCACAAAAATTTAGGAGAGAAAAGAAGATGTGTCTGTCTCTCTCTCTCTCTCTCTCTGAGTCAAAAAATTTTTTAGCTAACGTCTTGCCCATAATCAGCAGCAATAAGCGCGCTCACGCTGTCCTGTTAAAGAAATCGAGTTGTCAATTATTTTGCCACGACATCTTTCACCCACAAAAATTTAGGAGAGACCAAATTTAAGAGAGACATTTTTTAGGAGAGACTACCTGGCCGGGCTGCTCCACCCAGAGAGATTTTTGTGGGATTATTTTTGGTGAGTCGTCTGACTGGGGGTACGACACATTACACGAAGCATGACCTAGGACAGTATACGACGCATTAAACGAAGCATGACCTAGCTATACGACGCATTATACGAAGCGTGACAGTGAGAGGGAGAGTGTGTAACTCTCTCTCTCTCTCACACACACTGTGTCTGTCTCTCTCTCTCTCTCTCTCTCTCTGAGTCAAAGATTTTTAGCTAACGTCTTGCCTATAATCAGCAGCAATGAGCACGCTCACGCTGTCCTGTTAAAGAAATCGAGTTGTCAATTATTTTTCCACGACATCTTTCACCCACAAAAATTTAGGAGAGAAGATATTTTTGGTGAGTCGTCTGACTGGAGTACCGTATTCTGTGTGCTTGCTGCGCCGTGTTGCCTGTGTTGGTGCACCTGTGCCAACACAGGCACATACGAGACCGTATTCGGCCCCTCGATTGGGTTATGAAACTATCTTTCACCCACAAAAATTTAGGAGAGAAGACATTGTAAAAACTAGGACAAATAAAAGAAAAACATGAAAAATTCCATTTTATTTTACGGTTTACATTATACGAACCATGACCTAGCTATACGACGAATTATAAGTACGAAGCACCACAGTACCAGTTACTCCCATTAATTTTAGGTCACTTGATCCTAAAGTTAAGAAAGTGGAGGATCTGATGGGAGGGGATTGAGAGCTGCTTAGTCGGCTGTTGTCAAAGATACCCAGAGAGAGACTACCTGGCCGGGCTGCTCCACCCAGAGAGGCGACTACCAGGCCGGGCTGCTCCACCTAGAGAGAGACTACCAGGCTGGGCTGCTGCGGCGACTCACCCACAAATATTTAGGAGAGAAAAACTTTAGGAGAGACAATTTTTAGGAGAAGACTACCTGGCCGGGCTGCTCCACCCAGAGAGATTTTTGTGGGATTATTTTTGGTGAGTCGTCTGACTGGGGGTATGACACATTATACAAAGCATGACCTAGGACAGTATACGACGCATTAAACGAAGCATGACCTAGCTATATGACGCATTATACGAAGCGTGACAGCGAGAGAGAGAGTGTGTACGTCGTCGGAGCACAGCCACCGCCACCGTATTCTGTGTGCTTGCTGCGCCGTGTTGCCTGTGTTGGTGCACCTGTGCGACGCATTATACGAAGCGTGACAGCGAGAGGGAGAGTTGGTAACTCTCTCTCTCTCTCACACACTGTGTCTGTCTCTCTCTCTCTCTCTCTCTCTGAGTCAAATTTTGTTTAGCTAATAGGAGAGAGACTACCTGGCCGGGCTGCTCCACCCAGAAAGATTTTTGTGGGATTATTTTTGGTGAGTCGTCTGACTGGGGGTACGACACATTATATGAAGCATGACCTAGGACAGTATACGACGCATTAAACGAAGCATGACCTAGCTATACGACGCATTATACGAAGCGTGACAGCGAGAGGGAGAGTGTGTACGTCGTCGGAGCACAGCCACCGCCGCCGTATTCTGTATGCTTGCTGCGCCATGTTGCCTGTGTTGGTGCACCTGTGCCAACACAGGCACATATGAAACCGTATTCGGCCCCTTGATTGGGTTATGAATCGATCTTTCACCCACAAAAATTTAGGAGAGAAGAAATTGTAAAAACTAGGACAAATAAAAGAAAAACATGAACAATTCCATTTTATTTTCCGATTTACATTATACGAAGCATGACCTAGCTATACGACGAATTATAAGTACGAAGCACCACAGTACCAGTTACTCCCATTAATTTTAGGTCACTTGATCCTAAAGTTAAGAAAGTGGAGGATCTGATGGGAGGGGATTGAGAGGTGCTTAGTCGGCTGTTGTCAAAGATACCCAGAGAGAGACAACCTGGCCGGGCTGCTCCACCCAGAGAGGCGACTACCTGGCCGGGCTGCTCTACCTAGAGAGTGACTACCTGGCCGGGCTGCTGCGGCGACTCACCCACAAAAAGTTAGGAGAGACAAAATTTAGGAGAGACAATTTTTAGGAGAGACTACCTGGCCGGGCTGCTCCACCCAGAGATATTTTTGTGGGATTATTTTTGGTGAGTCGTCTGACTGGGGGTACGACACATTATACGAAGCATGACCTAGGACAGTATACAACGCAATTAAACGAAGTATGACCTAGCTATACGACGCATTATACGAAGCGTGACAGCGAGAGGGAGAGTGTGTAACTCTCTCTCTCTCTCCCTGAGTCAAAGAGTTTTTAGCTAACGTCTTGCCCATAACAAGCAGCAATGAGCGCGCTCACGCTGTCCTGTTAAAGAAATCGAGTTGTTAATTATTTTACCACGACATCTTTCACCCACAAAAATTTAGGAGAGAAGATATTTTTGGTGAGTGGTCTGACTGGGGTACCGTATTCTGTGTGCATGCTGCGCCGTGTTGCCAGCGCCGTGTGCCAGCGCTACCACATACGAGACCGTATTCGGCCCCTCGATTGGGTTATGAAACGATCTTTCACCCACAAAAATTTAGGAGAAGAAATTGTAAAAACTAGGACAAATAAAAGAAAAACATGAAAAATTCAATTTTATTTTCCGATTTACATTATACGAAGTATGACCTAGCTATACGACGAATTATAAGTACGAAGCACCCCAGAACCAGTTACTCCCATTAATTTTAGGTCACTTCACTTGATCCTAAAGTTAAGAAAGTGGAGGATCTGATGGTAGGGATTGAGAGGTGGTTAGTCGGCTGTTGTCAAAGATACCCAGAGAGAGACAACCTGGCCGGGCTGCTCCACCCAGAGAGGCGACTACCTGGCCGGGCTGCTCCACCTAGAGAGAGACTACCTGGCCGGGGTGCTGCAGCGTCGCTGCTGTACGGGTCCCTGTCGTGATTTTAACACACATATCTTTAGGCGATCTTCTGCTATACGACTTGAGTTGGCGGTGAACCTTTTTTCTTCGGGAGGGTCTAAATTTGTGTGTGTGAAAAATTTAAAGAAATCGAGTTGTCAATTATTTTGCCACGACATCTTTCACCCACAAAAATTTAGGAGAGAAAAGAAGATGTGTCTGTCTCTCTCTCTCTCTCTCTCTCTGAGTCAAATTTTTTTTAGCTAACGTCTTGCCCATAAACGGCAGCAATGAGCGCGCTCACGTTGTCCTGTTAAAGAAATCGAGTTGTCAATTATTTTACCACAACATTTTTCACCCACAAAAATGTAGGAGAGATTTTTTTTTTTTTTAGGAGAGACATTTTTTAGGAGAGACTACCTGGCCGGGCTGCTCCACCCAGAGAGATTTTTGTGGGATTATTTTTGGTGAGTCGTCTGACTGGGGGTACGACACATTATAAGAAGCATGACCTAGGACAGTATACAACACATTAAACGAAGCATGACCTAGCTATACGACGCATTATACGAAGCGCGACAGCGAGAGTGAGAGTGTGTAACTCTCTCTCTCTCTCTCTCTCTCACACACTGTGTCTGTCTCTCTCTCTCTCTGAGTCAAAGATTTTTTAGCTAACGTCTTGCCCGTATTCTGTGTGCTTGCTGCGCCGTGTTGCCTGTGTTGGTGCACCTGTGCCAGTGCTACAACATACGAGACCGTATTCGGCCCCTCGATTGGGTTATGAAACGATCTTTCACCCACAAATATTTAGGAGAGAAGAAATTGTAAAAACTAGGACAAATAAAAGAAAAACATGAAAAATTCCATTTTATTTTCCGATTTACATTATACGAAGCATGACCTAGCTATACGACGAATTATAAGTACGAAGCACCACAATATCATTTACTCCCATTAATTTTAGGTCAATTGATCCTAAAGTTAAGAAAGTGGAGGATCTGATGGGAGGGGATTGAGAGGTGCTTAGTCGGCTGTTGTTAAAGATACCCAGAGAGAGACTACCTGGCTGGGCTGCTGCGGCGCCGCCGCTGTACGAGTCCCTGTCGTGATTTTAACACACATATCTTTAGTCGAACTTCTGCTGTCCAACGTGAGTTGGTGGAATTGGGAGCGATCGGAAATACTTTGATCCGAGAGCTACGACCACCCCAGTCAGAAGACTCACCAAAAATAAATTCTGCTATACGACTTGAGTTGGCGGTGAACCTTTTTTCTTCAGGAGGGTCTAAATTTGTGTGTGAAAAATTTAAAGAAATCGAGTTGTCAATTATTTTTCCACGACATCTTTCAACCACAAACATTTAGGAGAAAAGAAGATGTGTCTGTCTCTCTCTCTCTCTCTCTCCGAGTCAACGATTTTTTAGCTAACGTATTGCCCATAATCAGCAATGAGCACGCTCACTCTGTCCTGTTAAGGAAATCGAGTTGTCAATAATTTTTCCACGACATCTTTCACCCACAAAAATTTAGGAGAGAAGATATTGTTGGTGAGTCGTCTGACTGGGGTACCGTATTCCACGATGGCCGACCTGAGGTTTTGCATCCATCTAATATTTTGAGTGTGAATATTTTTCTTGTGTGTGAAAAAATAATGTATTTTTATTCTGTAATATAATAAAAACAACAAACAATAATTCTCCCTACCAACAATTCCTTTGAGACCTCTGGTGGACGCTTCTGAACTAGCGCCAGAGCTACGACTGTAGACATCACTATACCCAACACCTAGGATATGCACAGTTTATCTCATTTTGTGTGTGATTCTACAAGTTTTTATTATACAGTATATGATATATGATAAGGGAAAGTCCATATGCAGCTGATACTGACTACAAACATATAAGCTGATTAATTATCATAACAAAATTGGCTGGAAAATACCTGCTGACTTTGTATTGTAAATATACATTATTTATGAATATGGGTGATTTTATAATATATAAAACAAATAAAACAAAAGTATGCATAGACCAAAGTATGTGTCAGCTACAGAAATTTCGATTAACTGCATATATTATAGAATTGTTGAAGGAGAGGGTGGGTGGATAGCTCCGCGATGTCGCCCATTTCCCACAAGGCGTCGCGGTAAATCTTGCGTTCAGTACCTCTATCGGCCACTGTAGGCATTTATTGGTAAGGAGAATTGTATTTGTTTTTCCATTTTACCGGCGAGTAGTGCCGGCGATTCTCCAGCATGTGATTTTTCACACAAAAATATAGGAGACCTTCTGCTGTCCAACGTGAGTTAGTGGGCTTTGGGAGCGATCGGAAATACTTCGATTCGAGAGCTCCGACAACCCCAGGCAGACGACTCACCAAAAATAAATTCTGCTATTCAACTTGAGTTGGCGGTGAACCTTTTTTCCGGAGGGTCTAAATTTGTGTGTCTTCGTCGTGGACAAATTACAAACAATCTTTTTTCGAGAAGCTAAGTTTTTCGAAGAGTGACTCTCCATCATTTCTCGATGACGGATGAGAAAATGTTCGATGGCATTTCGCAGGAAAATGTACAGTTGTGGACAGATGAAACAGATACAGCCTTGGTCTGTCCAAGACCTCAATAGAGGGCAGCACAATTAGTGTCTATAAATTATCTGGTAACAGTGCTGGTGTGGGGGTAGTAGGTGAAGGTATGGGGTGGAGGGAGAGAGGAGAGGGTGGGGGAAGGAGGGTACAGGAGTGGGAGGGGTAACCAGCGGCAGGTGGGGGTGGAGGGAAGTGGGTGACCAAATACTTTACTGTGAAAGAATAATTAATTTTGTGTTTTGAACATTATGTGAGATTATGATTGCGAAATATTGGAGTCGTAAAGTGTGTGTAGCATAATAAACGCGCTACAGACTGCTAACCTGCCATTGCTCTCTCTCTCTCTCTCTCTCTCTCTCTCTCTCTCTCTCTCTCTCTCTCTCTCTCCATATACAATATATATGTAACATACAGTATAGGCATTCAAATATATGATATCGTAAATCTATAACGTAATACCGTACTACTTCATTTTTGTTCTCTGCTTAGAGCGCCTACTGAGTTTTGATATCGGGAATGTGGTATTGTTCAAATATGGGAGTGTCAGATACAACTGAACTACCTGTTGGTTACCTAATAAGGGGGAAATATAGCAATTGTTATTATTTGTCAGTTGGTGAGTCAGTCAAACTTAACATATTATAGTTAGTGTTTCAGCATAATGGTGAGTGTATAGGTCATAGTAGTAACGAAAGTATGCAATGCATAATTATATGGTGTATATAATACGGTATCAATGACACGCTAATTAAAGTGTTTTTCAAGTGTAGCCTACTGGAGGTGTTATCAGTGTTGACATTGCCACGGGTATGTAGTCGCTTTTCATTATATACGTCCATAAACATTTAAACAATATAATATTATAAATTAATAAAACATCATTCAATGTATCTATAAATAATCGATTTTTATTAATTTCATTCCAAAGTAGAAACCAGGACACAAAGGATGACTAATATATATTTACATAGCAATACGCCTGTTCAAGAAAAGCAACCAGTTATATATAGTGTGGCAATACAATCCTCAAAGTTTCGGTATAGAGGCGCTAAAGACCATATTATAAAATAATATCCCCACATTAAAAACTAAGTTACATTTATTGGTCAAACCTCTTGGTAGATATGCTCAACAATAATGACGCAAGGGTGGTGTAAGCTTAATTAATATCAAATGAAAACACGATTATGCAGAACCTTTCCGGTATATCAGGTATTTTTTGTTACGTTATGACGGCATCAGTAGAAGTGTAAGCGTTAAATGAGATAGCGTCAGGGACATTCCTTGCTACGGGCTCTAAGCTGCATACAGTTGGTTAGTGCCTCAGAGATATGAGGATACGCTTCTTCACTTATTATGGCATATAGTAAATGAGTTCATTAATTTTTGGCGGGACGTCTTGTAGTTGGAGTAGTAATTGAGATAGCCATTACCGATTTTATAGATAAATAGCATTCCAAAACTGAGGAACATCCTATAATGATCGTGAAATTAAAGTGAAACAGCTTACACGTATTAAGAAAGGGTTGGAAATACATTAAAATGAAAATACTGAATAGGATTACAATAATTATGGTGAGCAAAGATGCATGGTATATACAACTAGCAAAACGAAAATAATGCATTGTGCTGCTTTATGATACATAAGTGTGTTTAACCCTTCCTCCCCGGGTGTCATTTTAATATGACACCACGAAATAAGGGCAGGTGCCTGGGTGTCCTTTCAGGAGATAGTAAGCTTGAAAGCCTATTCAGCTTGGTCTGAACGCCGTGCATCCGACGCATGTAAACAAAGCCGATCATTGCGTCACAATGCACAGTTGCATACAATTATGTCTAAAAAAAATATGGTAGTATTTATTTTACAAAATCAAGAAACTGCACTGCAAATATATATAGTGTAGTGTGTAAATATTATCACGGTCGACCCAGTTTGCTATAACGGTAAAACTGCAGACTAAAACATATAATGAACATAGCAAAGATAAATAAGTAGATAAAGCTTGCTTCATTTACTGAAATACTGTATATATAAATTATATATGTATATATATATATATATATATATTTTTTTTTTTATATATATATATATATATATATATATATATATATATATATATATATATATATATAAAATGTTTCAAAGTAAATTTGATATACAACCGACAAACGGTTTGTGGTTGTGTTCCAATAGCAGAGAGAGAGAGAGAGAGAGAATGAGAGCTAGCGAGAGCAATTTGCCTATAGCGGGTTTATCATGCTACACACACCTCTACCTAATCTTATCAAGGCTTATGGTATTATGAGGCTCTGCGAAGAAGTTTTTCATAGTTGAATATTTAATGCATAAGAGTTCGTTATATTACTATCACAATTGAAGGTGGGTAAGCGAGATGTTAGACAACTTATTTATTATGCCATTACCAAAGGTTAAATTAATTGTTCTTCATAAAATAATTCATGCTACAGCCACAGGTTTCTTTGTAATCCACCACCACCTACCCCAATCCTGCACTACTGCTAGTGGACCTCTATAGTTTGTCACTCCGCACTTTGTATCTGGATCTCTTTATGCATTTTCTGTCTCGTGCTCGTCTTTTCCTTTCTGTAACGTTTTTTTTTCCCCATAGCTTTGTATCTTTCTTGAATTCGCCTAGCTTTCCTCTGCCGTTTTAATCATGAGTTTTAGTACAACATAGTTTTCATGGGCTTGGTGCTAGTCTTTATAATAATAATACCTTCTCCCCTCCCCCATCTATGATTCTCGAGGTAGAAACACACAATCTCTTATTGGAGGGTGTCTGTTTCAGTTTGCTACAGCTTCAGCAGTATTATATGTTTCATTAATACCAGCAATCCAATATTTTGCAATCATAATACCACATAATGATCAAAACACAAAATTAATAATTCTTTCACAGTGAAGTATTTGGTCACTCACTTCCCTCCACCCCCACCTGCCGCTGGTTACCCCTCCCACTCCTGTACCCTCCTTCCCCCTCCCTCGCCTCCCTCCCTCCACCCCATACCTTCACCTACTACCCCCACACCATCACTGTTACCAGATAATTTATGGGCACTCATTTTGCTGCCCTCTATTGAGGTCTTGGACAGACCAAGGCTGTATCTGTTTCATCTGTCCACAACTGTACCTCCCTCAATGCTTCATAAAGTGTGTTGGGCACCTAATCAATGCTTCGTACAGTACGTCGTTACACCTAGGCCATGCTTCGTGTAGTACGTCATACACCTAGGTCATGCTTCGTATAGTAGTCATTTTGCAACTGGCCTGTCAGGAATATTAATATTAGGGAGCGTTGTGAATAGAGACTTCAATTATTGGCTCTCCATGTGTGGAAAATGTTATATATAATTTTTTTTAATTTCGAGAATGGCAGGGTACCGTCTAGTGCGTCTTCCATTTGGGCACGGTTGTTTCGTTCATCTGGACAGGGTACCGACTAGGTGCTTCGTTCATAAGGGTATTGTCTAGTGCTTCGTTTATGTGTACAGGTTACCGGCTAGTGCTTTGAGCCAATGCTAGTTATTATTAGGGAACATTTCTTGACTCAGGTCAGTCAGTAACTGGCCTTCGGACAGGAAGCATCTACCTAACAACGAGGACACACCTTCGAGGTGTTCCAATCGTCCCCCATGGTGAAATTTCTGCCACCAGCTCCCTCTATTGCGATTATGGCCGTCGAACACAGTTTTGTTGTAAGTATACAGCATATTCGCATTTCGTCGTACTATGTTCGAGGGCATCTCTCCGGGAAAATGTACCTCCCCCAGTGCTTCGTAAAGTGTGTTGCGTTTGAATCTGCTCATAGGAGTGTTTATAACTTTAATATATTTCAAAATATGAAATATGGCTAAACAATGAAAAATGGTGCGTAATTCGAAAAGTACTCGATGGATTTTTATTATTTTTTACACAGTGGTGGACATTAACACTTTGTGGCGTGCCTGGCCTACCCCCTCTGGCCTACATAGGAGGAAGTGAGCCGCGCTCTCCACCTCCCGCCTACCCTGTTAAAACCCAGTATAGTAAAACGCTCGCCCATCCTACTAGGCAGCTTCTGCCAAAAAGCCGCTAGCCGCGGCCAAAACAATAATGGTATCGCTCGTTTTTCACCCACATTCACGATATTTCAGAAACTTGCTAAATAACATATTTGTATTCTCATTCTCATACATTCTAAATCATAGCTATATTTTCCACTGAACATGATGGTGGTATTTAGAATATTATATAAATAATATTGGATTTTATAGAAATAAACGTATAATGATAGTTTTAGCTTTTATATCAGTTTGTTTTCACCCATAATAATTGTTTATTTTATTTTCACCCAGAATAATTGATTATTTTATTTTATGTTTTTATTATGCATATTCACATTTCGTCGTGCTATGCTTTATCTTGCACAAATCTTGCATCATTTTGCATTTGAACCTGCTCATAGGAGTGTTTAAAACTTGAATTATATTTTTCAAAATATGAAATTTGGCTAAAAATTTAAAAATGGGGCGTAATTCGAAAAGTACTCTATGGATTTCTATGATTTTTTGCACAGTGGTGGACCTTAACACTTTGTGGCGTGCCTCGCCTACCCTCTCCGGCCTACCTAGGAGGAAGTGAGCTGCGCTCTCCACACCACACCTCCTTCTTACTTCCTCATTCATCTGCCTATCCCTCCATGTAACTCCGCACGCACTTCTTAAGTAATTCATTTCCACTGCTCTCACTCTTGGTCTGAGCCTCTCAACCAACGTCCATGCTACGCTTCCGTAAGTCAGCGTCGGGATTACGACACTGTCATGCAAGGACTTCTTCACTTCCATACTGACCACCCTAATTCTTGTTACTGCTTTCAGCGTTCCTACAACCCTCTTCCCCTGTTGTACCCTCTCTCGCACTTCTTCATCCATAGTCCCATCTTTACTCAACACTCTGCCCAGATACTTAAAAGAGTTGACGATCTCCATGGCCTGACCGTTTAGCTTCACCTCACACTCTGTGACTTCACCCCTTTCGAATACCATAACCTTGCTCTTCCCCGCATTTACCTTCAAAATCCTTTTTTCACACACTGTTCCAAACTCATTTACCAGACCCTGCAACACCCATTCATTATCACTCATCAGAACTGTATCATTCGCAAACAGCAGTATAGGTAGCTTCCACTCAATTCCCTCCCTTTTCAGCGATACACCATCATCCACAGGCTCTTGATAGTGTTTCTTTCATAACTCCATCCATATATACAGTAAACAACCACGGGGACATCACACACCCCTGTTTCAAACCAACATTCAGGTCAAAGAACTCGCTCTGCTCACTCTCCACACGTACTGCCGCCTTTGCACCCTCATACACGCTCTTCACTGCTTTCAGCCACTTGCCATCTACTCCGTATATTCCAAGTACTTTTCACAAACCTTCTCTATCCACTCTGTCATAGGCCTTCTCCAAGTCCGTAAAAGCAACATACACCTTTTGTTTCTTCTCCAGATATTACTCCACAACACAATTCAGGGTAAAAATCTGATCTACACATCCTCTTCCCTTCCGAAAACCTCCCTGCTCGTCGCCTATCCATTTCTCCGTTCTCACTCTCACTCTCTCAATCACTACCCTACTGTATACCTACCCTACTACGCTTAGAATACCTATTCCTCGGTGGTTACCACACACTCCTCTTTCCCCTTTGTCCTTATATAGGGGGACTATTATGCCAGTCTTCCAGTCATCGGGTGCACTCCCCTTCTTCCATGCTAGTTTGCACATTTTCCATACCCGTTTGATCACCATCTCACCGCCATATCTCAACATTTCCCCACACACTCCATCTGTTCCTTGTGCTTTCCCCAACTTCACTCTTTTCATGGCTTCCCCCACTTCTGATCCCCACCTCCTCCTCCACTACTTCTCTAATCCCTCCCATACCATATCCAACTATGTTTGCTGGCTCTTCATTCCTTACATTTAGCCACTCATTGAAGTATTCCCTCCATTTTTCGACTCTTCTGCTTCTCGGTTAGCATTCTCCCGTTCTTATCTTTCACACCCTTAATGTTTCCCTTGCTACCTTCCCTAACTTTCTTGACTTCTTTCCAGAATAGTTTCTTACTCTCCCTCCATTTTACACTCAGATTCCATCCAAATTCCTCATATACTCTGCTTTTACTTTCCTTCACTATTCTCTTCACCACCCTTTTACTCTCCATATACCTGGCTCGTTTCTGTCTCTCGAAATCTTCATTCCCTCTACTACCCAACCACTCTCTATATAGTAGGGTCATTTGCTTGGAATCCGTGACCATTTTGTTCCTACCTTTTTCTCTCGATGGATTTGACAACCTGAACCATTTTAAAGGAAAATTAGCTCCTATGCCCCTCTGAAAAATGACGGCTAACTCTGCTAGGGCCAAATATTCAAAATGGCCGCCAACGCCATCTTGAAAAACATGAAATGTAATATCTCTGACATCAGATGAGCTACAAGGACGAATGAGGTGTCCTTTTTCACTAATTCTGGCATTACAAATCCACTGGAATGGTTATTGTATTGTATTGTATTGTATATTGTATTGTTATTGTATTGTATTATACTAATTGTACATACTAATCTGTCACTTCACTGTCACTACATGATTCACTGTATAAGCCACTATCAGAATCACTGTCCTCACTTTCGCTGCTATCATCACTGTTGTTCTCTGCCTGTGGTGTATATCTAATATTACTTTTTTACTGTTTCAGATGGATCGCATGCCCATCTGATGAAAATCGCCGACTTGTGAAGTGACCGAAATAATGGATAATAGAAGAGAGAGTGAAGAGTTACCAGACAAGACATTAAATGAATATGAGTGCATTTTACTCTGTGGTAAGCGATGTACCGCAGATGATCGTTTGGAAAACATTACACCTGAGAAGTGGGAATCCATCCGGGAAAAGTCTTTACAATGGAAAGAACTTGATAAGTTTCAACATATACATGAAAATGTGGATTGGGAGAAGGGACCAAAGGGTCACCACATGCACAGCACTTGTTACGCATCATTATCCAGCAAGCGCAAGCTCTCTCAAGCCGAAAAACGCAAACACAAATCCGAGGAACGTCTTGAAAGAGATGAAGCATCAGATCAACAAGACCCTTCCCAGAGGCCAGTGCAGCTAAAAGGCTCCGCTCCAGTATGGGTGTCCTTCACGATAAGATTCTATGTGTGTGGTGCATGAAAGGGGCATACAAGAGTAGTGATCGTGACAAGCAGATTTTACTCCTATCAACAGTAGATGCCTGGACTAAATTCAAGTAACAGACTGTCCGTCTGGAAGATGAGAGTCATGAGATTGAGACTTGACACTCTGATTGCATCCATCCCAGATAGTCAAACAGCATTTGGGTTGGAAATCCGCTACCATCGTGCGTGCTGGCGCAAATATGTAAGCGACCACAAGCCCGTTTCAGATGAAAGCACTCAACGTCTGCAGCGTGTAAACCTCCGAGAGGCCCAAGCTCTCTTCTTTCATCATATTCGTCAAGTCATCTTCAAAGACCATGAAATTCGCACACTGCAAGGCCTGGTGCAGGACTATAAGCGCATTATCTCAAATCACGGACATAACTCAGTAGTAAAATCCAGCTACTTAAAGGAAATTCTCGTCAATGAATTTGGGGAAGACATCGGATTTCATGAACGCATTCAAAAGAATGTGAGTGAACTGGTATATGATACAACAGCAGAAGGTACATACATTGAGGCGGCAAATGCCGGCAATATCTTCATTGGGTGTCAGCAATGATCAGTTGGTGATGAATGTTGCGGCACGACTCAAAGAGCAAGTCATCAGGACAAATAATATTCCCAGGCTCCCATATATACACGAGTTGGAGAGAGAAGAAGACCTCAGTGAACTCTTGCTGAAGCTGCTCACATGGCTGAAACACCCAAATAAGTCTGCAATTGATAACAGTCCATCCGTCCTATCGATTGCATCTATCCTCACAAGCTACATCACTGGAAAACGCACTGCATTTGAGATAAATCTCTCTGTCTTGCTACATGGACTGACCAAAAGTAGGGAGATAGTCGACATAATGCACAAAGATGGACTGGGCATCAGTTACAATGACGTACTTATGCTGCGAGATTTTTGGGTGGTCAATGACCTCAAGTGCTCATCTGATCGCCCATTCGAACTAGCTGAGGGTAAGCCTGCTATCGCTATAGTCGACAACGATGACTTCAAGAGCGACACACTGACCGGTGCTGGCCAGTCACACCGCACTAATGTCATGTTTGTGCAGCCAGAATCATTTGATACAGAACGTCCTTCCGAGACGAGGATAGACCAGTTCCTGGTGCCAACTTTGCATCAAACCTCTCGACAACTCTCAAAGAGCTCGGAAGTGAAATGCAAAAAGTCAACCCATAGAAGACAGCGAAGCGTGGGGAACCACCTCTCAGGAAGCCACCAGCTGATCAGAGGCACACGACCTGCTAGCAGCATGTGGTACACAGCTTCTAGTCACAGAACAGGTCATCAGTGATTTGGAGGAGTTTGTCATTCGATATGTCTATGGTGATACCAAAAGCAAGACCCTGGGAGATGCGAGGGCAGCGAAGTGGAGAGCTCGGATGAAAAAAGGCACTATCCGACTTGTGCCTGACTTGGACAGTCTCCGTCCACACTTGGAGCGTGCAAACTATCTTGCATATTTGAAAAAGCATTACCAGCTCCAAAGTCACCCCTCACCGATCGGCCATGGATGGCATCTTGTAAATGGCCTATGTCTGCCTGTCCGTTCAACCCAGCCCCCACTTCCCCAATCCATACCACTACCTACAAATCCGCAGGCAGAGAACAACAGTGATGATAGCAGCGAAAGTGAGGACAGTGATTCTGATAGTGGCTCATACAGTGAATCATGTAGTGACAGTGAAGTGGCAGATTAGTATGTACAATTAGTATAATACAATTCAATAACAATACAATATACAATACAATACAATACAATAACCATTCCAGTGGATTTGTAATGCCAGAATTAGTGAAAAAGGACACCTCATTCGTCCTTGTAGCTCATCTGATGCCAGAGATATTACATTTCATGTTTTTCAAGATGGCGTTGGTGGCCATTTTGAATATTGGGCTCTAGCAGAGTTAGCCGTAATTTTTCAGAGGAGCTAATTTTCCTTTATAATGGTTCAGGTTGTCAAATCCATCGAGAGAAAAAGGTAGGAACAAAATGGTCACGGATTCCAAGCAAATGACCCTACTAATATGCTTTCTTCTTGTCTTCCACAGCTCTCTTTACTTCATCTGTCCACCATGCTGTATCTTTCACTCCCCTCCCTCTTCTCCTCACTCCACACCCCTCCTCACATGCTGCACAGATCTCATCCTTAAACACCTTGCTCATCTCTTCCACTTCCTCCATAACTTCCAGGTCGAACCCACCTAGTCGTCTTTCTACTGCTCTCCTGTACTCTTCCCTGATTTCCTCCTCCTGTAACCTCTCCACCCTCCTCACCATTCCACCTTCCTATCGCGTCCCTCCAGCTCTCCTCACCCACTTTTTTTGTATCCTGACCTTAGCTACTACTACATAATGATCCGACAGACCCCCTCCAATACCCCTATACGCCCTAGCATCCATCACAGATTTCTTCATTCGTTCATCGACACATACATAATCAATCAATGACTTTCTTTCCACCACTGTCTTATCCTTCATGATCACCCGTTTCCACGTGTACCTGTGGATCATTCTTTGTCGAAAGAAGGTGTTGGCTATCCACAGCCTCCTCCCCACACATACGTCCACAAGTGCACTACAATCCCCATTCACCCCCCACCCCTGGGGGGGTACCCCCACCCTCCCACCACTCCCTCGACTTTCCTATCACCCACCTTACCATTCATATCCCCAATCAGAAATATTCTTTCGTTCTTGTCAAACTTCTCCAGGCGCACCTCCGCATTCATCCAGAACTCCTCTTTCTTGCTTTCAAGTTGATCCTCTGTCGGGGCATACACACACACACAATCACCCACGTTTGTATTCCTACTTTCATTCTCACCCACATAATCCTTGAACCCTCAGACCCATACTCTCTTACACATTCCTTCCATGTGTAATACTTGCGATGTGTTATGTGTTTAGGTTCCTAATAATTGTACAGTAATATAGTATTTCAAAGAATTTTCCTTTCCTACACAGAACTAACAGAAGAGAGGATTGATGAATTAAAAAAGCTGGTACTTCAAAGTCTACATGACCGAGTACATGCGAGGAAGTACCTCTCTCTTCAGCATAGACGACAACTGGACGAGGAGATCGTTCGTGTCCGCAAAACTAAGACTTTACGGACTATTAACCATTTATACGACCACGAAATAGAAAAGAAAACAACTAAACTAGATGAACAGAAGAAAAAGAAAGACCGAGAAAAAAATACTACACTCCTGCAGTGGAAGTGTGCAAGAAAGCTTCTAAATGCAAACAAAGGCCGAAATCGTAAATATCCCAGAGTGATCTGCAAGACAACAAAGACACCTGGCAGACTATGCCCAGTCGCCGGTTGCTACAGCAAATCTGCCAACCTACAGAAGCACATGGGCATTTGCCACTCGTACCTAACTAATGACGATAGAGAGAATGTTTTGGCTGCAGCGAGTAGGTTCTCTAGGAAAAGGTCCCTGCCACCAAGAAATGCCAACAAAAAAACCCTATATGATTGTCCCTTGTGCTCAAAATCAGTTAAACGGATCGATATGCACTTAAGAAATGTTCACAAAAAAAACAAAGACTCATTGGAATACCAGGAACTCCTCAGACATCTACGTAAGGTTTGCTTTTCATAATTAATTTATCTTCTTAATAATATAGGCCAAATATTAAAGAAATAAAAGCTATTCAATTTAAAGTAAAGAAACATAGTAATGCATTTGTAAATAATTATATGCCAACTAAAACAGTACAACTTTTATTGTATATATTTTGAATCATTAATTAGACATATTTCACATGAACATTGAACTATTTTGCAGAAAAATAAAGCAACGATACCTGCCGAAGTTGAGGATGTACCCATAGTAGCTGGCACCATAGCTATCACCGAGAATGACCACGTCAAACTGTTCTTTAAGGAGTACAAGGCTTACCTAGAAGACACACAGCCAATGAAAACCGTGACAGTCAAGAAAAAAAGCCGTCT
Organism: Paralithodes platypus; assembly: GCA_032716605.1. Classification (NCBI taxonomy): domain Eukaryota; kingdom Metazoa; phylum Arthropoda; class Malacostraca; order Decapoda; family Lithodidae; genus Paralithodes; species Paralithodes platypus. Next base: position 18,065,998 of record CM064507.1, read on the forward strand.
TCTAAGAGATGCACTCTTTAGGCCACGCGGAACAGAGGAGGAATTTGCCAGAAATCCCTTTGGGGGGCTTAAGATAATTCAGCTCACCCGGGAAGCTGTCATGACCGGAGGATCAATAATGGCACGCTCTGAAACCCTCTCCGCGAGCACACTTAGAATGATGACAGACTCCTGTCTGCATGCTCTCAATTTTCTCAAAGAAACAGAGAATCAACAATTCCAAGTAACAGAAACTCTCCTAGTCAGGCGAGCTGTTGCCAAAGCAAAAAGTAAGTATAATGTTAATAATGTTATTGAGTAATTATTTGAATGTTTCATATTTTCGTTGTATATATTTGTAAAAGTGATTCCACAAGTTGTACAACTATTTATTGTGTTATGTCCTATTTCCTTCCACAGAATACTTTGGCACGGAAGAGGTAGGACAGAAAAAACACCGTAAACAGCAAAATGAGGCCGCAATTTTGGCAATGGAAGATGTACATCTGGAAACTAATGATGCTGTTGAAATTCCCATAAACAATGCGGCATCATTAATCCACGATGGACGTGCACCAGCAAAGCCACTTATAAAACAAGATTTTGTCAGCTTGCGAGATGCACTGATTGTGAGACTGTCCGTTCGATGCCTACGAAGAAATCAGGAGTTTACTGAATTTACAATCGGCGAATACGAGGGAAGATCAACAGAAGTCGAAGATGGCAGAAAGGTAACTTGCATACAGGTATCACGACACAAAAAGGGGTCCAAAGACCCCTGCATCTTATACTTAGGCAATACAGAGGCAGCTGCTCTTGAGGCGTACATGAAATATTATCGCCCAATAGTTGCCACATGTGTAAGGCCAAAATGTAAGGTTTTTGTGAATCGGCAAGGCAACAACACCGATGGCCAATGTTGCTCTCAACTCTCAATAGAAAATGTAGGGAAAATCATTGCCAAGATGGGACTGAGGGCAGGTATTGTTGGGAGAGTGGGCAGCCGGAAGCTACGACATGCACAGATCACAGCTGCCCTCAAAGATGAGGATACGCTTGCCAACAGACAAGCCCTTGCAACCTTGGCCTGCCACAGCATGATAACATGCAGAAATTACTAAGACTTCACAAATCGCAGGACTACTGGAAACAGTTGTAAACAGTCTGAAGGATCTACGTTGTGATGCAGCATCAGGGTAGGTGTTAATGAGGCTTACATAAAAGTTACAATTTTATTATTTTTATTTGGCAAAATGTACAAATGCTTCATTAAAATGGGGTCCGAGAGGTGAGAGACACACGGTAATATAATTTTGCCAGTTGGTAAACATGCCAGAGGGATATTGCATTCAAATTCCAACCTTCCTCAAAGGTCATTTGCCCGCTAAAGGATTAAATTTGTTTCAGAGGAAATATAGTGAGAATACTAACAGCCGGCATTTTTATAATCTTTTAGGAAACAGCATGGCTTGCCATTAATGGAACTGGGAGAGGATGCCAGAAAGTCAGGCCCTTCAAAGCTTTCACAGGATGTAACTGCGGCCTGTCCTCTTCCCGCTCCTTTAGGATATGTTCCACCCAGGTAAGTGCACACAATTTGAAGAAAAAAAATCAAAGTATTTCGTGTATTTAGGGAATTTTCGTATACTAATAAATCCATGCTACAATTAACTTTATATTTGCCCTAAAACAACTTTTGTATATTTTTTGCCCCGCACTTTTCAGGCGACAGTCAACTAATGTACCCTTGGATGATGGGACTCTGTCAGTTCCAGACTGTGGATCTCTGTCCGCAGTACTGATAGGATCCATTAGTGAGGTGATTACAATTCAGGAGGAGACTATAATTAAGGAGGACCATACACCATCTGCATCACAACACGGATCTTCAGTTCTAGCCTGTGGATCTCGGTCCGCAGTGCTGCAAGGATCCTTTAGCGATGTGAAAACACTTCAGGAGGACAATGTGTAAGTTTATTACTTTACTTACATTTAATTTAAATATATACAATAATATTATTAAATATTATTGCAGTGTGAATAATACTTTGATACAGAAACTTTACATTTGTATTATTTTTATTTAGCAAAATGTACAAATAATTACTCGAATTGGGGTCTGAGAGGTGAGAGACAAAAGGTAATATAATTTTGTCAGTTAATCCACATGCCAGGGGATTATTGCATTAAAAATCCAACCTTACTTCATATATCCCTGTAAGGCCATTTGCCAGATAAAGGGTTAAATTTGTTTCAGGAGAAATATAGTGAGAATACTAACAGTAGGCATTTCTATCTTCTTTCAGGAAAAAACATGGCTTGCCATTAATGGAGCTGGGGGAGGACGCTAGAATGTCACGCCCTTCAAAGCCTTCACAGGATGAAAGTGCGGCCTGTCCTCTTGCCGGTCCTTCAGAATACGTTCCTCCCAGGTAAGTACACAACATTTTGAAAACAAAATCCTAGTTTTTTGTGTATTTAGGGAATTATTGTATACTAATATAATAAATCATGCTACAAAATTAACTTTATAAATTTTGCATTATAACAACTTATGTATATTTTTTTGCCCCACACTTTTCAGGCTACAGTTAACCCGCTGAGCCCCAGCCAGTTTTAAAATTTTGTTCACCCCAGTCCCAAGCGATTTTGACTTTTTTTTTTTTTTTTTTTTTCTAACTAAGAATGAAGAGAAAATAAGGAAAACAAATTTTGTTTTGCTTACCGATGATTTTTAGGGGTCCTAAGGGGGTGGGGGGTCCTGAGATGACAGCTGCAGTTTGGCCCGGTTCATATATCCTGCCCGCGCGGGCAGGCTGAGGAGCCCGGCAGCCAGATGTACGATGAGTCGAGTTTTCGGGTGTTTGGGCATTTGCATACCACCCGAGTATCTTGTGTGCCTTTATAGTTCATATTATACCATGTATGTATCAATAATGTCATAATAAGTAAAGTTCAAGTGTAATAAGTGCACATATGCAAGTAATGACGTAAGTGTTCACTCGTGGCAACGACTCCCGCCCTACATACAGACAGACGGACACCAGGTGACAGTTCTCACTCCCGCGCTCTCTGTCTAACTGTACATTAGTCCAGCACTTTACACACTGTCACTTTATTATATAGAATAGTTTACCGTATAGTTTACTTATATTATATCATTTGTAGGCACTTTTTAGTTAGAAATATTGGCTTTCACATTGTATTTTTGTTAGTTGTACAAGTAAAATGTATCTCACTGTTATTATGAAGTTATAGTTTATCACTTTATACAGATATAATTTACACTTAGTATTTACACTTGGTTTAGCGTCTTTTTTCGCAGTCTTTTTTATACACTTAGAAGTGTTCAAGGGTGTGGTACTGGATGAAGCAGTCCGGGTGACACAGGGCAACATTACACTGCCTGCAGAAATTGTTGGTGTCAACACGCATAGGGCTCCTTCGTGTCGTGTTGCGACACACATGACACCACCTGCGGGGTCTCACCTGGGCTTGAGTGGCTGGCACATACGTGGGGAAATGGCGTTCAGTGAGTCTGGCAATCCCTTCTGCTGCTGGCTGACGATGTGCTGGTGGTTGCGGGTTGCGGGGTTGAGTCATGTATGTTTTTTTTTTTTTTTTTTTAAAGAGACAATGAACGGAGGAAGGAAAAACACAGATAAAACAAAAAGGTCCATGTGCCTAAAGGCATCCTCCATTCATAAAATGTTTGTAACAACTGGATTTAAACATTTGTTGATTGTAAGTTTGTGGAAAGCAATTCGAGGGAAGTGAATTCCAAAGAGTAGTAGCTCTGGGGATAAATGAATTCTGATAAGCAGAAGTTCTGCATTGTGGAGGAGAAAGTGTAAATTCATGGGCGCTCTCAGCTGCCCTAGTTCTACGGGGAAAGATGTGGAGAGGCGGCACAATTGAAGCAAGTTCCTCGGAACAATTGCTGTGAAAATATCTGTAGAATAATGCAAGGGATGCAACGTTTCTTCGTATGGCTAATGTAGGAAGGTCCTGTGTGATTGCAGGGTTATTGATTAATCTAATAGCTTTATTTTGAATTTTGTCCAACTGCCTCAATGCAACCACTCCACTTCCACCCCACAGAGGTGAACAGTAATCCATCTGAGAGCGCACATGACTTTTATATATTACGGCCAACTGCTCGTCAGTGAAGAATTCTCGAACTCTGTACAGGAGTCCCAGTTTTTTAGAGGCATTCTTAGCAATGCTTCTAACATAATGTGTCCAGCTCAAGTAAGTAGTTAATGTTACACCGAGAATGTCAATACTAGGGGAAGTGGGAATATTTACATCATTAAAAAATATGGGAGTCAGTGAGATTCTGTCGGTTAGAAAATTGAATGTACTTGGTTTTCTGTGCATTAAAGGAAACTAGATTCTCTTGTCCCCATTCATTAATTCTAGAAAGGTCCTGGTTCAGAGAAATTGCAGTGTTTATTTTGAATTTATAAGATCGGGTTGGGTGAAAGAATTGGTAAATGTGAAGGAACTGTGGAGTGTTGAGTCATCTGCGTAGGAATGTATTGGATTATGAGTGGTAGATATGAGATCATTGATATGAATGAGGAACAGAGTTGGGGCCAAAACTGATCCCTGGGGAACACCAGCATTTATTGAGTGAAATTGAGAATAAAGGCCATCTACCATTACACGTATTTTTCTGTTATGAAGATAAGAAGAAATTAGTGGAACTAATGATGCAAGGCCGTAGTGTGACATCTTCGACAATAAGGATTGATGCCAGACTCTATCAAATGCCTTTGATATATCCAGTGCTATTGTATGTGTTTCACCATGTTGGTCTGTAGCTTGGTTGATTTGATGCGTAAGAAGGCAAAGAATGTCTGCAGTTGATCGACATCGTCTAAAACCATATTGCCTATCACTGATTAATTTATTATTCTCCAGATGCTTAATTATGTGATTATTTAATATAATTTCAAAAACTTTGCCAAGAGTGGAAGTTATAGCTATTGGTCTGTAGTTTGATGGATCTGAAGAGGCACCTTTTTTAGGAACTGGATGGATGTTTGCTTCTTTCCAGGGTACTGGGAAGCATGAGGTATGAGTACACAGACGGAAAAATTTTTGCCAATACAGGAGCGAGCACCAAGGAGCAATTCTTAAGTACTATTGGAGGAATTTCATCTGGACCAGGAGCCTTATCTACTGAGAGATTCTGCAAAATAGTTTTGACATGTCTGGTGTGGATCTTAAGTGAGGGAATTTCAGGTGAATTAAAATTAAGTACAGGGACATCTTGATTTATTTCATCTAAGGTTGAGTTGGTGGAGAAAATATCTGCAAGAAGGTTAGCTTTACCTCGTGGGTCACTTACAAGATTGCCAGTCGGAGATTTTAATGGTGGAATGGATGAAGCAGTAGTGAAGTTGGATTTGAATGAGTTAAGAGTAGACCAAAATATTTTGTTATCATTTGGATTATTTAGAAGTTTATTTGCCTGCTTATGGAGAAAGTTTGATTTAGTTAGGTTTAATACAGTTTTGGCATGATTTCTGATGTTTCTAAAGTAATTAAAGGCTTCATGTGTTTTTGATCTTGTGTATGCATTGTAGGCTATTGCTTTTTGTTCAGTTACTCTAGCACAATTATGGTCAAACCATTTAGGTGAATTAGATCTTTTACTGTACTTTTGATGAGGAATAAAAGTTTCCATTCCAATTTTTACAAAATCTTGTATGTGGCTCAAGGTGGAGTGTGCATCATTAGAAAAGAAAGAGGTCCAGGGAATATCAATAAAGAAACCTTGAAGACCCTCCCAGTCTGCCCTATCGTAATGCCATTTAGTCACCAAAACAGGTTCAGAGTGGGAAGGTGTGGTAGGTGATAGACAGGTGGCCTGTATCAGACAGTGATCAGAAGATCCAAGTGGGGACCTCACTGTAACATCATAATTTTCTGAATTGGTTGTTAAAAATAAGTCCAGTAGGTGGGAATTATGATTAGGATTATCTGGTACACGGGTGGGTTGGTTGACTAGTATGCAACATCTCTCTGCTCAACTCGATGCAGAAGTCCTCCATCGTCTCTCGCTTGCCAGTAATTTCACGGTGGAGAATGTGGCAGTTGTACAGGGTGATGTCTAGGAGATGGAAGAACAATTTTTTGTACCACCTCATAGTCTTCCTCGCACATTCACACGAAGCGATGACAGCATCGGACTTGTCAACCAGCCGCATGTTGATATTATAATCACAGATTGCCTCAGGCTTCCGGATTATTTCCCTTGTTGCTCGGTCACGTCGTCGGCTGTTTTGGAAGATTGGTTGGTGGACTGTTGTGAGGACGTTGACGTCCCGGTTATCCATCCAGGATAACAGGAGGACATTATTGGCCTGCAGGTAGATGATGGAGCCCTTTTCCCGCCTGGGTGGTAGATTGGGCATGAATATTCTGTTCCTCCTGACGGTGCCACACACGCCTGTTGTGCGGCTATACAAGAACTTGGCAAGGGAGGGGCTGGTGTACCAGTTGTCCAGGTACAGTATGTGGCCCCTGTCCAAGTATGGCTCCATCAAGGTGATGACAACGGCCCCTGATATACCATATGTCCTCGATGGCACCAACTCTGTCTTCTTCCCCATATACAGAATGATGTCCTGGATGTAGCCAGTCAAACAGTCACACATGACGAAGGTCTTCAAGCCATACCTATGACGTTTGCTGGGGATGTACTGTCGGATGCTGATGTTTCCCCGCCACAGTAACAAACTCTCGTCAATTATGAGTTTCTGATGGGGTTTGAAGGCCGCAGCAAACTTTAGCTTGAGGTACTCAAAAATTGGTCTTATCCTCTCCATGGGGTCTTTGGTGTTTCTGGGGAGGTCCTGGTTTCTGGTATGGCTTGCCAGGCTGTCAATGAAGTGCAGGTTCCCCATGATTGCAGAGAATCTGTTCCTGCTCATGATCTTGGCAAAGATAGGGGTGCGGATGAGGGGATCCCATGACCAATATTTTCTTATTGACGATTTCGTCGTCACCCCCATCAGGATCACGATCGTCAAGAAGGAGTAGAGCTCTGGGATTTGGAGTGTTTCCCATGACAGCCTGGCCGAGTACCTGGATTGTTCCTTACCAGCCATAAAGTACCAATTATACCAGTTTGTTTGGTCCACAATTAGGCTCATCAGGTTGGCAGTAAAAAACTGTAAAAAGATGTCCAGTCTTGGGGTGTCAGGTCCTTGGTGATGGAACGTAGGGCCGGCAATCCCGGCGCCCACAAATTGCCAGTCGGTGGGCTGATACCGTTCCCCATCCTGCCAATCCCAAACATCAGGTACTTCGCCGGCATCTTCGTCTTCGTCGGCATCAGGGTCGTCGTCTGGATCTGGGTCACCAGGGTGGCGAGGGGGCGCAACCGTGTTTCTTGCCACTGCCCTTGCCCTTGCCCTTGCCCTTGGCCTGCCTCCTGACGGCCGCCTGGACCCTCCTGGCCCTCTCGAACCGCCAGTGGGGGGGGCTCTAGCGAGGGTCACCTTACCCACCCGTCTTGGACGCCCAGTTACAACCCCACGCCCGGGAGCTGACACTTCTGCGTGAGAATCGAATGGAGGTGGTGATGGTGTTGGTGTGTGGTAGGGCACTCGTCTAGGAGTTCTGGTGGGGGTGTAGGGTAGTGAACCCGGTGATGGTGGGGTGTAGTCTGGTGATGGTGCTGGTGGTGGTGTGGTGATGCGAGGGTCTCCCCTGGCCGCTGCGGCGGCGTCTTCCCGGGCTGCCATAACTGGGAAGAGACGCCTCGCAACCATCCGACGTCTTTCCACTTCCCTTGGTGGTGTGTCGGGAACCTCCTCTTCCTCTTCCTCTTCACTAGATGGTGGTGCGGCATATCTCCTGCGAAGCCCATAAAAATGTTTGGGCTTTACACCTTTGAGAGGTGAGGGCTTCCGTGGTGGTGGTGATGGGAGGCGGCGAGGAGGGAGAGCATGAACGTGGCCTCTCACACTCGCGGCCGTAGGGGTAGGCTGGCTGTGGTGTAGGGGAATGTCCAGGAACGCCATTGGGTCGTCTACTTTTTCCTGTAGCTCGACCTGTTCCCCACTTGGTGGGGAGTCCTCTATATCCCTTGCCCTGGGAGACATGGGGGAATGGTAATTTCTAGCCTCCCTCTCCCTCATTTGTTCAAAACTGAGAGGGAGTTCTCGTATAGGGATGTAAGGTGCCTCCAGATTCATAGCGGCATATTCCTCCCTACTCGGGAAATATTCCTCTTCTGAATCATCGAGGCATGAGGATTCGGTGTCAGAGTCTTCTTCGTCACTTTGTAATAGGATTTCGTGGGCTTCATCAATGGTAAGGCCCTTAGCACGGGATGGGTTACGGCGTGGAGGTTGTTGGGACATGGTGATCACTCGCGGAAGACAACGGGTATACTGAATGTCCTTTGTCACGCACTAGGTCAAGCTCAGAGCATCCTTTGGTCTTATCATATCTACCAGCCACCGAACTTTTCACTACAAAATTCAAGGCAATATGACATAGGACAAGACATTATAAGGTCTAAAGTCGCGTGACTAAGGAATGTCACACCTACAGAAATATAGATTAGTCTATCATATACACAACTCATCCAGGTACTTCCTACCATATGCACGTAGTAAATAAGGTCCAAAGTCGTTTTGACAACTGCTCCAAAAAACAAAAACATCCTAAGGAATATCCTATACCAATTTTAGGCCAAACCACACCATACAACCTGAGTAAATAAGGTTGAAAGTAACGAGGCAATATCCGCATATAGGATTTTCTCACACAGCCTGTACCCTCTAGGCAATACTAGGCATGGTCAGGTACACCCATACAAAGCTCTCAAACAACATCAAACTGTGTCTAACACAAATCTCAAGCCAAACCCGACCATACGACGCGAGTAACTAAGGTTCAAAGTCGGAGCGAAAAGGTGGATATTTACGCGCCCCTAATCCATCCCACCATCCAGCCGCTCACCTTACCAACTCGTTTTCCCGCCAACCACTAGTTTCCCATATTGTATCGAATACCCTGTATCATTTTTAGGCCAATAGTTACCATACCACCTGAGTAAATCATGTCCAAAGTCGTGTGGCAATATGCGGGTATACGTAAATCCGTTTATTATCCATCACCCGCTCAGACTATGTTCATGTACACCAATAATACGTGTAGATAATGACATCCCACGGCTCTGACACAATTTTCAAGCAAAAACAACCAATACGACCCGAGTAAATAAGGTCCAAAGTTGCGGTCAAAAAAGGGGGTTCAATACATGCCTCTCATCCACCCTGGTTCAGCCGCATGACCCACCAACCCGTTTCGGCCGCCAGTCCCGCCTTTCCAATACCCTAGAGTGTACGTGGTACCATTATTAGGCATTTCCTTACGATACCTGCCGCGTAACTGATTTTAATATGCCGGACGCACGTGTTGCGTCGCTGGGAGCTGGTGATCGAATAGTGCCGTCGCATCACGTGCGTCGCTGGGTCTCTACGGGTTAAGTAATGTACCCTTGGATGATGGGACTCGGTCAGTTCCTGACTGTGGATCTCTGTCCGCAGTGCTACAAGGATCCGGTAGCGAGGTGACTACAATTCAGGAGTACCTAACGTCATCTGCATCAAAACACGGATCTTCAGTTCCAGGCTGCGGATCTCGGTCTGCAGTGCTGCACGGATCCGTTAGCGAGGTGACAACACTTCAGGAGGACAATGTGTAAGTTATATATTTATTACTTATATTTAATTGAAATCTATATAATTGCAATACTATTATTAAATATTAGTATAGTGTGATTAATATTTGGAAATATCAATAATAATAATAATTACTATTATAACATATTCTGGGCAACTTTATATATACTGTACATATATATATATATATATATATATATATTGTGACGCTTCTGCATAGTAGCCACGTGCGGGCATGCGCGCCCGTCGGCTGCCCAGCCGTTTAGAAACCGGCTGGTGGCAGCCGGCCGGCCGGCTTTTCCTTAGTATATATCCTACGACAATGTAACTAATGTCTGGGATATTCTTATGTTATTTCACAGCTTGTAACTGCCCTTATTCTTAACCAACGCATCTTAGTATATTTTATTCTCGATGGTTGATTGTTTCATTATAATATATAAGATGTAAGTCTAGTGAGAGAGGGAGGAGATGACCGGGAGAGAGAGACCGGCTTGGGACGTTGCTTCGCTTGCTTAGCTTGGGACGAGCCTGAAGCGCTGCCACATGCATTTGATTGCAACGTTAGGCTTAGTTTCGACTCACGCACGGGGTAGAGGATTTTGACCCGGCAACTGTGTTGAGTGTTCCCAAGCATGGGCTGTATTCTGCATGCCTAGGGCGGGGTCCAGACAGATTCAAGACTCAGAGCTCACCTCACTGTCGTACCCTTCGGACCCCCTTGATATCTATCCCTCTCAAACCCACTTAGAAACTTTCTCTCTTACTTTGTATACCTTCCTTCCACTACTTCACCAATCTATTTAATTATCCCATCCCCTTGATAGACCTTATATCTATTATTGTATTAACGACGAGCTCTCAGATAACTAGATAGGATTTTGGGGCCTTATGCGGAGATGTAATTGTTAATGAGACCTAGGAAGCTTTTTTGTTGTCTCATATTTGGTGGTTTCATGCTTGCTAGTGTGTTCTTGTGTCAGGTTAGCAGGGGCTAGACCGGAGGGGAGGCTTTTTGCGATCCTTTAAGTAAAGTCTGCTGGTGCGAGTCCTGTGGACCCGCACGACTTTACTAGGATACCCGTGGGAGTCTGGGGGCATTTTCTTGTCTGTGTCCCTGTGTGTCTAGTGTTGTGTTGTGTGAGGGCCCTTGCCTAGTCCACTCAGCACTGCGCTAGCACATCTTGCTTTTGTTTTAGGGTCGCCAGGAGAGAGTCAGATACTTGGGATCTGAGTCTCTCAAGAGAGCACCTTTTCAATTAGAGTAATTTGGCGCACAAACTTGGGAACGTCCCTAGGCTAGAGCAGGTGGCTCAGCCCGGGTATCCGAAGCCTATATCCTTCCGGCTAGACCTCTGCCACCTGGCAGATTAACAGCTAGGGGTTTATCATCTCTGTATGCTCGTTATTGTGCCACAGTTTACCGTTTTTGTGAGCATTGTGAGTCAGGGTGTGGCTTAGAGACTCTGTCCGAGCAGGCTTGCCTGACTAAGAGTGAGAAGCACACCTGTATGTGGTTATGTTGCGAGTTGCTGCCTTTATTTAATTATACCTATGCCATTATACACTGTATGGCCTATCACTAGTATTTATTCCTGCATATTAGATAAGAGTTCTCTAAATCCGTAAGGTACTTTCTTTGCTAAGCATCAGATCCTACAGTAGCCGCATGCAGTTTAGAAACCTGCATCTTGTCTACCTGTACGATGTTTTGAGGACTGTTTGCTTTCACCTTCTTTCACGCAGGGGTGATTAGTTGTATTAATTAACGTAACGTTAAATGTACTTTCTTCTAGTTTGTTATTAAATTGTTTCTGCAATTTAATTCCGTTATCTATCTTTTCCTTGAAGCTTTAAGTCCACTTAATTGTGTGATCTTTTATATAGCCTGCTTGACTATCAGCAGTCTATAGTGCGTGCACCCTGTAACCGAGTCATAGGATACCTTGTTGTCCAGGCAGGACTCTTGACGGTTTAGGGTGGTTTGTTGCCTGGGTTTATAGATAAGGGTTGGATCTAGCGTTTTCCGTTGTTGCTTGTTGCCGCATACGTAGTCCAATAGAAAGAGCCCAGTGTTTATATATACCAGGACGTAACAAATGGCGACCTTGCATAGGATTTACTGAACAGAGGAATATAGTGGTCATTTGTTTTGAGATTCCTTATGATTAGAGGAATACAGTGGACATAGATTTTTTTTTTTGGAGCAACCAATATAACACATTAAAGACTTTAAATAACATTAGTATATACATACTTGCATAGGAGATAAGGCACATTCTATAACCGTGATAATTACTGCAGTACACAAACATGTCTAATACATCGGAACACAGTGATGGGTCAGGTCACGATACGGGCTCGGAGGGAGAAAGACCTGTGGAGTGGCTAGTCGATAGCGAGGAGGGTGCTAGAAGATTTTTAGAGGTGCCCCTTACCGCTGCCAGGGTGTTGAAGCTGAATAAGTATGGCTTAAAGTGTGTGGCAGGTCTTCAGGGTCACCAGGGTTTAAGTGGCATGAGGAAAGATCAGCTGAGGACTTTGATATTGGGTTTAGAAGGGTGGAGAGGCGACTGGGGCCCCGGTCCCCAGCCCCCCCTCCACTCTACCCCCGTATCAAACGTCAGGGTGCCTGAATTTAGTACATACCCCCAAGTTGATGGTCAATGGCAGCGTGGAATTCAATCACAGGGACCCTCTCCATTAAATGCACCTTCCCCTCCTCAAGGGTTGACTCCAGATTTGTTGTTTCGGCTTGAGATGGCCAAGGTTGAGGCTGCCGAAAGACAGGCTAGAGCTCAGGTTGAGGCTGCCGAAAGACAGGTTAGTGTGCAGGCTGAGGTTGCTAGAGCTCAGGCTGAGGCAGCAGAGAGAACAGCTATATGAGAGGCTGAACTGCAGGCAGAGTCTACTAGGTATCGGGCTGACAGGGAGCTGGAGAGATCTCGAGTGGAGGTAATAGGGCGAAATATTGGGGGAGGTAACAGACATCGGGACCAATCATTGTCGCACCTGCTTAAACTAGTTCCTGTGTTCGATGAATTATGTGTGGCTGAGTTTTTTATGCGATTTGAGAAGAAGTGTTAGAAACACCAGTGGTCTCAGGAAAAGTGGGCAGCATTAGTTTCATCAAGACTCCTAGGAAAGGGGCTAAAAGCGTATGATGCACTACCTTTAGAGTCCTATGTAGTTTATGATGAGCTAAAGAAGGCTGTGCTACGGGCCTATGAGTTACAACCAGAAACTTACCGCTTGAAGTTTCGAGGTGTTACTAAGGGCAAGGATAGTACCTTCCTAGAACACGCCCGGGACTTGTCTGATGCACTACGACATTGGCTGCCTTTTGAGAGGGCAGCTACTTTTGAGGAGTTGAGTGAGCTGGTTCTCTTGGAGCAGTTCTTTAAGTGCACAGGCGGGGACTTCACATTAAATATAAAGGAAAAAAATCCTAGAACTCTCCAGGAGGCAGCAGAAATGGCTGACCGCCGACTGTCATTAATTCGAGGGTGCGAAGCAGCAGCTAGGAGTGAGTCGGGTGCAAAGGATCGTACCCCTCCCCCTCCCAAGAATTTTGATACACATAAATACACAAAACCATCTAGCACTGACAATAAAACTGAACATAAACCAAATACCGTCCCGTATAAGAAGTCTAATCGTACCTCCCACTCCCAAGGGAAACCAAAGAGTAAAGAGTGCTTTGCATGTCACAAGGAGGGTCACTTTGCAAATGCTTGTCCGAACAAGCCACCAAACAAGGTTGTGTCATTGGCCCGCAGCATAGGGGTGTCGCCTATATCTTCTGAGTTTGCCAAGGGTAGTTCGTCAGACGGTGGGACACAGCCTGTGTTCAAGAGTCCGGAAGGCTCGAACCCTGTCCGCGACGTCTTTGGGGGTCATAGAGGGCATGGTTTTGTGAGGTGGGCTGGCGAAAGGCGAGGAGTTAAGCTATTGCGTGATACGGGGGCTTCTCAGACCTTGTTTAAGAACTTTACTGGTAGGCCGATTAACGCTGCTCGGGTGGTGGTAGTTCAGGGGATCAATGCTACGAAGTCCTACCCGCTGGTGCGGATGGAGCTGGAGGTTGGTGGTGTGGCGAAGGAGCTGGATGTAGGAATTGTAGAGAACTTGCCTGTTGGGGGCGTCGACCTCCTCCTCGGCAACGACTTTGCGGTGCCTGCTTCTAAGGTTTCACCCTTGGTCGTTGCCGAGAAGGCGGCCGACGTTAGTAGGGATGAACAGGAGTGGGTTGAGAAGTGTAGCGTACAAACCATGGCGTGTGTTGTGACGCGTTCTCAGACATCCGGAGCCTTGCAGCCACCACCTCAGTTTATTAAACCGCGGAGGAAAGGTCACAAGAAAACGGGAAGTGTTGGTCAATTGGAGAGTTTTGAGCCGGCAGTGTTTCTTGGTGACTCATTATTGGCACCTATGTTAGAGTCTGGAGAGGCCCCGGGGCCTGTCACCGCTAGTGCAGGTGCAGGGCAGGAAGAGACTCTGCGACAGCATCATTATGCGCAGTGTGTGGAAAGGATGGCTCAGCGGGACATTGGAGGTGGAAATAAATTATTTAAGATGAACTTGGATAATCTCGCACCTGCTGATATATGTTCCTTGCAGCTGGAATATCCTGAAGTCAGGGCGTGTGGTAATGGTGCTATCGAACTGGAGAGCGATGGGGATGCGCAGCCTGGTGATTTTTTCTTGTCCGAGGGGATCTTGTATCGGAGACATCAGGATCCCAAGAAAAAGTGGGATGGCGGGTCAGGATTAGTGGACCAGTTAGTAGTACCGAGGGTGTGCCGTGAGAGCTTATTGAGATTAGCTCATGATGTGCCTTTGGCAGGGCACCTGGGGGCACGTAAGACGGAGGCAGCTCTGAGCAAGCTTTTCTGGTGGCCTGGGTTAAAGGCGAGTGTCGTGTCATGGGTGTCACAGTGTTACACTTGTCAAGTTGTTGGGAAACCCAATCAGGTGATCCCGAGAGCCCCGTTACAACCCGTCCCTGTCATTGGGCCGCCCTTCAGCAAAGTAGTTATCGATATGGTTGGCCCATTGCCCCCCACTAGTGCCGGCAATAAATTTTTACTAACTGTAATGGATGTAGCAACATGGTATCCAGATGCTTACCCCATGCGCAACGGGATGGCTAAGACTGTTGTCAAAAACCTACTTGTCTATTTCTCTTGTTATGGCTACCCTCAGGAGATCCAGTCTGATCAGGGATCCAATTTTACTTCTGCTCTGTTTAAGCAGACCATGCAGCAACATGGGATAGTGTCTGTGGTGTCATCTGCCTACCATCCCGAGAGTCAGGGAGTTTTGGAAAGGTGGCACTCGACTCTCAAGAGTATGTTGCGGTGTTATTGCATGGAAAATGGGAAGGACTGGGATATAGGTCTCCCATTCGTTTTATTTGCTGCGAGAGAAGTACCGGGGGAGAGCTTGGGATTTAGCCCGAACGAGTTGGTTTTTGGACACAGGGTCAGGGGGCCCCTCCACATAGTCAAGGAGATCTGGGAGGGAGTCACAAAGCCATGCTCGCTTCTAAAGTATGTAGTTGAAAGCCGTGAGAGAATGCTAAAGAGCTTGTGTTACGTCCTGGGATATATAAACACTGGGCTCTTTCTATTGGACTAGGTATGCGGCAACAAGCAACAACGGAAAACGCTAGATCCAACCCTTATCTATAAATCCAGGCAACAAACCACCCTAAACCGTCAAGAGTCCTGCCTGGACAACGAGGTATCCTATGACTCGGTTACAAGGTGCACGCACTATAGACTGCTGATAGTCAAGCAGGCTATATAAAAGATCACGAAATTAAGTGGACTTAAAGCTTCAAGGAAAAGATAGATAACGGAATTAAATTGCAGAAACAATTTAATAACAAACTAGACGAAAGTACATTTAACGTTACGTTAATTAATACAACTAATCACCCCTGCGTGAAAGAAGGTGAAAGCAAACAGTCCTCAAAACATCGTACAGGTAGACAAGATGCGGGTTTCTAAACTGCATGCGGCTACTGTAGGATCTGATGCTTAGCAAAGAAAGTACGTTACGGATTTAGAGAACTCTTAACTCATAAGCAGGAATAAATACTAGTGATAGGCCATACAGTGTATAATGGCATAGGTATAATTAAATAAAGGTAGCAACTCGCAACATAACCACATACAGGTGTGCTTCTCACTCTTAGTCAGGCAAGCCTGCTCGGACAGAGTCTCTAAGCCACACCCTGACTCACAATGCTCACAAAAACGGTAAACTGTGGCACAATAACAAGTATACAGAGATGATAAACCCCTAGCTGTTAATCTGCCAGGTGGCAGAGGTCTAGCCGGAAGGATATAGGCTTCGGATACCCGGGCTGAGCCACCTGCTCTAGCCTAGGGACGTTCCCAAGTCTGTGCGCCAAATTACTCTAATTGAAAGGGTGCTCTCTTGAGAGACTCAGATCGCAAGTATCTGACTCTCTCCTGGCGACCCTAAAACAAAAGCAAGACGTGCTAGCGCAGTGCTGAGTGGACTAGGCAAGGGCCCTCACACAACACAACACTTAGACACACAGGGACACAGACAAGAAAATGCCCCAAGACTCCCACGGGTATCCTAGTAAAGTCGTGCGGGTCCACAGGACTCGCACCAGCAGACTTTACTTAACGGATCGCAAAAAGCCTCCCCTCCGGTCTAGCCCCTGCTAACCTGACACAAGAACACACTAGCAAGCATGAAACCACCAAATATGAGACAACAAAAAAGCTTCCTAGGTCTCATTAACAATTACGTCTCTGCATAAGGCCCTAAATCCTATCTAGTTATCTGAGAGCTCGTCGTTAATACAATAATAGATATAAGGTCTATCAAGGGGATAGGATAATTAAATAGATTGGTGAAGTAGTGGAAAGAAGGTATACAAAGTAAGAGAGAATGTTTCTAAGTGGGGTGGAGAGGGATAGATATCAAGGGGGTCCGAAGGGTACGACAATGAGGTGAGCTCTGAGTCTTGAATCTGTCTGGACCCCGCCCTAGGCATGCAGAATACATCCCATGCTTGGCAACACTCAACACAGTTGCCGGGTCAAAATCCTCTACCCTGTGCGTGAGTCGAAACTAAGCCTAACGTTGCAATCAAATGCATATGGCAACGCTTCAGGCTCGTCCCAAGCTGTCAAGCGAAGCAACGTCCCAAGCCGGTCTCTCTCTCCCGCTCGTCTCCTCCCGCCCTCACTAGACTTACATCTTATATATTATAATGAAACTATCAACTATCGAGAATAAAATATACTAAGATGCGTTGGTTAAGAATAAGGGCAGCTACAAGCTGTGAAACAACATAGGAATATCCCAGACATTAGTTACGTTGTCGTAGGATATATACTAAGGAAAAGCCTGCCGACCGGCTGCCACCAGCCGGTTTCTAAACGGCTGGGCAGCCGACGCGCTCGCATACCCGCACGTGGCTACTATGCAGAAGCGTCACACCTCCCCCAAGATATAAGACCCTTGACTAAGTTCTTCATATCTAACAGAAAGCTTCTCATAGTACCACACACTGTTGCGACACAAGCCACTATATATAAACAAAATAAAGACTGTTGCGCTCCACCGAGCAAGTTCAACTAACTTAGCGACAATAAGCGAAAACATTCAACTTAGATACTGCTACAACATCGTATACAAAATTCTACACGTTATAAAAAATAAAAAGTTTTTATAAGGTGTTTGCTTTTTTAATTTGTTTTTTTCGGCTGAACTACAGTGACAGCCTATTTTTCCTCCACACTCAACCCTCAATCCTGTGGCAGTCTAACCAACATCATCCACCCTTGATAGACAATCCGCTATCACGTTATCAGAACCGGCAATATGGCGTATGTCCAAATTATACTCCTGCAGCATGAGTGACCACCTGGTCAGCCTCATATTCCGGTTATGAAACTGATTCAAGAATTTCAGAGGGTGATGATCGGTATAAACCACTACGACTGGTCCGAAAGCAGGAACATATACATCGAAGTGCCTGAGCGCCAGCACTATCGCCAGGAGTTCTTTTTCAATTACAGAGTACTTCCTTTGTGCACTATTGAATTTTTTGCTGTAAAAACTCACTGGATGTTCGATACCTTCATCATCTGTCTGTAACTTGACAGCCCCAGCCCCTACGCCACTGGCATCAGTCGCCAGCTGAAAAGGTCTGCTGAAGTCCGGGGCCCTGAGTATGGGGTGGGTACATAACAGGTGTTTCACCAAGGAAAACGCCTCTGCACACTCAGGAACCCACCGGAACTTCTTGTCCTTAGATAATAAGTCAGTTAAAGGTGCAAGTACAGTCGAATAGCCTTTGATGAAGCGACGATAATAGCCTATCATACCTAGAAACCGCATGATTTGTTTCTTAGTCGTAGGCTGGGGAAACTGATCGATGGCTTTGATCATTGGCTGTGGAGGGCACACCTGACCCCTCCCCACCTCGAACCCCAGGTACAAAACTGTGGCTTTGACAAAATTGCACTTAACCAGGTTTACCACCAAACCTGCTTCATTCAGTTTATTAAAAAGCTGTCCGATGTGAGCACAGTGACTGTTAAAATCATCGTCGTATATTATGACATCATCTAGGTACACCGTACAGTTGGGAATGTCGGGTACAATGTCGTTCATTAATTTCTGAAACGTTGCAGGGGCATTTTTCAGCCCGTATGGCATAACATGGCAACGATATGTGGCACCGTCCACCACAAACCCACACACCTCTCGCGCTCGCTCAGACAAGGGCACTTACCAATAACCCTTAACAAGGTCTATCTTAGTGAGGAACTTGGCTTTTCCTATCTTATCCACACTGTCGTCCACGCGAGGGAGAGGGTAGGCATTTGTGGGGGTTAAACCATTCAACCTGCGGAAATCTATACAAAACCGCACCTTGCCATCTGGTTAGGGCTGCAGTGTGGACTGGAGAAGTCCACCTTACTGCACCCTCAGAAATCAGCCCACGTTTCAGCATTTAATCCAGCTCTTCCCTAAGTGCTGGTAATTTAATAGGGGGAACACGGTATGGCACTGATTTAAAGGGCGGGTGGTCCCCAACATCGACCGTGCACCGCTTGAGTAGTGAGGCCAGGATGCTCCGCGAAAACAGCTGAGTTTGAATCAAACAAGTGCTGCACAGCTACACGCTGTTGCTCAGGCAGGTGCAATATCAACTCGTGAGCCACTTGTCTAGAATTCCCCGCCCATTGATCCGCGGAAACATGACAATCCCAATTATCCTCCCCCGCAGCTTGACTGTCCCTTCCTCCTTCTCCACCACGATCGCTGCAGATCAACACCGGGACAGTGAGAGGCTCGGAGGGGCGCCTCACATACTCTTTCATCAGATTTACATGGCAAAGTTGGTTCTTTTTCTTACAATTAGGATTAGCTACTAAATAGTCTAGATCAGAAACCTTCCTTAACACCTTACGAGCGGCCTATGCGGTTTATTTATATGTACCGCCCAGCGGGGTGTTTTTAGCCAAAATAGGGCTGTTTACGTGATCATTTTCATGCCTAAATAAGGCCCAGAACGTAAAACAAGTACCTATCCCTGAAAGGTCATAAACAGAGCTTTCGAATGACACCATAACGATCCTTTTATGATGGCTAGTTTTCTTGCAATAACCGTGCAACGCGAGTGCAAAAAGCATGTAATTCGGTACTTTCCCCATATAATTCAGTATGTAGCGAGTGAGAGAGGGAGGAGGGAGCTGAGATTTGTGTCAGTAGGTTCGCCGCGGTGGTCTGGAGCAGTCATACGCTCGCTAGTCTCCTACCACCACTTGTCTCTCTCTCTCAGCAACATTACGTGCTGAAATTGCCACTCGACCTATGTCGAGCGCCGCCACATAGTCCAGCTTTATTTAACTCGACTTATGTGGTGAGCCGCTAATTAAGGGTTAAAACCCGATACGGACCAGAATACTTGGCAGACAAGGGGTGTCCCACCAGAGGCAGTAGTATCAGTACTGTACCTCCTGATCTACTTCAAACTCCCTCAGCTTCACCTTCTGGTCGTATCTGTCCTTCATCTGAGCTTGTGAACTCTTAAGGTTCCGACCTGCTACCTCCAAGTGTGACGCTTCTGCATAGTAGCCACGTGCGGGCATGCGCGCGCGTCGGCTGCCCAGCCGTCTAGAAACCGGCTGGTGGCAGCCGGTCGGCAGGCTTTTCCTTAGTATATATCCTACGACAACGTAACTAATGTCTGGGATATTCTTATGTTGTTTCACAGCTTGTAGCTGCCCTTATTCTTAACCAACGCATCTTAGTATATTTTATTCTCGATAGTTGATTGTTTCATTATAATATATAAGATGTAAGTCTAGTGAGGGCGGTAGGAGACGAGCGGGAGAGAGAGACCGGCTTGGGACGTTGCTTCGCTTGCCAGCTTGGGACGAGCCTGAAGCGTTGCCATATGCATTTGATTGCAACGTTAGGCTTAGTTTCGACTCACGCACGGGGTAGAGGATTTTGACCCGGCAACTGTGTTGAGTGTTGCCAAGCATGGGATGTATTCTGCATGCCTAGGGCGGGGTCCAGACAGATTCAAGACTCAGAGCTCACCTCATTGTCGTACCCTTCGGACCCCCTTGATATCTATCCCTCTCCATCCCACTTAGAAACATTCTCTCTTACTTTGTATACCTTCTTTCCACTACTTCACCAATCTATTTAATTATCCCATCCCCTTGATAGACCTTATATCTATTATTGTATTAACGACGAGCTCTCAGATAACTAGATAGGATTTAGGGCCTTATGCAGAGACGTAATTGTTAATGAGACCTAGGAAGCTTTTTTGTTGTCTCATGTTTGGTGGTTTCATGCTTGCTAGTGTGTTCTTGTGTCAGGTTAGCAGGGGCTAGACCGGAGGGGAGGCTTTTTGCGATCCTTTAAGTAAAGTCTGCTGGTGCGAGTCCTGTGGACCCGCACGACTTTACTAGGATACCCGTGGGAGTCTGGGGGCATTTTCTTGTCTGTGTCCCTGTGTGTCTAGTGTTGTGTTGTGTGAGGGCCCTTGCCTAGTCCACTCAGCTCTGCGCTAGCACGTCTTGCTTTTGTTTTAGGGTCGCCAGGAGAGAGTCAGATACTTGCGATCTGAGTCTCTCAAGAGAGCACCCTTTCAATTAGAGTAATTTGGCGCACAGACCTGGGAACGTCCCTAGGCTAGTGCAGGTGGCTCAGCCCGGGGGAGGGGGAGGGGTACGATCCTTTGCACCCGACTCACTCCTAGCTGCTGTTCCGCACCCTCGAATTAATGACAGTCGGAGGTCAGCCATTTCTGCTGCCTCCTGGAGAGTTCTAGGATTTTTTTCCTTTATATTTAATGTTAAGTCCCCGCCTGTGCACTTAAAGAACTGCTCCAAGAGAACCAGCTCACTCAACTCCTCAAAAGTAGCTGCCCTCTCAGAACACAGCCAATGTCGTAGTGCATCAGACAAGTCCCGGGCGTGTTCTAGGAAGGTACTATCCTTGCCCTTAGTAACACCCCGAAACTTCAAGCGGTAAGTTTCTGGTTGTAACTCATAGGCCCGTAGCACAGCCTTCTTTAGCTCATCGTAAACTACACAGGACTCTAAAGGTAGTGCATCATACGCTTTTAGCCCCTTTTCCTAGCCCCGCTGAGGCACTTCGATGTATATGTTCCTGCTTTCGGACCAGTCGTAGTGGTTTATACCGATCATCACCCTCTGAAATTCTTGAATCAGTTTCATAACCGGAATATGAGGCTGACCAGGTGGTCACTCATGCTTCAGGAATATAATCTGGACATACGCCATATTGCCGGTTCTGATAACGTCATAGCGGATTGTCTATCAAGGGTGGATGATGTTGGTTAGACTGCCACAGGATTGAGGGTTGAGTGTGGAGGAAAATAGGCTGTCACTGTAGTTCAGCCTAAAAAAAAAATTAAAAAAGCAAAAACCTTATAAAAACTCTTTATTTTTTATAACGTGTAGAATTTTGTATAAGATGTTGTAGCAGTATCTAAGTTGAATGTTTTCGCTTATTTTCGCTAAGTTAGTTGAACTTGCTCGGTGGAGCGCAACAGTCTTTATTTTTTTTATATAGTGCCTTGTGTCGCAACAGTGTGTGGTACTATGAGAAGCTTTCTGTTAGATATGAAGAACTTAGTCAAGGGTCTTATATCTTGGGGGAGGTGTGACGCTTCTGCATAGTAGCCACGTGCGGGCATGCGCGCGCGTCGGCTGCCCAGCCGTTTAGAAACCGGCTGGTGGCAGCCGGCCGGCCGGCTTTTCCTTAGTATATATCCTACGACAATGTAACTAATGTCTGGGATATTCTTATGTGTTTCACAGCTTGTAGCTGCCCTTATTCTTAACCAACGCATCTTAGTATATTTTATTCTCGATAGTTGATTGTTTCATTATAATATATAAGATGTAAGTCTAGTGAAAGCGGGAGGAGATGAGCGGAGAGAGAGACCGGCTTGGGACGTTGCTTCGCTTGATTAGCTTGGGACGAGCCTGAAGCGCTGCCACATGCATTTGATTGCAACGTTAGGCTTAGTTTTGACTCACGCACGGGGTAGAGGATTATGACCCGGCAACTGTGTTGAGTGTTGCCAAGCATGGGATGTATTCTGCATGCCTAGGGCGGGGTCCAGACAGATTCAAGACTCAGAGCTCACCTCACTGTCGTACCCTTCGGACCCCCTTGATATCTATCCCTCTCAACCCCACTTAGAAACTTTCTCGCTTACTTTGTATACCTTCCTTCCACTACTTCACCAATCTATTTAATTATCCCATCCCCTTGATAGACCTTATATCTATTATTGTATTAACGACGAGCTCTCAGATAACTAGATAGGATTTTGGGGCCTTATGCGGAGATGTAATTGTTAATGAGACCTAGGAAGCTTTTTTGATGTCTCATATTTGGTGGTTTCATGCTTGCTAGTGTGTTCTTGTGTCAGGTTAGCAGGGGCTAGACCGGAGGGGAGGCTTTTTGCGATCCTTTAAGTAAAGTCTGCTGGTGCGAGCCCTGTGGACCCGCACGACTTTACTAGGATACCCGTGGGAGTCTGGGGGCATTTTCTTGTCTGTGTCCCTGTGTGTCTAGTGTTGTGTTGTTTGAGGGCCCTTGCCTAGTCCACTCAGCACTGCGCTAGCACGTCTTGCTTTTGTTGTAGGATCGCCAGGAGAGAGTCAGACACTTGCGATCTGAGTCTCTCAAGAGAGCACCCTTTCAATTAGAGTAATTTGGCGCACAGACTTGGGAACGTCCCTAGGCTAGAGCAGGTGGCTCAGCCCGGGTATCCGAAGCCTATATCCTTCCGGCTAGACCTCTGCCACCTGGCAGATTAACAGCTAGGGGTTTATCATCTCTGTATGCTTGTTATTGTGCCACAGTTTACCGTTTTTGTGAGCATTGTGAGTCAGGGTGTGGCTTAGAGACTCTGTCCGAGCAGGCTTGCCTGACTAAGAGTGAGAAGCACACCTGTATGTGGTTATGTTGCGAGTTGCTGCCTTTATTTAATTATACCTATGCCATTATACACTGTATGGCCTATCACTAGTATTTATTCCTGCTTATGAGTTAAGAGTTCTCTAAATCCGTAACGTACTTTCTTTGCTAAGCATCAGATCCTACAGTAGCCGCATGCAGTTTAGAAACCTGCATATTGTCTACCTGTACGATGTTTTGAGGACTGTTTGCTTTCACTTTCTTTCACGCAGGGGTGATTAGTTGTATTAATTAACGTAACGTTAAATGTACTTTCTTCTAGTTTGTTATTAAATTGTTTCTGCAATTTAATTCCGTTATCTATCTTTTCCTTGAAGCTTTAAGTCAACTTAATTGTGTGATCTTTTATATAGCCTGCTTGACTATCAGCAGTCTATAGTGTGTGCACCCTGTAACCGAGTCATAGGATACCTTGTTGTCCAGGCAGGATTCTTGACGGTTTAGGGTGGTTTGTTGCCTGGGTTTATAGATAAGGGTTGGATCTAGCGTTTTTCGTTGTTGCTTGTTGCCGCATACCTAGTCCAATAGAAAGAGCCCAGTGTTTATATATATCAGGACGTAACAATATATATATATATATATATATATATATATATATATATTGTTTTTTACTCTTCAGATATGAATCAACCTTGTCAGTTTCGGTCTGTGGATCAAGGTCTGCAGTTCTCCAGGGGTCCATTAGTGAGGCAACGACTCTTATGGATGAGCAAGGGCCTTTTTCGCCAGTTACACCAACCATCATAGAAAGTGCAGGATCACAGATGCAGATGAACCAAGCAGCCCTGGAGGGGTCGATCAGAGAAGCATCGACAATTTCCATCGTCAAGAAGACTTCAAAATTGATAAATCATGGATCTGTCAACATTTTCAAAATGCCATCATTGCCAATTCAAATGATTCCGACTATATATGAGGATGTGAAGCATTTAATGGGTAAATTCCCCCGAAAATGAGACGGGAAATTGATTGGAATGTAATGAAACTCTACCTAGAAAGAAAGAACTCTATTTATGGTAGATTCAAAACGACTGAAATACAACGACAGTACAAATCAAGTCGGGAGGAGAACAAAAATAAACAAAACAATTAAATTTGGTATTGGGACACGGCAAACCAAACACAAATATTAGTATTTAATGGGGTAACGGGTAAATGGCCTTACAGGGATGTTTGAAGTAAGGTTTGGAAAATTGTCTCCCCTCTCCGACCCTATTTTAATTATTTGTACATTTTTGCCAAATAAGAATAATAAAATTGTACTACTCTATTATATTTTTTGTTTTTGTAACTTTCCACATAGTTGTATTTATGTATACGAAAAACCACAGACGATCCAGTATTTCACTCTAAAAAAATTGTATTAAAATATTTCACACCACAGCAGTATCTTTTTTTGAATAGCGGAATATTTTTAGGGTTAAATTTGGAGTCCTCTGCCGAGGGTCGTTAGGAGGCCTCTCGAATAGAAATCTATCCGATTGCCAAAAAGGCTGACATCGAGACATTTTTGTGTGTCTCCCCCCCCCCCAAAAACAAAAAATCACCTCTCTCCAAAACAATATTTTTCAATTGTTCAAATTTTTTACAACTGGAAACAAATTATTGTTCAAATATTTCATAAGAAGTTAATCCCCCAAAATTCACCTCTCTCGAAAAAATATTGTTCAGATTTTTCACAACAGGAAACTAATATTGTTCAAATTTTTCATGATTTTTCGGGGAGATACTCTCGAACATTTCTCGACGTCGCTTTCGTGGCAATCTGATATATTTCGATTCGAGGGTCCTCCAATGACCCTCGGCATTCTAGAAAATATTCAGAAACACCTCGGCAGACCACTCTCATTTGTTTTTATTAAAATACACAAAATATAGAACTATATTTTATCCCTTTAGAGAGCAAATGGTCTTACAGGGATATTTGAGGTAAGGTTGGAAATTGAATGCAATAACCCTTTGGTATGTGGACCAACTGGAAAAATCGTATTACCATGTGCCTCCGACCATATTCGACCCTATATCAATTAATTATTTGTACATTTTGCCTAATAAGAATAATAAAATTGTACTACGTGAGTCCTTGTTTTTGTAACTTTCCACATAGATGTACTTATTTATAGGAAAATCCACAGACTATGCAGTATTCGGTGTTATGAAACGAGATAGGGTACCACATCAAGAAAAATTGGAGAGTGGATCTCCGAAATATTTACCTCTCTGGGAAAAAATAGTGTTAACACTTTTTCACATCACAGCGAAGTCTCGTTTTTGAATAGCGGAATATGTTTTGTGGGTTAATTAGAGTCCTCTGCCTAGGGTTGTTGGGAGGCCTCTCGAATAGAAATCTATCCGATCGCCACGAAGGCCTACATCGAGAAATGTTCGAGAGTGTCATCCCCAACAATTTAGCTTTAGTGCCAATCTGGAAAATAACTGGGCTGTTTTAGGTATAGGGATGCTCAGTGGATCACTCTTTCCGGAGTTAAACTCTCGGGGAACACTATATACAATGTTTCCTAATATAAGTATTATGGACAAGCCAGTTGCAAGATGATGTTTCCTAAGGAATTATCCTATCCATAAAACAGGCAGAAATAGAGCAAGCTTTACCAAAACTTTGCAATGGAAATATAATTTGATTCTGATTTCCAATATGCATTCAAAAAATGGATAGCTCAAATATTTTAATGACTATGCCCAAATCAAGCAAAAATATCCCGTCCGTACTCCTTACGTACTGACCTGAGTCAGGTAATATTCCCTAAACATCTCTAACATTGGTTCACAGCCAACTGCTGAAGCGATGGGAGATAATGTTCATTCCATTCATCCTTATTATCATATCGTCCTGACATCCCAACACCAGCTGGTATATATATGTGGGACCCTTGCTCCAGTTCCGTAGCCCAAATAGCTAGCTTTTTAACACATTCTTTGAAGAAGATACGTCTATTTTCCACAGTGTCTCTTTCTAACCCTTTGGCGAAATGTATATCATTCGATGATTCCACATGATACTGACCAACTTCATTATGTTCAATGGGGCCACCAATCCCAAACTGAGTAACGAGTGTAACTAGTTTAGGTGAACCACTGTAAGGGACCCTCACTCGGGGAATGATGTCTCCGGGAGACTTTCTATCATCGCGTATGGCTCTGGATAGATTGCGTCTCTCTCTCTGTACACATCAGCATAGGGTGTTACGACCGGGGCTACAAATAAAACAAGGGCACTTAATGATTGGACTAGTAATAGGGCACTATGCAACAACGGTACGCTAGATCCAAACCCTCGAACTTATATGCCGGCGAACAAAAACACCTATACCCTCCAGAGTTAATCTGCGATAACGGGGTATCCTTAACTGGGCATAAATGTACTCTACTTCAGGCTAACCCACACTGGTATAGCCTGATAACAAACAAGATGAAAGTTACGTTAAAATGCATAAAAAGGAATCTATGGAAATATCAATTAAATCACTGCAAGATTTAATACAATAAAAAGATGCTTCAATATAGTTGCTCTAAACAACAATAAACTCTTCACTCCTATCTGAAAGAAAGTGAATTATAGTCCTACAGCATAGACCTGGAAACTTCTGAAGAAAGTCTGATGCTCATAAGATGCTCGTATCTTAAACTATATAAAGGCAGGAGGCAGGACACCACACGTGTAAACTGAATACACTATAAGATAGGACATATAATGTTAACTGACACAAGAATACCATAAATGCGCAACGGTAGCAATGCTCGACACTAAAAGAAGTACTTCCTCATCAACGAAACAGTCTGCTATGGTTGTGCAACTCAACAACAACCTAGACTAATAAATGCTGTGAATAATAATGCATACATATCAAAGAGCTTATATTAAATACTAATAAGTGTCTACTCGATTAATAATGTCTAGCTGGGATACTCTAGGTAAGGAACTGTGGTTGAGCAAGACAGGCTCGTAGCCTAGCGATGTCCTTAAGACTGCATCCTTTAAGTTATGTTAATTGACTAGGGTGCTCTCTTGATAGATCCAGATCACAAGTATCTGGTTCTATCCTGGCGACCCTCTAAAGACAAGCAATGAAGCAGCAAAGTATGGAACTGGAACAGGCTAAAACCCTCAGTCAACACATTTTTTTTTTTTTTTTTTTTTTAAGAGACAATGAACGGAGGAAGGAAAAACACAGATAAAACAAAAAGGTCCATGTGCCTAAAGGCATCCTCCATTCATAAAATGTTTGTAACAACTGGATTTAAACATTTGTAGATTGTAAGTTTGTGGAAAGCAACTCGAGGGAAGTGAATTCCAAAGAGTAGTAGTTCTAGGGATAAATGAATTTTGATAAGCAGAAGTTCTGCATTGTGGAGGAGAAAGTGTAAATTCATGGGCGCTCTCAGCTGCCCTAGTTCTACGGGGAAAGATGTGGAGAGGCGGCACAATTGAAGCAAGTTCCTCGGAACAATTGCTGTGAAAATATCTGTAGAATAATGCAAGGGATGCAACGTTTCTTCGTATGGATAATGTAGGAAGGTCCTGTGTGATTGCAGGGTTATTGATTAATCTAATAGCTTTATTTTGAATTTTGTCCAACTGCCTCAATGCAACCACTCCACTTCCACCCACAGAGGTGAACAGTAATCCATCTGAGAACGCACATGACTTTTATATATTACGGCCAACTGCTCATCAGTGAAGAATTCTCGAACTCTGTACAGGAGTCCCAGTTTTTTAGAGGCATTCTTAGCAATGCTTCTAACATAATGTGTCCAGCTCAAGTTAGTAGTTAATGTTACACCGAGAATGTCAATACTAGGGAAGTGGGAATATTTACATCATTAAAAAATATATGGGAGTCAGTGAGATTCTGTCGGTTAGAAAATTGAATGTACTTGGTTTTCTGTGCATTAAAGGAAACTAGATTCTCTTGTCCCCATTCATTAATTCTAGAAAGGTCCTGGTTCAGAGAAATTGCAGTGTTTATTTTTGAATTTATAAGATCGGGTTGGGTGAAAGAATTGGTAAATGTGAAGGAACTGTGGAGTGTTGAGTCATCTGCGTAGGAATGTATTGGATTATGAGTGGTAGATATGAGATCATTGATATGAATGAGGAACAGAGTTGGGGCCAAAACTGATCCCTGGGGAACACCAGCATTTATTGAGTGAAATTGAGAAAGGCCATCTACCATTACACATATTTTTCTGTTATGAAGATAAGAAGAAATTAGTGGAACTAATGATGCAAGGCCGTAGTGTGACATCTTCGACAATAAGGATTGATGCCAGACTCTATCAAATGCCTTTGATATATCCAGTGCTATTGTATGTGTTTCACCATGTTGGTCTGTAGCTTGGTTGATTTGATGCATAAGAAGGCAAAGAATGTCTGCAGTTGATCGACATCGTCTAAAACCATATTGCCTATCACTGATTAATTTATTATTCTCCAGATGCTTAATTATGTGATTATTTAATATAATCTATATTTTAAATAATCTATTATTTAATATTAATGCTGCACTCGTAAAGAATGCAGGCGAAAAGACAACACAGGCTACCACAGGACCGGTCGAAGTCGTGTAGGTATAAGCAAACCATACACACATCGGTGACGACGACTACAGTTACCTTATCCCAGTCTAGCATTAAATCAAAGAGCAGAAACACTAAATCAATAATGGAGACACACACAGAGTTCTTAACCTCTACTAACTAAGAACCCTCAAAACCTATTCTAAGTACATGTAAATATCTCAGAGGACGGCGCATGCAATACAGTGGGCCGGCTATGGAAACCGTATGCAGAACCCAAGGGGATAAGTAATTGAATAAAGGTGAGGAGCAATGGAAAAGAAGAAGGTCAGAGAGAGACAGTGGTAAAGGGGGTGATCGGGAGAGAGTATGTAAAGGGATGTTAGAAGCATGCACGCCAAGCCTGTCCTGAGAAGGGTAGCTCCCAGGAACCCTCATGGAGGAGGCTAGTTACACAGGAGCCCACAAGGGTGCGATGGTCGGCCAATCACGGGCCGAGACGTCACAAGGCAGAAGGCGTCCCTAGGACGCGCCAGGATCCACCAGCCAATCAAAGGCGTGGGAAAGCCCCCGCGAGCGGGAAAACTCCTCCGAGCGAGGCAGCACATACATATGCACGCACATATTACCACCACGCTCTCGCCTCTCTCTCTCTCTCCTTAACTCTATACAATGCATCTTATATTCTATTAATGATATAAAATACTTCCCGTTGTCACAGACGAAAATAAAGACCACCACTGGACTGTCTGTAACAATGCGAGTACTAGGAAAGAAAGAACAACATTCTCTGATAACTGTAGCCCATTTCGATGTCCCTGGCGAGAGCTAGTGGCTAACGAGAGGCGATTCTGCAAACGCTGGTAGACGTCACAAGGGGTATAGAGCTGCTAAATCATAGGCGAGCCCGAATGAATCACACCCAATAGCGTTCACTCCAAAAACAATAACCGAGGCAGGTGAATTATACAGATCATCGCACGCCAACCCCTCAAGATTGAGGAGCGGCCAATTGTCCATCTACAATATCGCTCCGCCTGGACTAGAATACACAACATATACACAATACTGCTCCCCCACCCCAACCCAGTCTCTCAAACAACTTCTAACCCATGCTCCGCTCATACAGGGTGCCTCCACATTCAGTGAGGGAGGGAGGGAGAAGACACGTCGAATTATGTCGCTCTGACTGTGTAACTTTGGGTTCTTCTTCCTGACCGCTCCTGCGGAAGAATTCTGGGTCTGACATATGGTTTAGCCAGTTGACAAAAATATACCGTTGAGTGCTTCGTTCATCTGGACAGGGTACCGTCTAGGTGCTTCGCCCATCTGGACTGGGTACCGTCTAGTGCTTCGTTCATAAGGGTATCGTCTAGTGCTTCGTTCATCTGTACAGGGTACCGATTAGTGCTTTGAGCAAATGCGAGATATTCTTAGGTAACAGTGCTTGACCCCAGGTCAGTCAGTAATTAGCTTTCGGACAGGAGGCCCGTACCTAGCAACGAGGACACATCTTCGAGGTGTTCCACTCGTCCACCGTGGTGAAATTTCCGCCGCCGGCTCTCTCTCTCTTGCGATTACGGCCGCCGAACAGAGTTTTGTTGTAAGTACAGTATATACTGTATATTCGCATTTGGTCGTACTATGCTTTATCTTGCACATAGAAGTGAATAGATCTTGTATCATGTCGCACTTGAACCTGCTCATAGGAGTGTATAAAACCTGAATCCTATATTTCAAAATATGAAATATAACTTACATTTCTAAAAAGTGAAAAATGGTGCGCAAATATATTTAAACTATTGTCTAAATAGTGGATTGTTAATCCATCACACCTTCTTGTTTTCATTCGTTACCGAGTTCTGTAATTTTTCATATGATTACCTAATATAGGTAACACTTATAGGTTGTGTTAGTTTGCTTCGGTGAGGTCAGGGGAGTTGCAGAACTTCTAGATTATTAACCGGCGACTACAACGGCCCCTGAACAACCAAGCCATGATTCCGCTGGCACAAACATTAACCCGGCGACTACAATGCCCCTCCATCAATTTCTAATGATGCACACTCCACCTTGAGCCACATACAAGATTTTGTAAAAATTGGAATGGAAACTTTTATTCCTCATCAAAAGTACAGTAAAATATCAAATTCACCTAAATGGTTTGACCATAATTGTGCTAGAGTAACTGAACAAAAAGCAATAGCCTACAATGCATACACAAGATCAAAAACACATTAAGCCTTTAATTACTTTAGAAACATCAGAAATCATGCCAAAACTGTATTAAACCTAACTAAATCAAACTTTCTCCACAAGCAGGCAAATAAACTTCTAAATAATCCAAATGATAACAAAATATTTTGGTCTACTCTTAACTCATTCAAATCCAACTTCACAACTGCTTCATCCTTTCCACCATTAAAATCTCTGACTTGCAATCTTGTAAGTGACCCACGAGGTAAAGCTAACCTTCTTGCGGATATTTTCTCCACCAACTCAACCTTAGATGAAATAAATCAAGATGTCCCTGTACTTAATTTTGATTCGCCTGAAATTCCCTCACTTAAGATCCACACCCGACATGTCAAAACTATTTTGCAGAATCTCTCAGTAGATAAGGCTCCTGGTCCAGATGAAATTCTTCCAATAGTACTTAGGAATTGCTCCTTGGTGCTCGCTCCTGTATTGGCAAAATGTTTCCGTCTGTGTACTCATACCTCATGCTTCCCAGTACCCTGGAAAGAAGCAACCATCCATCCAGTTCCTAAAAAAGGTGCCTCTTCAGATCCATCAAACTACAGACCAATAGCTATAACTTCCACTCTTGGTAAAGTCTTTGAAATTATATTAAATAATCACATAATTAAGCATCTTGAGAATTATAAATTAATCAGTGATAGGCAATATGGTTTTAGACGATGTCGATCAACTGAAGACATTCTTTGCCTTCTTACACATCAAATCAACCAAGCTACAGACCAACATGGTGAAACACATACAATAGCACTGGATATATCAAAGGCATTTGATAGAGTCTGGCATCAATCCTTATTGTCGAAGATGTCACACTACGGCCTTGCATCATTAGTTCCACTAATTTCTTCTTATCTTCATAACAGAAAAATACATGTAATGGTAGATGGCCTTTATTCTCAATTTCACTCAATAAATGCTGGTGTTCCCCAGGGATCAGTTTTGGCCCCAACTCTGTTCCTCATTCATATCAATGATCTCATATCTACCACTCATAATCCAATACATTCCTACGCAGATGACTCAACGCTCCACAGTTCCTTCACATTTACCAATTCTTTCACCCAACCCGATCTTATAAATTCAAAAATAAACACTGCAATTTCTCTGAACCAGGACCTTTCTAGAATTAATGAATGGGGACAAAAGAATCTAGTTTCCTTTAACCTGACAAGCGCGATATAGACGTAGGTGCTAGGGTAGTTATTTGTGCATTTCTAGCCCTGGATTCTGACAGAATTCGTTATATTTACAATATAAACCATTATTTGTTTTCGGTATGCTTTTATTTTACATATATGATGTATATATGAACCTTCAAGAGTGCTAAAATAAGTGGGAAAAGCATTTGGGTTGGTGAAAACGAAGATATTGGCCACCCGGTCATAATCTCAGGCGAGAGAGAGAGACAGGCAGCCCTCCCCTCTCGTTATCTGGGAGTCAACTGAGAAGAGCGGGGCGGTGTGTGCCGGTGTCTGGGTGTTGCATAACGATCTTTTATGCAACCCACTTGCGGTACATATCGCAGAGAGAAAATAACCGATAAATGATGATAATATAAGAATAAAAATAGTGATAATTGAGGTGGGGAGGGGGGGGGGGGAATAAGGGGGGAAGGAGGGGAGGGGTGGGTGAGATTTACTGGATGAGTACTGGAGGGGAATTATCTCACCTAGAGACAAATTCCTTTGTTTTGATAGGCCCTTTTTTTTATGGAAGGCTTTTTTTATGGTCCTGCTTCCGTGAGGCCTATCGCGTTCCCTATAGGAAGCCTTCCGTGAGGCCTATCGCGCTTGCCGGGTTAATGCACAGAAAACCAAGTACATTCAATTTTTTAACCGACAGAATCTCACTGACTCCCATATATTTTTTAATTATGTAAATATTCCCACTTCCCCTAGTATTGACATTCTCGGTGTAACATTAACTACTAACTTGAGCTGGACACATTATGTTAGAAGCATTGCTAAGAATGCTTTCTAAAAAACTGGGACTCCTGTACAGAATTCGAGAATTCTTCACTGACGATCAGTTGGCCGTAATATATAAATGTCATGTGCGTTCTCAGATGGATTACTGTTCACCTCTGTGGAGTGGAAGTGGAGTGGTTGCATTGAGGCAGTTGGACAAAATTCAAAATAAAGCTATTAGATTAATCAATAACCCTGCAACACAGGACCTTCTACATTATCCATACGAAGAAACGTTGCATCCCTTGCATTATTCTACAGATATTTTCACAGCAATTGTTCCGAGGAACTTGCTTCAATTGTGCCGCCTCTCCACATCTTTCCCCGTAGAACTAGGGCAGCTGAGAGCGCCCATGAATTTACACTTTCTCCTCCACAATGCAGAACTTCTGCTTATCAAAATTCATTTATCCCTAGAACTACTCTTTGGAATTCACTTCCCTCGAGTTGCTTTCCACAAACTTACAATCTACAAAAGTTTAAATCCAGTTGTTACAAACATTTTATGAATGGAGGATGCCTTTAGGCACATGGACCTTTTTGTTTTATCTGTGTTTTTCCTTCCTCCGTTCATTGTCTCTTAAAAAAAAAAAGAAAAAAAAAAAAAAGTAGTAATCCAAACTCCACTCTGCACCCCCAAACGAATCTGACATTTCAAAACACATACAAACACGTCTCCACTCCACCACTCGTTATGTTTGGTAAGGGGAGTTGCAGAACTTGTAGACTACAAGTAGGGTATTGTAACATTGACCATACATTGTTCACATTATTAATTACCTCACCTACCGTAATTTCATTCTCTACACACAATCACTGGGTGAATACACTGTCTTGTGGGAAATTGTACTTATTAGGTTAATACTAGGTCTATTTATAATGTTTGACCGAGAAAAGTTAACTACCCGTATACTGTATAGTATACTTTCACGTGAGAAGTATTACATGGAATGGTCCGATTCGCGGCGAGAACCTTTAAGACGGTGAACATTTAGTCGGAGAGGGCCAATCGGCCGGGACTGGTTTGGAGTCACTGGGAGTCAACAGGAATCACTAGGAGTCATCGATTTTCACAGCGAATAAGCCCAGGAATCGGAATTTTCAGCTACTCCTAGTGATTCTAGCTCGCATTCCTGACTGTGTGAAGTTCCCTTAACTCGAAAAGTACTCGAAGGATTTTTATGATTTTTGCACAGTGGTACATTAACACTTTGGCGTGCCTGGCCTACCCTCTCCCACCTACATAGTAAGTGAGCTGCGCTCTCCACCTCCCACCTACCCTGTAAAAACCGCACAGTATAGTAAAAACGCTCGCCCGCCCTACTAAGCTAGTACTCCAGCATGGGCCAAAAAGCTTCTAGCCGCGGCCAACATAATGATGTTATCGCTCATTTTCACCCATAAATATCACCCCAACTGCATTGAAATACACTTCACAGGATAGAGGGAAGTCTATACAACAATATTTATCATGTCGCGCTTGAACCTGCTCGTAGGAGTGTATAAAACCTGAATCCTATATTTCAAAATATGAAATACTGTATATATAACTTACATTTCTAATCTAAAAAGTGAAAAATGGTGCGTAACTCGAAACATAATCGATGGATTTTTATGATTTTTGCACAGTGGTACATTAACACTTTGGCGCGCCTGGCCTACCCTCTCCCGCCTACATAGGAAGTGAGCCGCGCTCTCCACCTCCCACTTACCCTGTAAAAAACGCACAGTATAGTAAAACGCTCGCCTGCCCTACTAAGCTAGTACTCCAGCTTGGGCCAAAAAGCTTCTAGCCGCGGCCAACATAATAATGCTATCGCTCCTTTTCACCCACAAATATCACCCCAACTGCATTGAAATACACTTCACGAGATAGAGGGAAGTCTATACAACAATATTTATCATGTCACGCTTGAACCTGCTCATAGGAGTGTATAAAACCTGAATCCTATATTTCAAAATTTGAAATATATATAACTTACATTTCTAATCTAAAAAGTGAAAAATGGTGTGTAACTCGAAACATAATCGATGGATTTTTATGATTTTTACACAGTGGCACATTAACACTTTGGCGTGCCTGGCCTACCCTCTCCCGCCTACATAGGAAGTGAGCTGCGCTCTCCACCTCCCACTTACCCTGTAAAAAACGCACAGTATAGTAAAACACTCGCCCGCCCTACTAAGCTAGTACTCCAGCTTGGGCCAAAAAGCTTCTAGCCGCGGCCAATATAATAATGCTATCGCTCCTTTTCACCCACAAATATCACCCCAACTGCATTGAAATACACTTCACGAGATAGAGGGAAGTCTATACAACAATATTTATCATGTCACGCTTGAACCTGCTCATAGGAGTGTATAAAACCTGAATCCTATATTTCAAAATATGAAATATATATAACTTACATTTCTAATCTAAAAAGTGAAAAATGATGCGTAACTCGAAACATAATCGATGGATTTTTATGATTTTTACACAGTGGTACATTAACACTTTGGCGTGCCTGGCCTAACCTCTCCCGCCTACATAGGATGTGAGCCGCGGGTAGTAGGGTCATTTGCTTGGAATCCGTGACCATTTTGTTCCTACCTTTTTCTCTCGATGGATTTGACAACCTGAACCATTTTAAAGGAAAATTAGCTCCTATGCCCCTCTGAAAAATGACGCTAACTCTGCTAGAGCCCAATATTCAAAATGGCCAGCAACGCCATCTTGAAAAACATGAAATGTAATATCTGGCATCAGATGAGCTACAAGGACGAATAGGTGTCCTTTTTTCACTAATTCTGGCATTACAAATCCACTGGAATGGTTATTGTATTGTATTGTATTGTATATTGTATTGTTATTGTATTGTATTATACTAATTGTACATACTAATCTGCCACTTCACTGTCACTACATGATTCACTGTATGAGCCAATATCATAGAGCATTGCAACGTCCCAAAGTTGCTCGTCGGTGCAGCTTTTTCTTTAGTAATATAAGGGGACTTCACTCTAACATCAATTCTGTACACCAATTTCTTCAATTTCTCCTTTTTTGACAGAGACTCAAGTAACATCCCACATCTGACACATCTAGATTTAATTTTCCAGGTTATCAACTGCTCCAAAATTTCAGACCTAAAGGAGGTGTATGTTGCTTCGCAAAATCTGAAATTGCCCTGGAGGAGGTTACTAGTTTCAATTGTCCCTATTTATATTATTCTATATACAAATTAATTTCTGCTGGTAAATTTAAATACATATGTTGCATCTACCGTTCCCCAAATACTCCTCCAGAGCAAAGTCTTTTTGATTCTCTGTCCTTACAACTCAGTGTCCTCAACTTAAATGCTTCTGAAATCACTGTGTTGGGTGATTTTAATGTCCATAATGTTGAATGGCTCACTCATTCAGCCAGGACTGATGATGCTGGTCTTGAATGTGAGCTATTTGCAGACTCATTTAATCTCACTCAACTAGTCAACCAACCCACCCGTGTACCAGATAATCCTAATCATAATTCCCACCTACTGGACTTATTTTTAACAACCAATTCAGAAAATTATGATGCTACAGTGAGGTCCCCGCTTGGATCTTCTGATCACTGTCTGATACAGGCCACCTGTCTATCACCTACCACACCTTCCCACTCTGAACCTGTTTTGGTGACTAAATGGCATTACGATAGGGCAGACTGGGAGGGTCTTCAAGGTTTCTTTATTGATATTCCCTGGACCTCTTTCTTTTCTAATGATGCACACTCCACCTTGAGCCACATACAAGATTTTGTAAAAATTGGAATGGAAACTTTTATTCCTCATCAAAAGTACAGTAAAAGATCTAATTCACCTAAATGGTTTGACCATAATTGTGCTAACTGTGTAATGGTGATAGACCATAATTGTGTAACTGAACAAAAAGCAGCAGCCTACAATGCATACACAAGATCAAAAACACATGAAGCCTTTAATTACTTTAGAAACATCAGAAATCATGCCAAAACTGTATTAAACCTAACTAAATCAAACTTTCTCCATAAGCAGGCAAATAAACTTCTAAATAATCCAAATGATAAAAAAATATTTTGGTCTACTCTTAACTCATTCAAATCCAACTTCACTACTGCTTCATCCATTCCACCATTAAAATCTCCGACTGGCAATCTTGTAAGTGACCCACGAGGTAAAGCTAACCTTCTTGCGGATATTTTCTCCACCAACTCAACCTTAGATGAAATAAATCAAGATGTCCCTGTACTTAATTTTAATTCGCCTGAAATTCTCTCACTTAAGATCCACACCAGACATGTCAAAACTATTTTGCAGAATCTCTCAGTAGATAAGGTTCCTGGTCCAGATGAAATTCCTCCAATAGTACTTAAGAATTGCTCCTTGGTGCTCGCTCCTGTATTGGCAAAAAATTTCCGTCTGTGTACTCATACCTCATGCTTCCCAGTACCCTGGAAAGAAGCAAACATCCATCCAGTTCCTAAAAAAGGTGCCTCTTCAGATCCATCAAACTACAGACCAATATCTATAACTTCCACTCTTGGCAAAGTCTTTGAAATTATATTAAATAATCACATAATTAAGCATCTGGAGAATAATAAATTAATCAGTGATAGGCAATATGGTTTTAGACGATGTCGATCAACTTCATACATTCTTTGCCTTCTTATGCATCAAATCAACCAAGCTACAGACCAACATGGTGAAACACATACAATAGCACTGGATATATCAAAGGCATTTGATAGAGTCTGGCATCAATCCTTATTGTCGAAGATGTCACACTACGGCCTTGCATCATTTGTTCCACTAATTTCTTCTTATCTTCATAACAGAAAAATATGTGTAATGGTAGATGGCCTTTATTCTCAATTTCACTCAATAAATGCTGGTGTTCCCCAGGGATCAGTTTTGGCCCCAACTCTGTTCCTCATTCATATCAATGATCTCATATCTACCACTCATAATCCAATACATTCCTACGCAGATGACTCAACACTCCACAGTTCCTTCACATTTACCAATTCTTTCACCCAGCCCGATCTTATAAATTCAAAAATAAACACTGCAATTTCTCTGAACCAGGACCTTTCTAGAATTAATGAATGGGGACAAGATAATCTAGTTTCCTTTAATGCACAGAAAACCAAGTACATTCAATTTTCTAACCGACAGAATCTCACTGACTCCCATATATTTTGTAATGATGTAAATATTCCCACTTCCCCTAGTATTGACATTTTCGGTGTAACATTAACTACTAACTTGAGCTGGACACATTATGTTAGAATCATTGCTAAGAATGCCTCTAAAAAACTGGGACTCCTGTACAGAGTTCGA
The DNA here is from genome assembly GCA_032716605.1 of Paralithodes platypus. Lineage (NCBI taxonomy): Eukaryota > Metazoa > Arthropoda > Malacostraca > Decapoda > Lithodidae > Paralithodes > Paralithodes platypus. The sequence goes on from CM064507.1 coordinate 18,104,326, forward strand.
GAATTCTTCACTGACGATCAGTTGGCCGTAATATATAAATGTCATGTGCGTTCTCAGATGGATTACTGTTCACCTCTGTGGAGTGGAAGTGGAGTGGTTGCATTGAGGCAGTTGGACAAAATTCAAAATAAAGCTATTAGATTAATCAATAACCCTGCAATCACACAGGACCTTCCTACATTATCCATACGAAGAAACGTTGCATCCCTTGCATTATTCTACAGATATTTTCACAGCAATTGTTCCGAGGAACTTGCTTCAATTGTGCCGCCTCTCCACATCTTTCCCCGTAGAACTAGGGCAGCTGAGAGCGCCCATGAATTTACACTTTCTCCTCCACAATGCAGAACTTCTGCTTATCAAAATTCATTTATCCCTAGAACTACTACTCTTTGGAATTCACTTCCCTCGAGTTGCTTTCCACAAACTTACAATCTACAAAAGTTTAAATCCAGTTGTTACAAACATTTTATGAATGGAGGATGCCTTTAGGCACATGGACCTTTTTGTTTTATCTGTGTTTTTCTTCCTCCGTTCATTGTCTCTTAAAAAAAAAAAAAAAAAAAAAAATAGTACTCCAAACTCCACTCTGCACCCCCAAACGAATCTGACATTTCAAAACACATACAAACACGTCTCCACCACTCGTTATGTTTGGTAAGGGGAGTTGCAGAACTTGTAGACTACAAGTAGGGTATTGTAACATTGACCATACATTGTTCACATTATTAATTACCTCACCTACCGTAATTTCATTCTCTACACACAATCACTGGGTGAATACACTGTCTTGTGGGAAATTGTACTTATTAGGTTAATACTAGGTCTATTTATAATGTTTGACCGAGAAAAGTTAACTACCCGTATACTGTATAGTATACTTTCACGTGAGAAGTATTACATGGAATGGTCCGATTCGCGGCGAGAACCTTTAAGACGGTGAACATTTAGTCGGAGAGGGCCAATCGGCCGGGACTGGTTTGGAGTCACTGGGAGTCAACAGGAATCACTAGGAGTCATCGATTTTCACAGCGAATAAGCCCAGGAATCGGAATTTTCAGCTACTCCTAGTGATTCTAGCTCGCATTCCTGACTGTGTGAAGTTCCCTTAACTCGAAAAGTACTCGAAGGATTTTTATGATTTTTGCACAGTGGTACATTAACACTTTGGCGTGCCTGGCCTACCCTCTCCCACCTACATAGTAAGTGAGCTGCGCTCTCCACCTCCCACCTACCCTGTAAAAACCGCACAGTATAGTAAAAACGCTCGCCCGCCCTACTAAGCTAGTACTCCAGCATGGGCCAAAAAGCTTCTAGCCGCGGCCAACATAATGATGTTATCGCTCATTTTCACCCATAAATATCACCCCAACTGCATTGAAATACACTTCACAGGATAGAGGGAAGTCTATACAACAATATTTATCATGTCGCGCTTGAACCTGCTCGTAGGAGTGTATAAAACCTGAATCCTATATTTCAAAATATGATATACTGTATATATAACTTACATTTCTAATCTAAAAAGTGAAAAATGGTGCGTAACTCGAAACATAATCGATGGATTTTTATGATTTTTGCACAGTGGTACATTAACACTTTGGCGCGCCTGGCCTACCCTCTCCCGCCTACATAGGAAGTGAGCCGCGCTCTCCACCTCCCACTTACCCTGTAAAAAACGCACAGTATAGTAAAACGCTCGCCTGCCCTACTAAGCTAGTACTCCAGCTTGGGCCAAAAAGCTTCTAGCCGCGGCCAACATAATAATGCTATCGCTCCTTTTCACCCACAAATATCACCCCAACTGCATTGAAATACACTTCACGAGATAGAGGGAAGTCTATACAACAATATTTATCATGTCACGCTTGAACCTGCTCATAGGAGTGTATAAAACCTGAATCCTATATTTCAAAATTTGAAATATATATAACTTACATTTCTAATCTAAAAAGTGAAAAATGGTATGTAACTCGAAACATAATCGATGGATTTTTATGATTTTTACACAGTGGCACATTAACACTTTGGCGTGCCTGGCCTACCCTCTCCCGCCTACATAGGAAGTGAGCTGCGCTCTCCACCTCCCACTTACCCTGTAAAAACCGCACAGTATAGTAAAACACTCGCCCGCCCTACTAACCTAGTACTCCAGCTTGGGCCAAAAAGCTTCTAGCCGCGGCGAACATAATAATGCTATCGCTCCTTTTCACCCACAAATATCACCCCAACTGCAATGAAATACACTTCACGAGATAGAGGGAAGTCTATATAACAATATTTATCATGTCACGCTTGAACCTGCTCATAGGAGTGTATAAAACCTGAATCCTATATTTCAAAATATGAAATATATATAACTTACATTTCTAATCTAAAAAGTGAAAAATGATGCGTAACTCGAAACATAATCGATGGATTTTTATGATTTTTACACAGTGGTACATTAACACTTTGGCGTGCCTGGCCTACCCTCTCCCGCCTACATAGGATGTGAGCCGCGGGTAGTAGGGTCATTTGCTTGGAATCCGTGACCATTTTGTTCCTACCTTTTTCTCTCGATGGATTTGACAACCTGAACCATTTTAAAGGAAAATTAGCTCCTATGCCCCTCTGAAAAATGACGGCTAACTCTGCTAGAGCCCAATATTCAAAATGGCCAGCAACGCCATCTTGAAAAACATGAAATGTAATATCTCTGGCATCAGATGAGCTACAAGGACGAATGAGGTGTCCTTTTTCACTAATTCTGGCATTACAAATCCACTGGAATGGTTATTGTATTGTATTGTATTGTATATTGTATTGTTATTGTATTGTATTATACTAATTGTACATACTAATCTGCCACTTCACTGTCACTACATGATTCACTGTATGAGCCAATATCATAGAGCATTGCAACGTCCCAAAGTTGCTCGTCGGTGCAGCTTTTTCTTTAGTAATATAAGGGGACTTCACTCTAACATCAATTCTGTACACCAATTTCTTCAATTTCTCCTTTTTTGACAGAGACTCAAATAACATCCCACATCTGACACATCTAGATTTAATTTTCCAGGTTATCAACTGCTCCAAAAATTTCAGACCTAAAGGAGGTGTATGTTGCTTCGCAAAATCTGAAATTGCCCTGGAGGAGGTTACTAGTTTCAATTGTCCCTATTTATATTATTCTATATACAAATTAATTTCTGCTGGTAAATTTAAATACATATGTTGCATCTACCGTTCCCCAAATGCTCCTCCAGAGCAAAGTCTTTTTGATTCTCTGTCCTTACAACTCAGTGTCCTCAACTTAAATGCTTCTTCTGAAATCACTGTGTTGGGTGATTTTAATGTCCATAATGTTGAATGGCTCACTCATTCAGCCAGGACTGATGATGCTGGTCTTGAATGTGAGCTATTTGCAGACTCATTTAATCTCACTCAACTAGTCAACCAACCCACCCGTGTACCAGAAAATCCTAATCATAATTCCCACCTACTGGACTTATTTTTAACAACCAATTCAGAAAATTATGATGCTACAGTGAGGTCCCCGCTTGGATCTTCTGATCACAGTCTGATACAGGCCACCTGTCTATCACCTACCACACCTTCCCACTCTGAACCTGTTTTGGTGACTAAATGGCATTACGATAGGGCAGACTGGGAGGGTCTTCAAGGTTTCTTTATTGATATTCCCTGGACCTCTTTCTTTTCTAATGATGCACACTCCACCTTGAGCCACATACAAGATTTTGTAAAAATTGGAATGGAAACTTTTATTCCTCATCAAAAGTACAGTAAAAGATCTAATTCACCTAAATGGTTTGACCATAATTGTGCTAACTGTGTAATGGTGATAGACCATAATTGTGTAACTGAACAAAAAGCAGCAGCCTACAATGCATACACAAGATCAAAAACACATGAAGCCTTTAATTACTTTAGAAACATCAGAAATCATGCCAAAACTGTATTAAACCTAACTAAATCAAACTTTCTCCATAAGCAGGCAAATAAACTTCTAAATAATCCAAATGATAACAAAATATTTTGGTCTACTCTTAACTCATTCAAATCCAACTTCACTACTGCTTCATCCATTCCACCATTAAAATATCCGACTGGCAATCTTGTAAGTGACCCACGAGGTAAAGCTAACCTTCTTGCGGATATTTTCTCCACCAACTCAACCTTAGATGAAATAAATCAAGATGTCCCTGTACTTAATTTTAATTCGCCTGAAATTCCCTCACTTAAGATCCACACCAGACATGTCAAAACTATTTTGCAGAATCTCTCAGTAGATAAGGTTCCTGGTCCAGATGAAATTCCTCCAATAGTACTTAAGAATTGCTCCTTGGTGCTCGCTCCTGTATTGGCAAAAAATTTCCGTCTGTGTACTCATACCTCATGCTTCCCAGTACCCTGGAAAGAAGCAAACATCCATCCAGTTCCTAAAAAAGGTGCCTCTTCAGATCCATCAAACTACAGACCAATATCTATAACTTCCACTCTTGGCAAAGTCTTTGAAATTATATTAAATAATCACATAATTAAGCATCTGGAGAATAATAAATTAATCAGTGATAGGCAATATGGTTTTAGACGATGTCGATCAACTTCATACATTCTTTGCCTTCGTATGCATCAAATCAACCAAGCTACAGACCAACATGGTGAAACACATACAATAGCACTGGATATATCAAAGGCATTTGATAGAGTCTGGCATCAATCCTTATTGTCGAAGATGTCACACTACGGCCTTGCATCATTAGTTCCACTAATTTCTTCTTATCTTCATAACAGAAAAATATGTGTAATGGTAGATGGCCTTTATTCTCAATTTCACTCAATAAATGCTGGTGTTCCCCAGGGATCAGTTTTGGCCCCAACTCTGTTCCTCATTCATATCAATGATCTCATATCTACCACTCATAATCCAATACATTCCTACGCAGATGACTCAACACTCCACAGTTCCTTCACATTTACCAATTCTTTCACGCAACCCGATCTTATAAATTCAAAAATAAACACTGCAATTTCTCTGAACCAGGACCTTTCTAGAATTAATGAATGGGGACAAGATAATCTAGTTTCCTTTAATGCACAGAAAACCAAGTACATTCAATTTTCTAACCGACAGAATCTCACTGACTCCCATATATTTTGTAATGATGTAAATATTCCCACTTCCCCTAGTATTGACATTTTCGGTGTAACATTAACTACTAACTTGAGCTGGACACATTATGTTAGAATCATTGCTAAGAATGCCTCTAAAAAACTGGGACTCCTGTACAGAGTTCGAGAATTCTTCACTTGCGAGCAGTTGGCCGTAATATATAAAAGTCATGTGCATTCTCAGATGGATTACTGTTCACCTCTGTGGGATGGAAGTGGAGAGGTTGCATTGAGGCAGTTGGACAAAATTCAAAATAAAGCTATTAGATTAATCAATAACCCTGCAATCACACAGGACCTTCCTACATTATCCATACGAAGAAACGTTGCATCCCTTGCATTATTCTACAGATATTTTCACAGCAATTGTTCCGAGGAACTTGCTTCAATTGTGCCGCCTCTCCACATCTTTCCCCGTAGAACTAGGGCAGCTGAGAGCGCCCATGAATTTACACTTTCTCCTCCACAATGCAGAACTTCTTCTTATCAGAATTAATTTATCCCCAGAGCTACTACTCTTTGGAATTCACTTCCCTCGAATTGCTTTCCACAAACTTACAATCTACAAATGTTTAAATCCAGTTGTTACAAACATTTTATGAATGGAGGATGCCTTTAGGCACATGGACCTTTTTGTTTTATCTGTGTTTTTCCTTCCTTCGTTCATTGTCTCTTTAAAAAAAAAAAAAAAAAAAAAAAAATCAGAATCACTGTCCTCACTTTCGCTGCTATCATCACTGTTGTTCTCTGCCTGTGGTGTATATCTAATAATACTTTTTTACTGTTTCAGATGGATCGCATGCCCATCTGATGAAAATCGCCGACTAGTGAAGTGACCGAAATAATGGATAATAGAAGAGAGAGTGAAGAGTTACCAGACAAGACATTAAATGAATACGAGTGCATTTTACTCTGTGGTAAGCGATGTACCGCAGATGATCGTTTGGAAAACATTACACCTGAGAAGTGGGAATCCATCCGGGAAAAGTCTTTACAATGGAAAGAACTTGATAAGTTTCATCATATACATGAAAATGTGGATTGGGAGAAGGGACCAAAGGGTCACCACATGCATAGCACTTGTTATGCATCATTATCCAGCAAGCGCAAGCTCTCTCAAGCCGATAAACTCAAACACAAATCCGAGGAACGTCTTGAAAGAGATGAAGCATCAGATCAACAAGACCCTTCCCCAGAGGCCAGTGCACCTAAAAGGCTCCGCTCCAGTATGGGTGTCCTTCACGATAAGACTCTATATGTGTGGTGCATGAAAGGGGCATACAAGAGTACTGATCGTGACAAGCAGATTTTACTCCTATCAACAGTAGATGCCTGGACAAAATTCAAGTTACATACTGTCCGTCTGGAAGATGAGGTCATGAGATTGAGACTTGACACTCTGATTGCATCCATCCCAGATAGTCAAACAAGCATTTGGGTTGGAAATCCGCTACCATCGTGCGTGCTGGCGCAAATATGTAAGCGACCACAAGCCCCTTTCAGATGAAAGCACTTAACATCTGCAGCGTGTATACCTCCGAGAGGCCCAAGCTCTCTTCTTTCATCATATTCGTCAAGTCATCTTCAAAGACCATGGAATTCGCACACTGCAAGGCCTGCTGCAGGACTATAAGCGCATTATCTCAAATCACGGACATAACTCAGTAGTAAAATCCAGCTACTTAAAGGAATTCTCGTCAATGAATTTGGGGAAGACATCGGATTTCATGAATGCATTCAAAAGAATGTGAGTGAACTGGTATATGATACAACAGCAGCAGGTACATACATCGAGGCGGCAATATCTTCATTGGGTGTCAGCAATGATCAGTTGGTGATGAATGTTGCGGCATGACTCAAAGAGCAAGTCATCAGGACAAATACTATTCCCTGGCTCCCATGTATACACGAGTTGGAGAGAGAAGAAGACCTCAGTGAGCTCCTGCTGAAGCTGCTCACATGGCTGAAACACCCAAATAAGTCTGCAATTGATGACAGTCCATCCGTCCGATCGATTGCATCTATCCTCACAAGCTACATCACTGGAAAACGCACTGCATTTGAGATAAATCTCTCTGTCTTGCTACATGGACTGACCAAGAGTAGGGAGATAGTCGACATAATGCACAAAGATGGACTGGGCATCAGTTACAATGACGTACTCATGCTGCGAGAGGATGGCACAAACAAACTGAAGCAGTTCTTGAATGAGAGAGTGTATTCCAAGACCAAGTCTCTCAACGTCAGAGTTCCCCGTAGCAAGCGTTTGAACTTTTCAACTCAGGAATTGAAGAAAGTAGATGGTGAGAACCTGAAGGGATAGACTGAGGAAATGGAGCGTAATGCCTTGGCCTCTGTTCTCGGACTGGTTGAAACGAGTGGTGCCCTCAAACTTCAAAAAGTCCTGCAGCATCATGTTACAGCCGAGTGCCTTTCCATCTTCAACGTCAATGGAACCATCCGTAAGGCACAGAAAAGCAAGCTTCAACAAAAACTAACTATGACTGTCATTCCAGAGCCTGATGTATACAAGTCTATTATTGATATGGGCCTCATCTGGCGCCTAACAACTCCTACCATTGAAGACAGAGAGAAGGGAGACGGTACCAAGTATACCTGGAGAGATTATGCAGAGAAGTTGGTACACTTCGTTCTAACGAGACACAAGCATGCTGAGCGCATCATTTGCGTCAATGATTCATATGATCAGAATTACACGATCAAGGACAGTGAGAGAATACTGCGCCAAAAAAAAATGCCAATCAGCAATGTCTTCATGAAGACAGAAGATAAATTTCCTTCTAGTAAAGTTTTCCATGCTCTCCTGGGTAAACCTGAGAACAAAATCCGCCTTCAGGCATTTCTTCAAACGGAATTCCAGAAAACAGCAGCAACAACTAGCACCGAGATCATCTACTGTGTAGTTGGCAGCACTGCAAAGAATCTCACCACAGGCAAGCTTGTGCCAGAGCTCACATGCTCCCATGCAGAGGCAGATACGGCAATGCTCACCATATATAGTGTGCTCCGGTCAGACAGATACACAGGAGCTGTCGTTCTTGACACAGAGGACACAGAGAACTACGTGCATGCGGCATATGTTGCTCAGAAGACAACAGGAATCCTGTGTGTGAAACGCAAACGTCAGCTTATCGATGCCCGATGTTTGTGCAGTGAGGCAATGGCTGCATCCATCATACCACTTCATGTCCTCACTGGGTGTGACCACAACTCTGGCTTCTATGGAGCAAGCAAGAAGCTCATCGCAGATCGTCTGGAGAAGTCTAAAGAGGCACACGACCTGCTAGCAGCATGTGGTACACAGCTCCTAGTCACAGAACAGGTCATCAGTGATTTGGAGCGGTTTGTCATTCGATATGTCTATGGTGATACCAAAAGCAAGACCCTGGGAGATGCGAGGGCAGCGAAGTGGAGAGCTCAGAAGAAAAAAACACTATCCGACTTGTGCCTGACTTGGACAGTCTCCGTCCACACTTGGAGCGTGCAAACTATCTTGCATATTTGCAAAAGCATTACCAGCTCCAAAATCACCCCTCACCAATCGGCCATGGATGGCATCTTGTAAATGGCCTATGTCTGCCTATCCGTTCAACCCAGCCCCCACTTCCCCCATCCATACCACTACCTACAAATCCGCAGGCAGAGAACAACAGTGATGATAGCAGCGAAAGTGAGGACAGTGATTCTGATAGTGGCTCATACATTGAATCATGTAGTGACAGTGAAGTGGCAGATTAGTATGTACAATTAGTATAATACAATACAATAACAATACAATATACAATACAATACAATACAATAACCATTCCAGTGGATTTGTAATGCCAGAATTAGTGAAAAAGGACACCTCATTCATCCTAGTAGCTCATCTGATGCCAGAGATATTACATTTCATGTTTTTCAAGATGGCGTTGGTGGCCATTTTGAATATTAGGCTCTAGCAGAGTTAGCCGTCATTTTTCAGAGGGATATAGGAGCTAATTTTCCTTTAAAATGGTTCAGGTTGTCAAATCCATCGAGAGAAAAAGGTAGGAACAAAATGGTCACGGATTCCAAGCAAATGACCCTACTACTCTCCACCTCCCACCTACCCTGTAAAAAACGCGCAGTATAGTAAAACGCTCGCCCACCCTACTAGGCTAGTACTCCAGCTTGGGCCAAAAAGCTTCTAGCCACGGCCAACATAATAATGTTATCGCTCCTTTTTATCCACACATATCACCCCAACTGCATTGAAATACACTTCACAAGATAGAGGGAATCTATACAACAATATTTTTTCTATCAACCCAAAAATAGTGTATCTATTGTATAATGGTTATATCGTAAACAATTAGTATTCGTAAATATTTCTGCTGCAAATTGTGGTATGTTTTTATCAACAACAAAATAGTGAATCTATAATGGTTGTCGTATACAATTAGTATTCGTAAGTATTTCTGCTGCGAATTGTGGTATGTGTCACTTTTCTTCACAATATTTCCGAAACCAGCTAAATAACATATTTGTATTATCATACATACTAAACTATAGCTATATTTTCCGCTGAACATCATGGCGATATTAGGAATATTTTCTCATCAATATTGGATTTTATAGAAGTAATGTATAACGATAGTTTTAGCTTTTATATCAGTGATGAAACAGGAAAAAAGACCAGCTCCAAGATTAATCATAGACGACAACTGAACACTGAAATCGAACGTGTCCGCAATATTAAGACTTTACGGACTGTAGATAATTTCTATGACCAACAAATACAAACGAAAAAAGCTGAACTAGATGAACTGAAGAAAGAGAAAGGCCGAGAAAAGAAAACTATACTCCTGCAGTGGCAGTGTGCAAGAAAGCTTCTAAATGAAAACAAAGGCCCAAATCGTAAATAGTCCAAAGTGATCAGCAAGACAACAAATATACCTGGGAGACCATGCCCAGTCGCCGGTTGCTACAGGGAATCAGCCAACTTACGGAAGCACATGGCCGTTTGCCACTCGTACCTAACTAACGACGATAGAGAGAATGTTTTGGCTACAGCGAGTAGGTTCTCTAAGAAAAGGCCCCTGCCACCAACAAATGCAAAGAAAACAAACCAATATGATTGTCCCTTTAGAGATGCCCTCTTTGGGTCACTCGGAACAGAGGAGGAAATTGCGAGAAATACCTTTGGGGTGGGGGGCTTAAGATAATTCAACTCACCCGAGAAGCTGTCATGACCAGAGGACCCTTAACCCCTTCTGTACCGGCGACGGCTTTTTAAGTTTTTCTAGCTATATTTATACGAATTTCTGTAGTTTAAGAAGGTTCTGTGGTATTAAAAAGGGTTTAGTGATAGTTCCAAGCCTGTCAATTGCTGGAGGCACTTTTAAAACTGAAGAAAATCGTCGAATAGTAGCCAAAATTAAGTTAAAAGGACGTCGCCGGTACAGAAGGGGTTAATGGCACGCTCTGAACCCCTCTCCGCGAGCACACTCAGAATGATGACCGACTCCTCTACGCATGCTCTCAACTTTCTCAAAGAAATAGAGAATCAACAATTCCAAGTAACAGAAAATCTCCTAGGCTCGGTCAGGCGAGCTGTCGCCAATTAAAGCAAAAAGTAAGTATAATGCTATCGATTAATTATTTGAATGTTTCATATTTTCGTGTTTATATTTGTAAAAGTGATGATTCCACGTGTTGTACAACTAATTATTATGTTCTCTGATCGACATTATTGCATGGGGTTCTGTCATATATTCTTCCACAGAATACTTTGGCGTGGAAGAGGTGGGACAGAGAGAACACCGTAAACAGCAAAATGAGGCTGAGCTGTTAGCCATGGAAGATGTGCATACCCTGGAAACTAATGACGCTATTGAAATTCCTATAAATAATGCTGCATCATTAATCCACGATGGACGTGCACCAGCAAAGCAACATATACAGAAAGACTATGTCGAAACGGGAAAAAAGACCAGCTCCAAGATTAATTGTAAGTATCATTTATTACATTTTCTCATGAAAATATGATCTCAATGACAATATTGCTCAATAGTATTTGAACGAATGAAAACATTTTCACATTTTCAGGCACGAAGAAGAGGAAGAAGATGAAGCAGCGATGCATAGTGGTATAAATGAGACGGAACACATCCAACCACGCTGGGGAAAAAGACAAATAAATCCGACACCCCGTTGTCTCATGGTCTCGAGGGAGAGGCACTGCAGATGACGTGCTACTTGAAACAACTGGTGAGCTGGTATCTTTATTTTTCTTAAATTTCCCCTTGTGTTATACTTGTAATGTGTTATATGTTTATGTTCCTAATAATTGTATTGTAATCAAGCATTTCAAAGCATTTTCTTTCTTTCACAGAACTAACAGAAGAGAGGGTTGATGCTTTAAAAAGGCTTGTACTTCAAAGTCTACATAACCGAATAAATGCCACAGAATACTTTGGCGTGAAAGAGGTGGGACAGAGAGCCGGTAAATTCAAACTGTGGGTTTTTCACGATATACAGTCGCCAAATTAGCGACCGGATACCGCATTACATATCCCCTGTGGGGATAAAGAACCAGTCCTCACACTCCAGTACAGCCTCTTTTGTAACCGTGTCAGCCTCCTCATTGCTCTGGATCCCCATATGAACTGGGACCCAACAGATACGAATAATTTTGTGTGTCTAGTTGCAAAGCGATAAAACCATGCCTGAATGTCCTGAACTAATGGATGAACAGGAGAATAAACTTTATTGGCAGAAAGAACACTCTGCGAATCAGTGTAAATAGTGAAATACGTTCCAGTGGAGTTGCTACTTTCAAAGCTTGGATAATAGCATATGCCTCCGCAGTAAACACAGAGGCAACCCCAGGAAATCGAGCAAGGTGAGTGGTGCCCTTAAATACAACCACACAACCCACACCAGATGCCATTTTTGACCCATCAGTGTACAATGCCGATGAAGATTTTTGGGCTAGGGAGTGATCCAGAAACAGAGATTTGATGCAGATGAAGCCAATTCTGCCTTGTAATCAAGAAGAATGCTTAATGATGGAGAGGATAAAACCCACGGGGCAATCGAGGGGAACCTTATCTCCCTGATTGAAACAGAGTTCAAATGAATGTCACTCAACACTTCCATCATGCGAGTCTGGAGAGGCTTGAGGAAGCTTTTACGTGCCTCAAACCGTGGAAGGAAACGGCTATCAGTGGTCAAACGATAAGCTGGATTATTCGGGGAACTGCTAACTTTAAACATTAAACATAACCCAAGCTCTTTCCTACGAAGATCCTGAGGCGATTCCCCTGCCACAACATACATGCTTTCTGCAGGCGATGTACGGAAAGCACCTGTGCATATCTGCATGGCTGAATTGTGTACCAGGTCCAACAATTTTAAGGTAGACTTACTTGCTGAAGAATATATCTGACAGACATACTCCAATTTTGATCGGCACAGACCATCATAAATCCTGAGTAGGGATGAACTGTCCACACTCCAAGACATATTACTAAGCACTTTCAGGATATCCAAGGACCGTGTAACACATGCCTTAAGATTAAGAATATGTTCCTTCCAAGTAAGATGGCTATCCAGAGTGAGCCCTATAAATTTTACTTCACTCTCATATGGTAAAAAAATATCATTCAGAAGACATTGGGGTACAACTGAAGTTTACTTACTTGAAAATGTTATTGCCAAAGTGTTCTGAGGGGAAAAAGTGAAACCCCACTCATTAGCCCACTGGACTGCCAAATCGATGATTTTCTGCAAGTGTAGCCTTGCTATGTCGGAATCAGCCACTGAAAAATATATCCCATAGTCATCTACACACAACGATCTTTGCACCAATGGTTCCTTAGAAACCCTCGCCAAAAACACCGTTTACAGCCACTATGAAACAAGAAACAATTACACACTCCCCTGAGGAACCCCCTCACACTGCAGAATTCATCAGAAAGACAACTCCCGCCCCTAATACTGATATAGTGAGTGAGCAGGAAGCTGTGGATAAACTACATCATTTTCCTGGTCAAGCCTAGCTTACACAATTCTTTCACAATACCAAATCTCCATTCTGTGTCATAGGCCTTTTCCAAGTCAAAGAAAAGACCAAGTGTATGCTCGTTACATGGCGGTATCAGTGGCGGTCCTCATCCAAAACTTTTGGGTGTGGACCTTACATCTTCGAAGAGCAACCTACGCTACGAGTTTAATCAATTCCTACACTTCCTGAGTCCCTGTTCCTGTTCAGATATTACCTCCAACTTATATCCAGCCATAATAATATTCTACCGTAAAGTGTGTGGCAGACGGATAAGCGGCTAAGGGACCTGAGTGTGGCGGATGGACGAGCAGCAAAGCGACCTGTCACCCTCTTCCTGGTTGTGAGTGACAAGCGCAAATCGGCTAGGATATGTCAGCGCTCCTGAGGAATAACATGAGCTTTTCCTGCTAGCTAGTCGCCTCTCTCTAGTATCTGGTAATGAATATATCTCATTTACTTTTAACTTACGTACATTCAAAGTGAATAATTCAAAGTGGTACATTTAGTTAGATTCAAACATCTCTTTCATAAAAGGTCTATTTATGGTTTCAGTGTTTCAATAAAAGGACAGTTTTTTTTCAAATTTTAGTTTGCAAGTAATTTATTACGTTAATAATAAAGTCATTCTTCCATGAAGATAATATATTCTCAGATGATGGGCTCCATCTGAACTAAGTGGGAACAGCGTGACTTGGCCGCCTGCTAAACGTTGACGTAAAGGATTTTCGGACACGATCCGAAGCCAACTGAGGACAGAATGGGATACGGATCTAGGACAGCGTTACCGAGGACAGCAAGAAATGTAAACAGAAATCCGCCCACATCCTACAAAATATTATACTCTGGAAATCAAGCAAATTCACAAATCAACTGCAACCACTCTCTTCGGAATAATAAGGAAATGTTTGCAAATGATCGAAGTATTTGTAACAAATGTTCAGACCTTGAAGGAATCGTTTTTACAGAAAATGTTGATATAATAGGAATCACCGATTAATGGTTAAACATTGAACATAGAAACTATTTAGCTGATACAATATTCCTGGATATGCAATGTTTAAATGTAGTCGGATAAAAAAAAATGGGGGAGGCGTTTTGCTGTACGCCAGGAAAGATCTTCATCCCGTGCTAGAAACAAAATCATCTATAGATAACATTGACATAATTTATGTTCATTTGAAAAATAAGTTTCAAGAAAAGATAACTCCTGAACAAATATATCGCCCCCCTGGACAATCACTTAACATTGATAGAATAGTCTATGAGCAAATTGCTGAAATTAATGATAACAAAGATGTCGTACTTTTTGGAGACTTAAACTTGCCAGTAGCACAGTGGGGTGAATCTCTAACATTATTTCAATTTGTTCAATATCCAACACGGGACAACAACATTCTTGATCTAATCTATGCGACTAAAGACTACTTAGTAAACCAAGTGAGAGTCAGATATTAATTTAATACAAGTGTTCATCTTTCGATCATATTCAACATCAAATTCCTAATCAATAAATCAAATGAGAGTAATGAAAAGGTACCCAATTTCAAGAAAGCCAATTTCAATGAACTACGGACTATATTTGCCAAAACAGATTGGAAATTCATAAACCACATCAGTGATGCTAATGAGATATGGAACTCCTTCTCAGAAATATATAATAATGTCATAACTTCCTGCATCCTTATGAAAAATCGACGCCTCGAAACAATAAGCCTAAATGGTGGAACACGGAATTTTAGAATTGTCTACATGCCAAAAAGACTGCCCACAATACTTTCAATAGAACGAAGAATGAATCAGACAGGTTAAGCTAACTTACTTTCCGACGGAATGCCAAAAAACTGATTAAACGAAGTAAGAAAAACTTGGAATCCCGTATTGCAAGCTTAAGTAAGTCAAATCCAAAAGAATTCTATGGATATATTAGAAGTAAAAAGGTGATAACATCTCATATCGGACCACTTACTAATGAAAATGGAGATCTTGTCGATGATGAAGTCCAGATGAGTAATAGTCTCAATAACTTTTTTGCATCACTCTTTACCAAAGAAGATCTGAGTTCAATTCCTCATGCCACACCATGTATAATAAACAATAATGATGTTTTAAGTGATATCGTAATCACGGAAGTAGATGTACTAAACAGCATAAACAATCTAAGGTCTAATAAATCCTCTGGACCTGATACTATTTATCTCAGAGTTTTAAAAGTATTAAGAGACGAGATATCAAAACCATTAGCACTACTTTTCAACAATACAATGCGAAGTGGTATTGTACCCAATGAATGGAAATTGGCTAATGTAACACCTATTTTCAAAAAAGGAAACAAATCACTACCTAGCAACTACCATCCCATAAGTTTGACTTCACTCATATGTAAATTGCTCGAAACAATTATCAGAGATAAACTTGTAAACCATTTAGAATAAAATAATATAATTAACATTATTAACATTAATCCTCCATTACAAACCCCAATGCACTAGAATAATCCTTTGAAAGCATTGATCCTCCCAGGATTGGAACTCGGGATACCACACCCAGAACATAAGCATCTAAACCATTACACCACCAACACAGCATGGTTTCCGAAACAAGCATTCATGCCTAACAAATCTCTTTGACTTTTTTCACGCCATCTTCAACATGTATGACGAAAGTAAAGCCGTCGACATTGCCTACCTTGATTTCCAAAAAGCATTCGATAAAGTACCCCACAAGCGTCTCTTGATAAAATTAACACAATCCTGATGTCTTGAGTATCTCATCGTAGCACCAGGCGGGTATATTTGCCGAAAATTACCTTCATTCCATGCTTTTTTTCATGCATAAGCTAGAACCAGAGTGTAATACAAGTATATATCCGTGAAAGGACGATGATGAGCTTTCCAAGGACACCTGTATCATCCTTGTATGACATCTGGTTATCTTGCAACGATCTTGCAAACGAAGGCAAAGATAGTGGTAATATTGTTTTTTGTTTTATGTGTGAGAGACAGCACATGAGTGAGACAGCCGTATGTCGGGCTTCAGTGGGTGCCCGGACGCCGTGACGAGCGGTTGAAGACCGCCTATACTCCCTCCAATGCCTGGCTTCTCTCTCAGCGCTCATAATAGCCTCAAAATGGCGCCCGTCATATGACGAGTGCCGCAGGATAGGGCACTGTGGACGCCGCAAATTAAAAGCTCATGGCATAGAAGGATATGTACTTCGATGGATTAAGAATTGGCTTACTGGGCATAATCAACAAGTAGTAATAAACGGTAAGGCTTCGGACTGGAAAAATTTCACAAGTGGTGTGCCACAGGGGTCAGTGCTCAGACCCGTTCTTTTATTAATTTATATTAATGACATCGATGACGATCTTTCATGTACAACTTCAAATTTTGCATATGATACCAAAACAACGAACATAGTAGTATCTCCTTTGCATATTCAACAGATCCAAAATTATTTAGATAAATTAGCAAATTGGGCCCAAACTTGGCAAATGAGTTTCAATACCGACAAATGTTAAGTACTACATATAAGATACAGGAATTCAAATTCAAACTACTCAATGAATGGTAATCAACTCATAAATACTGATAAAGAAACTGACTTAGGAGTAACAATATCAAATACTTTAAAACCCAGCCAACAATGTACCGAATTAGTTAAGAAAGCAAACTAAATTATTGGCTTCATTTGGAAGATTGTTTGAATACAAATCTGAAAATGTCATTCTCACCTTATACAATTCTTTGGGTCGCCCCCATCTGGAATACTTTGTAAAATTGTGGTATCCATAATATCTAAAGGACAAAGATAAACTGGAGATAATACAGCGGAGAGTGACAAAGCTTATCCCTAGACTGAGAAAAGTCATATGAAGAGCGTCTAAGGAAGTTAAATTTGTTCAGTTTAACAAAGCGCAGGCTACGAGGGGACCTAATTCAAATCATTAAAGGTGTTGGCAATATGGATGTCAACAAATATTTCACAATCGATCATTCACATTACAGAAGAGGAAATGGTTGCAAGATAATCGGGAAGCATTTTAACTCCCATAAGGCAAAGCATTTCTTTTTTAATTGAGTAGTAAACTTATGGAATGGACTACCCAATAATTATCATTGAAAGCAGTACCGTTGAAACTTTCAAAATATGCCTAGATAAATATCTCACTCTTAATCCACGAATAACTGCGTTTACAAACGAATAGCAGCACTTTTTATTGAGCTACCGTTATCTTTTTCTCACATAGGTTAGGTAGTTTAGATACAAGCAGCTTCAAAAGGATAAATATATGAGGAGCGTAGAGGAACAAGGCCGCATAAGCCAATGCCCCCACACTTAAGTTCTGCACTAAACATTCATGAACGATATATACAGAAACAAAATATAATACTCTGTTTGAAACCGAATTATATTTAGCCTTTTTAACAAATTTGGACTCGGTTGTATTATCTTTGTTCGATATAGGGTTAGAGAAGCACTTAAGTGCGGTTATATAATGCGGGGAAAATTGCTAATTTGTGATGAAGGGCTAACTATCATTCAGTTTCAGAAAGCTCACTATATTTTGTTCCTTTGTATTTCATTCATGAAGGTTTAGGGCTGTACTTAAGTGTGGATTTAAAATACGGGCGCATTGGCTTATGCGGCCTTGTTCTTCTAAGCTCCTCATATATGTTGTTGCTTGTTTTCCTTTGTACTCCTTTGTACTCACCTTTTCCATAAACTTTTCGACTCATGTTATTATGGGATATTTTCTTACAATTGTTTTTAATATGAATATGTTTCACACAATGAATTCAACATGTCAATCAGTTCATTCTAACTCCCTTCATAGCGTCATTACAATGGCCGATACTTCCTCATGCCAATCAATTAAAGCTTCAAATCTTCTATATTATGTCATATTATTTGATTATGGGAATATCTGTGGTAAAGTTAATGAGTATATTATAAAGTCGTTTTCAGTGAAATTGTTCTCCTCAATATGTTATATTGTATTTATTGCGAGGTACAGTGACAAACAGGGCTGTACGTCCGTTCGTCGCTGTTCATTTCCGGCAAAGGGACATGAGTCACTTCTATATATTTTATTTCTGGTTTTTGGTGTTCTTTTTACTTTTCATTACAACATTCTTACTTACATTTTTGGGAACTTTGGTTTATTTGCTTGCAAATTTTGCATTTCGGATTTAAGTTTACATCTAGAATATTCAGATTTTTTATTCACACGAAGGATTTTATATATACTGAGTTTTCTTTTGCATTTAGAACTTTCATACTTTCTCTTACACGATACGATAATATAATTTTACATTTAGTTTACGGGAATGTAATAGTTTTTTCTACAGCTTTATTTCTAATGGTTAATTAATACCATCTTTACATTTTCGTATAAGTCAGTTTGTAAACCCTGTCGTAGTTTCGAACTGCAATTTTACGGTTTTATTGATATCTATTTTGGACGTTTTTTCCTGACAGTTGAAAGAGTTTTGAGAGTCGATCAAATGTTTTCTACTCTTTCAGTGCTTGCAGGCTTTTTTGTTTGTGATATAAGTGGATATTTTCATACATTTGTTAAGCCCCCTTAGTTATTCGGTCTAACTTCATGGCGACTTTTTATTACAGTTAAGGGCTGTATAAATCGGTCGAATTTTGTTTCACTAATACGTGTGGCTACTATTTTTGTTATACATAATGGAAAATTGACAAGTTGAGTTATATTCTCTTACAATTGCTTGGAATATTATTTTTGGATCAAAAGTGTATTCATATCACGATATTTTACTCCAAGTTGGCAATCTGATCAGCTGGGTTCAATTAAGTTTTCAACATGCGAGTTATATTTCCTTTGGTATGAGATGAAACCATTGTGTTCATACCATAAACTTTTTTCTGCACAAATGAATGCGATATACAACAGTAATCATTGGGTAGTTTATCAGTCGCGGGGTTTCACATCTGAAATATATATATATATATATATATTTTTTTTTTTGTCTGGAAGGATGGCATACTTACTTTTGGATGTTTGAATATCTTTGTATGGAACCGTGGTTGAACAAGTGAATTGCTATGAAAAATGAGATTTTGCATTTTTGGTGGAAAAAGAAGAGTGAAGATTTATTTCTATATTACATTTTAGTTGTATTTATTTATTTTTAAAGTTTCCTTGGCATCTTATACAGTGAAGAATGTATATAGATGAAACAAGTTATATATATTTTGAGGTTTAGTGTTATGGAAAATACTTAGATATGGTGGAATTTTGTTATTGGGTTCACTTTTGGTGTTTCCGTTGGATACTATACTTCTGAGGATATAGAGAAGAATTATTGTGGAGATATATATGGGTATGGTGATTATTTTTTGTTGTTAGTGATCTTCGTTAGAAAAAATATGTTGTATACCCGTGTGTGATATATCTTTGAAAATTAATGTCGTATTTCCCAACATTTAAATGATGTACAGGATTTTGTGATTGAACATTTTGGAATTGGTTTTGGAGTAACGTTGGGTAATTATGTTGAAGTATATATTTTTGGAAGGTTTTTTAGTTTTTTAATATAGTTTTGGAAATATTTTTGGAGATATTTGGAAAAATATGTTGTTTGCCCGTGTAGGGTATATTTCCTTTGATAATTATTATTATGCCCATCATTTATATGATGTGCGGGATATTGAAGATAATGATTTTTGTAGTTTTCAGAACATTGTTGGTGTTTATTTTCGAAATGGTTACATTAGGATGTATTTTTTTTAACGGCGATACTTATATGAATAAGTTCATTGATAATTGTTATGCGAGTAAGATTATTTCTACTGCATATACAATGGTTCGTTAAGTTCACTATCGTGAAGCTGAGAACCTGAATTAAACAACGGGGTCAAAACTAACTTGAACAATACAATTAGGATATCAATTTCTACCAAAGTCACTGAATACACGATTTCGGTTCACACGTTTTATTTCTTATTCAGCTTTTGCAATATCTATACCGAACACGTTATACCATGAGAAGGACTTAAGTCTTTGGATGGAGGTATAGATGACGTAGCGCCACGAGAGAGATCTGGTCAGGCGTCGTAACCCAACTCGACGTAATCCGGGGGGAGTCCCGGACACACACACACACACACACACTCTCCCACAGGTCTCCTCACGCTGCTCTCAAGACACCTTCCGTCCATACTTTTTAAGGGGATAATGGCTTGCCCCTACGGAAGTAATTCCGAATCAAGATCCTAGTGATGCTACGTAGGTTTAACGATATCATATGACAGAGGTATCCTAGCCTTGATTTTGCCTACCAAACCTTGGTTCGGGCAGGTAATATTACGATTTAATTATGAGTCATGGTTAAAGCTTCTCGAGGTAAAGAAAGGCATGAGGAATATAGTTTTTAAATATTGCTCCGGTTATTAATATTCTTAAAAATACAATGCACATATGGTTATATGGGTTAACACATTCTTTATTTATTAAAATTATATACAATGAGGAAAGGTTGTATAGGGGTGTGTAAACATTAATTTAGTTTGTTATGGAATTACATACATTTGGTCGTGATTATGGAAAGGAATCTTTATTAACCTCTCCGCGGCGCACAGGGGGTTTTCTACAGGGTAAGACTGTGTGCACCTATGATGATTTTGGGACCTATTGCCAATTTCGATAAAAAGTACATCATCGTGTAGGGAATGTTTGCGTGCATCGGCCCATATATATTTGACCCCCCAAAAAATGTCTGGGGGGGGTGGGGGAACGGTCCGTAGTTGAAAAATGTGGAGCGAATGGCACCGCGCGGCTAGATTGTCATCGAGCGGCGAGATTTCCCGGCCGAATTTTCACGCGCCCAGGGGATAGAAGGAGAGGGAGGAGGGGGTGGGTTACCACGTATTATCACGTATATCTCCTTTTTTGAGCCCTTTTAGGCTATGTAGAGTATGTATACGTGTGTAGGCCACCCATATAACAATGAATATGCCTCATAGTGACCAAATATTGCAATATATAAGGGAATTATAAGAGAATTTGTAGGCGGGAATGAAGATGTGTTGGAGGTTTGGCGGCAATTTATGAGCTGAGAGTGTGGTTTACGCCATACATATCACTTATATCTTGTACGTAGAGCACTGTCATGCTATAATACAGACTTATACGTATGTATAAGTGCCATATATCAAAATATATACCGCATATAGACCAATTCATGCGATATTTACGCACATTACTAATGAGTTTCTATGCGTGAACCAAGGTGTGAGTGAGTTGTGCTGGGAATGAAAGGGGGAGAGGGTGTGTTACGCCTTAAATATCACGTAAATCTTGTATTTAGAGCACTGTCATGCTATAATAAAGACGTGTACGTATGTAAGCGTCCCATATAACAAGGAATATACCGCATATAGACCAATTGATGCGATATTTACGCAAATTGTGAATGTGTTTCTAGCAGTCGGAAGCCTGAAAGGGTGGGTTGGGGGTGGGTGGGTGGGAGGGAGGCATGCAGGGGTGCAGTGAGTGAGTGAGTGAGTCGTGGAGAGATGGAAGGCAGGCAGTTCTCTAGATAGATAACCAGCTCTGTGATAATTGTGGAGGCGCCCGAGGCGTATGGATGTCTTGGTATTTTGAACCTTATGTCTACCAGATGTCTGGTGTTCGTTGCCACCAACAGGTCTACAATAACATGAGTCAGGAATGGAGAGAGAGAGAGAGAGAAACAGAGACATGTGTATGTCGTACGTATAAATTGACTTCAGAATTGCATTTTTATGCAAGCAGACATTGCATTTTAGACACATGTGAAGTACCACAGAAACATGTAGGCCATTGACTGTAAATAAAGTACTATATTCTATACCACCAACGAGGGTGGTCAGTAAACACAGGCAGATTGCCTTTTGTGATAGAGGGCTAAATATAGACTGGTGTCTCCTTACACTTGCGAAAGGGTAGATTGCCACCAGAGAAACTTATACTTATTTATTCCCAAGTAATATGCACTATAAATTATATTTGAGACCTACTGCAATTATTTGTATGACAGTCATGACTATGTATAAACCAATATACGTGCGTAGGCGAGACATAAGAAAGCTGGTTGAGCAATTTTCGACACCCACACAGTTATTATTCTTTTTAATTTACAATATTATACAATACAAATGTATTTGTGAAGAGTGTTTTATGAATTATTGTATTTATACAAATTTTGTTCCCAGACAGAGCTGCTGTGGCTGGAGCAGCAAGGAGCGGCAAGGGTCACCCCGGGACCGCTTGACCGTGTGAAAATGAGTGGAGTCACACTGAGAGGGGCAATTTTGCTGAGTGTTTGGGCAATTTTTGACAGAATAAAGTTATATAATTACTAATTCTTGACAGAGACAAACTTGCATAAACCTTGGCATGATATAATTGATAATCCCATCAATTTACAAACGTAAATTGGTGGGATAATTAATTTTGTTTTGTATATTGTCATTTCGATTGTAGACACGAAGTTTTGAGTGTTATTTGGTATGAGCTCCTGTGGCATGGTTGGTAAGGTCGCGGACTGGCAAACTCAAAGTGTCGTAGGATAGTGGGATCGAATCCAGGAGGGGGTTATGGGGAAGGTTTTATAGTGTCTAGAACAATTTTGATAAACACATTTTTTTACAAGATCATGCCATTGTATTCAAACAATATGAAATATTCATAGAATATATCATATTGTAAGAATACAATGACATGACCTTGTTTTTTTGTTTTTTTTCTTTTTATTGTTTTTTGTTATTATCTTAGTAGGTTTGACAGGATTTATTGAAACATATTTATTTTTGTACAATTCATTTGAGGTAAGAAAATAATTATATACACATTACTTAGGCTAATAACAAACATATATATTGATATACTAAAAAAAGAAGGCATATTACATGTAAATCTTTGAAACTTATAAACTAAATAATGAAACATACAATTATATAATGTAAAAGCTATATCACAGGGACATCTTTGGAACTTATACATTATATAATATATATGTTACATTATGAGGTAGCGTGATCAATTAGGTCAGGTCAAGTAAGGTAGGGCGCGAGTCCAGGGCAGAGCAGGGCAGGGTTCGAGTCCAGGGCCGGGCACGGGGCGAGTCAAGGGCAGGGCAGGACAGGGGGCGACACTCAATAATTCTTGAAGGTGTGGTAGTCCCTGAAGCAGTCACCCAGGCAGAGTGGAACTTTGCACTCGGCGCACATTGAGGTGACTCTTTTGGTGACATGGGGTTTCCTGACACTGGTGCTGCAGACAGTGCACTGCGCCTGCCTGCGACGAGTGCCAAGCATCTCGATGTTGATTGGGTAGTGTCTTTCGACACCCACCTGGATGCGGTCAGGAACGTGATCCCCACGCCATGCCGTACGTCTGTGAGTGGTGGTGCCATACTTCTCCAGGAGTTGGTATGAGACGTTTTACACGAACTCCCGGAATTTCAGCTTCTGGTTTGGGGACATATCCTTCTTCACCAACCACAAGTTGTAGGCGTTGAGCATCGTGATATCAACTAGGTGGAGGAAGAGCTTGTGATACCACTTCACAGTCTTCCTCAGACACTCAACACCTGACAGCTGACAGTCAGACTTGTCCACCAGGTGCATGTTCTTAGTGTAGTCCACTACCATGTCGGGCTTGTAGATGGTCTTCCTGGTTCGGTAGTGGATTTTGCCAGAATCCATCTGGGTACCTGTGTGGACGGTGGAAAGCAGGTGGACATCTCGCTTATCCTTCCACTTCAGGGCTATCAGTTTCCCACACTTCTCGAGCTGCTTGAATTTCTGCCCCTTTCGTCGCCTTCTTCGCACATGCCTCTCGCGGTGTTCCTGGGCCAGGTCGTCTTCTGAAGGTGTGTCACTGGAGGAGGCATCTGTGAGAGGAATGACATTACCTGTGAACTTTGGCATAAACTTTCTTGTATTTCTGACAGTCCCACATGACCCCGTTTGGTTGTCATGAAGAAACTGGCAGAGAGCAGGAGAAGTATACCAGTTGTCAATGCAGATGATGTGGCCTTTGCCCAGGTAAGGTGCCAACATTTTCCTGACGATGGCACCTGACATGCCCATGGGGTCATTGGCAGCGGCTTTCGGTATGTCAATGTCAGTGCCTGTGTACACGATCATGTCAAGCACTATTCCAGTTTCGCAGTCACACAAAACGAAGAGCTTGATTCCGAACCTATGCCTTTTCAAGGGGATATACTGCTTGAAAACAAAACGTCCTTTGAAGAGCACGAGCGACTCATCAATCACCAAATTGAGGAAGGGGTAAAAGTATTTCCTATACCTCTCCAACAACATGGTGAACACATCCCGAACTTTCCATATCCTGTCAATCCTGTTAGGATTTTCGTTGTCTGCAAAGTGCATAAATCTTAGCAGCAACAAAAATCTGTCACGAGTCATGAACTTATTGAAAGTTGGGGTGGCGATGAGAGGGTCGTGCTTCCAATAGTGTTGAAACACATGCTTCTTGATCAGAGGCATGAGGAACAACAAGGCAAAGAACGTCATAAATTCTTCCACAGTCGTATCCACCCAGCCTCGTATTCTCGCTTTTGGAGAAAGGACGTCCAATCTGCCAAACACCCACCTGTAGTAGGCGTTTGTTTGGGCAACAATGTACGTCATTACCCCCATATCGAAAAAAGCGAGGAAGAAGTCGCTTTCGTTCGCTTGATCATCACAGGGCCAGTCGTCAATTGTTCCTGACGTCCCAGGATTGAACTGGGGCACGTCAGGCACAAAATTGACCCCGTCAGACCAATCGAACGAAGGCAGCTCAGGGATCGGAATGTCGTCTGCGTCTGCTTCATCGTCTGAAATATCGCTTCCATGGTCGCGATACAGCACTGCATCATCATCACCCTCCTCTTCACTTGACAGACGATGCCCTTCCTCATTCTCGTCACCGACGTCGGACTCACTCCCACTGTCCACTCCCAAATCCCCCCACCCATGTTCCCGTGCTAGGGCTTCGTTGTCGAAACCCGGGCTGCCAATGCCCTGCGAATCACCATCAAACAGCAGGGCGGCATACTTTGATGGTGTCAGAGTTTTCCGGGTCACTTTAGCACGTGCGGGAGTCTTATGGACAGAGACAGCAGAGGCGGTGGCAGGGGAGGCGGCAGGGGCAGCAGTGGTGCGTGGTCTTGTGGCCCTGGAGGCAGGCAAGATGATGGTGGTGCCTGTCGCCCTTCTCTCTGTTCCTTGGGCAGGGGCGGCAGGGGCGGCAAGGGCAGCAGGGCCGGCAGGGACACCAGGGCCAGCAGGGCCAGCAGTCGCTTTCCCTCTCCCTTTCCCCTTCCCCTTCCCCTTCCCTGTTCCTTGGGCAGGGGCAGCTGGGGCAGCAGGGGCAGCAGGGGCAGCAGGGGCAGCAGGAACAGCAGGGACAGCAGGGCTGGCAGGGACACCAGGGCCAGCAGTCGCTTTCCCTCTCCCCTTCCCCTTCCCCTTCCCTTTTCCTTGGGCAGGGGCAGCAGGGGCAGCAGGGGCGGCAGGGGCAGCAGGGGCAGCAGGGGCGGCAGGGGCAGCAGGGGCAGCCGGGCCAGGGGCGGCTGGTGGTGGTGGTGGTGGTAGGGGCACTGTGGCTGGCGTACCGGTTCTCTTCCCTACGCCCATGCCTTTAATTTTTCCTGCCCCCGCAGGTTCTGCAACCCTAGGGCGGCCTCCTGCGTCGCTGGTACCGGTGGCAGGGGTGGCAGGGGTGGCAGGGGTGGCAGTGGTGGTGGTAGTGGTTGTTGTAGTGGCCTGGGTCGTGGTGGCAGTGTCCCGAAACACCAATGACCTCTGTACCTTTGTTGTGCTTGCACGTGTTTTTCGTGCTTTGGGTGCTGGTCTTTCGTCCTCAGAGCTGTAGGGCATGTCGTACTGGTAGGTAAGGTCTTTAGCAGCCACCCTCTGCCTTCCACGGCGGCTAACACCACCAGAAGGAGGGCTGGTTGTGTCATCAGGGAGCGAGCGTGAGGGACGTGTGGGCTCCATGACTAGTGGTTGGTTACTGGCGCGGTGGTGCTTGCACGAGTGCGGGGCGAGCGTTTGGCGGGGTGGTGTCGAGAGTTGACATGTAGTACTATACCCACACCAATTTTCAACCGGCTGGCTATAAACGCGCGGTTTTGGTACGCGTTCAAAAGCTCTGCTCTTAAGAGTCTCCCCGCAGTCCGCCGGGGGAACTCTTAAGAGTCTCCCCGCAGCTCCCGGGTTAAGAAGGATACTGAAAAGGTGATAGCTTCTCCATCCCCGCGTTGTAGCGGTGGTCGGAGTAGAGTTGCATTGGAAAACAAGGAGGGGTTCGATGATTTAATTGCATAAACATATCCACATCATATTCTACTATAGATCAGGTTCTGGAGGATGTGTCGGCCATTTTCTTTTGGGTTAAGGGGTTAATGAGGGCGGATTAACAGGTACCTCTTGAGGGGCCCTAGGGGAAGCACAGGTAAAGGGGGGGGGGGGGGGCTGAAGTGAGGGTTAAATAGGTGTAACTGTTCTATTTTATTCCCACTATTTAAGAAGGTTAACTTCCCTATTTTCTGTTGATCTTTGATGACTGCAATCCTGCACTCGATCCTGCTTTAGGCCAGCTGTTGTTGAGGAGGCCTTCCTTCCGCAGTGGTTATTTCACCTCCTTCGTCGATATCAAAGTCTCGGCCCCGAGGCTGGAGTGTATACAGTAGGTGATGTAGTCTGGATTTTGATGGTCGATGGGGAGACCACGTAAGAACCAATGCCACAGCACTGTAGGGGTGTCGGAGGGGCTTATCTGGTGTATGTGGGGGGTGACCTGAGGACCTGATTGTTGTTTGCTGCCTGCATAGGTGGGGGTGTGGCTGGTGATTCGGTTGTTGGCGCGACATCCAGGGTGGCAGGTTTTGGAGATTTGAGGTTGGTGGGGACCTTCTTCTTGGTTTTGGGGATGTGTAATGCTGGGGACCACCATGTTGTTTGGGTCACTCGCCGGCCAGATCTTCTGCAGGAGGGTTGTATAGAAGGTTGAGTTAAGGGGGTTGAGGGGTTACATTTGGGTTTATTAGGGGTTGAAGTGGAAGGTTTGGTGAGGGCGGGTGATGGAAAATGTGAGAGGTGTTTCTTGGTATTTATCAGGGATGTAGAGGTTGAATTTTTTGAGGGGGGTTTCGGAGGGGGTTTGGCAAGTGGAGAGGTTGAACTAGTCGGAGTGGTTGAGATTTGGCGAGTGAGTGGAGATTTAGTGAAAGGAGGAGTAGAGCGAGAGGTAGAGGTGGAATCTCTTGAGAGAGGCATCTGTGTGGGTTTGGCAATTAGAGGTGGAGCTAGTCGGAGTGTGTGAGGTTTTGT
The DNA here is from genome assembly GCA_032716605.1 of Paralithodes platypus. NCBI lineage: Eukaryota > Metazoa > Arthropoda > Malacostraca > Decapoda > Lithodidae > Paralithodes > Paralithodes platypus. Next base: position 18,131,910 of record CM064507.1, read on the forward strand.
GAGTGAGTGGAGATTTAGTGACAGGGGTAGTAGAACGAGATGTAGAGGTGGAAACAGGTTTTGAGGTGGTAAGTTTAGGCAGAGGAGAAGGGAGTGAAGGTTTAGGCAGCAGAGTGGGGGTTGAATGAGAAGATGGAATAAAAGAAAATGTAGGAGAAGTAGGCTGAGTAGTAGGAGAAGGTGAAAAATTAAGAATGTCAGTTTAGGAGGAATTGGAAGAGAGAGAGGAGGTAGGAGCATGAGGTAGTTTGGCTGGTGTATTAAGGGTCAGATGGGTGGAGCTGGAAAAGTGCGAGAAGGGGGGGTGCAAGAGTGTTGGGACAATTCAAGTGGTGCGAGGTAGGTCTAGGTGGTGGTGAAATGACAGGAGGCAAATTATGTAGAGAAGGATTGGGTGTTTTTGGTAGAATGGGGAAACGGGAGATGGGAGGAAGGAGTGATTCTGAGGTACAAAGGTTTTGATTTTCAATTACAGGGCATGCAGTATTATTGACTGGGTCAGCTAGCATAGTTATATTTTCGTCAATGGGTTGGAAACGGCGAACGTGTCGGTTGCGGTACGTGCGTGATTCTCCATGATAATTGACGGTGACCTGGTAACAGTTTGGCACGGTGAGAATTTCAAAAGGGCCTTTGTATTTGGGTTTGAGTTTTGAAGGAACAGGAAGGTGAGCTATCATCACAAGATCTCCTACATGGTGGGGGCTGACTTTGGGAGTTTCGTCAGGGTGCAGATCTTGCAGGTATTGGAGTTGCCTGAGTCGATTTTTCAGGTGTACTTAAGACTGGTCAACATTTGACGAGGGCTCGTAGGGGGCAGACAGGTGACGTAACAGAAGTAGGAGGGGGGGAATCCCAAAAACTATCTCATGCGGAGAGATCCCGTCTTGTCTAGGGCAGGTGTTTATTCCCCATTGCACGATCGGTGGTGTTCATTTGTTGTAACGGGGTCCTGATATGATTTGCAATGGTACGGTGGCTTCATTCACAGATATAATTACCCTGGGGCCAATACGGGGAGGAATGACTGATCTTAAATCCGAACATTTGTGATATCGGGGTCCAAATGTGACCGGTGAACTCAGGGCGTTGTCAGAGTGAATGGCTTCAGGAAGCCCGAAATATGGAAAGACGTGTTGCAACATGGTTTCGGCGACCGAAAAAGCAGTGTAATCTTTGGCTGGACAAGCTATTACATACTTAGAATAGGTATCTACGAAGGTAATGATATATTTGAACCCTTTGATACCTTCCATAGGTCCCATGACATCAACGGCTAATAAATGCCATGGTTTGGAAGCAACGAGTTTGCCAGAGGGGCCTGGGGTGCGAGTTCGATCCTTGCCAAGGGAGCAGGCTCGGCATGCTTCAGTGACTTTCTTGGCAGTGATATAGGGGGAGGGGGTCCAGTAAATTTGCTGAAAGGTCGCGACTAATTTGCGTTGAGCAAGATGGATGCCATTATGCGAGTGCAGAGATTGCATGGTTGGCAAGGCGGTGGGTGAACTGAGGAAAAATTTCCCGTCTGGAGTATGAAGATTGTCTCTTCGTCTTTGAAGCTGTGAAAATAGATGTCGGGGCATCCAGTCAAGTTTTTGCTGGGTTTGGAGTTGTTGCAATAAGTGCTGTTGTTCAGGGTCTGTGGAATCTTGATGGTGGATGGCTAGAATGGGGGTGAATTCAGATTGAGAGGTGGAGTGTTTGATAGGTGAAGTTATGTCAGGAGGAGAGGTGATGAGAGGAGGGGGTGAATCTAGATCAGGTGAAGAGATGATCATGGTGTTAGGTGAAATTAGAGGGAGCCTAGTGTGGAGTTTCCCGGGGCGGTATGCTATTTCAAAATTAAACTCCGAGAGATTCTCGCCATCTAACGGTTAAGACATTCTTGGTATCTGACTTACGTAGCCATTGGAGGGCGTGATGGTCGGTTATGATGGTGACTTTGACCCCTGCTAAATATGCCTTAAAGTATAGAAGGGCCCAAATGATGCCTAAACATTCTCGCTTGGTGACTGGATAGTTCATTTCGGCTGGATTTAAGGTTCTACTGGCACATGTAATGATGTGCTCCCGTCCATCTCTAGTTTGAACGAGGACGGCGCCGATACCGAATTGTGACACATCGGTATAAAAGCGGAAAGGCTCGGTGTAATCAGGAAATGATACAACGGGTGCGGCTAAAAGGAGGTCTTTGAGTGAATTAAAAGCTTGAATGCGTGAATTTGTCCACAGGAATGGTTCTTCCTTCCTGGTTAGATCATGAAGAGGTTTGGCAATGGTGGCAAAGTTCTTTACGAATCGGCGATAGTGGGAGGCTAAACCTAAAAAGGCCCTGACGCCTTTGACGTTCGTGGGGGGGGGGGGGGGGGGGGGGGGGGATGGCACTGATGGCTCTGATGGCTCTGAGTTTTTCCGGGTCAGGGGTATTCCTTCCTCAGAGACTGGTGACCGAGGAATTTTACTTCTTTTTGGGCTAGGATGCATTTTGATGGCTTGAACTTTAAATTTGCTTCCCGGATACGCTGGAAGACTTGGCTAAGGCGTTGGAGATGCTCGCCCCAAGTTTTACCGAAAACAATTATGTCATCTAAATAAGCTAAACAGGTCTCCCAAGTTAAACCTTGCAATACAGACTCCATGAGTTGGAAGAAAGTGGCAGGACCGTTGCATAGGCCAAAGGGTAGCACTGTGAATTCATAAAGTCGCCCTTGACTAGTGGCGAAAGCCGTTTTTTGCTGATGTTCGGGAAGTACTGGCACTTGCCAATATCCTGCCTGAAGGTCTAGAGTAGTGAACCATTTCGTGCCTAGCAGTTAATCTAGAGAATCGGCAATGCGAGGAAGGGGGGTTGCGTCTTTGATGGTTACGTAATTTAATTGCCTGTAATCTATGCAAAATCTAGTGGAGCCGTCTTTCTTTCTAACTAATACTACGGGAGAGGACCAAGGACTAGTGGATGATTTGATAACCCCAGTTTCGAGCATATCTTTCACTTGTGTTTCTTCCTCCTGTCTCTGGATAGGATTTTTCCTGCAAAGGGGTTACCTAAGGGGTTGCCCCACAGTATGAATGCTGTGATGGAGCAAGGTAGTTTTCCCTACGTCTCGGTTGGAAGTGGCAAATATGTCTTGAAATGAAGTCAATAAATTCCGTAGGTCAAGTTCCTGGTGAGAAGTGAGATGAGATGGAATGTCAGGAAATTTAGGAGAAGGGGAGTTTTCTTGATGAGTAGGTGAAGAAAGTTCCTCATCGTGATTTTCTAGCTATCCAATAGCTAATCCTTTTGGCAAATTGAGGGGCTGATCAGAAATATTGGCAACTCTAATGCAATTCAATTTATCAGGAATGATGGCTGGAGTGGTAAGGAAATCTCTATCGAAAGGACTCTGAAGATTCGGGGTGATGATGACGTCACCAGATAGAGTAGGTAAGATGGGAATCCACTGTTCGTGGTGAGGGGGTAGCGTAACGGATTTAGAGGTGACAGCCTGAGTGATTTTAATGTTACGAATGGCTTGTCTATCGTGGTTGACATGAATGGACTGAGGGGTTACGTCTTTCTTTACATGAGTTTGAGGTGAAAGGACTGGCTGTACGTTAGGTTTGTGATTTTATTTTTATTTGTTTTCTTAGGAGGGGCAAACTTAGGACTCTCTGGCTACAATCAATAGTGGCATTAAGGGAGGTCAGTAAGTCAAACCCTAGGTATCCATCGTATTGGATTTCCTTGGATGGAAATATCATGAATGAATGGTGTGTCCCGTGATCTTGAATGGGAGTGCTAACGAAAAGGGGAACAGTTTCACCTGAATTTAGAATAATGCCATCATTTGCTTCGATTAACACTATGGTGGAGGGTTGAGGAGAGCCAAAAGAGTTTTGATTTGATTTAAAGAAGGAGGAGAAAAGACAAGAACGGGAAGCTCTCGTGTCTATGAGAAGTTTGGTCTTTACCCCATTTATAGTGAGGTGATTGGAAATGGGAGGTTTGTCATTGTTTGTCCCATCACGAGCCCCCACCAGTTTGGCGACCGGAGGGCGGGGGCGGATTAAAAATCCATGCTATCTTGAAATTCTGTTCCCTCTGATACCACTTCAACTATCTGTTTCTATTCCCTCTTCAACCTCCTCGATCCCTGCAGTTCCGTCCTCGATTATTGTGGCAACGCGTCGGGGCTTAATCCACGGAATCGGGACCCCAAACTTGTGGGAGTTTAGGGCGACGCTGGATCAATTCCCCGAATGATTTCTTTAGTGACACTAAAGGACATTTGGAGCTGCAAGGAGCCCAGTCGGAGGGTCGGACTCTCGCCCATTCCTCCATTTCTTCTACTAGCCGCATAGATGCGGGTGTACTAGCTAGGGTAATTTACAGAATTTCGAGGTTGAGTAGTGCTACGGCTTATGGCGGCGATCTTGTCACTGTGTTTGTAACCTTCCTCAGTTAGTTTCAATGCCAGAATACGCTGGATTATAGGCATGTCTAACGCGAAAATGATCGCGTACAGCTGTGGGACGAATTCTCAACAAAGCATTGAACACACTTTCTTTCCTTTTGACATCATTCTCTGTAGGAAAGACTGTAACTACCATTTGGTTCAACTGGCTGATAGTGTGGTCGAGATTTCCTGAGAACTTGACATCATGAAACTGTTTATTCGCGAGAATTTTCCCGAGAGAAGGGTTAATAGCTGCCTTGGTATAACTTTCGAACTGAGCCCAGGTCAATAATGGAGTATAACGCACGTAACCCGACATGAGGGACATATGCCTGCTTAATTTCATAACAACCGTATGGATTTTTGAGGTGTTATCGTCCTTAAATACAATGTCAAGGACTGGTTTCACAACTTCAAGATAGGTAGCAATATCGTGATCTTCTTGCTTGAAAGAAATGATTTCGAGCGATTTACCAGCCATGTTGATTCGTGAAATTGGTAGATTAAGAAAATATGTAATTCCAAGTCGCTATGCCGTGTTGAAACACCGCTGCCGCCAGTGTTATGCGAGTAAGATTACTTTTACTGCATATATAATGGTTCGTTAAGTTCACTATTGTGAAGCTGAGAACCTGAATTAACTGGGTCAAAACTAACTTGGGCAATACAATAAGGATATCAATATCTACCAAAGTCACTGAATACATAATTTTGGTTAACACGTTTTATTTCATATTAAGCTAGGGTACACATGTGACATAGATCAAACCTCATCTATATAGAAATGAGCTTGAAGAAATATTGATCAGAATAATTGATATATATCACTATCAATTCACTTTACATAATAAATGGGAAGAATTTACTCGCGGGTCAAATACATACAATAACACTGTAGTGAGTCACTATGGAATCACAATATAAATAATACAGGGAGGTTAGTCTCAACAACAAATAATCGATATCCTGAATTTGGGAAAACGGTAACCGCGAAAGGATTAGCCGACAAGGTAAATCAAAGTTACTGCGACGCGCACTCACAATATAATTGGTTATGGAAGTTAGGATATCAACTGCAGTTTGAATAACTTGTACGTTAATTCATAAAATAAAAGATATATATCTTAATTAACTCAGAGTTACAATATTGAAAATTAATTAAATTCAATGATAAATAATTATACAAGCCAGTACGCTTGGCTAAACATCGCCTCGCCGAGGGTTAAACGGGGCGTCGGACGGCCTAGAGTTTCACGTCAATAACAAATGCAGCTAGGCCTGAGGATGAAATCAGGGAGCGGGATCTTTTAACACAGTATTACTAGATATGATAAGAACTCTCTCTGTATATACTTATTTTATGTTCGCGTACCCTAGCCAACAATAAACACAATATCAAGATCTGCTGGTTGTTCACAATAATTTACATATAGTGTGATGTTTACATATCCCGAACGGATATATGTAAAGCTCTGATCCAGATTATAAGAGATATATTCCCAGAATTATACATACATCAATCCCTTCAAATAGAGTGTACAATGTTCTCTCAACACGAGGGGCGATAGAAATTAAGACGAGAATCGACAATCTATGGAATTACGTTAAAATGGAACACTGTATATCTTAGTCACCCTTTGCAATATTTAAATCGAACACTTTATACCACAAGAAGAACTTAAGTTTTTGAATGGAGGCATACTGTAGGTGACGTAGCTCCAAAAGAGAGATCTGGTCAGGCGTCGTAACCCACCTCGACGTAATCCGGGGGGAGTCCCGGACACACACCAACACACACTCTCCCACAGGTCTCCTCACACTGCTCTCAGGACACCTTCCGTCGATACTTTTTAAGGGGATAATGGCTTGCCCCTAGGGAAGTAATTCCGAATAAAGATCCTAGTGATGCTGCGTAGGTTTAACGATATCATATGACAGAGGTATCCTAGCCTTGATTTTGCCTACCAAACCTTGGTTCAGGCAGGTAATATTACGAATTAGTTATGATTCATGGTTAAAGATTCTCGAGGTAAATAAAGGTTATTAACATTCTTAAAAATACAATGCACATATGGTTATATGGGTGAACACATTCTTTATTTATTAAAATTATATACAATGAGGAAAGGTTGTATAGGAATGAGTAAAAATTAATTTAGTGTGTTATGGAATTACATACATTTATTTGGTCGTGATTATGGAAAGGAATCTTTATTAAGAAGGATACTGAAAAGGTGATAGCTTCTCCATCCCCGCGTTGTTGTAGCGGTGGTAGGAGTAGAGTTGCATCGGAAAACAAGAAGGGGGTTGCTGCTTTAATTGCATAAACATATCCTTATCATATGCTAGATCAGGTTCTCGAGGATGTGTCAGCCATTTTCTTTAGGGTGAAGGGGTTAATGAGGGCGGATTAACAGGTACCTCTTGAGAGGCCCTAGGGGAAGCACAGGTAGGGGGGGGGGGGGTGATGTGAGGGTTAAATAGGGGTAACTGTTCTGTTTTCTTCCCACTATTTAAGAAGGTTAACTTCCCTATATTCTGTTGATCTTTGATGACTGCAATCCTGCAATCGATCCTGCATTCGGCTAGCTGTTGTTGAGAAGGCCTTCCTTCCGTAGTGGTTATTTCAATAATAGATGGCCATAGAAAATAATAATAATATTATATATTTCTGGAATAATTAGAAAATGGTACCAGTACACTAACTAACATATAACTATTATTATTATGAATGGTATACCTGTATATGCGCAATGATAAAAACATATTTATGACAGAAAAGAAAGGTATTTGTTACACACACCGGATGTACAGTATATGGGATTAAGCATTTAATGGTAATGGTATATTTTCTTTAATTAGTGTTTTGTTTTGCATCACTTGTATATTGGAAATGGTTGTATATTTTTTCAAGGAAAATGAGGAGTTTTTAAATATGCATTTTACATTTGGAAACAGAGTAGGCTAACAGCAGAATTTATGTATTTTCTTTGTTTTAGATATTAGTTCATAATACTGCCTTTAGTATTTACTTTACTTTTGCATTGCACTTTTATATATGGTACAATGTCTTTGTGTACAGTATTTGTTTGCTTTGTTGATTTTTTGTATTAAATACGAACTATTGTATATATTTATTTCATTATATACCTGTATGTTGTGCGTTTATATGCTTATATTTTGTATAGCAAAATAATATAAAACTAAAAATTTGCCACTAACCTACTAACCAATTACTCCATTTATTATATTCTTTACTTTGTTCTTTACTCATATACAATTCTTAATAGTTTAAGTAATTTACTTACAGTGGTTAGCAAGTCTCAAAATAGGGGCGTATTAGATGTTATGCTTGGGATTATATAATGGCAATAATATTATAACTCGTGTATAGTTTTAAGGTAATTACTTGCAGTGAAATAGTAATGGACATGATCATTGGGAAGCGACTGTACACCACTCTGGGCGTATGGCCACTTTGAAAGTTATAGCAGCTACCTTTTACTGAGATCATGGCTGTGTCAACTGAGGATGTGTTTCCTGTGAGCTATCACTAGGGGTTGGGTTGACCAGAAGCTAACGTGAGGTTCGAGGTGATTTGAATATTTAACTTACATTTAGACAGAGGGCTGGGAGCTGTTAGAACTGGTAGATATTTTCTCCCTAAATGGGGAATACTCCTTTTTATACTAAAACTACTTATCAAGTTAAGTATCAAGTTCCTGCATATACATTCTGTTCCTGCATCTTTTACTTTGTTCCTGAATAAAGATCCTGTGGCGGGTATAGAAAAAGTTAAATTCCCTTTAGCTAAAAGTGTCAATATTATATTTATGGTAAGGGTGGTGGCGGTGCATTATGTACCATATATCATTATTATATATCGACCAGTATACAAGAGAATCTACCAGAATCTTCAATCAACCAAGCACTACATCTACCTAGTCACACTTACATTATACAACCACATTACCCCCTTACAAGGTTACATTAGCTTGTACCTTACATAAACACTTATCACACTCCCCTGAGGAACACCCCTAAAATTGAAGAATTTCAACAGAAAGACAACTCCCGACCCTAACACTGATATAGCGAGTATGGATAAACAACAGCATTTTTCCGGTCAAGCTTAGCTCATACAATTCTTTCACAATACCAATTATCCATGCTGTGGCATAGGCATTTTGCAAGTCAAAGAAAAGACCAAGTGTATGCTTGTTAGAAATATAGGCATTCTGGATTTCGGTTGCGATACGCCAGAGAGGTCAAGGATAAACCTGTTCTTACAGACACCGAACTGAACCGGGGAAATGTGATTTCCAGCCTCCAATTACCACACCAACCTACAGTATAGTTTACCCTTTTCTCAAACAAATTACTTAACCCTTCCAACCCGGGCTGTCTTACCCAATGACGGTCGCCACTACCCGGGCGATATGGCCGAAAAACGTCTAGGCCTAGGCTACCGTATTTATGTTTATTTTCACTGCTAGAACTTTCCCACTCATCTATAATCGTAGTGCGGTTTTCAATCTGTATTTTGGCATTGAGTAGAGCTCTGTAAGTCAACTGGTTCAGTTGTGATGACGATTTCAGTGGAGCCAATATTGCAGAGATGTTGCCAATATGGGGGCTTTTTAGACACTAATTTCGTCATGACGTCAGAACAATAACATTGAGGAGTCATCTCCTTCTTGTTTTCGGAGGTGCGGTGACGAACGCTTGGGATTGTTGACATACGTCGTACGCACGGCGTTCGGACCAAGCTTAATTAGGCTATTAAGCTCATGCCTTAGATAAGGCATACCGGGTATTTGCCCTTCTTTCGTGCTGTCCTTACCTAAGGCAGACCGGGTAGGAAGGGTTAAACAACTGGTTAGAGCAATGAGTCTATAGCTCGAAGCAAGTTTCACATCTCTCTCAAGCTTCAGGATAGGAAGAATTAGGGACACTCTCCAACTCTCCGGCAGTAGTGACAACCTCCAGATTTCATTGAAAATACACAATAACAAAAAAACAGAAAAGCCTCTGGGAGATGCCTGATCATTTTATAATACACGTCATTCTCACCTGGGCAGAGGAGCCGGAATTACACAGAGCATGATGGAGCTCCTGCATAATGCAAGGTACATTATTGACCTCCGAATCTCGGTCGGTTGCACTTATGATAGGGACCGGAGCACACCCAGCAGAACCTGAGACCTCAGCAAAGTGGCGAACAAGAATATTAGAGACAATGACAGGATCTGATAATACAGTATCACTCACTTGAAAGCAAGGTGGTGGACTTGGAACAAATTTCCCAGAAAACTTCCTGATCTTAGCCCATAATTCTGCCACAAATTTCGTTTAGCTCTCCTAAAATACCTTCGTTTTTTAGCTTGAGCTCTCCAGTATATAACGTAGTTCACCTGAGTCACACTGTTCTTGTATCTCCTGTAGCAAGTGCGAGTGACACGCCTCAAAGTGATACATGTATTAACCCACCATGGAACCACAGTGTCGGGAATAGTATATGATGACCCCGACAGTTTGGAATCCAATTGGGTTATTTGAATTTGGCGGTATTGTATAGTAATTACGATTTTAGCTAATATCTTATTTTACTGTAGTATATAATTTATTGTAAGTTAATTATTAGCTGGAATGCATAAATCTGTACATCAGCTCTGGATGTATAATGAACCTAGTTCACAGGTTCGAAATATTATTGGAACCGGCAGCCATAATGTATTCCCGGACCTACGCCTCACGCTAGTCTCATATTATCAGCCGCACCTTCAACATCTCCCCCCGGCTTTGACTCGACCTAGAGATCACCAACCACTACCACTATATATATATATATAAATATATATATATATATATATATATATATATATGTATTGTTACGGCCCTACAATGCTGAACCCAAGAGATTAAAATTCAAGCAAGGGCAACGATAGCATGCTGTTGCGATCAGAAGGCCAAAAGGGTTAATGTCAAATATAATCACAAATGATGGAGAAGGATGATATTAAACACTTCTAATTCTCGTATTAATTATATTACTATTAACTAGGGAAAACGAACAGGTTGATAAGCACAATAATTCAGTTAATCAAGGCAATGAATAATAGTTGACTAAGCGCCGAGTGAAGGCTTCGAGTAAATGCACTCGTTACAAGGAATGAACACTACACAAAAAGAAAATTTGAAGACAACGGTTAATCAACACTTAGCGCACTGGATAGTAAACTGAATCACACTCAATCACAGACCGACATATGATACCATATAATATCACCAGATAACACGCTCGGACAACGTGTATACTTAAGAACACCAATCAGTGTTCGTTACACAACACACAATACCACAAACCCACATACACTAGGGCTCGTTACACATACACAATAATGCACCTATGCTGTCTCATCTCCCCTTCAAAGGACAAAACAGTACACTACCTACTTGTCTTAACACACAAACCAGAAGACAAAATGTCACGCATGTCCAGGGGTACACCCAGACCAGCGTAAAGGGGAGAACTTCCTCCACACCTCTGCCTCTTCGGGCGCTCCAACAGGTTCTAACTCTCAACTCTTCCCTCCCTACACACATCTCCTACCTAATCTCTACTTTCGGCAAGAAAATGGAGTCACACTAGACTTATAACAGAGTCACACGAAATGTGTGATAGAGGTCTCCTGTCGTGGGAAGCATAGATCTTCCCAGGCCTATGGTCCACGTGTGTACGTGGGTGGAGGTTCCCAGGCTCGTTGTTTTGCGTTACTCGACACCGCTGCTATTGGGGTAGATTAAACTCGGATCGCCTCTCTTTCTACTACCTCCTTACTGCCGTCTACCTCCTCTCTCTCACAATATATATATATATATATATATATACAGTATATATATATATATATATATATATATATATATATATATATATATATATATATATATATATATATCTTAAGTCCTACATCACCAGTCCTCAATAAGCTAAGTTCATTATGTATTGATATTGTATTATGTGAACATTTTTACGTGTCATTTGTGTGAACTAGCTGTGTAAGAGGACAGGAATTCTACCCATCGAAATCTACAGATTTCAATCGGGTAATTATCTTATTGTCGTGATTAATTCATGTACCAGTGATTGAATAATTTAACATATATATATATATATATTCCCCACAATAATTGGTCCTTCGAACCTCTGGTATTATTATTTATCGGTGTTGTTTACATCCGTTTCGCTTGTGGGTATACAAATGGCCGCCACGTTTAGAGTTGTGCAGCCTTGCCGAGCATTCGTTTCTTTTGCCTAGCGTTCTCTTCAGTTCTTTTTTCGGGAGTGGACCGTCCCTATATTTTTTGGAGGGCTACTTTCCCGGGTTTTTTTTGGACGTGGTGCTCATTGGCGTTGTTTGAGGGTTTGCTAGGCTAGTTCTGAATGTGGGAGGGTGTTCATTGAATTCGTTCGGTTCCATTTCGCGCAGTTAGGCCTGCAGGTGCCTATGGTTGTTATTTAATGTCACTGTTGGTAGTTCTTGGTGTTCTTTATGTATAGCTTAGAGACTAATTTACTTTTTGCTGGAGGGGAGGGTTCCTTCTATCTATCTATCTATTGCCGGACGCCTTACTCCCCTTAATGAGGGTGGCCATACACAGAAGGCCCCCAAGCGGACCTATTCCCTGTAAGAGGGACAACCCGAGCCAGTTTACTAATGGACTTACAGGATTGATCACTCAATTTAGGATCCGTTCGACTCCGAGGCCCTCTGTGTATCTTGTTAGCACTATTCTTCTACAGTGATGTGTGGCTAATCCATCCACTAACCTGTCTTACCCTTAGGTAAGCAGTACTGATTTTTATCAGTTTTACTCCCCTAGACAGGTTGCCAAGCAAGGCTGACGAGTCCCATCCACCCAGATTTTTATAAGGTTGTCTCCCCTAGATAGGTTGCCAACCAAGGCCAACATAAGGGTTTGTGACTTATTTTAATTACATTTCTTAAATTAGTTACTTATAGGCCTAGTTGTGGTTATGAGGATCGGTCCCTGTTGATTCCTAAGCGATTGACAGACCTAACGATTATGGCATGGGCAGCTAGGCTAATCTAATCTAAGTAGTCTAATCCGTCATTTCTTGTCATTTACCCTTCTTTCTGAATGGATATCCCTCATTTTCTTTCTGCTATTTGTCCATCATGGCTCAGATAAATCATCCTACTGCAGCTAGTTACATATCCACATTGGGAGTGGCAATTCCATTGCCTCATAATTTTGATTAATTTATGTAACTTGTTTGCTTCGTATTTTAGAGAGATTAGAGAGTTGCTAAGGCAGCCTCCCAGAAGCTGGGTGTGCTCAACCGCCCCTGCTCTGTACAGGGGCACAGTGCGTCCTTGTATTGAGTATTGTTCACATGTGTGGGGAGGATCCTTTCACACCGCTCTACTAGACAAAGTTGAAAGGAAGGCCTTTCGTATCATTAACTCCCGTCCACTCACCAACTCTCTGCAATCTCTCTCTCTCCGCTGAAATGTTGCATCTTTCTCGCTATTCTATCGCTACTATAATAATCAGTGTTCCTCAGAGCTTTCCCAGTGTATACCACCTCCTCTACGTAGGGCACGTGGTACCCGTCTTGCAATATAATCCCACCCCTACTCTGTGCAACTCTCAGACTTTCTTCTATTCAACAGCTGAGCTCTGGAACTCTCTCCCAGAATCAGTCTTTCCCTCTTCCTATGACTTAAATTGCTTCAAACTCTGTGTGTCCAGGCATTTGGGCTCGAACGTCCCTTGATTTTGGCTCTGTCACTCTTTCAACTCTGGGGGAGGCACTCGCTGCGGGCAGTTCTGCCTTTTGCCTCCCTCAATTACATATATATATTTTTTTTTTTAACATTGGCAGATTTAAAGAGGCTGAAGATTTTGAAAGGAGTGATGAAAGGAAGTTTGAATAAATGTTTAAGAAATCTTGACGTATTTGCAGACACTACTTCGGCTGATCAGATTAAGGGCAAGAAGGCTACTGTATTTAAATCGCTTGCCATGTTTGACAATTATGCTCAGCATGTATATGGTTTGTTGTCAGGTCCTGAAGAGGTGGAGGACGAAATGTCGGAAGATCTTGCATAAATTGAAGAAATTAATACAGCATTAGCCAGACTAGTTTCAGCCCAAGAATCTTCCACTGTTAAGGAAGCTACCGGTACTCCAAAAGCAACTGGATTTAACCTTCCAAAGCTTACTCTGCCATCTTTTTCTTGGGATCCAACTACCTGGACTGGATTTTGTGATGTTTTTGAGTGTTCCGTCCATCAGAATAAGACTCTTACATCCATCCAAAGGTTTACATAAATTTTCTCCGTGGACAGTTAGAAAGGGAGGCCTTGAAGCTGACAGAGGGGTACAACCTATGAGTCTGCAGTGGATCTATTGAAAAGGACTTATGGGAGAGAGGAAGTAAGCAACTTGGTTGAGCCCGAGAACTTTCAGTCTTCTACTGTGCTTCTCACTTCTTAGCTTGTTCTTCCTCTATCCAATAACTCCATTTCTTACTTTACTCCAGCCATCTGGTCTGGTCTGGAAGTAATCAAGACTGCATTAATAACACATTTCTTCGCTCTAGGTCCTCCATCATATTATGTGACGGAATGTAAAGAGTACTATTTATTAGTGGCACCTCCATCATTAACGATATGCCTATTAGTATAATAGTCCTCTTTCAAGTACCCGCATTCAGCGTATTTGAAATATCCGCCGCAGAGAGAGAGAGTCCTACATCATAAGTGCAACGCTAATCCTCTTATGGAATCGTCTTTATGATTGGGTACTCACTACGAAAAAACTTCGTAAAAAATAAAAAATAAAAATTTACTTAATAATTGTTATAATAAGGCTTTCCATCACGTGGATGTCTTATGTGGATTCTAGCCCAGACGCTGCTCACCGATCCACCATACTTCCTTCGTCTCCCTGCGTCCACCAAGGCTTTATTCTTCGTTCGCTCAACTCTAGTGAGTCGTTTGCTCATTTGTATCTATCTGAGTTGTACTAGAATAGGTTTATACTAGCTAGATCAGGCAGCCCCTTTGACGTGTCCACAGGAGAGTGTTAAAATAGGGTACTATTGTACAGGTGCCTTGTTTGCCCCCATTGGGCCCCATGCGTCAGGGTATGTTCTTGTTCGTTTCATGTGCCTTAGTTATTGCTCCTTAGCTCTTAGTTAGGAGGCTACTTTACGCAAGATAATGCTTCTTGGCCGTCGCTATGAGGCAGTTGCATTTATTGTTTTTTTGCAGACGCTCTGGTCTAAGAGTTGTCACACTTGGTGTGGAACTTTCTGGAGTCCGTGTCCGCTTGTCCCAGTTCCGGGTGCCGTCGCTTCAAGATGCTGTTTTCTTCGGAGATATGAGTCTGCAGTTCCAGGACTATGCTTTTTATGAGCCTCGTGGCCAGCCTCACTAGGGGTATTGTCTTAGTGGGCTAGGAATAATATTTGGTGTTATTTATACTATTGTAGCCCTAAGATGTATTTCTGGTTTCTTGCTGTGCTTTGCTAGTCTAACAGGGTCAGGAGACGTCCTGTCTTTTGTGGGGTTTTGGGGAGTCGGACTTTTTATAGTAAGTCCGTTTCCACAAAATTAGGTTGGTTCCCCTTCCGGCGGTCACTCTGTGTATTAACGCCGCACCCTCGCTTTACATCGAGGCGGGTTTGGCCAACCTTGTCCCACTGTGGTTTGAAGTACCACTTCACTTCCGGCGGAAGTACGTTTTCCTCGGTTAAGTGATCTCGGCCCGGCCGAGGGAACTCGCCCGGAACCCTGTCACTCACACAGCTCGACTTTTTAGCACCCAGCGACACAGTCCAGTGAGCTTTGTCTATCCAAGAGGATGTCTCGGGATACGACGATTATCTGACGAGGTTTTAGAGGCCAGTGACACAGTCACAGGTAAGCAGGTCTACAATGAAAATACCTTGAAGGTTGATTTTCACTCGGGTACGGCGGAAGGTCAGAGTAGCAGTTGGGCTACAACTGCCCTTCCGGCGTATTTGTAAGATAATGATGTGTTACCTCTCGGTTTATCTTTATGGGCATTGATTCCTGGAAATGTTATTTTCTAGATCACAGCACATCAGGAGCAACACAGGGCAGCAGGCTACGGTGTAGAACCCGGCGGGGGGGGGGGGGGGGTGTTCTTTCTCGCCATCATGCCTCACACTAACTTTTGTGCATCTCCCACTTGCTTCTTATCCCCAGTCATAGCACATACATTTTGTATTAAGTGTGTAGAGTGTCTACACAAATCTAACTTCATCTGGAACTCTCAGATGTGCCCAACTTGTTCAGATCTCTGTGCCGACTGGTTTAGTAAACAAGACCTGGCGTGTCTAGTAGCACTGGTCAATATTAAGAACAGCTTCTCCGCCTATGCTAGGGGTGCGGCGAATAAAGAGCTAGTTTGTGATGACCCAGACCTGTGGCAACACATTCTCACGTATTCAACCCCCCTTGATTGTTCATCCTCTAAGTCAGAGCTCCTAGATACTAAGTTATCACGACTCCTTTCCGGCGAGTTAATCGGTAGTAGTAGTGAGGCGTCTCAAGGAGAAATCCCCCCGGCCGCAAGAAAAGGACTCGTTCTGCGTCACCAAGAGGTCACAAGAGGACCAGATCACCTAAACAACAGTCCCCACAATCTTCCAGGCCACCTACTATTTCCCCTAAGAGAAATAAAGTTATGAGTACCACCCATTATGTCATGGCAGAAATTCATGCAAACGCCGACACAGAGGAGGCGGAGTCACGGCACTGGTTAACATCACAATCGCCATCTCCCCCGCCGGTCCCGGTCTCGGAAGCGCCGGGCTCAGAGTCGGCTGGTTCCTGGAACGGGATGGTCGGGAAAACGTCTCCTCCCCATACCGGTGCAGAAGGCTTAAGTATAGGCCTCTCAAAGAGCAAGCTAGTCTTTCCTCATGCTCCTCTCTTGTTATTAAGTCATGACCTAGGACTGTTGCATAAGAGGTTACCAAGTCATAAACTAATACTGATATTAGAAGCTAATACCCAGGCGCAGGTGTATGATGACAATGACACGGTGGTGAGCCCTCAGGTAAGTAGACAACGATCAATTTCCCAGACATACCCATGGCACTATTCCCCCGAGCGACATGTGGTTGAGAGTGAACCAGACGTTTTCCGCGAGACAACTAACGGGTGATAGTGTACAGGAAAACACTAGAAAGGGGAGGCGACATAAAGTCCCAAGACACAAAATCAGGCTTATGTCCGAGCCAGTAGAGGTTCCAGAAACCCCGGAGGTAAGTGACGGAACCGAGATACCCCAAAGTCAAAAGAGGTTAGTAAAGAAACCCAAGTCCGGGAGAAGATCTCATAATAGATATATCACAGTGAAAGATCTTGATGACATATTTCATAGGATGCTAAAACACTGTCATGTACCTAAGAAAGTTCGAGTCACTTCCACAGGGACACCGGAAACTACCCCGACAGGTTTGGTAGTACGACCATTAAAGCCCGCCACATTAATCTTGCCGAAACTGCCATGTTCCCCTAGCTTCACGTTCAAGGGTCATCCGGCGAGTGGCATGCCAGTGCCCGCCATTTTTCTATCTCCCAATGTGTGTGGTATTACATCAAGTTTTGTAGCGCCCTCTCTAGACCAACAGTTACAAACCATTGCCTCAATAAATACTATTCCAGAACCAGAGACCTGGTCTCCAGTCCAAGCTAAATTCCCCAGCGCGGCACGCATAACCTTGTCGGGGGAGTTTCCGGTCCCAAGTGAGTGGACCATTGAGGTAAACAGGAGTAAGGAATTTAGGGCAAAAGATGAACAGGGTAATATATTACAGGTTCCAATCAAAGCGGTACCAGATGTGGGTTATTATGAGTACTTTGCATACAAGCCTTCAGAGTCAGTACCACCTCCCCCTTCATTACTATACTGCCCCGATTGCCTTATGCCTTAGAAGGTGATCAATCCCAGGTCAAGCAAGTACCGGAGTTGGCTACAACCCCGGCGCAACAAACGTGTAAATGTCTAGGGGTTATTTTGGGGCAGGTAGGATTTGGTCCTTGGGTGGCCTGGGACGTAGAGGCACAGCAATTTGCGATATCAGTAATTTCACAACCCTCTCTTCCCATTCCCCTTTCCAGCCCAGTTAGGTTCACTCTGATGAATAAACAGGCAGGCAAGGTCCCAACTTCCCTCTTTGAATTCCTGACGTCTCCTCAATTATCACAAAAGGACTTCCAGGACCAGTTCAATATTCATCCCCTCGGCGAGCTTGATAGGGACTTTAAATTACGTAATCAAGCTTGTCGGTTATTTGCTCAGTTCTTGCTGAATCGCCAAACAGCCCGGACCATCTCGAGACCGGTAGACTCTAAGGCCAATCAAATACTAGATGAGACCATAGAATTATTTCAACGCATGATCTTACCACATTCAGTGCGCTCTTTAGAGGACATACGGAGAGCATTATTGGAGGCAGTACGTGCACGTCAGCGCCTGAGAAATGTTTATGGTAAGAGGTTTGCCGCCGGGTCCTCAGATCTCCGGTGTTGACGTCCTCGGTACTAAGTCCAGAGACAAGGCAGGCTCTTTACTATTTGCGTAACAACTTACAGCCACCACTTTAAATTCTGACAATGTAAGCTTAATTAGATCACATCAGTACGAAAGTGAAGGTTAGCCAAGCAATAGTCAGTCGTCTAACCATCCCGATAACACCTAATCATTGTTTTACCACTCTCTCTCTCTCCCGGGGCCCATCGCGAGCGAGTGGATCCAAGGGCACGCCTACCGAACACACTCGGTTATACTGGTGAAGTCAGGCAGTTGTGGGTGGTGGTCCCGAAAACGAGGGGTATAGTGGAGGACAGATGAACACAGGACATAGAGGGGCTCCGGCTACCTCATTACTTCCTACCATCTCTTGACCTTTCTGAAGAACGGAGTCCCTCAACTCAGAACGATCCTCAGAGCAAGGTTTGCATAACTTCACTGTGCCCTGTATTTCTGTGAAACACAACGGATTACACCGCAGTTCAGTATAAACCTAGCCCACAACAGTAACACTACAATGCGCCCTTTCAACAATATTTCAACAAAAATGAGGTGTATGTTGCTTCGCAAAATCTGAAATTGCCCTGGAGGAGGTTACTAGTTTCAATTGTCCCTATTTTGATTATTCTATATACAAATTAATTTCTGCTGGTAAATTTAAATACATATGTTGCATCTACCGTTCCCCAAATACTCCTCCAGAGCAAAGTCTTTATGATTCTCTGTCCTCACAACTCCGTGTCCTCAACTTAAATGCTTCTTCTGAAATCACTGTGTTGGGTGACTTTAATGTCCATAATGTTGAATGGCTCACTCATTCAGCCAGGGCTGATGATGCTGGTCTTGAATGTGAGCTATTTGCAGACTCATTTAATCTCACTCAACTAGTCAACCAACCCACCTGTGTACCAGATAATCCTAATCATAATTCCCACCTACTGGACTTATTTTTAACAACCAATTCAGAAAATTATGATGTTACAGTGAGGTCCCCGCTTGGATCTTCTGATCACTGTCTGATACAGGCTACCTGTCTATCACCTACCACACCTTCCCACTCTGAACCTGTGTTGGTGACTAAATGGCATTACGATAGGGCAGACTGGGAGGGTTTTCAAGGTTTCTTTATTGATATTCCCTGGACCTCTTTCTTTTCTAATGATGCACACTCCACCTTGAGCCACATACAAGATTTTGTAAAAATTGGAATGGAAACTTTTATTCCTCATCAAGAGTACAGTAAAAGATCTAATTCACCTAAATGGTTTGACCATAATTGTGCTAGAGTAACTGAACAAAAAGCAATAGCCTACAATGCATACACAAGATCAAAAACACATGAAGCCTTTAATTACTTTAGAAACATCAGACAGCATGCCAAAACTGTATTAAACCTAACTAAATCAAACTTTCTCCACAAGCAGGCAAATAAACTTCTAAATAATCCAAATGATAACAAAATATTTTGGGCTACTCTTAACTCATTCAAATCCAACTTCACTACTGCTTCATCCATTCCACCATTAAAATCTCTGACTGGCAATCTTGTAAGTGACCCACGAGGTAAAGCTAACCTTCTTGTGGATATTTTCTCCACCAACTCAACCTTAGATGAAATAAATCAAGATGTCCCTGTACTTAATTTTGATTCGCCTGAAATTCCCTCACTTAAGATCCATACCAGACATGTCAAAACTATTTTGCAGAATCTCTCAGTAGATAAGGCTCCTGGTCCAGAAGAAATTCCTCCAATAGTACTTAGGAATTGCTCCTTGGTGCTCGCTCCTGTATTGGCAAATTTTTTCCGTCTGTGTACTCATACCTCATGCTTCCCAGTACCCTGGAAAGAAGCAAACATCCATCCAGGTCCTAAAAAAGGTGCCTCTTCAGATCCATCAAACTACAGACCAATAGCTATAACTTCCACTCTTGGTAAAGTCTTTGAAATTATATTAAATAATCACATAATTAAGCATCTTGAGAATAATAAATTAATCAGTGATAGGCAATATGGTTTTAGACGATGTCGATCAACGGCACACATTCTTTGCCTTCTTACGCATCAAATCAACCAAGCTACAGACCAACATGGTGAAACACATACAATACCACTGGATATATCAAAGGCATTTGATAGAGTCTGGCATCAATCCTTATTGTCGAAGATGTCACACTACGGCCTTGCATCATTATTTCCACTAATTTCTTCTTATCTTCATAACAGAAAAATATGTGTAATGGTAGATGGCCTTTATTATCAATTTCACTCAATAAATACTGGTGTTCCCCAGGGATCAGTTTTGGCCCCAACTCTGTTCCTCATTCATATCAATGATCTCATATCTACCACTCATAATCCAATACATTCCTACGCAGATGACTCAACGCTCCACAGTTCCTTCACATTTACCAATTCTTTCACCCAACCCGATCTTATAAATTCAAAAATAAACACTGCAATTTCTCTGAACCAGGACCTTTCTAGAATTAATGAATGGGGACAAAATAATCTAGTTTCCTTTAATGCACAGAAAACCAAGTACATTCAATTTTCTAACCGACAGAATCTCACTGACTCCCATATATTTTTTAATGATGTAAATATTCCCACTTCCCCTAGTATTGACATTCTCGGTGTAACATTAACTACTAACTTGAGCTGGATACATTATGTTAGAAGCATTGCTAAGAATGCATCTAAAAAACTGGGACTCCTGTACAGAGTTTGAGAATTCTTCACTGACGAGCATTGGCCGTAATATATAAAAGTCATGTGCATTCTCAGATGGATTACTGTTCACTTCTGTGGAGTGGAAGTGGAGTGGTTGCATTGAGACAGTTGGATAAAATTCAAAATATAGCTATTAGATTAATCAATAACCCTGCAATCACACAGGACTTTCCTACATTATCCATACGAAGAAACGTTGCATCCCTTGTATTATTATACAGATATTTTCACAGCAATTGTTCCGAGGAACTTGCTTCAATTGTGCCGCCTCTCCACATCTTTCCCCGTAGAACTAGGGCAGCTGAGAGCGCCCATGAATTTACACTTTCTCCTCCACAATGCAGAACTTCTGCTTATCAAAATTAATTTATCCCTAGAACTACTACTCTTTGAATTCACTTCCTTCGAGTTGCTTTCCACAAACTTACAATCTACAAAAGTTTAAATCCAGTTGTTACAAACATTTTATGAATGGAGAATGCCTTTAGGCACATGGACCTTTTTGTTTTATCTGTGTTTTTCCTTCCTCCGTTCATTGTCTCTTTAAAAAAAAAAAAATAAATAAAAATGCGTTCATTAGGATGACACCACGAAAGTAGTAGCCCCATACCTGCGCCGCCAGATTGGAAGCCATAGGTAAGGCAACAAAGCGCAGAAGGGCCGGCATACAGAGGTTTCTAAAGCTTCTGGTGCGGCGGTTCCAGTCCAGGTTACCGGGGTATCATTTATCTACGGGAAAGACATCAGTTTCAATACTAGAAGCCTTACTTCGGTCTAATTTTCACTTCAAGAAAAGAAGTTTCAAAATTCTGGAGAGGAAACGGTAGACTACTGGCTGTTGGTTGGCACAGTTGGAAGAGTTAGAGTTATGACATAAGTTAAGGAGTTAGGTGGAATTTCCATGACAATTGCAATTCTTTATGTCACTATAACCAGGTTCCAAGGTCAACAAGGCGGAATGAGCATCTGAGTATACAGAGGTCTTTTTTCCGCCGGAGTGTAATCTTTCCCCGCCGGGGGGTATAAACTCTAGTGGGAAAAGTTACACATGAAAGTTGCACTCATGAACCGATATCCCCACCGGAGGTAGTGAAAATACATTACTTCACGAGACACAAACATCCTAAGTTCATAAACCAGAGCCAGCGGAGTTAAACGAGAAAAGGGAGCTCCCAAAATGGTTATCAGTCATGGCCTTTCATCCTATTGGGGCATACCATAGCGGTGGAGTTAAAAGTAACAGACCACTAATAGGTAGTTGACTTAAACACACACATGACAACGGGGTCCATCAATCTATTGGTTTTATGATTACGATACTTATGCCATACGCTGAAGCAAAAAGGCTAGGTTTCTTCCCCGTTAAAGTCTCAAACATGGGGTACAAAATAGCGTTAGATACCTCTCACTCACCCTACCACCTTTAAAAGACTCAACATGTAGGCCCCTAAAAGGGAAGGGAAGGGTTTTAGACCTGCCAGTATACCCTAATAGATGCCGGAGGGATACTTTACAATATGATTCTCACACCCCTCGCCAGTTAACAAAAATGCAATAGACGAGGGTTTCCCTGAAGGTCCTGTTTTGATTAGTCCCGACGCTCCCCTCGAACAACAATTAAAAGATGGAGTGACAAACCTCGCGAGGGTTAGACAACTCCGGCGGAGAAACAACAACCGGAGTGAGCCCCGGTTTAAGCATTCACGGTCTATTTAGATATGGAAACCCTGCCACCAGAGGCGGCTCCCTAGATCCTTCCTGGAATGCCAGCCGAAAACAATACCACAGGCCATTACTTTCATTACCGGCTTCCTAGGCGACAGGTTTGACCTTCCGATACCAAGGTCGAACAGAGGCGAAAAGATCTGCGATTTTCTAAAGAAAATGCGCGGATAACTTAGGAAGGAGAGAGAAATTAGCGCTTGGTAGCACCCCACACCTACCTTTAGTACATCACTGAACCCTTCCCACACAAATTGTTGTCAGGCCTGCATATACCGCCGGGGTTCGAAACCATGGGTTCAGGAGTGCAAGTTTACAAGTTTATATCTGACCTGAGGATATCACACTTATACAACTCAATAACCATAAGATAGTGAGTGCAAGTGTTCTGGCTTGGTTCCTGCCGGACAGTAGCTAAGTTAGAAGGTGACTACACAACTTTCAGGTCACCACAAGTAACACGGGTGGGATTTCGAGTTAGTGGTTAAAGACAGTTACAAAGATTGGTCACTTCTCACCTCACTGAGCTACAAATCGCAGAAGACCACAACTACCTTCTAGAGGCGGACGCCAGTATGAAGTAGTGTAGAAACAAAGCGGAACCCAATCTCCCACTATTAATTTTGATAAGACTCCGGCACTCTCAAAATGTGTATGCCTGGGTCCAGCACGTTTCAGACCTAAGGATTCTTTGGCTCCACCCAAAGAGCAAAAGGATCCTTCATGTTTACACGGCTGCTCTGCAGAAGGAGGGTGGTGCTTCTCAATCCAGGGACTTCATGTCAAAGATTATTGGAAGCACAGCCCATACACCAACGTCAAGATTATAGCAAAGTAGGCTAACACTTAGGTAAGTCATCCCCCTTTTCTGGTCTGCCAGATGAGAAGCCCCACTCGTTTTCTGGAGTACAGTCGGCTGTTAGGACAGTAGAAAACTCTAACAGCTACCTTATGTCCGTTTGGTGGCGGGTCTACGGGGTCAAGAGCTATTGAAGTTGCACCTTCAGGCTAAAGAAAGAAGGGGGGGGGGGAAGAGAGAGAGAGTTCCGGTGAGCTCAGGACCAAGGGACCCCCCGCTGGACGAGATAAGTAAATCACAAGCAGTAAACACAAGTAGTCGAGCTGGAAACAAAGTGTAAAGAAATTTTGTTTTAAGATTTATGAATATTTATCATAGTTGTAACTATAGATTATTTATAACATTCGGCTCAGAATAGGACAAGTGCACACAAGCTAGGGTCACATCAGATGATCGGGTAGATCGAGAAGTACCCTATTGGTTGTCCATAATGCTGAAAACAGGGCCTGTGATACTGTTTAGTCAACCTGGTCCCTCAGTTCACAAAATTATTTTTAGAAATAAGATAACTGTCGGGAATAGGGTAATGATCCCGACAGTTTAGGTCCAATAGGGCATTTGAATTTCGCGGTATCGTATCGCATGTACGATTTCGGCTAGTTCTTTGTGTATTGTAGTTTATTATTAAGTGTAGGTTAAATATTAACTGTAATGTATAAATATCTACATCAGCTCTAGATGTATCATGAAACCAATTTATGGGTTATAATTATTATGAGCTGGCAGCCAAATGTAATTTCGCGAAGCGATCGGACGCCGGCCCTTTA
This sequence comes from Paralithodes platypus, assembly GCA_032716605.1. Taxonomy (NCBI): domain Eukaryota; kingdom Metazoa; phylum Arthropoda; class Malacostraca; order Decapoda; family Lithodidae; genus Paralithodes; species Paralithodes platypus. Next base: position 18,156,027 of record CM064507.1, read on the forward strand.
GTCTCTCAATCAACACCATACAGCCAACAACTTCCCCCCCGGCTCTGACTCAACCCATAGTTCACCATGTGCTACAATTATTAATCTATATCAACAGTCCTACATTACCAGTCCTCTAAGCTAAGTTCATTGTATCGATATTGTATTATGTGAACATTCCTACATGTCATGCAATTGAATTAGCCGTGTGTGGGGGACTGGATTACACCCATCGAATACTTCGGTGGTAATTATTATATAACTATTTGTTGGGATATTTTCATGTACCAGTGATATGCAATTTAACCTCTGTATCTAAATTCCCGACAAATAATGGTCCTTCGATCTCTAGTACTTAATTTATTACAGTAATAGTGTTATGTTTTCATCCGCTTTCGCTTGATGTTACAAATGGCTGCCGCGCTAGGGGTTGGGCAAACTGCCCTTGCGTTTTTGTTTATGTTGCCTACGTTGCCTAGCTATCCCTGTGTTTTTTCGGTGGCGCCCCGTCACTGTTAGTTTAGGGGAACTAGTTTCCCACTTTTTTCGACGTGGTGCTGCTTACCTTGTTTGGGGGTTTGCTGGGCTAGGTATGTGTGTGAGGGTGTCTCGGTTTGCTACCATTTCTCGCGTTTTTTTTTTTTTTTTTTTTGTTAGGCCTACTGAGTGTCTGTGGTTGTTTTGATGACACTGTTCGTGGTAGCTTACTTGGTGAGTATAAGTTTAGCCTTTAGGCCATATGAGACTCTTTTCTTAATTTTGCCGGTGGGGAGGGTTCTCATGTGACTCATTTAATTAAATTTTATAGCCTAGTTGCCTAATTACGGTCATGGGGTTCGGTCTCTGTTGATTCCTAAGCGATTGACAGCCAACAGACCTCATGATTGTGGGATAGGCAGCTGGGCTAGGCCTAATACTTATTACTAGTCAGTTCTTTTCATTTACCCTTCTTTCTCTAGCCCTAGTTTGTTTCTGCTACTTGTCAATTTCTTATTAATTCAATTAATTCATCCTACTGCAGCTAGTAGCCTAATGACCGTTTCCAAATTGGGAGTGGCAATGCTATTGCCACATTTTTTAATTTAAATTAATTTGTGTAACTAGTTTGCTTTATAGTTTAGAGAGTTAATAGCCTAGATTCAGACTTTAACGATGACAGATATAAAGAAGCTTAGGATTCTGAAGGGAGGGATGAAGGGAAGTTTAAATAGGTGTTTAAGAGATCTTGATGAATTTTTATTAAGTGCCTCGGCTGATCAAATTAAGGGTAAATTTGCTACTGTAACTAAATCGCTAGCCACTTGTGATAATTATGCTCAGCAGGTATATGATTTATTGACAAGTACTGACGATGTGGAAGAAGAAATGTCAGCAGATCTTGAGTATGTTGAGGATGTTAATACAGCCTTATAACACCCTGTTAAGGATACCGGTACACCAAAGGCGACTGGCCGAAGCTTACTTTGCCTACCTTTTCCGGGGATTCGACTACCTGGACTGGATTTTGGGATATCTTTGAGTGTTCCGTCCATCGGAATAAAACACACATCCATCCAAAGGTTCACCTATCTCTGTGGCCAATTGAAAGGGGAAGCATTGAAGTTGATCGATGGGTACAAGCTAGAAGCTACAAGCTACGAGTCTGCAGTGGAGTTGCTGAAAAGAACTTACGGGAGAGAGGAAGTCATCAAGACCGCACTAATTACTAAATTCTTCACTCTAGATCCTCCATCCTATGATGTGACAGACCTAAAGGAGTACTATGCCTCCTTTGAGAGCCTCCTCCGATCTATGGAGACAATGGCCATCACCAAGGAGGAAATATTTAGTGTAAATATCTTGAACAAGATACCCTCTCCCCTAAAGGAAATCGTAAGACGACAACTAAGCGACTCTCCACTAAACTTGGAAGTGTTGGTGCAGGTGTACCAGACTGAAGTGTTTAACATGGAGAGTACTGGACACTACCGACCCGTGGAGATGTCGCCATCCACTGCAGCTTTCCCGGTACAGACTACTCCTAAACAGAAAAGGCCAATATCATTAGGTTGCAATTTGTGCAGTGTCCACGGTCATCTGTGGTACCAGTGTCCTAAGTATCCTAAGGCTACACAGAAAATTGGCAAGGCTAAATCGCTTAAGTTATGTACCAGCTGTCTGGCAAGAGACCACTTCAACAGTACTTGCACCAATTCCTAAATCAAACCTTGTAAGTATTGCAAGGGGAAACATTGGTTTTCCCTTTGCACCCAGTCTGATCGGCACGACGGCAAAGAAAAGGGGAGAACCACCAAAGAGTCACATGAGAAAAGTAAGAGTGAGGGTGACAAAGTATCTGCCATGTCCATTGCTTCTCGAGAATGTCAATTGCTTCCTACTATGATGCTGCCAATAGTGGGGAGTAATAATAAGCCTATAATGACGCACACCTTACTTGACCAGTGCTCACAGAGGTCATTCGTTCTGCGATCATCATTACCCCAGCTCAAGTGTACCAGCAAGGGTCAAGAGAATTTGCATCTCCATGGTTTCACTGGTGAAGTAGATTCCAGTGACTATGATATAGTGGAGATTTCCTATGTTTATAGAAGAAAGGTATGTCCCATCAAGGCTGTTGTGGTCGACAAACTACCCAGTTTCTATATAGCATCAGAGATTCAATCACATTTGAAATATCTCAGAAGCAAGGGTTATAAACTGGCTGATGATCAACTCTCTGCTAACAATGGAATTATGCTACTGGTCGGAGCTGATTATTACTACGACCTGGTTCACCCTGGATATCGGCGGGTAGATAAGCTAATAATGCTCGCCACGATCCAAGGGTATGCCATTTCTGGATCCTATGCCACTTCCTCTCAAGACACACAGGTGGAGGTGGATACGGTCCTCAAGGTAGCAGTAAGCCCCATAGATAAATATATTAGGCCAAATGTGCATGATAATACATGTACTGATATAGATAAGCTATGGGACTTGGACAATATTAGAATTGATCCACATGAACTTGATCGTGAGTCCAAGCTAGCGTTAAGCTCGTATGAAGAGACTGTAACATATGACTCTGGCAGGGGTCAGTATGTGGTAAGGCTCCCTTGGAAGGATAACAAGAATAAATTACCTACTAATCTCCATCTAGCACTTGGTAGGTTACGTGGCCTTCAGAAGTAGTTTGTGAAGGATCCAAATTATTGCGAGACTTATGCGGCAGTTTTGGCCGACCAGGTACAACGTGGATTTGTGGAGAGAGTAGATCTCAGTGAGTATGGGGATAACATCCATTACCTTGCTCACCATGGGATTAAAAAGGACAGTTCCACCACTCCTGTTCGTATTGTGTATGACTGCTCTGCTAAATCCAGTGATCGCTCCTATAGCCTGAATGATTGTCTATACACGGGTCCGTCCCTGGTCTCTGATCTCGCGCAAATTATGTTGCGCTTCAGATGTCATAAGTTTGCATGGGTCGCCGATATTGAGAAGGCCTTCCTGATGCTTCAACTCTATCGTGAAGACAGGGACTCGACAAGATTTTTATGGCCACGGGACCCAATGGATCTAGATTCAGAGTATCTGGTCTACAGGTTCAGAGTCGTCTTATTCGGGGCGACCTGTTCCCAGTTCCTTCTCAACGTTACTATCTTGCGACATCTTGAGGAGGCTGGACTAGATCCTGACTTCAAGAATAAGATCAAGCAGGGGATCTATTTGGACAATCTTCAAGGCACTGGAGACGATGAAGATTTATTGCTCGAAAGATGCTGGGAGATCCGCGATACATTTGCCAAGGCTCATCTATACTTGAGAGAATGGGCCACTAATAGTGATCTTTTGAAAGGTCAATTTGCTTCTGACGGTGTAGCTACTGAGAATAGTGAGGTGAAGTTTTTAGGCCACAAATGGGACACTACCACAGATTGTATATCCTTCTGTCACACCCTATGCGGCAGTGAGCTTATGACCAAGCGAAACTGCTTAAGCTTGTCAGCGAGGTTGTTTGATCCCCTAGGTTTTTAGCTGCCTGTAACTATCCGTGCTTGTATGTTTTTACAGCAACTGTGGCGGCTAAAACTAGATTGGGACATGCCCCTCCCGACTGAGTTACAAGATACTTGGCGGTTGATTCGGTCGGACCTTTCCACATGTTGCAAGGTCCAACTTTATTGTCAGGTTGTTAGTGGTCAACAGGTGGATCTACATGCCTTTTCTGATGCTAGTAATAGTGCGTACGGTACTGCCTTATACATATGCAATGGTAGTGAAGCGAAACTGGCTATAGCAAAGGCCAAAGTAGCCCCTATCAAGAAAATTGCAGTTCCTAAATTAGAACTTACTGCATTGCTTCTGTCTGCTCGTCTAATAAAGTTTACACTGGATGCTTATACAGACATACTGCAGATTAATAACGTCTATGTCTGGAGTGACAGTCAAATAGCACTTTCATGGGTACACAGCCAGAAAGTGTTACCTGTTTATGTTTCTAATCGCACTGATGAGATACATAACTTAGTTCCTACAGCTAAATTTCGCTATGTGAGCACCATGGATAACCCCAGTGACATAATTTCCCGGGGGATCTCGGCGCAACAGTTTATGTCGTCCTCTATTTGGTGGCATGGACCTCCATGGCTTATATCTCCGACTGAATGGCCTTAGGATTTCAGGGAATGCATATCTGATCCTTCAAGTCGGCCCCAAGATGATGTGTTAAGTAGTTCGACTGTGAATACTACACATCAGGATAACAAGTTGGTAGAGTGGGAACGTTACGGCAGCTCTGATCAAGTAATACGGGTATTTGCATGGATACACCGTTTCATTAACAACATGAGAAGTCAGGCTCACGGGTCTTTCCTTAGTGAAGATTCGAAGTATATCAGACTCCATGAATTGAGATCAGAAGAAGCGAAACTAATATGTTTAGTACAAAGGGAATCTTATTCTACTGAACATCAAATCCTGAGCAAGGATTCAAAGGCCAAACCCTCAAACTTAATGAGGCAGCTAGGATTATATATGGAAGGAAGCATAATTAAGTGTAGAGGCAGGATACAAAAGGCGGACATTATTAATTCTGCGAAATATCCTGTCCTCCTTAGCTCCTCTCATTTGATTACCAAACTGTTGATTCGCCAATGCCATAGGACCTGCCCACATTTTGGCGTAAATTATGTTCTGGCGTATATGCGACAACGTTGGTGGATCCCTAAGATGCGACAAGCAATTAGAGGGATCCACAATAGCTGTACTATCTGTAAAAGATTACAGGGTAAGCCTTACTCCCCAGTAGATCTACCTCCCTTGCCTGAGTTCAGGGTACAAAGGACTGAACCATTTCAGGTAACCGGGGTAGACTACACCGGAGCGATTCAAGTTAGAGAATCGCCCGGTAATATCATAAAGGTATATGCCGTTCTATTCACATGAGCGGTAACCAGAGCGATTCATATTGAATTGATTGACGACCTCTCCAGTGAGGGGTTTTTGCATACTCTAAGACGCTTTGCAGGCCGCAATGATTTCCCTCAAATTATTATGAGCGATAATGCGACTTGTTTTGTCGGAGCCTCTAAATATCTCCAGAGTTTAATGGATGACCCGCAAGTTGTGGCTACCCTCACTGGAAAGGGTTGTCAGTGGAAATTTATACCAGCACGTGCACCATGGTTTGGGACGATTTGGGAGAGAACAATCGGTATTGTCAAATCTGCCATGAAAAAGGTATTAGGAGGGGCACTGGTGTCCAGAAGGGAGTTGCAAACCATCTTAATAGAAATTGAGATGTCAGTCAACGACAGGCCCTTGACCTATACCTCGGCAGATGTTGATTACCTCTTACCCATTTCGCCGTCTATGCTAACACGTGGACGAACCCTTAATACCTTTCCTAGATCGTCAGTAACCGACGAAGATCTACAAGACCCTACGTTCGGCGATGCTGACGCCACCCGTCGTCGCTTCCAGTATGTGAACAAGGTGTCGGACGGTCTATGGAAAAGGTGGACCCAAGAATATTTGCTGTCTCTTCGCGAGTGTCACTCCAATATATCCCTTATCCCTTATCCCCTATCCCTTATTCTTCAACAATACAAAAATCAACCCTTCATCTTCTCTCAATATTCTTGGTGTCTCTTTTTCTTCTGCTCTCATTTGGAAGGACCATATTACCAGTCTTGCTAAGGCAGCCTCCCAGAAGCTGGGTGTGCTCAACCGCCTTAAGGGGTTCTTTTCCCCTGCACAGCTTCTTGCTCTGTACAGGGGCATAGTGCGCCCTTGTATTGAGTATTGTTCACATGTGTGGGGAGGTTCCTCTCACACCGCTCTCCTAGACAAAGTTGAAAGGAAGGCCTTTCGTATCATTAACTCCCGTCCACTCACCAACTCTCTGCAATCTCTCTCTCTCCGCCGCAATGTTGCATCTCTCTCGCTATTCTATCGCTACTATAATAATCAGTGTTCCTCAGAGCCATCCCAGTGCATACCACCTCCTTTACGTAGGGCACGTGGTACCCGTCTTGCAACTCAATCCCACCCCTACTCTGTGCAACTCTCCAACCCAAGAGTGAAACGTTACTCTCAAACTTTCTTCTACTCAACATCTGAGCTCTGGAACTCTCTCCCAGAATCAGTCTTTCCCTCTTCCTATGACTTAAATTGCTTCAAACTCCGTGTGTCCAGGCATTTTGGCTCGAATGTCCCTTGATTTTGGCCCTGTCACTCTTTCAACTATGGGGGAGGCACTCGCTATAGGCAGTTATGCCTTTTGCCTCCCTCAATCACATAGAAAAAAAAAAAAAAAAAATATGATCAAAGGGACGAATCAACGATGGCCTCGTATCGGGGATATCGTACTGATTCATGATGAGCGTCCTAGGTTATTTTGGAAGCTTGGGAGGATTGTTGATTTGTTCCAGGGCATTGATGGTCTTATAAGGGTTGCTAGATTACGAACTTCAACTGGGGTTACTACTCGCCCAGTCGTAAGGTTATATCCCTTGGAGCAGGATGTAGAACTGCCGGATGATCCTGGCGTCTCTACTGATACCCCTCCGCGGGAAAGTGCTGGTGACAGTGCTCCTCAAGGTGGGGCAGCTGATGATGAGAAGGATGATCCTCCTCTGGCTTCAGGTGGCGCTCGCCCCAAAAGGAGGGCAGCTATGAGTTCCGTGGATCTTTGGAGATCTAAGATCAAACAAGGTGATCTTTGAATCTTCGATATCCTTTTGTTTTCTGTATATAGCTACTGTATATTGTTTTTGGTGGCGGGCAGTATGTCGGGAATAGGGTAATGATCCCGACAGTTTAGGTTCAATAGGGCATTTGAATTTGGCGGTATCGTATCGCATGTACGATTTCGGCTAGTTCTTTGTGTATTGTAGTCTATTATTAAGTGTAGGTTAAATATTAACTGTAATGTATAAATATCTACATCAGCTCTAGATGTATAATGAAACCAATTTATGGGTTATAATTATTATGAGCCGGCAGCCATATGTAATTTCGCGAAGCGATCGGACGCCGGCCCCTTAGTCTCTCAATCAACACCATACAGCCAACAACTTCCCCCCGGCTCTGACTCAACCCATAGTTCACCATGTGCTACAATTATTAATCTATATCAACAGTCCTACATTACCAGTCCTCTAACCTAAGTTCATTGTATCGATATTGTATTAAGTGAACATTCCTACATGTCATGCAATTGAATTAGCCGTGTGTGGGGGACTGGATTACACCCATCGAATACTTCGTTGGTAATTATTATATAACTATTTGTTGGGATATTTTCATGTACCAGTGATATGCAATTTAACCTCTTTATCTAAATTCCCGACAATAACTATCAAAGTGATAATTTAGATATAGAAAATGTACACATAATCTCATGTGTGCAAGTTATTGTAAGGCCATAAAACATACTGATATCATTTATGTGCCTGAAACATCAACCCTTTTGAATCTCAAATGTGTTATTCTTTTCGATGTACCTGCATGGTCATGTCAGTAGATTTTCTTTGAAGTAACGCACTGCTATCTTTCCCAATTTGTACTTGTTTTTGTATGTAAACAATAAAATACTTATTTTGTTACAGGATTCTTTTTATCTACCTATAGGTATTTTGTTAGTGGTGATATTATCACGAATGTCTCCCTCCAGTCTTGAGATATCAGGCATATCGTCAATGATGGAGGGGCCACTAATAAATTATAGGTTTGATCCCCGGAGGGGAGAAGAGAAAACCTAATATTTAGTAGTGGCCCCAAAATCATTGACGATGTAGGGCTGCCCAACCATCCCATTCCCATTCGTTGATGTCTTAAGTTTATTCTCGATATGACATTTGAAGGAAGTATGGCGGCTCGGTGAGCAGCGTCTGGGCTACAATCCACATAAGACATCCACGTGATGGAAAGCCTTATTATAACAATTATTAAGTACATTCGTATTTTTTATTTTTTTACAAAGTTTTATCGTAGTGAGTACCCAATCATAAATACGATTCCATAAGAGAATTAGCGTTGCACTCATGATGTAGGACTCTCTCTCCCTGCGGCGGGTATTTCAAATACGCTGACCGCGGGTACTTGAAAGAGGACTATTATATTAACCCTCTCCGACATATGAGCGATTTTGAGCCTATTAGGGATACTTTAAAGCCTTTGTTACCATCAGGGGTATTTAGAAACCTTTAGTTTAGTTTAGTTGTCTTTGAGTTAGCTGTGGGCAGAAAACTAATTTTGGAGAGGTATTTATAAGAGTGAGAGAACTCTATTTCTTATTGCTAATCTGGCAACCTCTGCGTCATATGAGTCGGAAGGGGTTAATAGGCATATCATAAATTATTTCGGGGCCACTACTAAATATTAGGTTTTCTCTTCTCCCCTCCGGGGATCAAACCTATAATGCTTTATTTAAGAACCTCCTCCGATCAATGGAGACGATGGCCATTTCTAAGGAGGAAATCTACAGTGTGAATATCCTGAATAAAATAACCTCTCCTCTTAGGGAAATAGTAAGACGTCAACTAAGCGACACTCCACTGGATTTGGAATGGAATCGTTGGTACAGGTGTTCCAGGTTGAGGTGTTTAACATGGAGAGTACTGGACAATACCGACACGTGGAGCTGTTGCCATCCACTGCTGCTTTCCCGGAACAAATTTCTCAAAAACAGAAGAGGACGATTTCATCAGGTTGTAAGTTGTTCGGGGTGCATGGTCATCTGTGGTATCACTGTCCTAAATATCCTAAGGTTACACACAAAACTAGCAAGGCTTCACATGTGCACCAGTTGTCTGGCAAGAGACCACTTCAACAGTACTTGTACTAATTCATTCCTCAAACCCTGTAAGTATTGCAAGGGAAAGCATTGGTTTTCCCTTTGTACCCAGTCTGATCAGCAAGACAGCAAGGAAAAGGGGAGAAATACCAAAGAGTAACATGGTGAAAATAAAAGCGAGGGTTATCTAGTATCTGCTATGTCCATTGCTTCAAGAGAATGTCAATTTTTTTTTTTTTTTTTTTTTTTAAGAGACAATGAACGGAGGAAGGATAAACACAGATAAAACAAAAAGGTCCATGTGCCTGAAGGCATCCTCCATTCATAAAATGTTTGTAACAACTGGATTTAACACCTTACGAGCGGCCTATGCGGTTTATTTATGTGTACCGCACAGCGGGGTGTTTTTAGCCAAAATAGGGCTGTTTACGTGATCATTTTCATGCCTAAATAAGACCCAGAACGTAAAACAAGTACCTATCCCTGAAAGGGCATAAACAGAGCTTTCGAATGACACCATAACGATCCTTGTATGATGGATAGTTTTCTTGCAATAACCGTGCAACGCGAGTGCAAAAAGCAGGTAATTCGGTACTTTCAGTACATAATTGAGTATGTAGCGAGTGAGAGAGGGAGGAGGGAGCTGAGATTTGTGTCAGTAGGTTCGCCGCGGTGGTCTGGAGCAGTCATACGCTCGCTAGTCTCCTGCCACCACTTGTCTCTCTCTCTCAGCCACATTACGTGCTGAAATTGCCACTCGAGTTATGTCGAGCGCCGCCACATAGTCCAGCTTTATTTAACTCGACTTATGTTGCTCGCCGCTAAATAAGGGTTAAACTTTTGTAGATTGTAAGTTTGTGGAAAGCAACTCGAGGGAAGTGAATTCCAAAGAGTAGTAGTTCTAGGGATAAATGAATTTTGATAAGCAGAAGTTCTGCATTGGGGAGGAGAAAGTGTAAATTCATGGGCGCTCTCAGCTGCCCTAGTTCTACGGGGAAAGATGTGGAGAGGCGGCACAATTGAAGCAGTTCCTCGGAACAATTGCTGTGAAAATATCTGTAGAATAATGCAAGGGATGCAACGGTTCTTCGTATGGATAATGTAGGAAGGTCCTGTGTGATTGCAGGGTTATTGATTAATCTAATAGCTTTATTTTGAATTTTGTCCAACTGCCTCAATGCAACCACTCCACTACCACTCCACAGAGGTGAACAGTAATCCATCTGAGAATGCACATGACTTTTATTTATTACGGCCAACTGCTCGTCAGTGAAGAATTCTCGAACTCTGTACAGGAGTCCCATTTGTTTAGAGGCATTCTTAGCAATGCTTCTAACATAATGTGTCCAGCTCAAGTTAGTAGTTAATGTTACACCGAGAATGTTAATACTAGGGGAAGTGGTAATATTTACATCATTAAAAGTATATGGGAGTCAGTGAGATTCTGTCGGTTAGAAAATTGAATGTACTTGGTTTTCTGTGCATTAAAGGAAACTAGATTCTTTTGTCCCCATTCATTAATTCTAGAAAGGTCCTGGTTCAGAGAAATTGCAGTGTTTATTTTTGAATTTATAAGATCGGGCTGGGGGAAAGAATTGGTAAATGTGAAGGAACTGTGGAGTGTTGAGTCATCTGCATAGGAATGTATTGGATTATGAGTGGTAGATATGAGATCATTGATATGAATGAGGAACAGAGTTGGGGCCAAAACTGATCCCTGGGGAACACCAGCATTTATTGAGTGAAATTGAGAATGAAGGCCATCTACCATTACACATATTTTTCTGTTATGAAGATAAGAAGAAATTAGTGGAACTAATGATGCAAGGCCGTAGTGTGACATCTTCGACAATAAGGATTGATGCCAGACTCTATCAAATGCCTTTGATATATCCAGTGCTATTGTATGTGTTTCACCATGTTGGTCTGTAGCTTGGTTGATTTGATGCGTAAGAAGGCAAAGAATGTCTGCAGTTGATCGACATCGTCTAAAACTATATTGCCTATCACTGATTAATGTATTATTCTCAAGATGCTTAATTATGTGATTATTTAATATAATTTCAAAGACTTTACCTAGAGTGGAAGTTATAGCTATTGGTCTGTAGTTTGATGGATCTGAAGAGGCACCTTTTTTAGGAACTGGATGGATGTTTGCTTCTTTTCAGGGTACTGGGAAGCATGAGGTATGAGTACACAGACGGAAAACATTTGCCAATACAGGAGCGAGCACCAAGGAGCAATTCTTAAGTACTATTGGAGGAATTTCATCTGGACCAGGAGCCTTATCTACTGAGAGATTCTGCAAAATAGTTTTGACATGTCTGGTGTGGATCTATGATGTTGTGGAGATTTCGTATGTATATAGAAGGAAGGTATGTCACATCAAGGCTGTAGTCACAGTGGTTCCCAAACTATTTTGATGGCGACCCTTAATACAATATTTCATGGTCCTTGCGACCCTACATCCTGACTATTGGATTAGTTAGTTTTATATTAATTTTGTATTAATTGTTATATTCCTAATGATTTTACAAGACAGTTTGTATAATGCTTACAATGTCTTACATTATAGTATGTAAAACTTGATAACTTAAGTTTATGTAACATATGTGCATACATCTGTCTAGGTCATGTTCATTTAAAAAAAAACAAAAAAAAAACATAATAAACATGTCTTCTCTAGTGGCGATAGATGTCAAGGCACTGCAATAAACTCTTCTAGTATGGTGATGGGCTGGTCTATCAGAATGAGAACTGAGCGATCTCTGCCATACCCATAGCTTACTCTGACTGTTCCTTTTACTTATATACTTTCTAGATCTCAAGTGACGGCGTCTCTTCCGTGGATTGACCTCCCAATCTACCAAGATTGGAAGCCAAAGCGTCATATTTTTCCTTTGCCCCTCAACTTTCTCCTCATAATTGCTGAGGGGCACAGGGCCCTGGGTGGGGCTTTGGTTTCCTGGGCATTTTCGCACCCTCCTCAGCTCCCCGCCTTGGAGTGGCTTTGGTCACCCAGGCTTTATTGTGATAGGCAGGGAGGGTTCTGTGGGGGCACTCGGTTATGGCCTTGGCCTTGCTCGGGGCCTTGGGGCTGTTCGGCCAGGCAGTCTGGGGAACAACAACAACAACAACAACTCTTCTAGTATGTTTTCTTCTCGTTGGTACCGAACAAAAACCATGAGTTAGGGGTCACCTGCAATGTCCACTGATTCATCTGTCTTGAGTGACAAGTTTCCTACTTTATTCAAAGTCACATTATGTTGAGATAATATATATTCTGACATCAAGTCAATTCGACATTTAATTCTTCTATTTGAAAGTGGTACTGATTCCAATTTCTTATCAACATATGTTCCACAAAGAGTTTTCTCCATCGCGACTGCAGCTGGTTTCACTAGCTGACTCATGAGGCTTTTTGCATCTATTCCATGCTACTACTAAGGACACCAATGAAGCCATCTCCAGATAAAAAAATTGAGCTGGGAGCATCAATCCGCCTTAATTTTACCGACACTTCTGTTTCCTTCCAGTGAGATTTGGATGAACTGAACTCAAATGGCACTTCAATTTGTTATCCATCATGGATTCGATATCCAGGACTTGATGGCACTGGACACACTGAGGTCTGACATTTCCAGAGCGTTCACTAAACTCAGCGAAGCCATACTTAAATATATCTGGTCTATACTGTAACTGTACTTTGCGTTGAAATTGTTGCCATTAAAGTATTAATGGATTTTTTTTTTTTTTTTTTTTTTAGAATGTGTCATATTTCAAGGGGAAAATGACTGAGGTGCTCAACATGATATTTCACATCAATGCACACACCCGTATAGTTGTTTACAAAACTCATCTTCCTCACTCACACTCGCTTACCCAGTCTATCTGGCAGTCAAAGATGGAAATATGACTGTTGCTAAAATAAAAATAATAATATGCCAACTTTAAGCTTAAAAACGTGCACAGTTAAATTGTTCACCATGAAATACAGTCAACGAAACCCCCCTCATTCACTCACTAACCAACATTCACAGGCCTATAATAAATACATTTAAGGATATATTCATAATAATCCACATACAACAAAAATTATAATGTATAATATTTACTGTAAAAGTACATTTTGTGGCTTCGCCCCATCACAAACATCATCACTCACATACTCAAAAATATTCTTGATCTTGTTTGTTTTTATATCAATGTGTTATATTAATACCTATTATCATTACAATGGGTTTCGGGGTTCTAGGTTGCAGAGTGAAAACAGGTTATAAGAAACCAAAATATATGAATATAACACTCATCCTAAGAACATAAATGGGCAATTTTTGGTTTTAGGTCGCTGTGTATATATCATAAGGGTGGGCAGACCTAGGATAGCAATTGTTAGACTTACTTCCCAAATGTGTACCATTTGTCACCTTATCCTAAACATGCACTACTGAACATCGTGGCAAAAACAAAAATAATAATAATAATCTTGAGACATGTTGAATTGAAATATATATATATATATATATATATATATATATATATATAAATATATTGCGAAGCCTATTTTGGAGGGGCCTTGGGCGAGGCTAGTAGATTGCTGTCCCTCTGCCTATCTTCCTTCGTGGCTGGCAGGATGGTGCCTGTAGTCTTGTGTTGCCGTCAGGTCAGCCTTATGAATTAGTTATTTTATTTAGTCTTGTGTGATTAATGCAGTTTATCATAAGTTCATACAATGATGACTCGTATTTATTTGATTACTTTTGTTGTTAATGAGAGCGCAGGCTGCCTGAGATAATTAAGTATTCTTGCGATGCCTGGAGCCTTGCCCCGCAAGGCCCCTAGCTCGACTCTCGCTGCTGCAGGGCTTCACTCCAGTCTCGCCTCTCGCTGTGACAACATCATTGTCTGACGTTGTTGGCTTGCTTCTTGATTTTCCCTTTGGATACCACATATTTCTTTTGTTCGTTGTTTGATTGAAGCATAGCAGGGGCTGGAGTCATATTGAGCATATTGTTTTTGTTTCAACATCTTTAGTTTAATATTAATCACTGCATTCCTTTCTTCTTTGGCAATCTTAGTCTATAAGCTTCGACACTGTTTTCTTTGCATTTCTTTCCCATTGTTTAACTGTATTGTGTATTATTATTACATGTATTTATCCTTTATTATTGAAGTTGACATTCAAAGTGGTTTAGAGGTATGCACAAGGGTAGCATATCACAACCTACTGGAATGCCAACTCTTGTGTTTCATGTCTTAGGATTGGGCTTCAGACTTCCCCCATATTTCTGCTTTATATTATTCCTAATTCCTAAGTGATTGGGCATACTATGAAGTGTCTGGGAGTCTGGCAGTGTTCTGGTGTATCATTTATGTGCAGTTCATAATACCCTTAGAAGTTCTCTGGCATACTACACGCACTATTTACTAGAGAACCTGCGTGTCTTAGTGTTGAGTCAGATATTAAGATCGTGTCTGTTGCAGGGTTGGTTTAGTGCAGTGGGCAGTATTGGGTGCAGGTCTACAGCATTGGTGTCTTTTTGCTACGGCGTTGTCTTTTTGCCAGTGCGGTGGGCTAGGCTATTTGAGCATCTGTTTTCCCCCAGCCTCCCCTCGTAACAGTGGCGACCTCATGACAGGATAGTGTGATAGTATAGAGTTCTTGTGGTGTGAAGCATTATATTTAGATTGTCAGTAATTTTTCTTGCAGTTGAAAGTCTACGGACATAGTACTCTTATTTCATTAACATGTGTCCACAACTATTGCTAAGATGTCGCATGTTGATTACATTCCTGTTCATATTGTGGGAAGGGAGGACGTTTGGCAGTTTATTAGAACCCAACCGAGTCAAGAAGAGGTTGCTGGCAGAAGTAGTGATGAATTAAGACGTGTGTTGGAGATGCATGGTTGGAGGTGCAGTGGTATGGCTAAGGCAGAGTTAGTTCAAGAGGTGTCTAAGATAGTTGCACAGCAGAATGGTCTTCAGGTAGCTAGTACTCATGTCGTGGATGATGGCACCATCAAGCATGTGCCACAGCGTCCTATCAGTCAGGCTAGCTACCATTCTACTGGGGACCGGAGTGGAGCAACAACTCCAGAGCAAGGTGATACTGTATGTAGGCAGTCTCCTACTATTACCACAGCACCTGCCACCACGCCTCCACCGTCGGCATTTAACCTTATCAGTATGGCCCCTTCATTTTCACAGGGCTATGTTCAGGCCCGTATGGCCAGTACACTTGTTTCAAGTTATGCTAGCAATCCTCAGTATCCTCCTTCCTCCCCCCATGTGTCGTTGGCTACACCCCAGCATTTCAATGCCATATGGTGGCTGCTCAGCACAATGTTCCCCCTTACGCCCAGTTTCCTCCAATAACCCCAATAGGTTCGAGAAGGAGTCCAGAGGTTGAGCTGCAGCTCAAGAGAATGGAGATGGAAGAGAGACAGAGAGCTAGAGAGATAGAAGAGAGTCAGAAAGACAGAGAATTGGAAGAGAGGATTAAGTTGAGAGAGTTGGAGGTAGAGGAAAAGAGAATGCAGGCAGATTTGGAGAAGACCAAGTTGGTAACTAGTGGGCAATGACGACAAGGGAATAATGCTGGTCATGCATCTAGGGAGGAGGCAGAAGAGGTGCTGTTGTCTCGACGGCTGAAACTCGTGCCGGCCTTCGATGAACTTAAGGTCACAGAGTGGTTCTTACGTTTTGAGAAGATGGCCCACAAGTATCAGAGGCCGAGGCAACGCTGGGCAGTGTTGATGTCTAATGTCTTGAAGGGCTAGGCTCTTGATGCATACGATCGCCTAGAAGTGCAGGAGCTAGAGTATGATGTACTTAAAGAGGCTGTGTTAAAAGACTACGAGCTGTGTCACGAGGCTTACAGGTTGGCCTTCAGGGGGAATCGAAAGCAGCAGGGGGACTCGCACATGGAATGTGCCAGGTACCTGCGCGATACTCTAGCTAAGTGGCTGCATTCAGAGTCAGCTGGTACTTTGGAGGCGGCGTGTGATGTTTGGTTGATGGAGCAGTTTGCAAGCATAGTTGAAAAGGACATTGGGACAAAATGAAAAGAAAAGCGGTTTAAATCAATAAGGGAAGCAGCAGTTTGGGCTCCATGTAACTCCGCACACACTCCTTAAGTAATTCATTTCCACTGCTCTCACTCTTGGTCTGAGCCTCTCAACCAACATCCATGCTTCGCTTCCGTAAGTCAGTGTCGGGATTACCACACTGTCATGCAAGGACTTCTTCACTTCCATACTGACCACCCAATTTCTTGTTACTGCTTTTAGCGTTCCTACAACCCTCTTCCCCTGTTGTACCCTCTATAGTCCCATCTTTACTCAACACACAGAGGCAAATAACTTACTTAAAGATACACAACACGGCTTTCGTAAAAAACGTTCCTGTTTAACAAACCTCTTAGACTTCTTCCACGATATCCTGAACCTCTACGATGAGAGTAAAGCTGTAGATATTATATACCTTGATTTTCAAAAGGCCTTTGACAAAGTTCCCCACAAACGTTTACTGCTAAAACTAAAAGCGCATGGAATACAAGACGGTGTGTTGAAATGGATAGAAAATTGGCTCAGCGACAGAAAGCACAGAGTAGTCATAAACGGTAAGGCATCTAAAGGGACCAATGTAAGTAGCGGGGTACCCCAGGGATCGGTACTAGGACCAATTCTCTTTCTAATTTACATCAACGACATAGATGAGGGTCTCACCTGTACAATCTCAAAATTTGCTGACGATACAAAAATTGCAAATAGCGTACTCTCAAAAGAACAAGTTGACGATATGCAACACAATCTAGATAAATTGTCATGTTGGGCCCAAATTTGGCATATGAGTTTCAATGCGGATAAATGTAAAGTACTACATATCGGATACCTAAATGAGAAAGCAAACTATTCGATGAATGGCACTCAGCTTAAGAATGTAAACAGAGAAACCGATCTGGGAGTAACAATATCGAGTAACCTAAAACCGAGTCAACAATGTTCAGAAGTTGTTAAGCAGGCAAACAAAATAATTGGCTTTATAGTCAGGTCAGTTGAGCATAAATCCAAAGAAGTTATCCTAACCCTTTACAATTCCTTAGTCCGCCCTCTTCTGGAATACTGCGTTCAATCCTGGTGCCCTTATTACCAAAAAGATATAAACAAGCTAGAACGAGTTCAACGTAGAGTTACCAAAATGATACCTAGCCTAAAGAACAAACCATACGAAGAGCGTCTTAGAGAATTAAATCTATTTCCTTTAACCCAGCGCAGATTAAGAGGTGACTTAATTCAAGTGTTCAAAATCATCTAAGGCATCGACAATATGAACTGTAGTAAGTACTTCAATATCGACCAATCTAATTACACGCGGGGAAACGGTTGCAAAATTATTGGTAAATCTTTTAACTCACACGAATCTAAGAATTTCTTCTTCAATCGAGTTGTCAACTTGTGGAATGGGCTTCCCCGAGACGTTATAGACTGCAGCACCGTTGATTCATTTAAACTCCGCTTAGACAAATATCTCGCATCAAACCCGCGACTGACTGCGTTTGTAAATGAATAACTTTATTTTATCCCCCCCTCAGTACTAACCCATCTGTCCCCTACTAACTTCCTAATCCTGCCACGGACATTAATTCTAGGGCAGTAGTTCCCTTTCCAATGTTCCCTTACCCACTCTAAACCACTGTTTGGACACTTGATCCTCAGTGGTATGGAGGACAAGCAGCCTAGAAGGGTCACTAGACCTGTTGTTGCTTGATTTCCTTTGTACTCCTTTGTACACTGCCCAGATACTTAAAAGAGTTGACGATCTCCATAGTTCAGCTTCACCTCACACTCTGTGACTTCACCCCTTTCGAAGACCATAACCTTGCTCTTCCCCTCATTTACCTTCAAATTCCGTTTTTCGCACACTGTTCCAAACTCATTTACCAGACCTCAGTGTGCTATATGGAAAGCTACCCAGGAACCCAAGGCTGTCCAGTTGGTGGCGACATTAGGGGAGGTGCCTGTGAAAGGCAAGCCAGGTACTGGTGAGTTTGGGGGGCAGTGTTGGCCAGCGCGAAGCAGGGTAGTAAGCACTTTGCCGCCCAAGATGGTATCACCACCTGAGCATAACCAGACTTCCCCTGATTGGTGTCGGCCATTTATACATGATGGATTTGTACAGGCTGGGGAGCAGACTTACCCTGTCAAGGTGTTTAGGGATACTGGTGCGCAACAATCCATGTGTCGCAACCTGGCGGGGGGACCTATTGGCAAGGGGGAGTTTGTTATGTGCAGGGGAATCAACAGTGAACAATTCTGTGATTTAGTCCCGGTGACCCTAGAGTGCCCACTTTTGTCTGTCGAGTGTAAGGTGGCCATGGTGGACACACTGCCAGTGGAGGGGGTGGACTTTTTGCTCGGGACTGACTGGGCAGGGGATGTAGTTTTCCCGCCTCCTACAGTCGTTGCTGAGGCTGCTTTTGTGCCCCCTGGTGGTGGTTGTTTGCAAGAAGATAACATGGACTCTATCTACCCTGTTGGTTCAGTGACCCAATCAGTGGCACATTTGGCACAACAGGTGGATGATTTAGTGGATGCAGGGGCCGACAGCTATGATGCGCTACTAGATGACACTGGTCCGGAGACAGCTGTGGGCTTGGCTGACCCCAGTGAGGCTACCGTGACTAATAGAGGTGACCTAGTGCCGGACGAGGAGTCTGACCTAGTGATACCGACTCAACCTTCTGATATTTTTGAGAGGCCTTGATGGAGCTACCTAGAAACACACTGAGCAAGTTGCAGCAAGAGGACCCCAGTCTGGGCCTCCTGTTTAAGAACGTTGGTACGACTGGTGGGAAGAATGGTCAAGCAGATAACTTTATTATAAAAGGGGCATTGTTGTATCGGCAGTGGATGCCGGATACGAACTCAGGTTTGGGGGAGGAGCAGTTAGTGGTGCCTGCCCAGTTCAGGGAGGAGCTGGTTAGGCTAACGCAGGTGGCACCACTGGCGGGTCATTTAGGGGTATGTGAGACTACTGATAGGCTACTCTTTCATTTTTGGTGGCCTAATATGCATGCATCGGTGGCTTCTTTTTTGATGTATCATATTGGTAAGGTAGTTGGAGAACCCCACCCAGGAATACCCGTGGCACCTTTGATCCCTGCACCTGCAGTTGAACCGCCATTGACTCGTGTCATAGTTGACAGGGTTGGTCCCTTATTACCCACCAGTTCGGGAGATAAATACTTGCACACTTTAATTGTTACTACCACTAGATACCCGGAGGCTATCCCAGTTAGCAGCATGAACACGAAGATGAGAGACCCTTGTAACAAACAGGCTAAATCTAGGGTGTTCAAGGTGGGCGACAGGCTGTGGCACGGTTGTCAGTTCAGGGTCGACCCATGGCTGCTAAGTTTTGTGGTCAGTATCAGGACATTAAGCAAATTGGTGAGGTTATCTATGTAATAGATACGCCTGACCGTCGCATAGCCTCCCAATTCTGCCTTAGTAAAATGCAACAGCCCTACCATAGACCGACTGCATCTGGCCGTGGCGCTGAAGGCGGTGATGTTGCGCAGGCAGGTGTAGCCGCAAGGAATGCGGGGGTGCGCATGCATGCTATCGGCGAGGAAGCCTTGGCACTTATGAACTGTGGGAGTGACTGCACAGGGGGTATAGATTGTCTCTCTCATGACCTGGCTGTATTAGGGACGGAGGAGGAGAAGGAGGGAGACTATAGTTTAGAGGCTGCGGTCCCGGCTGGGTTGTGGGAGGGCACTGAGTATGTTGTTCTTCGAGATAAGTTGCAACCTCTTGTTCCTAAGCGCCAAGAGGAGTTGTTTACTAGGCTGTGGCAGTACTTCAGCATGTTTGGTGATTCTCCAGGCCTGATGTCCTGGGTGGCACCCAACATAGAGGCTGGAGACAGTGAAGAGCTCAAGTTGGCTCCCTACCGTATAAATCCTGCTTGACAGCATGTCATGAAAGCAGAGCTGGACTACATGTAACATGTTGGAGTCGGGTCTGAGGGATAAAGGATATCGTGAGTGGTCTTTGCCAGTGACTTTACAACCTGAGCGTAGTGGCAAGATCCGTTTTTGTGTTGATTGCAGTAGTGTTAGTGCATTATCCCTGACAGACGCCTATCCATTACCCAGAGTTGACAATCCCATAGACCGCATCGGGGCTGCCATGTTTATCACTAAGGTGGAATTAGTGAAGGGTTATTGGCGGGTCCCGTTGCCGGAGAGAGCGAAGAGAGGTGCCAGTCTTGTGGTGGACTGGGCAGTTTATCAGTGCCAGGTGATGTTTTGCTGCCGGAACACAGGTTGGATGTGTGGCATATTAAGGGCACTGATAATATTATGGCTGATTGTTTGTCACGGGAGGGTATGTTTTAAGGAGAACCCTTGCCGTTCAATCAGTGTTGGTGTAACCTCCTACTTTGGTTTGATTAGCATGTTTCCGTCTGGTGCTTGTCGGTTGTCGTGTGTAGCCCAGCGTAGGGTCGTAAAGTAGGAGTTGCTGTGTTTCTGTGTAGAAGAAAATATTTAAATACAAAAATATAAAAACTATAAAAATACTAGAAAAAAGACTGTAGTTGTGTATGTCTTGTAGCGTTATAGAAGTATGAGCAGTCTGTTGTTTCAAGATGCACCAACAGACTCCCCCTGGGTGTGAGGGTGTCACTCCCAAATGAGTTTGTAGCATATATCATTTGTGAGTGAGTTATAATTTGCGAAGCCTATTTTGGAGGGCCTTGGGTGAGGCTAGTAGCTTGCTGTCCCTCTGCTTATCTTCCCTCGTGGCTGGCAGGATGGTGCCTGTAGTCTTGTGTTGCCGTCAGGTCAGCCTTATGAATTAGTTAGTTTATTTAGTATTTTGTGATTAATGCAGTTTATCATAAGTTCACACAATGAAGACTCATATTTATTTGATTACTTTTGTTGTTAATGAGAGCGCAGGCTGCCTGAGATAATTAAGTATTCTTGCGACGCCTGGAGCCCTTCCTCGCCCCGCGAGGCCCCTAGCTCGACTCTCGCCGCTGCAGGGCTTCACTCCAGTCTCGCCTCTCGCTGTGACAACATCATTGTCTGATGTTGTTGGCTTGCTTCTTGATTTTCCCTTTGGATACCGCATATTTCTTTTGTTCGTTGTTTGATTGAAGCATAGCAGGGGCTGGAGTCATATTGAGCATATTGTTTTTGTTTCAACATCTTTAGTTTAATATTAATCACTGCATTCCTTTCTTCTTTGGCAATCTTAGTCTATAAGCTTCGACACTGTTTTCCTTGCATTTCTTTCCCATTGTTTAACTGCATTGCGTATTATTATTACATGTATTTATCCTGTATTTTTGAAGTTGACATTCAAAGTGGTTTGGAGGTATGCTCAAGGGTAGCATATCACAACCTACTGGAATGTCAACTCTTGTGTTTCATGTCTTAGGATAGGGCTTCAGACTTCCCCCATGTTTCTGCTTTATATTATTCCTAATTCCTAAGTGATTGGGCATACTATGAAGTGTCTGGGAGTCTGGCAGTGTTCTGGTGTATCATTTATGTGCAGTTCATAATACCCTTAGAAGTTCTCTGGCATACTACACACACTATTTACTAGAGAACCTGTGTGTCTTAGTGTTGAGTCAGATATTAAGAGCGTGTCTGTTGCAGGGTTGGTTTAGTGCGGTGGGCAGTGTTGGGTGCAGGTCTACAGCATTGGTGTCTTTTTGCTACGGCGTTGTCTTTTTGCCAGTGCGGTGGGCTAGGCTATTTGAGCATCTGTTTTCCCGCCAGCCTCCCCTCGTAACAATATATATATATATATATATATATATATATATATATATATATATATATATATATATATATACAATTATACATAAACAAGTAGGATGCAAACAATACTAACCATTCATTTTTAACAAACTTCTGGAATATCACTGAATAATAGAACTGGCTAACGCTCGAGTGGAGAGTAATTAAGTGATTGAAGGTCACAGGGCATCAGACAGTTCCAAGCCAGGCACACAACATCCCGTACCGTACGGCGTACGAGCTTTGGGCATAATTTTTAGTAGTCGCATGGAGTAGCCTAACTAATGAACGAAACTCTTCATGTGATGGGAAATTTTATTGTTAGGATTTCAAACACAGGAGTATTTATTCTTAAGACTTGAGTCTTGAGTCTAAAGTCATTTGATAATGTTATTATATAGTTTTAGACATTCACAAGTTTCACGATGGAATTTTTACACAAATAGTAGTTTTTCATTATATTTTTTAACTTAATTTCTCCAGACCCTCCCACGACCCTCAGAATAACCCTCGTGACCCTTGTTTAGGTCGCTACCATAGGTTTGGGAACCACTGTGTGTAGTGGTTGACAAACTTCCCAGTTTTTATGTAGCATCAGAGATTCAACCACAATTGAACTCAGGAGCAAGGGTTTTAAACTGGCTGATGATCAACTCTCTGCTAACAATGGAATTATGCTACTGGTCGGAGCTGATTATTACTACGAACCGGTGCACCCTGGGTATCAGCGGATAAGAAAAGCTGATGTTACTCCCCACAATTAACAAATTCTAAAATAACAAATTTAAAGGTTTTCTATGCAAACGCTCGTAGCATACGCAATAAATTTTCAGATTTAGAGGAGCTAGTGTTTACAGAAAATTATGATGTGATTGGCATAACAGAATCTTGGCTCAATACAGAAGATAGAGACTTTTTAGCAGAGTATTCACTTCCTGGTTATGAAATGTTTAAGAAAAGCCGAATAAATCGAAATGGAGGTGGCGTTTTACTTTATATCAAAGAAAGTCTTAACCCTACCCTCTTGTCAAAACCTCAAATTGTGAACGTCGACACATCTTTTGTGCTAATAAAGAATAATAAAGGTACAAAAATAATACTTGCGTTAATATACAGACCTCCAGCTCAATCAGTGCAAACTGACCGAGAAATTTACGAACAAATTGCAGATGTAAGTAACTCACAAGATACCGTAATTTTGGGCGACTTTAATTTACCTGTGACCAAGTGGGGCGATACTCTTACTTCACACTCCGGACATGACTTGTATACGAACTTGTAAGAGAGTTCGCTTTATCAATTTGTTCGAACGCCGACCCGTGGTAATAACGTTCTTGACGTTGTACTTGCAACAAAAGAAGAATTGATAGAGAATTTGAATGTTGGTGATGAATTCAGTAACAGCGACCATCGTACGATAACTTTCACTTTAAAGTTTACTAGTAACGAACCAAATAGTAGCATCGAAAAAGTCCCTATTTTCAAGAAAGCAAACTTCCATAAACTTAGAGCTATGTTTAAAGAAACTGACTGGAGCTTTTTAATTAACAATAACGACATAAATACATCTTGGAAGTTATTCAAAACCACTTACCTAAAAGCAGTGCAAGACTGCATACCATCGAAAATACGGCGTCCAGGCCATAATAATAAGCCCAAATGGTGGAATAAAGATATTTCAAACTGCTTGCTTGCTAAAAAATTTGCTAATGATAGATTAAAACCCTCACAAAATGACGAAGAACGGGTGAAATTTGTAGAGCTACGACGCAAAGCCAAAAAGTTAATTAAGCAAAGTAAAAAGACCTTAGAGTTACATATTGCGAATCAAAGTAAAACAAACCCGAAAGAATTCTATAGTTATATCAGAAAGAAAAAAGTAGTTACTTCAACTGTTGGACCGTTAGTCGATGAAAATGGAGAATACACCAAAGACGAAGTACAAATGAGTAATGCCCTCAATACCTTCTTTGCATCAGTTTTTACAACAGAAGACCTCAGTGATATCCCTACACCATCGCCGATTCAGATTGATAATTCAGATGTTCTAAGCAATATCACCGTTACAGAGAGAGAAGTATTGAATTGTTTAGATAAACTCAAGGTAAATAAAACGCCTGGACCTGATACAATCTCGCCAAGAGTTCTAAAGGAAGCTAAGGATGAGCTCTCCAAACCACTGACATTACTATTCAATAAATCCTTGCAGTCTGGAACTATGCCTGATCATTGGAAGCTAGCCAACGTAACACCGATATTAAAAAAAGGCAGCAAATCCCTACCCAGTAACTATCGTCCAATTAGCTTAACCTCAGTTGTATGTAAAATGCTAGAAACGGTCATACGAGACAGACTCGTAAATCACTTCGAGGAAAATAACATACTTAAAGATACTCAACACGGCTCTCGTAAAAAACGTTCCTGTTTAACTTCTTATGACTTCTTCCACGATATCCTCAACCTCTATGATGAGAGTAAAGCTGTAGATATTATATATATACCTTGATTTTCAAAAGTCCTTTGACAAAGTTCCCCACAAACGTTTACTGCTAAAACTAAAAGCGCATGGAATACAAGACGGTGTGTTGAAATGGATAGAAAATTGGCTCAGCAACAGAAAGCAAAGAGTAGTCATAAACGGTAAGGCATCTAAATGGACCAATGTAAGTAGCGGGGTACCCCAGGGATCGGTACTAGGACCAATTCTCTTTCTAATTTACATCAACGACATAGATGAGGGTCTCACCTGTACAATCTCAAAATTTGCTGACGATACAAAAATTGCAAATAGCGTACTCTCAAAAGATCAAGTTGATGATATGCAACACAATCTCGATAAATTGTCATGTTGGGCCCAAATTTGGCAAATGAGTTTCAATACGGATAAATGTAAAGTACTACATATCGGATACCTAAATGAGAAAGCAAACTATTCGATGAATGGCACTCAGCTTAAGAATGTAAACAGAGAAACTGATCTGGGAGTAACAATATCGAGTAACCTAAAACCGAGTCAACAATGTTCAGAAGTTGTTAACCTGATAAGCGCTAAATAGCAGTAGGAGCTAGGGTAGTTATTTGTGCATTTCTGCCAAAATATTCGATCTCACAGAATTTAAAAAAAAGTACCTCAATGTCTTGGAAATAAGCAGCCACATCCGCCAATATATATATATCCACCCTAAAAAAATGTGGGTGTGGAGTTACGGTGGCTGCAAGTTGAAAAAAATGGGCTGATAGGCACGACATCCCCGAGCGAGCGAGTGTGTGTGAGTGAGTCAGGCGGGAGGAGAGAGAGAGAGAGGGTGGAGGCAAGAACGTGCGATTGATGAGAAGCAACGCTCTATATCTCGCCTAAAAAGCCCCTTTATGGTTTCACCTGTTCATATTCATGAGTAAGGCAGCCCATGTGAATAATATACACTGATAAATGAAGCGCAGAGAGGCATACGGACGAATAATAGGCGAAATAAGAGTGGTGTATTGAGAAAGGTGGGTGGCGCGGGAGAGAAAAGGGGTCAGATTACAGTAAGTAGATGAGATTAGCGTGGGTGTATGCACAAATTTAGACCTTATAGACACTTTGTGTTGTCGTTGCTATATTGTAAACAACGATAAGACTTCTTGGATGGCGCAGTATGTTAGAGTAACCCGATATCTCATTACACAATTTTTACGCACTATTTGCTTGCAACTCATGGATGAAAGGTTATTTATTTACTTGTAAATTTCTTTACTGTTTGTTCGTAATGATAGAATATGTTAGGTTATGTAAAAGTATTATACATACTAAATACTTCGATATACACAAGTGTATCGAGGGTATATATATTTTTTTTGTCAAGCATTCGTCTGCCCGAAAATACGTACGCACTAATCGCTGTCAGTATAGTGTGAACAGTCATGGTCTAGTGGTTAGAGTGATGGACTGAGTGAGATGTAGGCCTAGAGACGTAGGCCTAGAGACGTGGGTTCGAAACCAGAGAGGTTATGGGGATGTTTTTGGAGTGTTTATATCACTTGAAATTTTTTTTTTTTTACATACTTACGCCCTGCTATTCATAAAGTCGAAAACTTTGATGAATAGCAGAGCGTAAGTATGTTTTTTTGTGTTTATTTATTTGTTTTTTGTTTGTTTTTTTGTTTGTTTTATTATTACAAAAGGTTGTTACAAAAGGTTAGTACATAAGTATAATATTACATAGGTATATATATAAATAAAACAAAATATTGCCTGGCTAATGAATTAAACTGAAATAATAAATGAAAATATTGCTTATATATACAGTATACTGTATACAATAATATACTGTGTATATATATATATATATATATATATATATATATATATATATATATATATATATATATATATATATACAGTATATACCAAAACACATGAACTTATCCTACAAATATAATTTGTACATGTTATGATAATATTATCACGTTGGTCAGGTACGGGCAAGTAGGTAGGCAGGCAGGTGTTTTGAGATCACGTTGGTCAGGTACGGGCAGGTCAGGTACGGGCAGGTAGGTAGTGAGGTAGGTAGTGAGGTAGGTGGGCGGGGCAGGAGTTTGGCTGAGATAGGGCGACACAGGTACCACTCCTAGTAGTACTTGAGTGAGTGGTAGTCCCTGAAGCACTCGCCCAAACACAACCCAACGTTGCATTCCTTGCACATTGATGTGACTCGGCTTCTTCTTTGTGGCTTTCTGGTGGAGTGGGCACAGACCTGGCACTGTACTTGCAGCCTCCGGGTGCCAGATAGCTCGGTGTGGATAGGGTAGTGTTTGTCATATCCATCAATGACTCTGTCTGGGAGGTTGACTGCACGGCGACCCCTGTGACCGGAGACTGGTTGGTGTTTTTGTAGGAGTTGGTAGGCGACGTTGTATATGAACTCCCTGAACTTGAGTTTTTTGTTCGGGGCCATGTCTTTTTTTACCAGCCACATGTTGTATGCGTTGAGCATCGTGATGTCAACAAAGTGAAGGAAAAGCTTGTGATACCACTTCACTGTTTTTCGTAGGCACTCAACGCCTGCAAGCTGGCAATCAGACTTGTCCACAAGGCGCATGTACTTGGTATAATCCACCACCATATCAGGTTTCTGGATAGACTTCTTGGTACGGTAGTGGAATTTACCAGAGTCCACTTGGGCACCTGTATGGACAGTCGAAAGCAGGTGAACTGGTCGCTTATCGAGCCACTTTACCGCCAGAACTTTCCCAGACTTCTCCAGCTGCTTGTAGTGCTCTTTCTTCTTTCTTCTTGGTCTGTCCAGTCTGCGGCGCCTTTGTTCCTCTGCCAAGTCGTCATCAGAAGCGGTGTCACTGTGGGAGGGGTTGTCCAGTTCTATGCGATTGCCTTGGAACTTAGGCATGAACTTCCTGTTAGTTCTGACAGTCCCACATGCCCCCGTTTTGTGGTCATGGAGGAACTGGCAGAGTGCAGGACTTGTATACCAATTGTCGGTGTACAACGTGTGCCCCTTGTTCAGGTAGGGCTCCAGCATCTTTTTCACAATGTGCCCTGACATGCCCAATGGGTCGTTGCCACCGACTTTTGGAATGTCTACATCAGTGCCGGTGTATACGATCATGTCGAGCACTATTCCACTTTCACAATCGCACAACACAAAGATCTTGATCCCGAACCTGTGTCTCTTCAAGGGGATGTACTGCTTGAACACCAGGCGTCCTTTGAAAAGCACGAGCGACTCATCAATCACCAGGTTGGCAAAGGGGTAGAAGAATTTCCTGTACCTTTGCAACAACATGGTCAACACATCCCGAACTTTCCATATTCTATCAGCTCGGTTTGGATTATTATTGTCTGCGAAGTGCAAAAATCGCAGAAGCAAGAAAAATCTATCACGAGCCATATATTTCCGGAAAATTGGGGTGTTGATGATTGGGTCGTGCTTCCAATAATGCTCCATTACATGCTTCCTGCAGAGAGGCATGATTAGCAACAACGCAAAGAACACAAGGAGCTCAGGGACAGTCGTATCAACCCATGCACGAATTCTTGCTCTAGGAGATATCATATCAATTCTTTCCCTCACCCAGGTAAAATAGCCATTGGTTTGGGAAACGAGATGAGATAATACCTCCTGGTCAAAAAATGCACAGAAGAAATCAGATTCCGTGGACTGGTCATTGCAGGGCCAGTCTGCTGTTGAACCAGCCAGATTGGCATTGAACTGGTGCAAATCTGGTTGGAAATGGGACCCTTCAGACCAGGCAAAATTATACGCCCGTGGGGGATCAGGATCAGCCCCTCCGTCAGCCACGTCGTCTGCGCCTTCGTCGTCAGACAGGTCTTGGTCATGGTCACGGTGCAGAAGTACATCGTCGTCTTCCGAATCCTCTGCACCTCCCTCATATTGGTCTTGATCCTCCTCAGACTCGCTCCCACTATCACCACCCCAGCCATAGTTCCTGGGATCGAAGGCTTCCCCTTCTGCAGCGTCGTCGTCAGAGGAGTCAGGAGGGAAGAGGAGGGCGTCAAACTTGGATGGCGTTAGACCGGCTGCCAAAACTCTACGAGGCCCTCCAACAGCAGCAGGGGCATGGGTGGGCGTGGGTGGTGGAGCAGGGGCGTGCGTGGGCGGTGGTGCAGGGGCGGCCGTGGTGGGCAGTGGTGCAGGGGCGGCCGTGGTGGGTAGTGAGACAGGGGCGGCCGTGGTGGGTGGTGGTGGTGGTGGCAACGCGGGGGTGGTAGAGGCGGGAGGTGTCACCTTACTCCTCTTGAACTGATAAGGGTGTCCTTTACCCTTACCCTTCTTGCCAACTACCCCCGATGCTCCTGCATCCCCAGGACGGCCACTTGTACTTCCTGTGGTGGTGGGCACCGTGGGCGTCGTTGCCACAACAGTAGAGGCAGTAGTTGTTGTGGTAGCAGTTGTCAGAGCAAATGCTGAGGACAATGACCTCTTCGCACTCGTCGTGCTTGTTGCACGTGTCGTGCCTCTCCCACCACGTGTCGTGCCTCTCCCAGCACGTGTAGGTCTTCTTGGCTGCACTGGCTCATCATCCTCAGAAGTATATACGTAGGAGGGGTCCCTGGCACGTGTTCGTGTCCTGCCACGAGCACTAACACCGCCAGCAACAGGGTTGGGCGAGTCAACAGGGAGCGAGTCAGGGGAGCGTGTAGGCTCCATAGTGACTGAGAGCGTACTGTGTGTGTAGACTGTGTGGGGTGCGTGCGGCGGGTGGTTGTGGGTGCCATCGAGAGGTACCATGTCGCACTAAACGTGGCGCAATTTGTGACTCCCCAGACAGCTTGGCGCCGTTTTGGTACGCCTTTAAAAATCCTGCTTCCGTGAGGCCTATCGCGTTCCCTATAGGAAGCCTTCCGTGAGGCCTATCGCGCTTGCCGGGTTAAGAAGGCAAACAAAATAATTGGCTTTATAGGCAGGTCAGTTGAGCATAAATCCAAAGAAGTTATCCTAACCCTTTACAATTCCTTAGTCCGCCCTCTTCTGGAATACTGCGTTCAATCCTGGTACCCTTATTACCAAAAAGATATAAACAAGCTAGAACGAGTTCAACGTAGAGTTACCAAAATGATACCTAGCCTAAAGAACAAACCATACGAAGAGCGTCTTAGAGAATTAAATCTATTTCCTTTAACCCAGCGCAGATTAAGAGGTGACTTAATTCAAGTGTTCAAAATCATCAAAGGCATCGACAATATGAACTGTAGTAAGTACTTCACTATCGACCAATCTAATTACACGTGGGGAAACGGTTGCAAAATTATTGGTAAATCTTTTAACTCACACGAATCTAAGAATTTCTTCTTCAATCGAGTTGTCAACTTGTGGAATGGGCTTCCCCGAAACGAAACGTTATAGACTGCATCACTGTTGATTAATTTAAACTCCGCCTAGACAAATATCTTGCATCAAACCCGCGACTGACTGCGTTTGTAAATTAATAACTTTATTTTATCCCCCCCTCAGTTACTAACCCCTCTGTCCTCTACTAACTTCCTAATCCTGCCACGGACATTAGTTCCAGGGCAGTAATTCCCTTTCCAATGTTCCCTTACCCACTCTAAACCACTGTTTGGACACTTGATCCTCAGTGTTTTGGAGGACAAGCAACCTAGAAGGGTCACTAGATCTGTTGTTGCTTGATTTCCTTTGTAATCCCTTCGTACTAATACAAGGGTATGCCATTTCCGGATTCTATGCTACTTTTTCTCACGACACAAACGTGGAGGTAGTTAATGTCCTTAAAGTAGCAGTATGCCCCATAGACAAATATGTTAGGACTACTGTTACTGATAATCCATGCACTGATATAGATAAGCTATGGGACTTAGATAAAATTGGAATTGACCCTCATGAACTTGATCGGGAGTCCAAGCTAGCGTTTAGCTCGTACGAAGAAACTGTAACGTATGATTCTGGCAGGGGTCAGTATGTGGTAAAGCTCCCTTTGAATGAAAATAAGAGTAAACTGCCTACGAACTTCAATTTAGCACTTGGTAGTTTACGGGGCTTTCAGATGTAATTTGTCAAGGATCCAAATTATTGTGCGACTTATGCCGCAGTACTTGAAAAACAGGTACAACGTGGGTTTGTTGAAAGAGTGGATCCCGGTGAATCCATTCATTACCTTGCTCACCATGGGATAAAAAAGGATAGTTCGACCCCTCCTGTTCGCATTGTATATGATTGTTCAGCAAATTCTAGTGATCGCTCGTATACCCTGAATGACTGTCTTTACACAGGTCCATCCCTTGGCTCTGATCTCACGCACATTATGATGCGCTTTAGATGTCAGAAGTTTGCCTGAGTCGCCGATATTGAGAAGGCCTAAGGCCTCCTGATGCTTCAACTCCATCATGAAGACAGGGACTCTACATAACTTTTATGGCCACGGGATCCAATGGATTTAGATTCAGAATATCTAATATATAGATTCAGAGTCGTATTCTTCGGAGCAACCTGTTCCCAGTTCCTTCTCAACGCTACTATATTGCGACATCTTTTAGGAGGCTGGGCTAGATCCTGACTTCAAGAATGAGATTAGGCATGGTGTCATAACTTGACAAGTCTACCTTGATTTATTCTTCAATACGTTTTCTTTGGAAACAATAATATAAATCTATCTCTATCTATCTATTGCCGGACGCCTTACTCCCCTTACGAGGGTGGCCATACACAGATGCCCCCAGCGGACCTAGTCCCTGTGAGAGTGACAACCCGAGCCAGTTTAGCAAAGGACTTACAGGATTAACCACTCAATTTAGGATCTGTCCGACTCAGAGGCCCTCTGTGTATCTTGTTAGCACTATTTTTCTACAGTGGTGTTCGGCTAATTCATCCACTAACCTGCCTTACCCTTAGGTAAGCAGTACGGATTTGTATCAGGTTTACTCCCCTAGACAGGTTGCCAACCAAGGCTGACGAGTCCCATCCACCCGGATTTGTATAAGGTTGCCTCCCCTAGATGAGTTGCCGACCAAGGCTAATGAGTCCCATCCACCCCTGCTTTCGTTAATATGTAGTTTAAATAATATATTCATACATTATAGTATCCAATTTAATTTACTGGTATTGATCAATGTATATGCGAATGTATGAGTGTCCCTTGGGTATAAGATAGATATGAAAGGTGTATCCCCTTAGTTAAGACTTAAGATTCATAACCAAGGTACCGTATGTAAACAAACGAGACCTCACTTGCTGTATAGAAGTCCATCTGTCAACATCCAATATAAGTGATCATCAATTATCTGCTACATCCTCCACTCAACTTCTTCAATACTTCGCTCTACAATCAGATAAGCCTTTTCTATAATCACTGGGACCCATATTATTTTATGAGTGCTTAAACTTATGTTTTACATCATAATTTTCAAGGTGATTATTTCCTGTTTCTTATATATAGCTCTTGTCCTCACAGTCCAGACAAGATGCATGGGGTCTACGTGGACAATCTTCAGGGCACTGGAGACGATGAAGATATACTGCTGGATAGTTGCTGGGAGATCCGCAATATATTTGCCAAAGCTCATTTGTATTTGAGAGAATGGGCCACTAATAGTGATATTTTGAAAAGACAATTTGCTTCTGACGGTGTAGCTACTGAGAGTAGTGCAGTGAAGTTTTTAGGCCACAAATGGGATACTACCACATATTTTATTTCCTTCTGCCACACACCCTGCGACAGCGAGATTATGACCAAGCGTAACTGCTTAAGCCTGGCTGCTAGATTGTTTGATCCCATAGGCTATTTGATGCCTGTAACTATTCGGGCTCGTATGTTCTTACAGCAGTTGTGGCGGCTCAAGCTAGATTGGGATAAACCACTCCCGACTAAGTTACAAGATGATTGGCGGTTAATTCGGTCGGACCTTTCCACATGTTGCAAGGTTCAACTTGATCGTGGATTTACATGCCTTTGCTGATGCCAGTAATAGCGTGTATGGTACTGCCATATACTTATATAATGGCAGTGAAGCTAAACTGGCTATAGCCAAGGCCAAAGTAGCACCTATTACGAAAATTACAGTACCTAAATCAGAACTTACTGCATTGCTTCTGTCTGCTCGTCTTATTAAGTTTACACTGGATGTTTATACAGACATACTACAGATATAAAATGTTTATGTCTGGAGCAATAGTCCAATTGCACTTTATTGGGTACACAGCCAGAAGGTGCTACCTGTTTATGTTTCAAATCGCATTGATAAGATTCATAATTTAGTTCTTACAGCTCAGTTACGCTATGTGAATACCAAGGATAACCCCTGTGATATAATTTCTTGGGGAATCTCGGCACAGCAGTTGTTGTCATCTTCTATTTGGTGGCAAGGACCCACATGGCTTACTTCCCCAACTAAATGGCCACAGGATTTTTGGGAATACATATCTGATTCATTATGTCGGCCCCAAGATGATGTGTTAAGTAGTTCGACTGTGAGTACTACACATCAGGATAATGTGTTTGTAGAGGGGGAACGTTATGGCAGCTATGATCTTGTAATATGGATATTTGCATGGGCATACCGTTTTATTAACACCATGAGAAGTTGGGCTCACGGATCTTTCCTTAGTGAAGATTCGAAACACCTCCGACTCCATGAATTGACATCAGCAGAAGTAAAATTAATGTATTTAGTTCACAAGGAATCATATCCTACCGAACATGAAATACTGTACAAGGAGTTGAAGGCCAAACCCTTAAACTTAGTGAGACATCTACGTTTATTTATGGAAGGAGACCTAATTCAGTGTAGAGGCAGGATCCAGAAGGTGGACATTGATGATTCTGCAAAATATCCTGTCCTCCTTAGCTCCTCTTATTTCATTACCAAACTGTTGATTCGCAAATGCCCTGGGATTTGCCTGCTTTATGGCGTAAACTATGTTCTGGCTTACATGCGACAACGTTGGTGGATCCCTAAAATGCGACAAGCCATTAAAAGGATTCACAATAGCTATACTATATGTAAAAGGTTGCAGGGTAAGCCTTACTCTCCAGTTGATCTACCTCCCTTACCTGAGTTCAGGGTACAAAGAACTGAACCATTTCAGGTAACCGGAATTGATTATACGGGAGCGATTCAAGTTCAGGAATCACCCGGTAATATCACGAAGGTATACGCCGTACTCTTTACATGTGCAGTAACCAGAGCGATCCATATTGAATTAATTGACGATTTATCCAGTGAGTTTTTTTTTACATACACTAAGACGTTTTGCAGGTCGCAATTGATTCCCTCAAATGATTCTTAGCGATAATGCGATGTTTTTTGTCGGTGCATCCAAATATATTCAGAATTTAATGGATGACCCGCAGGTTGTGTCTACACTCACTGGAAAGAATTGTCAATGGAAATTCATTCCAGCACATGCACCGTGGTTCGGGGAGATTTGGGAGTGGACATTTGGTATTGTCAAATCGGCCATGAAAAAGGTGTTAGGGAGGGCCCTGGTGACTAAAAAGGAATTGCAAACTGTCTTAATGGATATTGAGATGGCAGTCAATGACAGGCCCTTGACCTATACCTCGGCTTCTATCGATGACCTCTTATCCATTTTGCTATCCCTGCTAACACATGGACGTCAACTTAATCCCTTTCCTAAATCATCAGTGACCAATGAAGATCTACAAGACCCTACGTTCTGCGATGCTGACGCCACACGTTGTCGCTTCCATTATATGAACAAGGTGTCGGACGATGTATGGAAAAAGTGGTCACAGGAATATCTGCTGTCTCTTTTTGAGGGTCACTCAGATATGATCAAAAGGACAAATAAACGGTGGCCTTGTGTCGGGGATATCGTATTGGTTTATGATGAGCGTCCTAGATTGTATTGGAAGCTTGGTAGTATCGTCAAATTGTTCCAGGGAGTTGATGGTAATATTAGGGTTGATGAGTTAAAGACTTCGACTCGGATTACTACTCGCCCAGTCGTAAAGTTAAATCCCTTGGAGCAGGATGTAGAACTACCTGACGTTACCAGTGTCTCTACTTATGTACCTCCCCAGGGAAGTGTTAGTTCTTTTACAGATGACAGTGCTCCTCAGGGTGGAGCCGGTGAATCTGGGAATAGTGATCCTCCTCCGGCTTCCAGTGGCGCTCGCCTCAGAAGGAGGGCGGCTATGGGTTCTGTGGATCTTTGGAAATCCAAGATTACCCAAGGTGATCTTTGATATCCCTCTTGTATATAGCTACTGTATATTTGTTTTTGGTGGCGGGCAGTATATCGGGAATTGTATATTGACAGTTTGGAATCCAATTGGGTTATTTGAATTTGGCGGTATTGTATAGTAATTACGATTTTAGCTAATACCTTATTTTACTGTAGTAGATTATTAATTGTAAGTTAATTATTAGCTGGAATGCATAAATCTGTACATCAGCTCTGGGTGTATAGTGAACCTAGCTCACAGGTTCGAAATATTATTAGAATCGGCAGCCATAATGTATTCCCGGAGCTTCGCCTCACGCTAGTCTCATATTTTCAGCCGCACCTTCAACATCTCCCCCCGGTTTTGACTCGACCTAGAGATCACCAACCAATACCACTATATATATATATTCAGTCCTACATCACCAGTCATCAATAAGCTAAGTTCATTATGTACTGATATTGTATTATGTGAACATTCTTACATGTCATTCGTGTGAACTAGCTGTGTGAGAGGACAGGAATTCTACCCATCGAAATCTACAGATTTCAATATGGTAATTATCTTATTTAACCTATTGTCGGGATTAATTCATGTACCAGTGATTGAATAATTTAACCTACATATATATATTCCCCACACACAGGTCTTGAAGGAGTTCCAGTCGACGGTGGAATATAAATCTCTGCACTGTTTTGAATTAAATATAGAAGGTACTCATATGCCATTATGTGTCTGTCAAAGGAACTCAGAGATACAGTAGATTCCCCTAGAATAATTTTGAGAATGCATTCCAGTCTGCTCGGTCAACTCGCCACCTAGGAGGAGCAGTTGGAGGTAGACCATTAAGAGTATCTATGATGGAAGGAAAGTAGTTGCTTTAATGCAATGACTGAGAAACTGACCACTACAAGGAGAGTAAAAGATCGGAAGTGCATATACTAAGATCAATGGCAGAATAACTTAAGATGTAAAGTGTTTTTTATTTTGTTTTCTATATACCAACTACTCCCTCTCGGGCATAGGACGAGAGCCTGTACATTCAACCGTTACACATTGAACGTTGAAGTCTGTGAGGTCTTGTTCCAGTCTAGGGGGTGAGACATGTGAAGCACTTTTAGCTGCAACCAGCACCTGCCATCTTGCCTTCACAGGATGCATGGGGCTTAGTTCCCCACTCACAGCTGCCTCGCTCCGATACTTCACTGTCTCACCTTCTAGACTCGGACCCTCACTCTCAGAACGCCACCTATTTAGCAATGAACTCACTAGCATTGTCCCCCTGTAGCCTATTTTGAATATGGGAATATTCATACAGTGTTATTTAACCCGTAGAGACCCAGCGACGCACGTGATGCGACAGCACTATTCGATCACCAGCTCCCAGCGACGCAACACGTGCGTCCGGCATATTAAAATCAGTTACGCGGCAGGTATCGTAAGGAAATGCCTAATAATGGTACCACGTACACTCTAGGGTATTGGAAAGGCGGGACTGGCGGCCGAAACGGGTTGGTGGGTCGTGCGGCTGAACCAGGGTGGATGAGAGGCATGTATTGAACCCCCTTTTTTGACCGCAACTTTGGACCTTATTTACTCGGGTCGTATTGGTTGTTTTTGCTTGAAAATTGTGTCAGAGCCGTGGGATGTCATTGTCTACACGTATTATTGGTGTACATGAACATAGTCTGAGCGGGTGATGGATAATAAACGGATTTACGTATACCCGCATATTGCCACACGACTTTGGACATGATTTACTCAGGTGGTATGGTAACTATTGGCCTAAAAATGATACAGGGTATTCGATACAATATGGGAAACCAGTGGATGGCGGGAAAACGAGTTGGTATGGTGAGCGGCTGGATGGTGGGATGGATTAGGGGCGCGTAAATATCCACCTTTTCGCTCCGACTTTGAACCTTAGTAACTCGCGTCGTATGGTCGGGTTTGGCTTGAGATTTGTGTTAGACACAGTTTGATGTTGTT
The DNA here is from genome assembly GCA_032716605.1 of Paralithodes platypus. Taxonomy (NCBI): domain Eukaryota; kingdom Metazoa; phylum Arthropoda; class Malacostraca; order Decapoda; family Lithodidae; genus Paralithodes; species Paralithodes platypus. Next base: position 18,192,760 of record CM064507.1, read on the forward strand.
TGAGAGCTTTGTATGGGTGTACCTGACCATGCCTAGTATTGCCTAGAGGCTACAGGCTGTGTGAGAAAATCCAATATGCGGATATTGCCTCGTTACTTTCAACCTTATTTACTCAGGTTGTATGGTGTGGTTTGGTCTAAAATTGGTATAGGATATTCCTTAGGATGTTTTTGTTTTTGGAGCAGTTGTCAAAACGACTTTGGACCTTATTTACTACGTGCATATGGTAGGAAGTACCTGGATGAGTTGTGTATATGATAGACTAATCTATATTTCTGTAGGTGTGACATTCCTTAGTCACGCGACTTTAGACCTTATAATGTCTTGTCCTATGTCATATTGCCTTGAATTTTGTAGTGAAAAGTTCGGTGGCTGGTAGATATGATAAGACCAAAGGATGCTCTGGGCTTGACCTAGTGCGTGACAAAGGACATTCAGTATACCCGTTGTCTTCCGCGAGTGATCACCATGTCCCAACAACCTCCACGCCGTAACCCATCCCGTGCTAAGGGCCTTACCATTGATGAAGCCCACGAAATCCTATTACAAAGTGACGAAGAAGACTCTGACACCGAATCCTCATGCCTCGATGATTCAGAAGAGGAATATTTCCCGAGTAGGGAGGAATATGCCGCTATGAATCTGGAGGCACCTTACATCCCTATACGAGAACTCCCTCTCAGTTTTGAACAAATGAGGGAGAGGGAGGCTAGAAATTACCATTCCCCCATGTCTCCCAGGGCAAGGGATATAGAGGACTCCCCACCAAGTGGGGAACAGGTCGAGCTACAGGAAAAAGTAGACGACCCAATGGCGTTCCTGGACATTCCCCTACACCACAGCCAGCCTACCCCTACGGCCGCGAGTGTGAGAGGCCACGTTCATGCTCTCCCTCCTCGCCGCCTCCCATCACCACCACCACGGAAGCCCTCACCTCTCAAAGGTGTAAAGCCCAAACATTTTTATGGGCTTCGCAGGAGACATGCCGCACCACCATCTAGTGAAGAGGAGGTTCCCGACACACCACCAAGGGAAGTGGAAAGACGTCGGATGGTTGCGAGGCGTCTCTTCCCAGTTATGGCAGCCCGGGAAGACGCCGCCGCAGCGGCCAGGGGAGACCCTCGCATCACCACACCACCACCAGCACCATCACCAGACTACACCCCACCATCACCGGGTTCACTACCCTACACCCCCACCGGAACTCCTAGACGAGTGCCCTACCACACACCAACACCATCACCACCTCCATTCGATTCTCACGCAGAAGTGTCAGCTCCCGGGCGTGGGGTTGTAACTGGGCGTCCAAGACGGGTGGGTAAGGTGACCCTCGCTAGAGCCCCCCCCACTGGCGGTTCGAGAGGGCCAGGAGGGTCCAGGCGGCCGTCAGGAGGCAGGCCAAGGACAAGGGCAAGGGCAAGGGCAAGGGGTAGGGCAGTGGCAAGAAACACGGTTGCGCCCCCTCGCCACCCTGGTGACCCAGATCCAGACGACGACCCTGATGCCGACGAAGACGAAGATGCCGGCGAAGTACCTGATGTTTGGGATTGGCAGGATGGGGCACGGTATCAGCCCACCGACTGGCAATTTGTGGGCGCCGGGATTGCCGGCCCTACGTTCCATCACCAAGGACCTGACACCCCAAGACTGGACATCTTTTTACAGTTTTTTACTGCCAACCTGATGAGCCTAATTGTGGACCAAACAAACTGGTATAATTGGTACTTTATGGCTGGTAAGGAACAATCCAGGTACTCGGCCAGGCTGTCATGGGAAACACTCCAAATCCCAGAGCTCTACTCCTTCTTGGCGATCGTGATCCTGATGGGGGTGACGACGAAATCGTCAATAAGAAAATATTGGTCATGGGATCCCCTCATCCGCACCCCTATCTTTGCCAAGATCATGAGCAGGAACAGATTCTCTGCAATCATGGGGAACCTGCACTTCATTGACAGCCTGGCAAGCCATACCAGAAACCAGGACCTCCCCAGAAACACCAAAGACCCCATGGAGAGGATAAGACCAATTTTTGAGTACCTCAAGCTAAAGTTTGCTGCGGCCTTCAAACCCCATCAGAAACTCATAATTGACGAGAGTTTGTTACTGTGGCGGGGAAACATCAGCATCCGACAGTACATCCCCAGCAAACGTCATAGGTATGGCTTGAAGACCTTCGTCATGTGTGACTGTTTGACTGGCTACATCCAGGACATCATTCTGTATATGGGGAAGAAGACAGAGTTGGTGCCATCGAGGACATATGGTATATCAGGGGCCGTTGTCATCACCTTGATGGAGCCATACTTGGACAGGGGCCACATACTGTACCTGGACAACTGGTACACCAGCCCCTCCCTTGCCAAGTTCTTGTATAGCCGCACAACAGGCGTGTGTGGCACCGTCAGGAGGAACAGAATATTCATGCCCAATCTACCACCCAGGCGGGAAAAGGGCTCCATCATCTACCTGCAGGCCAATAATGTCCTCCTGTTATCCTGGATGGATAACCGGGACGTCAACGTCCTCACAACAGTCCACCAACCAATCTTCCAAAACAGCCGACGACGTGACCGAGCAACAAGGGAAATAATCCGGAAGCCTGAGGCAATCTGTGATTATAATATCAACATGCGGCTGGTTGACAAGTCCGATGCTGTCATCGCTTCGTGTGAATGTGCGAGGAAGACTATGAGGTGGTACAAAAAATTGTTCTTCCATCTCCTAGACATCACCCTGTACAACTGCCACATTCTCCACCGTGAAATTACTGGCAAGCGAGAGACGATGGAGGACTTCTGCATCGAGTTGAGCAGAGAGATGTTGCATACATACATGACTCAACCCCGCAACCCGCAACCACCAGCACATCGTCAGCCAGCAGCAGAAGGGATTGCCAGACTCACTGAACGCCATTTCCCCACGTATGTGCCAGCCACTCAAGCCCAGGTGAGACCCCGCAGGCGGTGTCATGTGTGTCGCAACACGACACGAAGGAGCCCTATGCGTGTTGACACCAACAATTTCTGCAGGCAGTGTAATGTTGCCCTGTGTCACCCGGACTGCTTCATCCAGTACCACACCCTTGAACACTTCTAAGTGTATAAAAAAGACTGCGAAAAAAGACGCTAAACCAAGTGTAAATACTAAGTGTAAATAATATCTGTATAAAGTGATAAACTATAACTTCATAATAACAGTGAGATACATTTTACTTGTACAACTAACAAAAATACAATGTGAAAGCCAATATTTCTAACTAAAAAGTGCCTACAAATGATATAATATAAGTAAACTATACGGTAAACTATTCTATATAATAAAGTGACAGTGTGTAAAGTGCTGGACTAATGTACAGTTAGACAGAGAGCGCGGGAGTGAGAACTGTCACCTGGTGTCCGTCTGTCTGTATGTAGGGCGGGAGTCGTTGCCACGAGTGAACACTTACGTCATTACTTGCATATGTGCACTTATTACACTTGAACTTTACTTATTATGACATTATTGATACATACATGGTATAATATGAACTATAAAGGCACACAAGATACTCGGGTGGTATGCAAATGCCCAAACACCCGAAAACTCGACTCATCGTACATCTGGCTGCCGGGCTCCTCAGCCTGCCCGCGCGGGCGGGATATATGAACCGGGCCAAACTGCAGCTGTCATCTCAGGACCCCCCACCCCCTTAGGACCCCTAAAAATCATCGGTAAGCAAAAAAAAATTGTTTTCCTTATTTTCTCTTCATTCTTAGTTAGAAAAAAAAAAAAAAAAAAAAAAATCAAAATCGCTTGGGACTGGGGTGAACAAAATTTTAAAACTGGCTGGGGCTCAGCGGGTTAATCAGGGAACAATGCGAGTATTTATTTGGCATTTCGGTGGGCTTTGTGGTAATGCACTGATACTAGGTACAACACAAATCCCATCCCTTTAATATCTTCCCATTGACATATCGGGATTCGAACCAGGGTCCATTGGATTACCAATCCAGTGGCAAGACCACTCCACCACACCTCCTCTATGTGGTGAGTAGGGGACCTATCATTGAGCACAGATAAGTTGTTCTGCAGGAGTATAGCTTCAAGTTGTGACTCACGCTCATCATAAACGGAACCACCCCATAATTGGTTATGGGTGTTAAAGTCGCCCAACAGCAAAAAAGGTGGATCACGCAGGTCCACAAGGGACTGTAGGGTTCGTGAGTTAATGGACTCCTCTGGAGGGAGGTAGAAAGAATAATTGGTATACATTTTGTTGAATATATCTTTTACTGCACATGCCTGTAAATCAGTTTGCAGGAGAGTTGGAAAATGATGAATGATGACCCCAATTTGGTTTCCTGCAAACAGAGGACATCCCAGTCATAAAGTTTCTTTAAAACTGATACTTCCCCACAATTTGCACAGATACCCCTACATTTCCATGGTACAAATTTTGACATTTTTGTCATCCTAACCTCCATCCTAACCTCCTAACCTCATATAGGTTAGTGGTATAGACTCTTTTTCAAAGTGTCTTCGGTAAAGTCTGCCAAGTGAGTCACCATGCCACTTCTTTTGGTAAGCCTTAACCTGAGCTGGAGAGGTTCCGCCCTTGTGAGAGGGAATCCTCATATTTAGCAAAGAGCTATCCTTGGAGTTGGGTCGCTTCTTAGAGTATTCCAGTGGAGAATGCCTTGGTGGAGATTGGAGAAGCTGGTATTTATTTTGTACATGGACAACCTTATTCTTTTCAATCTTTGTTGTTGGAGCAGATTCTACCTTGATTCCCGATGAATCACTCTTCCTAGAGACTGAGGAAGACCTGGGGAGGAATTAACGCTACGGATAAACCCGTGGCACCCCTCTCATCCAAAGATGAAGGGCATCTCCTCCCCTTAGGCGAAGAGCCAAGAAGCATGCGACCATCGAGATAAGGTGTCCTGCCTTTCTTTGGAGAGGGAGGATGCTGTTCGATACTTGTACGGGAAAGCTGTTTCCGACGAACAGAGGCTTGAAAGAAATAGCCTCACTCCCTGAGCTCTGTACCTGCCGCAGCTGCTTCGATTATGATAGATATACCAGTGACTTTGTCTTGGGATGTTACTTTAGATAGGGGAACTGGTGCAGATGATGCAACTGTTGAAGCATATGAACTAGTATCAGTCTTATTCTGGAACAGCAACTCCAGTCTAGTAGCACCAAAACTAATATGATGAGTATTTCCAAGATCGACAATGTTTACTTCAAATCTATAAACATCACAATGCCGGGAAGAAGGAGGGTGGTCATCCTGAAAATAGTAACAGTGTGTATTTGAATCACATTCAGAAGCTTCATGATTGTTTAACGCTGAACAACAGCTGCAACGGGTTTTGTTTAAGCAGTATTTCTTGAGGTGCCCATACTCAAAACATTTGTAGCACTGCATAGGCCAATCACGAAACTTCTTAACTCGCAGGGTGAATGGTGCAATATCAACAACATTGGGAAAATAAGACCCAAAAGTACGAATATCGCTGTCTTGTCCTTCAGCCTATGGGCAGAGGACACAGACTCGGGACACATAGATAAGATGGTGTTCTAGGAAAAGCATGCAGGTCCTCACTGTACATAATCCCTTTTGAAAAGATAAAGGAATTGTGGGCCTAGATTTACTTAAACATACCATTAAACGAACAAGGCAGATGGGAAAGCAATCTAGCTTAAACTAGGTTGTTAGCGTAGGTTAATATACCTTTCCCATACTTTTTTAGATATACCTTTGGGATGACGCCGACTTGCTTCTGTAGATACTGATGTGCCTTAATGAAGTTATTTTCTCCGTCATTGTAGTATGCTATATACCATTTAGGTAGGGAAGAAAAGCGCTGTAGTTCTGGAGTTTTATCACATCTGTCAAATACATTCGGCACATAATCAGAGTCACTATCCTCAATATTAGCAGAACGCTGCAACAATTTAAAACTGCAGCAGCCAGCGTATAGCAGATTCGGGGCAGCTTCCTGGGCAGCTGCAGCACAGGAATCCTCAAAAAAGGAGATGTAGCATCTGTTTACAGACCCACAAGTGTCCACAAAACGAATTCTGATACAAGTTACTACATCAAAGGACTTAAACATGTTATGCAAGGAGTCATAGCATAATTCGGGGGGAACATTCTGCAGAAATATAGTGTCCCCTATGCCTCTTGTAGAACAATTTTGCTCAATAAGCACTGTATAAGGTTCCATTTTAGTTACTGTAAAATGTGGAGACGGATGGCCATCGAACAAGCCAAGGGATCGCCAGAGTCAGTTACCGGTGAGTTAAAAACAATTGCCGTGCAGGTAGGGTCAGTATCATCTGCCATGAGCGAGTGCAAAATAACAGAAAGATACACCATAAGAAATAAAACAAAAACGGCATGAGAAGAAGATACTGTGGTTGTTAGGTTCCACCTGGCAATGAAAGGTTGAGAACTTCGCAGGGCCAGGAAAACCAGAACATAGTCAGTTGCATGAGATAGGCTCCGGCTTCGAGCTGGGAACATTGTCAACCCGACATATGTGAATAAACGTATATTTGTCCTCAATCTGTTTTGTCCCATAAAAGATGGGTCCAGTGTTGTTACATACACTGAAGAAAGAAAGGAGTCAGCAACCACGAGGCAACCCCACCGCGATCAGCCCCAAACAACGAGCTTTTCGGGCCCTCGCTGGCGGCACCTGTTACCAAGTGGAACTTCGCCAACTCAACTGAGGTAATGAACACCGTAGCGAAACTCTGGGGAATACTAGAACCTCCTGAATCAGTAATCGGGAAAGGGAGGAAGGGAACAGGGCCAGCAAGCAGAAGAGACAGGAGATTTGAGTCTCCTAAAGTAGCAAGGGAGGAGATCAACCCCCTGGTTTGATTCCCCAAAGGATAGCAGAAAAATTGTGAAATAAAAAATATACAGTAAGAGAAGGAAGAGCTTAGCAAAAATGTGTTGGATTTGACAGGTGGAGTGGTCAAATAACCCCGACCGCCCCAACTGCCAACTCGTAAGCTCCCACACCGTGTTAAGGAGCTAAGCAAAGTGGCGGATTTATACACTTGATTTTTGTTTAATACAGCCTTATCAGGTAATCGCAATAACGTTTTCATTTTAGCATCTTTCAGACGAGTTTATTCAACTTGTAAAGGACATCTAAAATACAAGTGTTTACAAATATTTTTCACCCTATCAGTATTAGGACGCCTCTTTCTTCACTTTATTCACGGTATCATTAGACGATTGTATGATGATTAGGAGGGTCCTCCAAAAATCAAAGAGGTAAAGTTTATCTCAATGATTTACCCTCCGAACTCAAAAAATACATTTTAAACCAAATACAATCATCTACTGATAGCCATCATTAACCCGGTGAGCCCCAGCTAGTTATTAATAAATGTACCACCAGGGACCAGCCGGTTTTGAAAAAAGTTTTTTTTTCCAGAAACAATAGCGAATGGGTTAGGAATGAAGGAAAAACCACGAAAAACCGATCAAAAAGCTCAAAAAATGGTCCTACAGAGCCCCCGAAAACGGATTTTACAACAGTAAAAAATTTAAGGCAATTTCCCCCAAAAAACATGTTTTTGCGTGCTCACGCGCACGCGGTTGGACTTTGAGAATTTCAACCATCGGCATGGGTGCGTGAGATATTTACATAGTTCCCATACAAATCTGAGCCCTCTAGGTAGAGCCACTCTGAGCCTTGCGACTGAGCAATAAGGGTGACTCATCAGGCGAGTCGCTGGGGTTTGGCGTTACATACATAGGTGACTTGTCAGACGCGTCGCTGGGGCTGGCCGGGTTAAAGGAAGTAATGCGTCCTCAAATACTGAAGATGTTAATTATTACAATGGAGAGGTTCATCGTTATACATATACACATATATAATCTATTCAAATATATCTTAGGAATGTATCGAGCCACAAGTTTGCCTTTTCAGTATAATCATTATGGCACAGTTCTTTATGTTACTCTGGCAAAAAATAGATTTTTTTTTTGTTATGCTTAGGAAGATAGTTTGTGCCTCCTCGATTCCTATGAATCCTTTTAAAACGAATTAAAATATAACGCTAGTCTGAATGCAATGAAGAGGAGGTGATCGTACTGAAAGGTTGAGTTATAAGGTATTGTTAATAATTCAGTCACTTATGACTGTATTCAATTACCACCCATGCCTGTCCATTCCCTCCCTCCAACCCAGCCTTTTATTCTTGTTTGATTGTTCGCTCATTTTACTGTGTTGTAGTTCTAAGCTAAAATGTCATACCGGTCAATAAATGTGAAAATATATAGGAGTTTGAACTTTAGTTATCTATCTATCTATCTATTGCCGGACGCCTTACTCCCCTTACGAGGGTGGCCATACACAGAATGCCCCCAAGCGGACCTATTCCCTGTGAGAGGGACAACCCGAGCCAGTTTAGTGAAGGACTTACAGGATTGACCACTCAATTTAGGATCCGTCCGACTCCGAGGCCCTCTGTGTATCTTGTTAGCACTATTTTTCTACAGTGGTGTTCGGCTAATCCATCCACTAACCTGCCTTACCCTTACGTAAGCAGTACGGATTTGTATCAGGTTTACTCCCCTAGACAGGTTGCCAACCAAGGCTGACGAGTCCCATCCACCCGGATTTAGTTATGAGATCAATAAATATAATAACGGCACCTATGTAAATATAAACAATGTAAACATTTTCGTATACAATGTCGCATTCTTATATTTTATTCTGGTTATTATTAATAGAAGTACTTATTATTATTAGAAGAGATCTATCAATCTAAACATCTAAACCCCTTCTCTGTATCCTCCTACTTTCTCTATCCTAGTTTCAAAGCCAAAGGCGGATGTTGTGCATATGTGCACAACAAACTCACTTGCTCTCGTGTTCCCGATTTCGACTCCTCTGAATTCTCAACTTTATGGCTCAAACTTTCCTGTCATTCTCTTACTAAATATTTCTGTGCTGTCTATCTTTCCCCTAACTCTACCAACTTTCCCAAATTCTTTGACTATCTAAACTCTACAGTGGAACACATTCTATCCATTTCTCCTTCTCAGAAATCTCCATCTTAGGAGATTTCAACGTTCACCACCGCCATTGGCTCTCCTCTCGCACTACTGATCCACCTGGTGAACAAGCCTACGTCTTTTCTATCCTAAATGACCTAGAGCAGTTAGTTCAGCAACCCACCCGTATCCCGGATCGCATCGGAGATCGGCCCAACATTCTTGACCTGTTTCTAACTTCTAACCCTTCTTCTTATACTGTCGATCTTTTCTCTCCTTTGGGCTCCTCCGACCATAAACTTATCTCTGTCACCTGTCCTATCTCTCCAGTACAGCCACCCGATCCTCCTAGCCGGCGGCGCTTGTGGCACTTTGGCGCTGCCGACTGGGAGGCTCTTCGGCAGTACTTCTTTGATTTCCCATGGAATGATTTCTGCTTCCATGGCCGAGGACCCTCGGAGAGTGCTGAACGCATTACCGAGGTAATCCTATCGGGCATGGAAGCATACATTCCATTCTCTTTCTCTCAGACTAATGCTAAAAAATCTTGGTTTACTCACGCCTGTTCTACTGCTGTCCGCAATAAGGAGGAAGCATTCAAACGGTACCGACGCCTTAAAACTCAAGACTCTCATTCTTCCTATGTTTCTGCCCGGAATCAAGCCAAATCTGTTCTTCGACTTGCCAAACACTCTTTCATCAATAATAAATGCACTGAACTATCCAACTCTAGCTCTTCCCAAGCTTTCTGGCATCTAGCCAAAAACCTCTCCAACAATTTCTCTTCCTCGTCTTTCCCTCCCCTTTCCCACTCTGATGGCACAACCATCACTTCTTCCTCTGACAAAGCTAAACTCTTCGCTCAAACTTTTGCTAGAAACTCCACCTTGGATGATTCCGGTGCTATTCCTCCCTCTCCGCCCTCCTCTCTCTTACTTATGCCTAATATCCTAATCTCTTCTAAAGATGTACTTTCTACCCTCTCTGGGCTTAACACTAATAAGGCGTACGGTCCGGACGGTGTTCCTCCTGTTGTTCTCAAAAACTGTGCTTCCGTGCTGACTCCCTGCCTAGGCAAACTCTTTCGTCTCTGTCTATCCTCTAACGTCTTCCCTTCATGCTGGAAGTTTGCTCACATTCAACCTGTCCCAAAGAAGGGTGACCGCTCTCAACCCTCCAACTATCGTCCAATTGCTCTTATCTCTTGTCTTTCTAAAGTTTTTGAAACTATTCTTGCTTCCAAATTTCTTAAGCATTTCTCTTCTCATAATCTGCTCTCAGATCGCCAGTATGGCTTCCTTAAGGGTCGCTCTACTGGTGATCTTCTTTCATATCTTACTAACTCTTGGTCATCCTCCTTTCGGGACTTCGGTGAGACTTTTTCTATTGCACTAGACATATCGAAAGCCTTCGATAGAGTCTGGCATAAATCTTTAATTTCTAAACTACCCTCCTTCGGTTTCTATCCCTCCATCTGTGCCTTTGTCTCTAATTTCCTTTCCGGCCGTTCCATAGCCGCGGTTGTGGACGGCCATTGTTCACTTCCTCACTCTATAAACTCCGGTGTTCCTCAGGGCTCTGTCCTATCTCCTATTCTCTTTCTAATTTTTATAAATGATCTCCTTAACTGTACCTTAATTCCCATCCATTCATACGCAGACGACTCAACCTTGCACTACTCCATTAGTTTTTCAGAACGCCCCAGCCAGCAATCCCTCAACGACAAACGTAATGAAGCCATAGAACTCTTAAATTCTGATCTAAATACTATTTCCAATTGGGGCAGAGAAAACCTTGTTAACTTTAATGCTTCCAAAACCCAATTTCTCCATCTATCTACCCGTCAGGATCTCCCAGCGGACTATCCCTTATTCTTCAACAATACAAAAATCAACCCTTCATCTTCTCTCAATATTCTTGGTGTCTCTTTTTCTTCTGCTCTCATTTGGAAGGACCATATTACCAGTCTTGCTAAGGCAGCCTCCCAGAAGCTGGGTGTGCTCAACCGCCTTAGGGGGTTCTTTTCCACTGCACAGCTTCTTGCTCTGTACAGGGGCATAGTGCGCCCTTGTATTGAGTATTGTTCACATGTGTGGGGAGGTTCCTCTCACACTGCTCTCCTAGACAAAGTTGAAAGGAAGGCCTTTCGTATCATTAACTCCCGTCCACTCACCAACTCTCTGCAATCTCTCTCTCTCCGCCGCAATGTTGCATCTCTCTCGCTATTCTATCGCTACTATAATAATCAGTGTTCCTCAGAGCTATCCCAGTGCATACCACCTCCTTTACGTAGGGCACGTGGTACCCGTCTTGCAACTCAATCCCACCCCTACTCTGTGCAACTCTCCAACCCAAGAGTGAAACGTTACTCTCAAACTTTCTTCTACTCAACAGCTGAGCTCTGGAACTCTCTCCCAGAATCAGTCTTTCCCTCTTCCTATGACTTAAATTGCTTCAAACTCTGTGTGTCCAGGCATTTTGGCTCGAACGTCCCTTGATTTTGGCCCTGTCACTCTTTCAACTATGGGGGAGGCACTCGCTATAGGCAGTTATGCCTTTTGCCTCCCTCAATCACATAGAAAAAAAAAAACAAAAAACAAAAAAAAAAATATATATATATATTTCCCGCTATGATGCCATTTCCTTCCTAAGTTATTTTTAAATCCCTAGTAGGTGTTAGAAATAAAAATACAACAAACACGCCTCAATGGTTGAATATTCTTTCTCCGCCGATTCGTTCATGTTGGTGATTTGAAACACATTAAAACATCATCTTTCATCATAGACCAATACTAAATGTCACATGGTTATAAGACGGTCAAAGTTTAATGGTGCATAATGAGTGCAATTATATTTAATTGAACACTCCATCACCAATTAGTTTCTCGCAAATGAACCAAATCCTATAGCATTCCAGAACAAAATATTCATGAATGTGTCTTAGACTCTGTAATGCGACAAATGTTCAACTCTACAAAACACATGACAAATGGGAGTCTGCAGAAAGCCGATTGGCCCACACAAGGCAGATCCCTCTCTCACCCAACCGCAATTATAAGGCCTAATTATAGGCCCAGATTACTAACACCATGAGGACCGACCTCACCAAAACAGTATGAGGTCAATGCAAGAAAACGGGTCCGCAGAGCGCCGACTGGACCGAACCCGGTAGATCCCCCTCACACCCAACCCATCTCGTCCATATACCTATCTAATTTATCTTAAAGCTCTATATCGTTCTTGATCTCACTATAGCACTTGGTAGCCTATTCCACCTATCTACGAGTCTGTTACCAAACCAATATTTGCCTTATCTTTTTTTTAAATAAATGTATATAATTTAAAACCATTTGTTCTAGTTCTTTCGCTATCACTGAGCTTTAGTACATCTTTGATGTCCCCTTTATTAATCCCACTAACCCACTTGAACACCTCTATCATATACCCTCTAACTCTGCGTCTCTCTAACGAATGTGCACCTAATCATTTTCTTCAACCTTTCTTTATATGGAAGATTTATAATATTATGGATAATTGTTGTCATTCTACATTGTACTCTCTCCAAGGAATATATGTCCATTCTGTAATAAGGACACCAAATTGAACATCATAATCCATATGGGGTCTCACAAATAACAATTAAAGTTTTAAAATTATTACGACCCACCTTATTCCATGCGCCTCAACCTCTCTCATCAATCTCACATGAGGGACTCTGTCGAAAGCTTTACTGAAATATATATATATCATATCATATGACATGTCATTATCTACTACTTCATATACCTCTGAGAAAAAACTAAGCAAATTAGTAAGGCAAAAACGTTCCTGAGTGAATCTATGTTGAGAATAATTGATTAAGTTAAATGTTTCTAAGTGGTTTCTAATTTCCCTAGCAATAATTGACTCTAGCAAATTTCCTATGATTGATATGAGACTAATGGGACGGTAATTGGATGCTATTTATGTATCACCTATTTTGAAGTTCGGAACTATATTTGCAAGCTTCCAAGCTACTGGAACTAAACCAGTTTCTAATGAATTGTTAAATAGAAATGTTAATGGGTAACTTAACTCATCTCTGCATTCTTTTAGTATATACCTCATCAGGACCAGGAGATTTTTGAGGTTTCAGTCTGTCAATTTCCTTAAGCACATCATTTCTAATTATAGTAACCGTACTTAACATATTTTCTATACTATCGCTTTATTATACCTTACGGACTTAATGGAATCTGTGCCAAATTTTCATTAGTGAAAACAGTAAGAAATTGACTATTTAATGTACTGCACATTTCTCAATCATTGTCTGTCATTTCTACTATCGAAGTCTTAAGGGGACCTATTGCATCTCTAACTTTAGATTTGTATAGTGGGTAAAAAGCTTCTGGGTTACTTTTTGCGTTGTTGGCTATCCTGATTTCATTTTTTTTTTTTTTTTTTTTGCTCTCCTAATTTCCTTTTTGACCTGTCTTGATAGAGTCTGATAGTAAATAAGTAGGTGATTTTCGCCTTTCTTATTTTTTCTATATATTCCTTTTTTTTCATAGATCTATTAGTTTATTATTCATCCATTTGTGTTGGTTCTGTGTCGATCTATATCTTCTTTTTGGGATATATTTATTTTGAGCATTGAGGAGTGATGCAATAAAATGTTCATATGTAGCTGTCAAGTTTAACTCTGGCTAATCCTGACTTAATTAAGACGGGTATATGAGAGGGAGTATATTCAATAGCACACCTGGATCTGCTTAATTGTTTAACTATTGGATCCACCCTTAACACTCAAGCCGCGGTGACCGTCATATGACGGGAGAGAGATAAATGGCCTATCCTCCGGTACCCGTCATATGACGGGCAGCATTCTGAGCACATTAGGGGCTCTGAGAGAGAGTCCGCGAGTTGGGAGGACGATAGGCGGGCTCTGACCGCTTGGCACCACCACTGGGCCGTATCTAGGACCACCGCCGCCTCCCTACACAGACTCGTCTTCGCGAGATAAGGAAAAAACAAAGGAAATTACCTTATTTAGGGTATTTTCACCTCCGGTTGTGCGATCGCTACAGGATAACCCATGGTCGTACAAGGATGATTCAGGTGTCATTGGAAAGCTCTATTATCGCCCTTTCACGGATATACAATTGTATTACGCTCTGGCTCTTGTTTATGCATGAAAAAGAGCATGGAATTAAGCTCGTTTTCGGTAAATATACCCGCCTGGTAGCTAGGTCATGTCAACAAACGGCCCCACCTTTTGGGGGTTAAGGCTATGCTTAGCCCACCATAGCCTAATCGGCTTTTCTAAAATCTGGGATAAGTGTCGTATTTTCTTTAACATTTCCTGTCTATTATATATTAAAATATATAGATTTGTGATCGCTATTTCCTATTTGGTTCCCTATCTATACATTATTTAGCATATGTTCATTATTACTGAGAACTAAATTGAGGATATTATTACCTCTAGTCGGCGAGTCTATAAATTGAAAAATAAAACTATCTTGTACCGCCTCAATAAACTCTTCAGAGTCTGAGTCACTGATTTGATGCTGCCATTCTATATTCAGAAAATTAAAATGCCCCATAATGCACACATTGTTATTTTCACTTTCTACCATAAAGATGTACCTGCATTTCTACTCATATTTGGTGGTCTTTAAATAACTCCAATAATTATGATCTCACTACCTTCACTAACCTGTACCCAAACACTTTCGTTATCATTGTTTAATCTAATACCTGATTTAGTACAGTATTTTAATGAACTCCTGACAAACACTGCTATTCCGCCGCCCATCTTACTTGTTCGGTCATATTTAAACAAACTATATCCTGGTATATGGAATTCTTCTAAAAAAAATCTTGATTCTGTATTAATCAATGTTTCAGTTTGCACTATTATGTCTATATTTTCGTTGCTAACAAGTGCTCTAAGCTCGTGCATTTTGTTACTGTTAAGGTTATCTAACTTACTTAACCCGTCGAGCCCCGGCTAGTTATTAATAAATGTACCACCAGAACCTGGCCGGTGTTGAAAAAAGTGTTTTTTCCAGAAACAATAGCGAAATGGTTAGGAATGAAGGAAAAACCACGAAAAACCGATCAAAAAGCTCAAAAAATGGTCCTACAGAGCCCCCGAAAACGGTTTTTACAAGAGTAAAAAATTGCAGGCAATTTCCCCCAAAAAACATGTTTTTGCGCGCTTACGCGCACGCGGTTGGACTTTGAGAGTTTTCAACCATCGGTATGGGTGTGTGGGATACTTACACAGTTCCCATACAAATCTGAGCCCTCTAGGCAGAGCCACTCTGAGCCTGACGACTGAGCTAAAAGGGTGACTCGTCAGACGAGTCTCTGGGGTTTGGCGTTACATACATAGGTGACTCGTCAGACGCGTCGCTGGGTCTGGCCGGATTAATAAGGTGGGTACAATATTTCAGGCTTGGAGTGTACCCTCACCTGGTGATGTGTAGAACGATCTAGAAATTCATCAAACCTGTTCTCTCTCTCCCTTCTTCTTCCCCCCCCCCCTTCTCTCTCCTTCACTCTCTCTCTCAAGATCCCCCCACTCTCAATTCACCCCCACTCCCTCTATGTTCACGTTCATGCCAGACGTAGGATCATAATTATATTTCTTGATATTAATTCAGTTGGGTAATATTATTTTGATATGGATTCATTTTATGATTGTTATCATACTCTTTGATGATTTAGTAAGTTCAAAGATTATGAGAGTAAAATAGGATATTTCAGAATAAGGCCAGTATGATATGTTTACCATTTCCAAGGGTATAAATAGAGCAGACGGAGTTGGTAAATTCAGTTCAGAGACCATCACCACCTCCTGCCTGTCCTGATTCATCACTTGTAAAAGAGTTACCATGGGAATACGATAAGTAGTTCATTTGCCTTGTCCAATCTTACTCTCTTAATAGATAAATCTATATATTCAGTTAAACATGTGTTTTTATGTTCTATGTTTTGATAGATTGTATTCAATTAATTATATAGATAAGTTCATGTAAATAAATTATATAATTTTACTTAATGTTTGACAATTACCACCTACACCTAATATTATTCTCTCACTTATATATTGATAGTATTTGTATTCATAGTGCAATATTCTATGGTCTTTCATAAATTATGATTGACGAGGATTAAGGAAGGAATATCTTTGGGGTTTCTTAATGCCAATGGCTAATTGATATCATTTGATATTTTCTTAACTCTCCACTTTTACCTTACAAAGGGTTCGGTAACTCAAATGAGTTACTAGTTTGTGGAAGTTTAACATACCACTTTTGACTTTAACCCGTTGAGCCCCGGCTAGTTATAATATTTTGTTCACCCCAGTTCCAAGCCATTTTCACTTCTTTTTTTTTTGTTTGCTAAAATGGAAGACAAGGATGAGAAATGAAAAAAAACAAAAAAAAAATCACCTCAGACATTTTTTTTTGGGGGGGGGGGAGGGCCGGTGGGGGGTTGGGGGGGGGGGGGGAGCCTCAAAAAAATTTGTTGAGCCAAAATGGAAGAGAATGGTGAGAAATGAAGACAAAAATAAAAAAAAACTCATTTCGGTCATTTGGGGGGGGGGGGGCGGGTTTCAATAGTTCGTCTCCCCCGCATGACCACCCGCCCAGGAGCACTAGGGTAAAAACTGAGTATGGCATTGTACGGCATACATCCTAAGGAGTGTCTCACATAAATCTCAAGCCTCTAGCTCCCATACGACCGGAGTAATGAAGGTTCAAAGTGGCGGTGAACTAAGGGTGTAAACTATCCCCACTAAGCCCACCACCACCAGCCGCGCGGCTGTCTCGGCCCGCTCACACCTACTGGCCCGGCTCCCACACACACTACGGTACCTCCCCCTCCTATTCTCCCGCCATTTCCTACCTTACGAGCCACGTAAGTGTTTTTTATATGTCGGACGCACGTGATGCGTCGCTGGGAGTTGGTGATCAAACACTGCCGACGCAACACGTGCGACGCTGGGTCTCACCGGGTTAAGATAAATCGTTCACACCACTTTTTTATTGAGTCTGAATAATAGATCTCTGTTTTGTGGTTTCTTTTGTGGGATGTTGTTAATGTTATGGGTTCGAACCCCGCCTGTAAAGTTACATGGTGCCGTGACCAGGATATTCCTTTCTTACCCTCGTCGTTTGGTGGTAATTGTAGACTTTAATGAATCATTAAGACTCTCGCTATGCGGCTTGGACACCTCATCTCATTATTATGTTTTGTTTATGATTTGTGATGTGTCATTCGGCCTCCACCAATTTAAATACCCATCATAAGTGTTTCTCGCTCATTCTAATTTCACATATAGTCTTGTTCATTCTTTCATTTAATCATGGATTTTAACCTCAGTGATTTTGTTGCTGACCGCTCCCTGGGCACCATATCTACTTCCAAAATTAGGAAAGTCGACTGGATTGATTTAGCTATAAAGTATGCAGCACCATATAAAACTAGTGATAACAAAGGTGAGATTAGAAAGAGTGTCATCAATAAACTAGTGAAGGATGGGGTTTTGTCTGTGGCAGCCTATCAGTTGTGAGTAGAGGAAGGGGGTAGTGATGCATGGATGAGATTGAAATTATTGGAGCTAGAAAATGCAAAAGCCGACAGGGAACAAAGAGAACGTGGGGCAGTACGAGAGATTGAGCAAAGACAACGAGAGATTGAGCAAATAGAACGTGAGACAGAAATGCAGTTGGAGCAAAAACAAAGGGATCTTGAGGAGAAAGTATGTGAGAAAGCGCATGAAGAGCGAATGCTAAAGTTGAAACAAGATGGTAAACAAAAAGAAAGTGAGTCTTTTGCCAACAAACCATTTTCTGATAAGGGGCATAGCTTGAAATTTGTACCTAGTTTCGATGAGAATGACCCGGAGCAATTCTTCATTCTTTTTGAGAAGGCAGCCAATCAACTCAAATGGATCAGTGGGCATTTCTGGCCCAAACTGCTTTTGTAGGACATGCAAAAAAGGTGTATACAAACCTCCCTAGCCTAGACTTAACCTATGAGACATTAAAAACTTCAGTATTAGCTGTTTATGATCAGGTTCCTGAAACCCACCGTCAAGACTTCAGAAGTCTTAAGAAGGGTGAAAAACAATCCTATTTAGAGTTTGTAAAAGAAAAAGAGAGAAAGTTTCTGAGTTGGTTAAGAGCTAGTAAAATTACTACATTTGCACAGTTGGGCCAGTTAGTTATGCTTGAAGAATTCCTCCGCAAAGTCCCTCTATCATTAAAAATGTACATGCAGGAAAGAGAAGTGCAGACAGTGGAC
This sequence comes from Paralithodes platypus, assembly GCA_032716605.1. Taxonomy (NCBI): domain Eukaryota; kingdom Metazoa; phylum Arthropoda; class Malacostraca; order Decapoda; family Lithodidae; genus Paralithodes; species Paralithodes platypus. The sequence goes on from CM064507.1 coordinate 18,211,070, forward strand.
AAGGCAGCTACTTTGGCTGAGAATTATAGATTAACCCATGGTGACTCTTCTTTCAGGACGGGACAGAGAGGGCCTGGCACATACACTGACTCAGGTGCTAGCCCTCGTGGTGGTGGTGGTGGATTTCACTCTCCTGGTGGTAGGTATGGTCCTGGTGTTTCCCAGCCAGTCTCAAGGGTGGTCTCTGTGCCTACTGTAAACAACCGGCACATCACCTCAGAGATTGTCCTAAATTAAAAGCTAAAACCCGACAACAGGAAAGAGGTGCAGTTTTAGCTACTTCCCCCCTGACTAATGCTAATAGTGTACCAGTATCCCATTCTAATCTACCAGTGTTGACTGCCAGTTCTGACATTGTTAGTTCTCAAAGCCAGGCTTTCTCTGATATTTCACCTAGCAGTTCTACTCAGTTTAAACCCTTTCTTTCCACAGGATCAGTTTCTTCTTCTGATTCTTCCACTAACTGTCCTATTCATATTCTAAGAGACACTGGCGCTTCTCACAGCCTCATGTTAAAGGGTGTGATGCCCGGTTTGGAGGACTGTTTCTTGGGCCAGAGTGTACTCATTCAGGGAGTTGGTGGGAGTCTTGCTGTTCCTCTGGCAAGGGTATATCTGACATCTGAGTTTGCTAGTGGGTATTATGTTGTTGGGATTCAAGATTCACTTCCTGTAGAAGGGGTTAACTATTTGATGGGAAATGATATTGCCGGGGGAAAAGTGATACCAGACCCCATTGTTACCTCCCTTCCCTCCTCTTGCAATAATACTGAACAACTTGAGGATCAGTACCCTAATTTGTTTCCCTCGTGTGTAGTCACTAGGAGTAAGGCAGGTAACCAAAGTAACAAACCAAAGAATAATCATGATATTGACTTAGTCACTTCTTCACTATTTGCGGATAATGCCGATCTAGAGGAAATGAGCAAGATTCCCATTGACTCTGAAAAACTGAAGGAGGCTCAGAAGCAGGACTCTGAACTGTCACTATATTTTGACAAAGCTGTGGAAGAGTCAGAAATAGGGAATGATCCTCGGTGCTTTTACATCTCCAATGGTATTTTAATGCGTAAGAATAGACCCCCTAATGTGCCAGCTGATGAAACTTGGCAAGAAATGCATCTGCTAGTTGTCCCCTCCATATATAGGTCAGACGTCATTTCCATTGCTCATGACCTTAGTGCAGGACATTTGTGTGTAAACAAGACCTATAACAAGATACTCAGAGACTTCTTTTGGCCAAGAATGAAACAATCAGTCAGATCTGTTTGTAAATCTTGTCACAAGTGTCAAATTGCTGGAAAACCTAACCAGCCTGTAAAGCCTGCACCCTTAAACCCCATTCCGGTAACTGATGAACCCTTTAGTAGGGTCATAATTGACTGTGTAGGACCTTTGCCAAAAACACGAGGTGGTAATGAGTACTTGTTAACCATCATGTGTTCCACCACTAGATACCCTGAGGTTTTCCCCTTGAGACGTATAACTTCCCAAAGCATAGTAAAGGCTCTCAGTAAATTTTTCACACAGTATGGAATTCCGCGTGTGGTACAGTCAGATTGGGTAGTAACTTTACCTCTCAGCTCTTCAAGCAAACTATGAAAGCGTTGGGAGTACACCAGTACCATTCCACAGCCAGTCACCCTCAATCCCAGGGTGCATTAGAGAGGTTCCATCAGACCCTCAAATCTATGCTTTCTAAGTACTGTGAAGAGAACAGTGCTGACTGGGATGAGGGCATTCATTTTGTTTTGTTTGCTGTGAGGAGTAGTGTACAGGATTCTTTAGGATTTTCACCATTTCAGCTTGTGTTTGAACATGAAGTCAGAGGTCCTTTGAAAGTCCTAAGGGACACTTGGTTAGATGCTAATCCTGGAAAACCCCTTCTCACATATGTTCACCAATTTAAGTCTAGACTGAAATCTGCAGTAACTCTTGCAATGAAGAATCTAGAGCAGTCTCAGGATAAATTGAAATTTCATTATGACAAGAGTACAGTTGTCAGGGATTTTCAGCCAGGTGATCTTGTGCTAGCCTTATTGCCTATACCTAAGAAGCCTTTACAGAGTAAATATCATGGGCCATATGTTGTGCATAAAAAGATCAGTAATGTCAACTATGTCCTGAAAACTCCTGATTGTAGAAAGTCGGAAAGACTTGTGCATGTCAACCTGCTGAAGGCCTATCATGTTAGGGATAATGTTGTTAATAATAAGGTCCTTAACCTGAAAGCTGTGGAAAGCTTTAATGAAGGTGAACTAGAGGAAGTCAAGGTAATGGAGCATAATGACCTCCCTTTGCCTCAGGATAGTACAATGCAAAACTCTGCATTCCTAGCTCATCCCCATTTGAAGATTCAGCACTTGTCACCTGACCAGAGTGGTGACCTGCAGCGCCTGCTTGTCCAGTTTCCACAGATGTTTGGTGATGTTCCCCAGCAGTGTCCCCTGGTGGAGCACGATGTGGTGCTGACCGATGGGGCCATCCCTGTTAAGCTGCACCCCTACCGTGCCAATCCGAGGAAGCGTGAGGCCTTGCAACGAGAGGTGGACTTCCTGATGGCACATGGTTTGGTGGAGAGAAGCGACAGTGAGTGGGCATCTCCCTGCCTACTGGTGGACAAACCGGATGGCACATACAGAATGTGTACTGACTACAGCCGTGTAAACCAGTTCACCCATCAGGATTGCTACCCTCTGCCAAGGATTGATGATCTGCTGGACCGGCTGGGAGGAACGCACTACATCTCGAAGATAGACTTGCTAAAAGGATACTACCAGATCAAGGTGTCTGAGAGGGCTAAGCGAATCTCTGCCTTTGTCACCCCAGACGGTTTATTTCATTATACCGTTATGCCGTTTGGTATGGTGAATGCACCCGCCACCTTTCAGCGATTGATCCACCGGGTGACAGATGGCCTACAGGGAGTGCAGTCTTACCTCGATGACATTGTGGTCTGCAGCGAGTCTTGGCAAGAACATCTACAACAACTACAAGCCCTTTTCTCCAACTTATCAATGGCAGGGCTCACTGTCAACTTGGCCAAGAGTGAGTTCGGCCATGCCAAGCTGATATTTCTGGGTCACGTGGTTGGAGAGGGAGAAGTCAGCCCAGTAACCGCTAAGGTTAAGGCCATCTCTACACTGCCTGCCCCCCATGACCGCAAGGCGGTGATGCGCTTTTTGGGTATGGCCGGTTACTATCGTCGGTTTGTGCCAAACTTTGCTGACATTTCCAGCCCCCTAACCGACTTAATTAGTCCCAAGAAAAAATGTGTGTGGACTGAAAAGTGCCAGGAATCCTTTAGTAGGATCCGTTCTCTGCTAATTAACACACCCATTCTAAAATCTCACCAGTTTGACAAGCCTTTCATAGTTCAAGTTGATGCAAGCGATGTTGGTGTAGTGGCAGTTTTGATGCAGTTGGATGATGATGAAGTGTTGCATCCTGTTTGCTATGCATCCGGTAAATTCAAACCTTATCAGAGACATTATAGCACCATAGAGAAAGAGTGTTTTGCCTTGATTTTTGCAGTAGACAAGTTTAATGTGTATATCAGTGGCTCACATTACCCCATACAAGTGTATACTGATCACAACCCCTTGAAATTCTTGTGTACAATTGAAAAACTCTAATCAACGGTTAATGAGATGGTGTTTGACTTTGCAACCATATAAACTGGACATTCACCACAAAAAGCGGAAGAACAATGTAATAGCAGATATGTTGTCCCGAAACTAGATCATTCAACCTTTCATTTGTGGTGCCCTGTTAATGCGTTTTCTGCCGTTAGCAGTAGTTATGCAAATTAGGTAGTGTGGTTATAGTTAGGTGTTCGGAAATTTATTTTGCTTCCCTTATAAATCTCTTTGTCAGGGAGGTGTTAAGGTTATCTAACTTACTTAATAAGGTTGGTACAATATTTCAGGCGTGGAGTGTACCCTCACCTGGTGATGTGTAGAACGATCTAGAAATTCATCAAACCTGTTCTCTCTCTCCTTTCTTCTTCACCCCCCTTCTCTCTCCTTCACTCTCTCTCTCAAGATCCCCCCACTCTCAATTCACCCCCACTCCCTCTATGTTCACGTTCATGCCAGACGTAGGATCATAATTATATTTCTTGATATTAATTCAGTTGGGTAATATTATTTTGATATGGATTCATTTGATGATTGTTATCATACTCTTTGATGATTTAGATTATGAGAGTAAAATAGGATATTTCAGAATAAGGCCAGTATGATATGTTTACCATTTCCAAGGGTATAAATAGAGCAGACGGAGTTGGTAAATTCAGTTCAGAGACCATCACCACCTCCTGCCTGTCCTGATTCATCACTTGTAAAAGAGTTACCATGGGAATACGATAAGTAGTTCATTTGCCTTGTCCAATCTTACTCTCTTAATATATAAATCTATATATTCAGTTAAACATGTGTTTTTATGTTCTACGTTTTGATAGATTGTATTCAATTAATTATATAGATAAGTTCATGTAAATAAATTATATAATTTTACTTAATGTTTGACAATTACCACCTACACCTAATATTATTCTTTCACTTATATATTGATAGTATTTGTATTCATAGTGCAATACTCTATGGTCTTTCATAAATAATGATTGACGAGGATTAAGGAAGGAATATCTTTGGGGTTTCTTAATGCCAATGGCTAATTGATATAATTTGATATTTTCTTAACTCTCCACTTTTACCTTACAAAGGGTTCGGTAGCTCATATGAGTTACTAGTTTGTGGAAGTTTAACATACCACTTTTGACTTTAAGATAAATCGTTCACACCACTTTTTTATTGAGTCTGAATAATATATCTCTGTTTTGTGGTTTCTTTTGTGGGATGTTTGTTAATGTTATGGGTTCGAACCCCGCCTGTAACGTTACATTACATAAACTCCTACAGTTTGTATAATAAAATTGCAATGTATTTCTTTTACTGATATCGGATTTACCTTTATTTCTAACTGAATTCCTATCTTCCGTTACACCTTCAAGAATTCTACTAGCAGTATACATACTACCATCAATGTATTTACTAACAACGCTGATACAATTAATATCCTTTGACTGAAATATTGTATTCATAACAGTACGACATTTAACCCTATCTATACACTTATTCTTACTCATATTCTCAGGCTTTATTTTTAGCGAAACCCCGCGATAATCCTATCTATTGACCTAGCTAAATTAACCACCCCTAGCCGAGAAAGATGAACCCCGTCCTGTGCGTACAACTGATTCTTACCATAGAATTGGGTCCAGTTATCGAGGAATGTTATTGTATTTTCATTGCAGTATTTTTCCAGCCGACAATTTATACAAATTGCCCTGGAAGACCATTCCTTCCTGACCCTTCTCTTTGGCAAGATACTGTGTACTACAGGTATGCCTCCCTTCCTCCTAACTTTATATAACACCTAGGCGTAGGGATGTGGCGACCCCACCGCCAATCACTTTGTGGCGCAGATAGCCCCTGGAGGTTGGGACCGGGAATCCCACCTCCAGAATTGTTAGGAGGAGGCTGTAGGCACCAGCCGAACAGGGCGGTACTCCCAGGGAGTGGGACCGGGAATCCCACCTCCAGAATTGTTAGGAGGAGGCTGTAGGCACCAGCCGAACAGGGCGGTACTCCTGGGGAGTGCTAGATAGCTGATAAGGACCGCTGGAACTCCTGTTTCACCACCTGGCCTCCCTAGCTGATCCTTTCAGTGTCTCATAAATATTGAGGGCAACCCCAGCCTGCCCTCCAAAACACCTTCTCCTCCTATCAATACATTATACTACAAACACCTTACATATTGTACTACACTGACTTAAAAAAAAAAAAAAAAAAAAAAAAAAAATCTCAACCCGACTCGGAGTCCCCGGGGTGAGGGGGGGGGGGGGGGACCAGAAATGCCTCCATGAGTCTGTCCCCTGGAAACGACTCGCCAAATTGCTCTTGACCACCACCTTCTACTCTTACTATTAATTTCTGTAATATTCATGGCCTTTCCTCTAACTTCCACTCTGTGGATCACCACCTCTCCTCTGCCAACCCTGATCTTCTCTTTCTCACCGAGACACAGTTGTCTGGGACTACTGACAGCAAACCCTCCGACTATCGCTATCTTCAGTTTCGAGCCAAAGGTGGATGTTGCGTCTATGTACGCAACAATTTTGCTTTCTCTTGTGTTCCCAACTTAGATTCTTCTGAATTCTCAACTCTCTGGCTAAAGCTTTCTTGTCACTCTCAAACTAAATATTTCGGCGCTCTCTATCTCTTTCCTAATTCTACTGACTATCCAAAATTCTTTGACTAGAAACTCCTCCTTGAATAATTTCGGTGCTATTCCTACCTCTCCACCCCCTCACTCCTACTTGTGCCTAATATCCTAATCTCTTCTAAAGATATATTTTCTACCCTCTCTGGGCTTGATACTAAGAATGCGTACAATCCGGATGGTGTTCCTCCTGTTGTACTAAAAAACTGTGCTTCCGTGCTGACTCCCTTCCTAAGCAAACTCTTTCGTCTCTGTCTCTCCTCTAACATCTTCCCTTCTTGCTGGAAGTTTGCTCTCATTCAACCTGTCCCAAAGAAGGGAGACCGCTCTCAACCCTCCAACTATCATCCAATTTTTCTCATCTCATATATCTCTAAGGATTTTGAAACTATTCTTGCTTCCAAATTTCTTAAGCTTTTCTCTTCTCATAATCTACTCTCAGATCGCCAGTATGGCTTCCTTAACTCCGACATATGACGCAATTTTGAGTCTATTAGGGATACTTTAAAGCCTTTGTTGTTGTTGTTGTTGTTGTTCCCTAAGCTGCCTGGCCGAACAGCCCCGAGTCCCTAAGGAAGGCCATGGCCACGGTCGGGCTTTCCCACAGAGCTCTCAAAGAGTGTAAATTGTGTTGTTGGCGTAAGTGGTTGTGTGAAATGCAGTCTTCTATGATGTGTTTAATGGTATGGGGTGCTGTGTTACAACCCGGGCAGGTGTCGACGACGGAGTCATCCAGTCTCTTCTGATAGCTCAGAAGAGTCGGATGGTGTCCGGATCTCAGCCTGGCCAGGTGGACTCTGTCCTCGCGAGGAAGGGAGGATTCAGAAGGATGGATTTCGGGAGGTCGTGCTTGCAGCTGCGTGTTGTCTATGAGTGAGTGAATGGAACGGCGAGTGATATGAGTATGGATGTGCTTCCGGAAGTTGGTTTGGGGTGGGCAGGGAGGGAGAGAAGACAGTATTTGTGTGTGATAGCGTGTGCTGGGTGTTGTTTTGATATTTATTGGTGTCTGTGGGTGTGTAGCCATGTAGTGTAGTGGGTGGTGTTGATTCGTGGAGGCTGCTGCCAGGAATTGTGTGCCTCTCATGTCTAGATGATCTTTGACTTTGAGGACTTTGGTTTCTTGATGTAGGTGATCTGTGGGTGTCGTAGCTGTGCATCCTGTGATGATTTTCAGGGCTTTATTTTGAATGGTCTGTAAGGTCTTATGATGCGTTTCAGCTAGGTTGGAAACCCAGACCGGGCTTGCGTATTCCATAACTGATCTTATGTATTGTTTGTTGTTGTTGTTGTTGTTGTTGTTCCCCAAGCTGCCTGGCCGAACAGCCCCAAGGCCCCGAGCAAGGCAAAGGCCATAACCGAGCGCCCCCACAGAACCCTCCCTGCCGACCACAATAAAGCCTGGGTGACCGAAGCCACTCCATGGCGGGGAGCTGAGGAGGGTGCGGAAACGCCCGGGAAACCAAAGCCCCAACCAGGGCCCTGTGCCCCTCATCAATTATGAAGAGAAAGTTGAGGGGCAAAGGAAAAATGTGACGCTTTGGCTTCCAATCTTGGTATATTGGGAGGTCAATCCACGGAAGAGACTTGAGATCTAGAAAATATATAAGTAAAAGGAACAGACAGAGTAAGCTATGGGTATGGCAGAGATCGCTCAGTTCTCACTCTGATAGACCAGCCCATCACCATTATGTGTTGTTTGTAGACTGTGGTGGTGGTTTCTTTGTTGTGTCCAAATTTCGTGTGGGCAAGTGATCTGAGGGTGTTAAGTCTGGGTGTCAGTTTCTTTTTCGTGTTTGTGGTGTGCTTCCCGTTTGGGAAATGTCTAATGCTAGATGACTGACCGGCAAAAGATACGTGTGCACATCTGCCTGCTAAGAAGTTGGCCAGCCATCTTTTTGTGTTGTTGTGCATGTATGTGTTGTAGATTTTGTTTGTTAGGTTGTGGCGGGGGATGGCATCGAAGGCTTTATTAATGTCAAGTGTGGCAAGTACTGATCAGTGTGGTGGTCTAGCTGAGTTGATGCCGTCAAAAGCTCTTTGTGTAAGGTCTGTAAGAAGAGTGTTTGTGGAGTGCAATGGCCTGAAGCCGTGTTGTGTTGGAGAAAGGGGTAAGTCAGGTGTCATCAGTTGTAGTACAAGGCGCTCTATGACTTTGGAGGGGGTGCAAAGGAGTGTGATAGGGTGGTGTGAGGAGGGTAGCGTGGGGTCTTTGTTAGGTTTGGGGAATGTGATGATGATACCATGCTTCCTGATGTCTGGTATTGTGTTGTGTGAGTAGCTGTAGTTTGATATGTTAGTGAGTGCTTGTATGCCTTGTGGTCCCAGGTGTCTAAGGTGAATGTTGCGTATGTTGTCTAGGCCACAGGCGGGTGAGAGCTTGAGATTGTTGATGATATGCTTTGTCTGGTTGTTGGTGAAGGGTGTATAGTCAGGGTCTGTTGGGAATTGGCTTTTTCGTCGGATGACACGTCGGTCGTCTTTGTGGGGTTTTAGGTGACTGACATGAGAGAAGTGATTGATGAGAGTGTTTGCTTGTTGTTTACGTGAAGGAGTAGAGTCTGTTGTTGTGATTGCAGCATGTGATTGTGTTGTGTTGCTGTTGGAAAGTGTGATGCTGTTTAGTGTTTTGTAGAGTTTTTGGGGGTTTGTTTTGTGATCGAGTGTTTGTAGGAAGTTATTCCAATTTAGTGTTTGTTGTTCTTGTATTTTGTTGTTAATCTGGATGTTGAGTGCTTGAATTTGTTGATTGATGTCTTGTGTGTGGGGTGCTGGGGAGTGTTTCAGTGTGTCACGTTGTATGATGAGGTTTTGAATTTCTGGTGAGAAGTTGGGGTTGTGTTTTTTTTTTATGTTACCTCTTGCAATGTGTTTCTTGTCGGCGTTTTGGATAGTCGTGTTGAATGTGTGTATATCATTGTTGATGTTAGTGATGGGTGTACTGTTTAAGGTTTCAAAGTGTTTTTCTGTCTCATTTGTGAAAGCTTCCCAGTTAGCTCTTTTATAGTTAGTGTAAGTGTGTCTGTGGCTAGCTGGGGCGAGTCTTGTTTTGGTGGTGATAATGATCGGGAGGTGGTCTGAGCCCAAGGTTCTGACCACCCTCCAGGATGTTGTGGGGGTGAGTTCAGGGGAGCAAAAGGTGATATCAGGAGATGATGGGGTGTAGAGGGCTTGGTGGGGAGTATGGGTATGCTGATGAATGTTATTAAGGATATATAGGTTGTCTGTTTGGTGTTGTAAGACCAGCCCTCTGTCTATGTCGGGGTTGTCGACAAACCAGGCCGACGTCTTTGCATTGATTAAAGGGTCCTGGAGTGGCGGCGTCTACGCCGTGGGACCACCTCCCGGAACTGCCGACCATGGATGGTTGCCGACCCTCCCGTCCGGGGACAAGATCACCGACAGTGGAGGACAGCAGGCTGCCGACCGTGGGGAGCAGTTTCCGGGAGCCAAACCGCCACAACTATCCCCTGCCCCCTCCCTGGGGCACGCGTCCTTGGAGCGGCTGCGGTTGCGCCGGGCAATTCTTAAAGCCTTTGTTACCATCAGGGGTATTTAGAAACCTTTAGTTTAGTTACTTCAACCTCTGCAGTTGTCTTTGAGTTAGCTGTGGGCAGAAAACTAATTTTGGAGAGGTAATTATAAGAGTGAGAGAACTCTATTTCTTATTGCTAATCTGGCAACCTCTGCGTCATATGAGCGCGAAAAGGTTAACTAAGGGTCGCTCTACTGGTGATCTTCTTTCATGTCTTACTAACTCTAGGTCATCTTCCTTTCGGGACTTCGGTGAGATCTTTTCTATTGCACTAGACATATCGAAGGCCTTCGATAGAGTCTGGCAAAAATCTTTAATTTCTAAACTACCCTCCTTCGGTTTCTATCCCTCCATCTGTGCCTTTGTATCTAATTTCCTTTCCAGCCATTCCATAGCTGCGGTGGTGGATGGCCATCGCTCACTTCCTCATTCTATCAACTCCGGTGTTCCTCAGGGATCTGTCCTATCTCCTATTCTCTTTATAATTTTCATAAATTATCTCAACTGTACCTCAAGTCCCATCCATGCATACGTAGACAACTCTACCTTACACTACTCAATTAGTTTTCCTGAACACCCCAGCCAGAAATCCCTCAAAAATAAACGTAATGAAGCCATGCAACACTTATCTTCTGATCTAATTACTACAGTATTTACAATTGGGGTAGAGAAAACCTTGTTGCCTTTAATGCTTCCAAAACCCAATTTGTTCATCTTACTACCCGTCCGGAACTCCCAGAGGACTATCCCTTGCATTTCAACAATACAAAAATCAATCCTTCATCTTCTCTCAATATTCTTGGTATCTCTTTTTCTTCTGCTCTCATTTTTTGTAAAGACCATATTACCAGTCTTGATGAGGCAGCCTCCCAGAAGCTGGGTGTGGTCAACCGCCTCAAGGGGTTGTTTACCCCTGCACAGCTGCTTGCTCTGCACAGGGACACAGCGTGTCCTTGTATTGTGTATTGTTCACATGCGTAGGGAGGATCCTCTCACACCGCACTCCTAGACAAAGTAGAAATGAAAGCCTTTCGTATCATTAACTCCTGTCCACTCACGAACTCTCTGCAATCTCTCTCTCTTCGCCGCAATGTTGCATCTCTCTCACTATTCTAGCGCTACTACATTAACCAATGTTCCTCAGAGCTTTCCCTGTGTATACCACCTCCTCTACGTAGGGTACGTAATACCCGTCTTGCAACACAATCCTACCCCTACTCTGTGTAACTCTCCAACCCAAGAGTGAAATGTTATTCTCAGTCTTTTTCTATTCAACTGCTTAGCTCTGGAACTCTCTCCCAGAATCAGTCTTTCCCTCTTCTCATGACTTAAATTGCTTCAAACTCTGTGTGTCCAGGCATTTTGGCTCGAACGTCCCTTGATTTTGGCCCTGTCACTATTTTGACTCTGGGGGAGGCACTCGAAACAGGCAGTTCTGCCTGTTGTCTCCCTCACTCAAATAGAAAAAAAAAAAAATCCCTGTACTGCCGAAGCAGTTCTTCAGTCCTACCTTTACAAACATCATTGCTCCCTGTACCGAGACACACAATGGGTCTTTCTCCAATATCTTTCAATATGGCTATGATTCCTTCATGATGAGAGCATTGTTTCTTTCTATCCATCTATCTATCTATATATATATATATATATATATATATATATATATATATATTATTCACACAATTATCAATCTGCATGTTTTCGAGTTTTTTCGTAAACAAAATAGCAAAATACAATTGTCTGGAACTGGATACAATATGCAGTAATAGTCATCTGTTTTTCTTTATATTTTCTATGTCACGTACGGTCAAGAATATATATATATATGTTAGAGCTTCAAACTTGGATTAAATTCACACCCGAAATACACACACACACACACACACATATAAATATATATATATATATATATATATATATATATATGCGTGTACATACAGTATATATATAAATATAATTATATATATATATATATATATATATATGTATATAATGAGGTCGGGAAAAGCAAATATACTGTAGTTGTTTCAAGTGATTTGACTTGTTTTATCTTGTTAAGCCTTAAATACATGAAATGTAATTAAGGTGTTAGTAAACGCAAGTTAATACATTTGTTCTTGGTTCAATTTTGTGAACATATATTTGTTTTTAAGACTCTTGTTCACTGATGAATGATAATGGGATGTATATACACGTCTCAATCAATCAATCAATCAACCAGTCGCAGTTGAATATAAACAATTCAATACCACGGCACTATCGCGAGCATTCTGACAGCCACAAAACTTGATTCTCTCGCCGACCAGTTTGCCCGTATGTAATATTCAGAAGGGAGGCTGGCGCAGGGGGATATGGGCCTAAGAGCCCGGTAATATTGGAGCTAGTATAGATATGTGGTCCACGAGTCTGCCCTGAGTGCAACACTGGGAGGGTGGATGAATATTTGATGAAATTATATGAGCAGTGCGGAAGGCCCAGACTGTCGCATGAAAATGATAACATAGAGATATAGTAAATGTGTATACAGTTAATAGGTAAAAACAAAATACGTGGCCAAAATGTGTGTTTTATTTTAGATAATATATAGAGGAAGGAAAAACAAAGATAAACCAACAAAAGGTCCATGTGCCTAAAAAGCATCCTCCATTCATAAAATGCTTGTAACTGTTGGACATAATATTATACTGTTGTGGGTTGTAAATTTGTGGAAAGCAACTCCCAAGGAAGTGAATTCCAGCTAGTAGAAGTTCTGGGGATAAATGAATTGCGGAAGTTCTACATTGTGGAGGAGAGAATGAATTCATGAACATTTCCAGCTGCCCTAGTTCTGCGGGGAAAGATGCGGAAATGTGGTACAAGTTCCTAAGAACATTTACCATGAAAATATCTGTAGAGTAATGCAGGGGAGGCAACATTTCTTCATATGAATAATGGAGGAAGATCTTGCATGATTACAGGGTTTTTGATGAATTGAATTGCTTTATTTTGAATTTTGTCTAACTGCCTCAATGCAACCATTCCACATCCATTCTACAAGGGTGAATAGTATTCCACCTGAGAAAGAACATGACTTTTATAATAATACAATGGCTATCTGATTGTCAGTGAACAATTCTCGAACTCTGTATAGAAGTCAAATTTTAGCAATGAATCCATGCTGTCCAGCACAGGCTGATACTCAATGTTACGATGTTTAAATGCTTAATAATACAATTAAGCATATAAGATACATACAACATTAATATTAAAATAGCGCATGGATAATGTGATGAAATCATATCTAGTACAATATTGTTTTAACGGATTTACATGTAGAAAGTATAAGCTAACATTTGTGAAAATAGTGTATAGTATTTTTATTCAACATGATGAATAGAGTAATGATATATACAAAGCTAAGGAATATCAGGTACAGTTCCGGACAAAAGTCTCTCGACTCGGCTGTCAGCATTTGGCAAACCTTATCGGGAAAAGGGGTTGGAGTTGTTGGTTCTCTCCACTCATCCTGTGTGGTATGATTGTTTTTGACTGATAGCATACTATAGGTATTGTTTTAATATATTGAACTAAAGTACGTAATTATGTCTAATATAGCGATTTAGCAACCTATATCCGTTTTTCACGACCAAATAAATTGATTGCATAAAAGGAATTGATTAAAAATAATTGTAAATGAGCTTCATCTTTAACCCTTTCTGTAGCGGCATCATCCTTTCAATTTATTTCTGCCTACTATTAGACGATTATATCATGTTTAAAAGGGCCTCCAATAATTAAAAGGCTTAAAACTATCTCACTTAACCCTTTTTACTATTATAGGTCCCTCTTAGACTGCACAAAATCTTCGAAATATAGCTAGAATACAATTAAAAAGACGTCGCCGGTACTGAAGGGGTTAACGAGTTACTACCATAGCGGTAATTTGTGTCTCAAGTTTAACCCTTTCAATCTCAGGACAAATGGTCTTATTATAATTATGTTAACCCTCACCACCCGATTTTCTTCGGTTAATGAAAGAAATCTTTGGATGGAATAAAAAGTCTTCTTAATTATTTTCTGACTATCTGAAATTTCTCAAGGCTATAATGTTTCCGTTTGAGCAACCATGTTTATGATTGAGCAGGGAGAACGACATGATAGCCAAGCATTGCTTTTCGTCGCTGAATAGTCAGTGGCTGTGAGCGCGAAATGAAAACATAATAGGCGATGTCCACGAAGGTTTTAGACCCTGTCACATGTGCTTTTTCGGTCAATTAATTTCAATCAATACATGTTATTCAATAAAATCCATCAACATGACTATTGCCAAGGTAGTCAAACGCGGTTAGCTACAGTCAGCATCATGCTTGAAGCTCAAGACAGACAGACTCGGGTAGGTCGTGTAGGCTACCATCAGGCTATTAAATTTTTGTAATAAAACTTTCACCTAACATTTTCATCAGGAAATTTTGACAAAGTTATCTGGCAAAGGTAGCTCTTTATTCCCCGTGCAAGTTTTAAACAATTAACTGCTAGTCTATTGGGGAATTAAAAAGTATTATATTGTTATTTTCCTGGTGATAAATGAATAGGTTGAATTTAATAGTTTATATACTTTACATTTTCCTGGCGATAAATGAATAGGCTGAATTTAAAAGGTTGTATACTGTATATTGTTATTTTCCTGGTGATAAATGAATAGGTTGAATTAAATAGTTTATATACTGTATATTGTTATTTTCCTGACGATGTATGTGGAGGGTGAATTAAATAGTATATAATATTATATTATTTTTGTCCTGGTGATGTATGTGTAGGCATATTTTCTATTCCTGGCGCTGTATGTGTATAGGCTATTTGTAAGCCTATATTAATGGAATGTTCATTACTATTTTGTTTTCTCATTAGATTACATTTAAAAATTTAACTACAGCGTGGATACAGTAGTAGACATAGCTTAACTGACCTAACATACTCTGATACAATCATGCCTCAGAATTTGCTGTACATCAATGTTAAATACAGTAATTAATTATAATAATCAATCAATTATACAGACAAGCGCGGAGAAAACCTATACAGCAAGTTATAACCCAATAAAATATAGTATTGGCATAGTAACATTACCTATAAATAACTATAAAAATATAATACAAACGCATAAAACACATTAACTCATTAAACATTAACTCGAACTCTTGCGAGTAGGCTTACGGATTTGAAAGCGAAGTCGTTACCAGCAAGGCTCTGCGTGCCTCAGTGAAATCCAGACGAAGTAGATGTGAGAGTTGCACTCTAAGTCGCTTGTTTTACCTTACATAGAGCAAAATAGTCATGATAACTATACATTTTATAGGTGTGCAACCTTATAATTGAGATTGCGAAACATTATTAACATGCAAGAAGGCTAATTAAGCTTAATTATGATAATATAATGTCGAGGTGAGACTTAGGCCTGCTGCTATGATTGCTTCGCTAGTCACCTCCACGGAGTGATAGCGTGATCGCCGTCTGATTGCAAGCAATCGCAAACGTGATTCGTCGAATCAGAGGCTCACGTCCAGTAGGACTATCACGTTTGCGTGTTTGGGTGTACTGAACGTGCCCCAGGTCTTGTTCGCCGCAGGCAATTGTGTTTATATAATGTATACTGTAGTTATACAGTATATATATATATATACTGTATATATATATATATATATATATATATATATTTTGTTTTTTCTATATGAGTGAGGGAGACAAAAGGCAGAACTGTCTGTAGCGAGTGCCTCCTCCAGAGTTGAAAGAATGACAGGGCCAAAATCAAGGGACGTTTGAGCCAAAATGCCTGGACCCACGGAGTTTGAAGCAATTTAAGTAAAAGGAAGATGGAAAGACTGATTCTGGGAGAGAGTTCCAGAGCTCAGCAGTTGAATAGAAGAAAGACTGAGAATAGCGTTTCACTCTTGGGTTGGAAAGTTGCACAGAGTAGGGCTGGGATTTGTATTACAAGACGGGTACTACGTACCCTACGTGTATATATATATATATATATATATATATATATATATATGTTGTACTTAAATTTCTAAGTTCAAGCACACTAATAAGGTGGGGGAATAATTAGACAGTTGGTGGAGTTTTGTATATTTATTTAACAGCCCAACTCTTAAGCTAACACGGGTCCAGTAACCCACTTCCTGTTCGGGCCGAAATGAGTTCAATACACGAATTGAATAGTTCGTTGACCCACACCAGATAGTACATTGGAACTCGAGAGCTCCCGTTACTATATACTTGGATTCCCGCTATTCAGGTAATGACTCACTTCGACTTCAATCCATTGCAGGTTACCAGACTCAACTAATAAATTTACAACGCCCTCGGATGTCTAACTAAGAGACCAGGGCTTCTCTGACCAAAGACTCTTATTCGTAAATCTAAATCACAAATGTTATTTCCTAATTAATATAACCTTTACCGAGCCCCTGGATGTCTATCTATAAGACCGGGGCGTTATGAACATAAATCCTCCTAATACAATACAACACCTGGATACAACACTGGCCCGTAGACCACTTAATTCCCCACAAATAATATAATCATTATCTCACCACCCCTTTACAGCATCGAACGCGTAGTCCGTTACACCTGAACATAAATTATCTTAATACAACGCAATATCTCAACCCTAATACAATACAACACCTGAATACAACACTGGCCCGTAGACCACTTAATTCCCCACAAATTATATAATCTTTATCTCACCACCCCTTTACAGCATCGAACGCGTAGTCCGTTACACCTGAACATAAATTATCTGAATACAACGCAATATCTTAACCCTAATACAATACAACACCTGAATACAACACTGGCCCGTAGACCACTTAATTCCCCACAAATTATATAATCTTTATCTCACGATATTGGACTCTTTATCCATTACACTTATTCCCGGATACGTACATAATATCTTAACGGAATAGATACGTCCTTACTAATTCAAAGATTCTACTTTAGGCTTATTCTCTATCGCCGCTCAACCGACGAACTAACCATTAATAAGATTATTAATTCAATTTCCTCCACAACATAAGATATAGTATAATTCTTGGACTAGTGTCCTTCCTATATATATTTCCCTAATACTCGGACTAGTGTCCTTCATATATATATATATATATATCCCTAAGCTGAAGCTCATTTATCCGCACCTATCTATTATTCCCACTGAACCCTATAGTTGCTTTCAAATCTCAATCCCTCTTACTTTAATTAATTCTCGTCCTATAAGATCCTATCTATTTGGTAGCTAATGGCATGGAGCTTTCTCTATCAATAAACACTAATACTCTATGAACACATCATCCCTTTATTTTGTTTCGTAAGTCAAGTTCATAATCTCTTCAGTCTGTTCTAATAAGAACACATTCATTATTTAGAGGTAACCACTGGGTCAGTTAACATGTTCTCTCTCTCTTTCTCTTTATCTCTTGGAAACGGTCACTCTCAGCTACTACCTGTCGCCCCTCTTGAATTGTCTGGCTACAGGTGTGTAAACCAGCAATGTGGCGCCAGGCGGAGGGATACTGGTGGTGTAATCTCCACGTAGGTGAGAGTGAGGCCAGGCCCGAGGGAGTATTCACGGGAACTGTGGAGGTGGACTGGAAGGCCTGGAAGGTAGGGTAAGCCAAGTTTTTTTTTTTTTTTTTTTTTTAAGAGACAATGAACTGAGGAAGGAAAAACACAGATAAAACAAAGAGGTCCATGTGCCTAAAGGCATCCTCCATTCATAAAATGTTTGTAACAACTGGATTTAAACATTTGTAAATTGTAAGTTTGTGGAAAGCAATTCGAGGGAAGTGAATTCCAAAGAGTAGTAGCTCTGGGGATAAATGAATTCTGATAAGCAGAAGTTCTGCATTGTGGAGGAGAAAGTGTAAATTCATGGGCGCTCTCAGCTGCCCTAGTTCTACGGGGAAAGATGTGGAGAGGCGGCACAATTGAAGCAAGTTCCTCAGAACAATTGCTGTGAAAATATCTGTAGAATAATGCAAGGGATGCAACGTTTCTTCGTATGAATAATGTAGGAAGGTCCTGTGTGATTGCAGGGTTATTGATTAATCTAATAGCTTTATTTTGAATTTTGTCCAACTGCCTCAATGCAACCACTCCACTTCCACCCCACAGAGGTGAACAGTAATCCATCTGAGAGCGCACATGACTTTTATATATTACGGCCAACTGCTCGTCAGTGAAGAATTCTCGAACTCTGTACAGGAGTCCCAGTTTTTTAGAGGCATTCTTAGCAATGCTTCTAACATAATGTGTCCAGCTCAAGTTAGTAGTTAATGTTACACCGAGAATGTCAATACTAGGGGAAGTGGGATTATTTACATCATTAAAAAATATATGGGAGTCAGTGAGATTCTGTATATTAGAAAATTGAATGTACTTGGTTTTCTGTGCATTAAAGGAAACTAGATTCTCTTGTCCCCATTAATTAATTCTAGAAAGGTCCTGGTTCAGAGAAATTGCAGTGTTTATTTTTGAATTTATAAGATCGGGTTGGGTGAAAGAATTGGTAAATGTGAAGGAACTGTGGAGTGTTGAGTCATCTGCGTAGGAATGTATTGGATTATGAGTGGTAGATATGAGATCATTGATATGAATGAGGAACAGAGTTGGGGCCAAAACTGATCCCTGGGGAACACCAGCATATATTGAGTGAAATTGAGAATAAAGGCCATCTACCATTACACATATTTTTCTGTTATGAAGATAAGAAGAAATTAGTGGAACTAATGATGCAAGGCCGTAGTGTGACATCTTCGACAATAAGGATTGATGCCAGACTCTATCAAATGCCTTTGATATATCCAGTGCTATTGTATGTGTTTCACCATGTTGGTCTGTAGCTTGGTTGATTTGATGCGTAAGAAGGCAAAGAATGTCTGCAGTTGATCGACATCGTCTAAAACCATATTGCCTATCACTGATTAATTTATTATTCTCAAGATGCTTAATTATGTGATTATTTAATATAATTTCAAAGACTTTACCAAGAGTGGAAGTTATAGCTATTGGTCTGTAGTTTGATGGATCTGAAGAGGCACCTTTTTTAGGAACTGGATGGATGTTTGCTTCTTTCCAGGGTACTGGGAAGCATGAGGTATGAGTACACAGACGGAAAAATTTTGCCAATACAGGAGCGAGCACCAAGGAGCAATTCTTAAGTACTATTGGAGGAATTTCATCTGGACCAGGAGCCTTATCTACTGAGAGATTCTGCAAAATAGTTTTGACATGTCTGGTGTGGATCTTAAGTGAGGGAATTTCAGGTGAATTAAAATTAAGTACAGGGACATCTTGATTTATTTCATCTAAGGTTGAGTTGGTGGAGAAAATATCCGCAAGAAGGTTAGCTTTACCTCGTGGGTCACTTACAAGATTGCCAGTCGGAGATTTTAATGGTGGAATGGATGAAGCAGTAGTGAAGTTGGATTTGAATGAGTTAAGAGTAGACCAAAATATTTTGTTATCATTTGGATTATTTAGAAGTTTATTTGCCTGCTTATGGAGAAAGTTTGATTTAGTTAGGTTTAATACAGTTTTGGCATGATTTCTGATGTTTCTAAAGTAATTAAAGGCTTCATGTGTTTTTGATCTTGTGTATGCATTGTAGGCTATTGCTTTTTGTTCAGTTACTCTAGCACAATTATGGTCAAACCATTTAGGTGAATTAGATCTTTTACTGTACTTTTGATGAGGAATAAAAGTTTCCATTCCAATTTTTACAAAATCTTGTATGTGGCTCAAGGTGAAGTGTGCATCATTAGAAAAGAAAGAGGTCCAGGGAATATCAATAAAGAAACCTTGAAGACCCTCCCAGTCTGCCCTATCGTAATGCCATTTAGTCACCAAAACAGGTTCAGAGTGGGAAGGTGTGGTAGGTGATAGACAGGTGGCCTGTATCAGACAGTGATCAGAAGATCCAAGTGGGGACCTCACTGTAACATCATAATTTTCTGAATTGGTTGTTAAAAATAAGTCCAGTAGGTGGGAATTATGATTAGGATTATCTGGTACACGGGTGGGTTGGTTGACTAGTTGAATGAGATTAAATGAGTCTGCAAATAGCTCACATTCAAGACCAGCATCATCAGTCCTGGCTGAATGAGTGAGCCATTCAACATTATGGACATTAAAATCACCCAACACAGTGATTTCAGAAGAAGCATTTAAGTTGAGGACACTGAGTTGTGAGGACAGAGAATCAAAAAGACTTTGCTCTGGAGGAGTATTTGGGGAACGGTAGATGCAACAGATGTATTTAAATTTACCAGCAGAAATTAATTTGTATATAGAATAATCAAAATAGGGACAATTGAAACTAGTAACCTCCTCCAGGGCAATTTCAGATTTTGCGAAGCAACATACACCACCTTTAGATCTGAAATTTTGGAGCAGTTGATAACCTGGAAAATTAAATCTAGATGTGTCAGATGTGGATGTTACTTGAGTCTCTGTCAAAAAAAGGAGAGTAGGGGATTCTGCTTGAAGAAATTGGTGTACAGAATTGATGTTAGAGTGAAGTCCCCTTATATTACTAAAGTTTCCTGAGGTGCCCTGGGAAGAGAGAGAGGCTGGGCTGTGGCAAGCTGCCTCAGTGGTGCCGGGTGCCTGAATGACTCGGGAGCTGAATGAATGAATGAATGAATGAATGAATGAATATAGAAAAGGTGGGTGAGGGTGAAAGAAGGGAAGTTTTTATTGGATAAGTAGGAGAGACAGTGGTAATAGTGAGAGAAAATAGGGTGTCGGGGCTTGACCTAACGTGCGTGAGTTGAATACTTGGGTTGGGGTTGAATTGTAATCGTTAGAGCATTCTTTAATGAGATTTAGGTGGCTTGCCAAGAGTGGTAAGTGCAAGATGAAGGTGGGAGATGGTGGTGATGATGGTGGTGGTGAAGAAGCCGATGGTGTTATTCTTTTTCCAGACATTTAACCACTTCAGACTCATATGACGCAGAGGTTGCCAGATTAGCAATAGAAATAGAGTTCTCTCACTCTTATAATTACCTCTCCAAAATTAGTTTTCTGCCCACAGCTAACTCAAAGACAACTGCAGAGGTTGAAGTAACTAAACTAAAGGTTTGTAAATACCCCTGATGGTAATAAAGGCTTTAAAGTATCCCTAATAGGCTCAAAATTGCGTCATATGTCGGAGAGGGTTAAGAAGGCTTTTCTGGTGCAGACACTTGGAGAACTGTTTCTTGAAGGCTGGTGAGAGAGGTTTTCCTTCTGCTGCAGCTGCCTTGATCTTCTTGGTCAGCTCGCTGAAGGTCTCCTGAAGCTCGCTGGTGGTGGCCCCCAAGTCGACGTCTCCATCATCTTCCTCCATCTCCTCCACGTCGACATCTTCTCCTATGGTGGACTCGGAGTAGTCAGCAGAGGAGGAGGCTGCCACCGGATGTTCAATGGTGGCAGGTGCTGGAGTCGAGGCTGCTACTGTTGCGGCGACGTTGACTGGTGTTGATGGTGTTGATGTTGATGGTGGGGCCTTCTCCTTGATTGTTGTTGAAGCTGTAGATGTTGGAGTCTTCTGTAGGCAAAGTGGTCGAGGCAGGAGTTGAGTCTTCGGGTTGTTGGTAGGCTTCTTTTTGGGCGGTTTCTCGGTTGCTGTTGCAAGGAGATCTGGAGGGATGACTATGGTGGGCAGGTCGTTGGCAGCTAGTAGAGCAGGCAGAAGCACAGCAAGTCGGCCTCGATCATCCCCAGCAAGCGCAATTGCTGTGTGGACGATGACTGTGATGATGTCAGTCTTTAGGCCAGACTTGACTCCGGTGGTAGTGGGTCGCTTCTGCCTTGCTTGATGGAGTAAGGAGCCCCTCACAGGTCTGCCATGGGGTCCTGTCACTCTTGCTGCCTCCTTGCCCTTCCTTCCCTTTGATGATGGTGAATTCCACTTCTCTCCTTCACCTAGTGAAACAATTGTGCATTTGTTGTTAGGCACAATGTTCTTTCGGTGGATGAAAAAGTCTGCTTGGTCTCGTTCTCTGGTGATAAATCCATACCCACTTTTCACATGGAACCACTTTAACACGCCAGAAAAGGTGGTGGGTTGTTCCTGGGTGGCCATAGTGAGAGTGGGTAGAGATGTTGCTGCCAGGTGTGCGGAGCTCCTCTTCCCCCCCCCCCCCCCGGGCCTGCCGCCCGGCCCGGGGCGCTGGGATTGGCTGGCACGCACTGGTGGCTCGCTGCTGCTGGGCACGCGCGGGCTGCATATTCACTTGTGTCTCTTCTTCTTCTCTCTCTCCATAGTATGTCCCAGGAAGTCGGTTGCAATTATATTTTAGTGGCTTACGGGAGTCTAGGGCTGGCACTGAATTATTTGACATATTGCAATCCGAAGGGACGGCCTGTGGAGAGAGCGATAGCGAGTTTTGGAATGAGGCTGTACGGGCATATTTTGGCTCTGACAATGGAGCCTTTTGATTGGCAGAGCGAGAAGGGGTGCAGATGGTGGAAGTCATGCCTGGAATGTCCACGTTATCTGGCCACAAGGCTCAGCCAAAAGGAGCACGCTGATTGGCCGGCCGTCTTTCTACTTTAATATATATATAATTATATATATATATATATATATATATATATATATATATATATATATATATATATATACAGTATATACTGTATGTATACATATATATATATATATATATATATATATATATACAGTATATTTATATACATATATATAGATAGATAGATAGATAGATTTTGCTATGGCGACGTAAAAAATTGCAGCAGTAGACCACCCCAAATACCACGACAAAAGGACACAAAGAGCACCACGAGAGAGTACCTGCGCACCCTTCACGCACGCACATGCCCCCACTGTAGCCAACATCAAAGAGCTATGCCGGACACCGCCAAGACCACCACATTACCAGAACGTGCCCCTCTAGCCTGCATATAGCAGAAATCAGACAACACAGTAATAGGACAGACTATGTCAACCAACTTTGCAGCAGTAATTCTGCTAGGTACGATACTAGGTCGTCCAGGTCTAAAAACTGGACCACTTCTAGGTTCGAGACTAGTAGAGCTAGGTTTGATACTAGCCTGTCTGGTCTAAAGAATGACTCCAAGTGTTCTGGTAAAACTGATAGGTACGAGAATAGCACATCAAGTCGAAAGACTGAATCTACTTAGTTTTTTTCTTTTAATTTTGTCTATGTGTATGAAGGAGACAAAAGGCAGGCTTCCTGTAATGAGTGTCTACCCCAAAGCCAAAAGAGTGACAGAGAGCCAAATTCAAAGGACATTATGGTCAAAATACCTGGACACATGAAGTTTAAAGCAGTTTAAGTCATAGGATGAAGGGAAGATTGATCGAAGGAGAAAGTTCACTAGTTGAATAGAAGAAAGACAGAAAAGTTTTGGATTGGAGAGTTGGACAGCATAGGAGTGGGACTGTTTTGAAAGGCGGGTGCCTTGCACTCGCCGCAAGAGAGGGGTATACGCTAAGAGAGCTCTGAAGAACACTGATAAAAGAGTGAAAGAGATGCAACATGATTGTAGGGAACTAGTAAGAGGAAGGGAGTTGATGAGGCGAAATGCTTTTAACTCTATTCTTTTGAGAAGTGCGGTATGTATGGAACCTTCCCCCACATGCAAACAAATCTTGATACATGGGTGAACTGTGCCCCTATACAAAGCAAGAAGCTGTGCGGGGCAGAAGAACCCACGGAGATGGTTGAGCACACCTAACTTTTGGGAAGCTGTTTTAGCAAGAGTGGTAATATGATATTTCCAAAAAAGGTTGGATGAAAAAGATACATCAAGAATATTGAGATTAGATGAAGGGTTGATTTGTGTATTGTTAAAGAGTAATTGATAGTCTTTTGGAGGATTGCGAACGGAAAATATAGAGAGAAATTGGGTCTTGGAGGCTTTGAAAGTAACAAAATGTTCTCTGTCCCAATCAGAAATATTTGATAGATCAGAAAATAGGCGTTCTATGGCCTCGTCACGTGACTTTTGGAGTGATTGCATGCTAGGATGAGTGGATGGGACTAGAGGTTCAGTTAAGGAGATTATTAATGAATATTCAAAAGAGAACTGGAGACAGTCCTGGTAGAAATGATGGTTGTGACAATTGCAAATCAGGTCCAAATACTGAATCGTTGTGTATGACACAAACGAAAGTGCAACCCAACGTAATAGTTAGGCTTGATGCTCAGCCTCTAGGTCATCGACTAGAGCTACGTAAGCCAAGAATCACCTCTACCCCTTTACTTGCTTGCAGTTGGAACCTTACAAAGCTAGTGGTACAAGACCTAGCACAAGTGAAGGCGACATGAAAATATCAGGAAATTACACAAAACAGAAGCCAAGACCTACTCAGCCTCCCAAGAAAGATGAGTGCCATAACAGAAGCCCATTGCGCCAAGCCAACAAAATATCACCCTCCGACACTGGAAAAATCACTAAATTTAATAATCATAATGCTTCTCTAACTTTGAGAGTCCCTTCGTGCTAAACCGTTATATAACCCTACTGGAAGACAAAACACATATTCTATCCTTGCTAAAACCCCTATTTGAAACATCCTAAACTTACGATTGGTCATTCCTGCATCAACACCCTAATATACGATCGTGCACACATATAATTTTTGTGATTTCCTATTAGTTAATTATTCATGCTCATTCTGGAGGATGGTGATGTTATAGACGTGGTATATTGCGATTTTATGAAGGCCTTCGATAAGGTCCCACATGAAAGGTTAATAGAGAAAGTTAGAAGCTATAGTATAGGGGAGAAATGTGTGAAATGGATAGAAGCCTTCCTGAAAGATCGGAGACAGAGGGTACTGATGAATGGAATAGGCTCGGGGTGGAGGGAAATTACAAGTGGGGTACCTCAGGGATCTGTGTTGGGACCACTACTGTTCGTTATATTTATCAACGACTTACCTGAAGTTATAACCAATGGAAGTGAGATATACCTGTATGCGGATGACACTAAGCTGTATAGAAGAGTGAGGAGTAAGGAAGATGTGGGTTTGCTTCAAGGATATGTGGAGGGCATGAAGGGATGGTCTGAACATTGGTTAATGCCTTTTCATCCAAAAAAATGCAAGTACATTCGGATTGGGACTAGCAAGATAGACAAGGTAGGATACAGTATGTATGAAGCGATGGAGGAAGTGAATGCAGAAAAGGATATAGTAGTAGTGATAGACAATAAGTTAAATTTCTCAGAACATTTAGCGGAAAAGATAAACAAAGCCAATAGAATTGTAGGGCTGATAAGGAGGACATTTGTGTCACTTGACGAAGAAATCTTCAGGAATCTCTATACAGCGCTGGTTAGGCCGCACCTGGAATATGCGAACCAGGTGTGGGCTCCATATATGGTAAAGGATATAGAAGCAGTGGAGAAAGTGCAGAGGAGAGCTAGCAAGCTAGTACCAACGTTGAAGAACGCGGGCTCTGAGCAGAGGTTGAGGACACTGAGGCTTCCAACACTGGCATATAGGAGAAAGAGAGGGGATATGATAGAGACTTTTAAGATAGTGTCAGGAAAGTATGATGAGGATGTGTGTGAAGGTATCTTCTTGATGCAGGAGGGAACAAGAACGACAGGACACTCTAAGAAAATTTACAAAGAAAGAAATAGGCTTGAAAAGGCAAAGAACTCATTTTGTGATAGAGTGGTAAATGAGTGGAACGCACTGCGCCAGTATGTAGTCGATTCCGAATCAATAAGGAAGTTTGAAAGTAATCTTGATAAAGCATGGGGAAGACAAGATTTGAAGTTTGATTATAAAGCAAAAATACAGAATAGTAAAAATGTTGCGTCTGCTGCCGCCGCCGCCAACACAGTGAACGACCGCAGTGGTGCAAGTACTGGCACTGAGCTGGATACACAGGCCTAGTTTGCCTTTTTACAGAGGATCTACTGTAAGAAACTGTAAGAAATGAAGGAGTAATCCCGTCCGCCAATCAGGAGACGGGATTAGCTCAGGTGTATCAAAAAGGCTTACCCTTTAAATCTTGTCACGGGGAACACCCTGATACTCCCTCGTGCTCGACCAATGACGCAGCACGATGATCACCTCGTATCCCCCTTTAAATGCTCGCCCCATAACTCGCTCTCAGTTCACACCCGTATATTCTAACCTGATCGCAAACGTTCTATTACAATGGTGCCACCCTCTTACTCCCATCAGCCACTAAAGAACATCTCTAATAAGCTTCCAGGAAAATATTTCGAGGAGGAAGTAAAGCAGGAGAAGAATATAGTACTGAAATTCAAAGCGAGCGGGCAGGTATAGCTCCGCCACGATCTAAGCAAACACACACCCCTTGTTCACCTTGGCACCTATGGGGAGATAAATAAGCCTGTTCCTGTCCTCCAGCAACCGAGCTCTACTAAATACAAAACGAGTCGGGATCCAGTACACCGCTCACCTTTGGCACAGATACACCTACAATATCCTGATGCCTGCCGTCACATCGCTAGCCTTCACACAATAAGCCAAGCGATTCAAGATGGTCATCTGGTGGTAGATGGTACGGAGAAGATGAAAATGATGTATTGGCCAGATTTGAAGTGGTGAAGCAGAACCAAGAGAGCTTCCGGAATATGTTTAAAGGACCCTTAAGGGCCTGAACAGACTTACCAAAAAGTAAAATGATAGACTGAGCCAGTGTGTTCAAACAATAAAATCTATGTGTTCTTATAGAACAGCAAAAGAGAAACTGATAAGACAATTGATGAAATAAAGAGATAAAGTGTTGAGGGATATAGCTTTTATTGTTAGCGAGGCACTCAGCCAATTAGTTAACAATAGTACAGGATCTTAAAAGGTATTATGTAAAGATATGCATAATATTAAGTGGGAGTTCTGTGGGATAAAGCTATAAGGGGAAATAAATGATATAGCCCATGTAACTGAGGTAACTAGGTTTACCGTAGCAGTTTTTCAGGGTTTAGTATTTGCAACATAGGTTTGACTTAGCATAGTTAGAGAAGGGCTTCAGCCCAGACCCATGAAATACTGTTTTTGTTTAAGGAAACAACATTTATTTATTAGATATACAGTAGCAGGTGGTTGCCGCAGTGACTTCGTTCCCAGCAGGTTCAGCCACGGGCCCAGATGGTATCCGACCCGCCCACCTCAAAGGCCTCTTGGGTCAGGGATCAGGAGCAGCTGGGAAGGCACTCTTGGAAACCCTCACCAAATTTATCAACATGGTTTTAAGAGGGGAAGTACCCAACTGTGCCACATCCCTATATTTCGGGGCATCACTCTGTGCACTGGCAATAAAAGATGGCGGTGTGCGCCCAATAGCAGTAGGGAACACCTTCCGCCGCTTTGCCACAAAGGTGGGTTTGAAACCGCTTTCGAATGGCCTAGGTCAACACTTAAGACCAGTTCAACTAGGTATTTTAACTCCAGGGGGGTGTGAAGCTGCTGTACACACAACCCGCACTTACCTCAGCCAAGCCCGAGATTATAGGTTTGATTCCCGGAGGAAGTAATTCTCGTCATAGTCGAGATCTGGTTCTGGCTGGAGTTGCTCACCTGTGGAGGGGAGCGGGCATTGCTGGAGGCTAGGTCAGAGAGAATTAGTTAGGGGGAGCGGCCTGCATCCTGCTGGTACAGGTAGTGGGTTTTGTTAACATGTCCACGGTGATATAGGGCACTGAGATATTCCGTTCTCCTGCCTAGGGAAAGACCTTTTCTTTGCTCTCCTCTTGTCTTTTATTGTGGCAATCCTGCAGTTTTGGTGTTGGGGGCTCCTTAAGATGTGGGGTCAGGTAGGGTGGAGGTTTTGGCTCATTTTCCTCTAGCCCTGTCATTTCAGTATATAAAATTTGATACAAATCAATGAACTTAAGAATATCAGTACAATACAAAGCATATTATTTAGTATCAACGTGTACAGAATAGCCTATATGAAAATATATCATGATACGTACATACACAGTGAACTAATGAAAATATATAATGGTAATGATACAACGATATGTGCTGTAATACAAGAGGAACAAATCTATACATAAGAATATAAGAAATACATATATATATATATATATATATATATCTTATATATCTATATAATATTTTCGAATCTATATAATATTTTCGATTGTCTGTCTGTGTGTCTGTCTGTGTGTTCTTAATAGGCGGCCGCAGTTTTGGACCTGGGGAGCTGAAACTTTGCATGTGGGTGTCAATTGACCTGGGTCAGGTCATAGAAGGGGCCAGACCACAATCGGAAGTCGTTTCGAGGCCGAAATTGAAAAAATAGAAAAAAATGGCCGTTTGAGGCAGAAGGAGGCCTCCGATCGAAAAGGTGTATGGACGAAAGTTGTTCGCAGCCCCCCAAAATGGGGGTACGGATGAGGTCAGATCCAAAATCGGAGGTCATTTAGCGGCCGAAATCGAGGTCGCCATTTAATGAGGCACAGGGAGGTCGAGGCCGGTGATTATGGTAGTAGTAGTGGTAGTAGTGATGATGATGGTGATTATGGTAGTAGAATTTAAAACCCGGGCAATGCCGGGTATCCCTGATAGTATATGTATATATTATGTATATATATATATATATATATATATATATATATATATATATATATATATATATATATATACTGTATATACGTACACATATTCATACATATATACGCACTCATACATACACAACAATTACATACATAAGAACATTAGAAAATGGGAGTCTTCAGAAAGCCGATTGGCCCACACGAGGCACTTCCCTCTCATACCCAATCCTAATTATAAGGCCGAATTATAGGCCCAACTCACTAATAATATCATGATTTGCCACACCGAAATGGTCAGAGGGCAACATAAGGAAACATGAGTATGCAGAGAGCCGAATGGCCCACACCTGGCAGATCCCCCTGACAACTATATATATACCGGTATATACATACACACGCACGTACATACACACACCTACATAAACACACACATATACATACATACATATACAGTACGTACATATAATAATAATAATTAATATAAAAAGTAAATACATAGTGATCATAGCTCACGTGTAGGGTAGTAATTAGATACCTAACTCACTAATACATATGAGGATTGACCTCACCAAAAAGGGTCAGAGGTCAAACTACAAGCTGTTTCAGTCTATAATCTGACGGTCTGGACATATATTTATAGCTCTCTTTATTGTATAATTTTCAAGGAGATTTAGCAGGATGTTATCTATTTTGTAAAGGCCATCATGTAGATTCATAGTGTTTCTATATACTCTGATCAAGGCAGACTCGGCAAATAGTCTTTCATAATAGCAGCATGACCAGTAGATCAGCTTAGCCTCATACCAATGTACATGATGGTCTTGTCTTTGTATTTGTTTAAATATACCATTAGATTCTTGAGCTGACATTACTGATTGTTGGTGTTGTTTAACTCTCACCTTTAATATTTTGTTCCAGTTTGTCCTATGTATATGTCATTACATCCTTTACACGGAATGAAATATACACCACCTGCATAATGTTTAGGGCTGTTTTTGATTAAAGTAGACTTGACGGAGTTTTCATAATGGAATACTACATTTATATTCAAATTCTTGAGAGATGTTGCAAGTGGTGCTAATTCATCGTGATATGACAAAACTAAGATATTTTTCGTTGAAAAAGAAGCTTTATTACTTACATTATAGAAGGTTTTTCGGCTTTGGCTAAACTATGATCAACAAGACTTTCAGGATATAAGGGTGTTTTGGCTAGATGATAATATATTTGTTTATATTCGTTGTCTATGAATTCTGGGTTGCATAGCCTTAATTCTTATTTACATCTAAAGTTTGCTTATGAAGCAGAATGAGCGACAAAAGGCAAACCTTAACAGGAAATTGGATAAACTGTTTGAAAAAAGTCAGTGGACACAGAAAAGTAATCCTACCTTATTTGAAAACCTTTCGTCTTACAACTTGTCCAAACATGAACAATTAGTCCTTGGTTTTGGTATTAACTTTTCGTACACTAGTGATTACAATAATGTGATTTCGGTAAGCAAGGCAACCCAAGATAGCATTCAAATTGCGAGATAATTCACATACAGTAAGTGTTTTCGTCGTCCAAAATCAAACATCCCTAAGTGTTTTAAAGTTGCCCTTAAAAATCTGAAATGAAACAAAGATATACACATAACCAAGGATGATAAATCCAATGCTATCGTTATCCTAGATATATCCATGTACAATGATAAACTTAATGAGTTATTGAATGACAGAGATACGTATGAACCACTTGTGAAGGACCCTACTGAAAATACCAATACCAACTTTAGTGCGAAAGTAAACAGTTTGCTTAAGGATTAACCTGATTTACTTAAAATTTTAAAAATTATAAACCCCACCTTACCTTACATGTTTGCCCTTGTCAAAACCCATAAACCTGATAAACCTCTTCGACCTATCATCAGTTCAGTAGGGTCTGCCACTTATGAATTATCTTAATGGCTTAGTAAGTTAGTAAGTCCATTAGTTGGCACGATCTCTGATTCACATGTAAAATATTCGTGATTTAATTAGTAAAATTGGAAACAACTCACCTTGCAGACTAATAAGTTTTGATGTTAATTCCTTATTTACAAAAGTGCCAGTTTATGACTTACTAGTTTTTGTAAAGATGATTTGCCGAATTTAGATTTGCCGATAAGAAATAATGTTTTCAAGAAGCTAATTGAATGTTGCGTCCTCAACACAAACTTTATTGTGAATGGAAGTTTTTTTCGGCAACATTTGGTTGCGCTATGGGAAATCTACTGTCTTCGATCATCTCTAACCTGTGTATGGAATATGTTGAGACTCGTTTTTTACCTAAAATATGTAACTTTAGACTGCATTGGTTTAGATATGTTGACGACATTTTGTGTCTTTGGCCTACCAATCAAAATCCCCATTCATTTCTTAATAAACTTTAACGATCTTGTCCCCTCGATTTCATTCAAAATTGAAGAAGTAAACAATAAACTACCTTTCCTTGATACAATGATTATAAATAATAATAGTCACCTAAAATTTAAAGTATATAGAAAGCCAACTCCTGTAGATTCCTATATTCATGTTTTTTCCAACCATCATAATTATTAAGGTAAAACTGTCAATTTGTTCAGGTATGTACCGTATGTTTCTAAGAGCATTAAGGATATGTAACCCAGAATTCATAGATAACGAATACAAACAAATATGTAATCTAGCCAAAACACTCTGCTATCCTGTAAGTCTTGTTGACCAAAGTTTAGTCAAAGCCGAAAAAAACTTCTATAATGTAATATAGCTCCCTTTTCAACGAAACATATTTTAGTTTTGCCATATCACGATGAATAAACACCACTTGCAACATCTCTTAAGAATTTGAATATACTGTAAATGTAGTATTCAATTATGAAAACTCCGTCAAGTCTACTTTGATCAAAAACAGCCCTAAAAATTATGGAGGTGGTGTATATTCCATTCCGAGTAAAGGATGTAATGATGTATACATAGGACAAACTGGAAAAACAAAATAGAGATGAGAGTTAAACAACACCAACAATCAGTAATATCAGCTCAAGAATCTAATTGTATATTTAAACACACACAAACACAAGACTATCATATAAATTAAGATGATCTACTGGTCAAGCTGCTATTATGAAAGACTATTTGCCGAGTCCGCCTTGATCAGAGTATATAGAAACACTATGAATCTAAATGATGGCCTTTACAAAATAGATAACATCCTGCTAAATCTCCTCCTTGAAAATTATAAAATAAAAAGAGCTATAAATATATGTCCAGACCGTCAGATTATAGACTGAAACAACTCGTAGTTTTACCTCTGACCCTTTTGGTCAGGTTAATCCTCATAGTATTAGTGAGTTAGGTATCTAATTACTACTCTACACGTGAGGTATTATCACTATGTATTTACTTTTTATAATAATTCACTTAAATGGGTTGACCATAATTGTGCTAGAGTAACTGAACAAAAAGCAATAGCCTACAATGCATACACAAGATCAAAAACACATGAAGCCTTTAATTACTTTAGAAACATCAGAAATCATGCCAAAACTGTATTAAACCTAACTAAATCAAACTTTCTCCACAAGCAGGCAAATAAACTTCTAAATAATCCATATGATAACAAAATATTTTGGTCTACTCTTAACTCATTCAAATCCAACTTCACTACTGCTTCATCCATTCCACCATTAAAATATCCGACTGGCAATCTTGTAAGTGACCCACGAGGTAAAGCTAACCTTCTTGCGGATATTTTCTTCACCAACTCAACCTTAGATGAAATAAATCAAGATGTCCCTGTACTTAATTTTAATTCGCCTGAAATTCCCTCACTTAAGATCCACACCAGACATGTCAAAACTATTTTGCAGAATCTCTCAGTAGATAAGGCTCCTGGTCCAGATGAAATTCCTCCAATAGTACTTAAGAATTGCTCCTTGGTGCTCGCTCCTGTATTGGCAAAAAATTTCCGTCTGTGTACTCATACCTCATGCTTCCCAGTACCCTGGAAAGAAGCAAACATCCATCCAGTTCCTAAAAAAGGTGCCTCTTCAGATCCATCAAACTACAGACCAATAGCTATAACTTCCACTCTTGGTAAAGTCTTTGAAATTATATTTAATAATCACATAATTAAGCATCTTGAGAATAATAAATTAATCAGTGATAGGCAATATGGTTTTAGACGATGTCGATCAACTGCAGACATTCTTTGCCTTCTTACGCATCAAATCAACCAAGCTACAGACCAACATGGTGAAACACATACAATAGCACTGGATAATATCAAAGGCATTTGATAGAGTCTGGCATCAATCCTTATTGTCGAAGATGTCACACTACGGCCTTGCATCATTAGTTCCACTAATTTCTTCTTATCTTCATAACAGAAAAATATGTGTAATGGTAGATGGCCTTTATTCTCAATTTCACTCAATAAATGCTGGTGTTCCCCAGGGATCAGTTTTGGCCCCAACTCTGTTCCTCATTCATATCAATGATCTCATATCTACCACTCATAATCCAATACATTCCTACGCAGATGACTCAACACTCCACAGTTCCTTCACATTTACCAATTCTTTCACCCAATCCGATCTTATAAATTCAAAAATAAACACTGCAATTTCTCTGAACCAGGACCTTTCTAGAATTAATGAATGGGGACAAAAGAATCTAGTTTCCTTTAATGCACAGAAAACCAAGTACATTCAAATTTTCTAACCGACAGAATCTCACTGACTCCCATATATTTTTTAATGATGTAAATATTCCCACTTCCCCTAGTATTGACATTCTTGGTGTAACATTAACTACTAACTTGAGCTGGACACATTATGTTAGAAGCATAGCTAAGAATACCTCTAAAAAACTAGGACTCCAGTACAGAGTTCGAGAATTCTTCACTGACGAGCAGTTGGCCGTAATATATAAAAGTCATGTGCGTTCTCAGATGGATTACTGTTCACCTCTGTGGAGTGGAAGTGGAGTGGTTGCATTGAGGCAGTTGGACAAAATTCAAAATAAAGCTATTAGATTAATCAATAACCCTGCAATCACACAGGACCTTCCTACATTATCCATACGAAGAAACGTTGCATCCCTTGCATTATTCTACAGATATTTTCACAGCAATTGTTCCGAGGAACTTGCTTCAATTGTGCCGCCTCTCCACATCTTTCCCCGTAGAACTAGAACAGCTGAGAGCGCCCATGAATTTACACTTTCTCCTCCACAATGCAGAACTTCTGCTTATCAAAATTCATTTATCCCTAGAACTACTAATCTTTGGAATTCACTTCCCTCGAGTTGCTTTCCACAAACTTACAATCTACAAAAGTTTAAATCCAGTTGTTACAAACATTTTATGAATGGAGGATGCCTTTAGGCACATGGACCCTTTTGTTTTATCTGTGGTTTTCCTTCCTCCGTTCATTGTCTCTTAAAAAAAAAAAAAAAAAAAAATATTTGATATACGTATGTGTAATTGTGTATGTTTGTATATGTGTGTCTCTAAAGTATGTATGTGTGTGTATGTATGTGTGTGTGTATGTATATATATAGTTGTGAGGGGGATCTGGCGGGTGTGGGCCAATTGGCTTTCTGAAGACTCCCATTGTCTTATGTTCTTATGTATGTAATTGTTATGTGTATGTATGTGTGCGTGTATATGTATGTATATGTGTATGTATATGTACTGTATATGTATATATATATGTATACCTTCATATTTACACAAGTTACACAAGAGTTTGAAAGGGATATGCCTTGTGTAGGCCAACCGGTTCTCTGCAGACTCCCAGTGTTCTTATATTCTTACATATAGATTTCTTCCTCTTGTATTACAGCAAGTTGTTACAACAGTTGTATCATTACTATTATATATTTGTATTAGTTCACTGTGTATGTACGTATCATGTTATATTTTCATATAGGCTATTCTGTACACGTTGATTCTAAATAGTATGCTTTGTATTGTACTGATTTTCTTAAGTTCATTGATTTGTATCAAATTTAATATATGATTAGATTAGATTGTATTGTTAGGCATATTTCAATGTATAGGCATATTTGTATAACTACATAATTTGTAGGACATTAATTTTGTGTGTAAAAGAAGTATTTAATAGTGGCCCCTTCATCATTGACGATATTGCCTATTAATATAATAGTCTCCCTTCAACACCCGCGGCAGCAGTTTTGAATTTCCCGCGTGGAAAGGTCAGGGAGTACTCTCATAAGTGCACGCTTAATTCTCTTATGGAATCGACCTTATGATTGGGTACCCTACAGAAACAGACTTCGTAGAAAATAAAAAATAAAATTTAACTTTATACCTGTTATATTATGGCTTTCCATGCGTGGATTTCTTGTGCGCAGCACCCAGGCGCAGGCTCCATTGCGGCCATAACTTCCTTCGTGTTCGTACCAAGCGGGCGGGTGTCCCCAGTGCTCCAGCTTTATTCGTCGTTCCTGCGCTTCTCGTGAGTCCTTACTCATTTGTATACATCTGCGTTGTATTGAACAAGGTTTAGATTACCTAGCATGGGCTGCCCCATTGGAACGACCGCAGGAAGTGTGTGTAAATTAGGGTACTTTTGTAACAAGGTGCCTTCGTATCCCAGGATCCTCGCGCCACGTGTGTTATTGTTGTGTTGTTTTGCGCCTTTAGTTTTTGATATTATGGCTAGGAGGCTACCATTCTGCAAGATTATGCTTCAGACCGTCACTTTGACGCAGTAGCATATTATTTTTGTTTCTTGTTAGCAAATGCTATAGTTCAAGGGTGGCTGCACGTAGTACGGAGCCTTCTGGTGTCCGTATTTGCTTCTGGGCCCCTCTCGCGGGCCTCCCCTCTCCTTGCTGCTGCTGGATCGTCGGAGCGTCAGTTCATCCTGTGATGATTCGTCGGGCCTCGTAGCCAGCCTCATTAGGGGGTCTCCATTGTAGGCTACAGGTAATTTAGGATTATAAATTCAATGTATTTGTGATTATGCCTATGTGTGCCTCTGTATTGTGCTGCATGTGTGCTCTACATGTTATTGGGGGGCCCTTGGGAGACGTCCCTTTTTTTGGTGTGGGGTTTTGGATGGGAGGATTTTTACATATAAGTCCCCCCCTCTAAAATTTTGGTTGTTCTTTCTCCGGCGGCCTTCTGTGCAGGGCCTCCGTTTCTCGTTTCGCAGACGAGTAAGGGAGCAACCAAATGTCCCGGCGTGGTGCGCTGAACCACAATCCTTCCAGTGGAAAATGCGAATTCCTATGGGAGCAACCTCGGCCCGCCGAGGGGACTCGCCCTGACCGATTTGTCATGCGGCAAGACTTCCTTCGCCCGGCGTTCCAGTCTAGTGTGCTGGTGTTGTGATACGTCATGCAAGCACGTTACCTATCTTTCTATTTTAATAGTCACGGATAGTTAAAACACTTAAGGTCACTAGAGCCAGTGACACTTTGTCACAGGTAAGCAGTCCAATCAGCTTAAATGGAGAAACCCCAGTGTTTTTCCATGGTCGAGTCCAGCGGAAGGTTGGAGTAGCTGTGGCTATAGCTAATTTTCCGGCGGAGTTGAGGTAGGATGTCTTATCACCTCGCAGGTTATCCTTATGAGCATTGATTCCTGGACATTTTATTTTCCAGATATACCCAACGCTTCAGTTACAACAAGCCCGGCGGCTGGTTGGGGGCTGATTCCGGCAGGGGGGGGGGGGGGACCCTTTTTCCATCATGCCTCGGTTTGAGCTGTGGGCTACTCCTACTTGCTTATTATTGCCTGTATTTGCTCACAAACTTTGCATTAAATGCGTTAAATGCCTCGATCGCTCTAGAGGCTTGTGGGTGTCTAAGCGTTGTTCTGTCTTTTCTGAGTTGAAAGCGGCGCTTCTCACTAAGAAAGACCTGTCGTGCTTGGCGGCGTTAAAAGAGATAAAGAACATTTTCAACGTTTATGCTAAAGATACTGCCCATAAGGCCCTTCATTGCGATGATGACACCCTGTGGGAACATTTAGTCATAAAATTGCCTTTGGTTAAGTCAGCTCCTATTAAATCTACTAAACCTAAAGCTAAATCTAAAACCCTTTTAAAAGAGGTAGTGAGTAGCTCTAGTAGCAATGAGAGTGACATTGCCGAGGCTACCCCCCCCAACCGGACCAAGCGGAGGCGGTCGCCCTCCCCACGGCATCAGTCAAGGGCACGGTTGTCTCCCAGATAACAGTCCCGGCACTCATCGGCGGAGTCGTCCAGATCAACCAAACGCCGTAAGGAGGACACTGTGACACCGGCCAGTACAGGACACAGTAGTAGCCGGAAAGTTACCGTAAGGCCACCTTCACCCTCTAACCCTACCTCCAGCACGCCAACCGTCCATTCCGGCGAATAAGAGGTGGGGGCGGAGGACTTAGAACCTAGTCCCCATCATGAACAATCATTAAGTGTACCACAGGACTTCATTTTTGCTATTCCAATGTTGACTCAGGGACCACGCAAAGCCCCTACGGCTGGCCCAAGTAGGGTATTAGCAGATCAATATAGAGGTTTACCTTCAGGTTCTAATTCTTTTGACAGCTCTCAGGTGATTCAGGACTCACAGCCACCCATGGCGCGCGAACGGGGGTGCTGGTGAGTTTGTCAGGGAACAGATAGGGAGTGTAATAACAGTGAAATTTTACCCTCATCAGTTCCTGATTTAGTTTTGCCGCCGGAGGACCAAGCTCTGGATGCACAACAGGACATGCCGGAAGTGCTTGAGTGTAATGAAGAGCCGGAGAAGGCTAACGTACCCTCGGTTCAAGGTTTAATGTTTGAGGGGTCAGAAGCTAGTTCCCCAATCTTCAAGGGGTTCCCATAGTAAGTGTGTGACCACGGAGGAGATAAGTGACATAATGCATAGGGTCATGCGGCAGTACCATGTCTCTCCCTCTCCTGATCCTCCCTCTAGTCAACCGGTAGCTCCTCCGAGTAGCTCCACGATAAGACCATTAGAGCCTTCAGGTTTTCCCACCCCTAAGCCCTCTTTACCTGCTTTGGTTTTACCCCTAACAACGTCCACGGCGACTGGCACTACAGTGCCAGCTGCTATGACTACCACTAATGTTCGAGTAATTTCTGACATCACTCCTCCCCCCTTAGATAAGGCGCCACAGAGGAAAGGCCCTATGCCTTTCCTCTACGGGCCGGATTGCTCTTGGATTCAGACACAACCTTTGAAACCTTTCCTAGCACAACCCACTATTTCAGGGGATCTCCCGGTTCCTAGTGAGTGGACTATTGAAATCAACAAGAATAGAAAACTCAGAGCCAAGGATGAGGTAGGGAGATTACTGGACGTTTCTATTAAGGCCATACCTAGTACATATAATGCTGATTTCTTTGTGTTCTCAGCTGCCCCGGCAGTACCGACGGCCTCATCTGCACGAATCTTTGCAGACTGGTCCAAAGCGGATGGCGTTAATGACATTAAAGCTTTGAATGCACTCACGCCGGAACTGGCTACAGTTCCGGTACTTGATCCTGCAGATGGGGCGGGTAGGTTTGGGTCCTTGGGTAGACTGGGAAGCAGAGGCGCAGGTTTTTGCTTCTACTATTATATCTAAAACCTCCCATCAGGTTCTTCAGGAGTTGCATGCTTGGTTCTCGTTACCTGTTAATAAGGCAGAGGGGGTGTCGCCAGCCTTGTTTGCCTTCTTGGCGGCACCCAAACTGGCTCTTCACCAATTAGATGAACCATTTTGTACCCCTCCCCCAGCCCATCTGGATAGGGACTTTAAGTTAAGAAGCAAAGCCTTCAGATTGTTCTCACAATACCTTGTCACTCGCCAGGTTACGGTATCCCTAGCTAGAACTATTTCGGCCATTGCAGACCAAAATGTGAGAAAAGCCACAGAACTGTCACATAGGGTTTTATTACAAAATTCAATACAATCCCAGGGTGACTTTAGAGTAGCTATCTTGGAGGCGGTGAGGGCCCGCCAAGACCTAGAGTGTTTTTAGTAAAGAAGTTACCGGAAGATATTGGTCGCCGGGTAACTCTTTCCCCAGTCTTAACTGCCTCCCTCCTCAGTTCCGATACGTGGAGTGTAGTTTTCAATATGGTAGACGGGTGGAAGCAGAATACCTCCCAGGCAAAGAGAGAACCATTTAAGAAACCTTTCAATAAGCCCAAAAGCAGCGGTAAGTCACAACCCCCTCATGCTAAACAGTCCTTTAGAGACCCTAGGCCTCCTCCACAGCAGGGAGGTAATCAGCCCAAGCCCAAACAAGGTAAATACTCAGGTTATAGAGGTAAGTCACACCCAAAACCAAATCAGGGACAGACGCCAGCCAAGACTAGCCAACCATCTGATTCCAACCCACCACCCCCTCCAAAAAACTAGCCAACCAAACTCTCTGTCTCCCGGGGCCATGCTTAGGCGTGTCGGATTCGAGAGTTGCTCCACCAAACGGACCCAGTTTGCAGACGGGGTCGTTCCAAGTATGCCACAGAGCCTGGCCCAAGCGAACCTGGGCCAGAACTGTAGTAAGCAAAGGTATCACCTGGCGGTGGATCCGGCGACCTCGACTGCGTCAGGAGCTCGAACACAACCATGTTTCGCCGGAGGTGGAGGCCCTGGTCCAAGAAATGATCTCAAAGAAGGTCATTGTCCTTGTAGAACCAACTTGCCGAGTATTCACCTCCAAACTTTTCTTAGTACCAAAGAGGGACAGTGTGCAGATGCGACCAGTAGTGAATCTCTCACTTCTGAACACTTACATCTTAAATCCATCCTTCAGGATGCTTACAGTCAATCAAATCAGGCTGACACTTCCGCCGCAGGGGTGGATGTGCTCATTAAACCTCAAAGACGCCTATTTGCATGTCCCTATCAACAGATGGTTCCAAAAGTTCCTCGCCATGAGGGTTAGGCAAGAGACTTATGTCTTTCAAAGACTGCCCTTCGGTTTGAGCCTGGCACCGAGAATTTTTCACAAAATTAGTCCGGCAAGCCCTTCTGCCATTCTTGGTCCAGGGCATAATGGTGTTGTGGTATCTAGACGACTGGCTAGTGGTGGCGGAGTCAAGGGAGTTATGTCAAAATCATGTCAACCAAGTAATCAATCATGTACAAACCCTAGGGTTCAAGGTGAACTTGGCAAAGTCTCTCCTTGTTCCTACACGGGAAATTCAGTGGATAGGGCTGGTCTGGGATACCACCAATCTGACTCTTACTCAGAGTGTGGACAATCGCAACAGATTTTGCAGGAAACTGTTTCTTTTTCTCCACAGTCTGAATACGACAAGGAAGATGTGGGAGTCCCTGGTCGGCTCACTCAACTGGATCCAATTAACTGTGAAGTTGGGCCGGTTGAAAGTAAAGAGATTAATCATGGAAGGCAACACATTTTTCCCACTACTGCCGGCGGGAAAACTATGGCCGATTCCTCGATTAATCCACAACTTACTGTCGGTCTGGGCGAAAACCGAAACACTGTACTCTATAACAACATGGGTTTCTTCTCCTCCGTCGGTATGGGTAGACACAGACGCTTCTGGAACACTAGGGTGGGGGTATCAGTCCAATCTAGGCCATCAAGGGCAGGGCACCTGGGCCCAGAACGAGTCATGGCACATCAACAAACAAGAGCTCCTAGTTCCTCTATTTTTTCTACAAGCCCACAGCTCTGCATTGCAAGGGAAATCAATAGCGTTTCGGATGGACAACTTAATTGCGGTCCATTGCATTCAGAAACAAGGTTCAGTGAGGTCTCGAGAGTTGCTAGTAGTGTCAGAACAGATTTTTGCTCTAGCCGAATCGCTGAGGATTCATCTGAGCATTCTGAGCATTCATCTGAGCATTCATCCCAGGCATGTCGAACGTCTGGGCGGATGCACTGTCCCGGCAGCGGAGCACTTTAGTAGAATGGGCTCTCAAACAAACCGTCTTCGACAAGATGATTGCCAAGCCTTGCCATCCACAAGTGGATCTGTTCACATCCAAGTAGACTCACAAGCTACCTCTCTTCCTGACCTGCCAGGGGGTAACTCCGACGTGGGGACCAGATGCGTTACTGGAGGACTGGAACAGGTGGAATTCAATCTATCTATTTCCTCCACCAGACTCTGCTCTACTGTGCAGGGTAATTCACAAACTAAGAGGTTACCGGGGCTTAGTCTCGATGATCGCGCCATTATGGCCGGCTCAGGTGTGGTACCACCAGTTGAAAGAATGGTGCAGAGACCCGGTGTCGCTCCCGATCTCCGCATTCCACTTAGAGACGATTGGCAACCTTCAGACCTAGCTCAATTTTGCCTTCTGGACATTTATAATGCCAAATGGCTAGCTCAGTATGGGGAAAGTGCCACCAGTAAACTTATGAACCAATATACTATATCTACCAGGAGACAATATCAATCGCATTGGAAAGCTTTTACAACCTGGATTTTTGAGTCAGGGCAAACCGATGCCTCAGGAGACCTAGTTTTCAATTACTTAGATTATTTATTTGAGCAGAAGCATTTATCCGTTGTTACGTTAAAAAATCACTTATCTGCCATCAGAACTCCCTTCTTTGATCTCACTGGTCTCTCGATACCGCAGGTGGAGGAGAAAGGGTTTATGAGGGCGTGTTTCAAGCTCCGCCCACCACCACGTCAGCTCATGCCCACCTGGTCACTTGATAAAGCCTTATCTTTGCTTCAATCGCACAAATATAATAATGCGCCGGATTTTGATTAATTACTTAAAAAGGCTGTGTTCCTGATGGCTTTAGCTACAGGGAATATGGTCTCTGAGCTGGCGGCGATGAGCAACGACCCAAATTGCCTTAGGTTTGAGAGACTTCACGACAAGGTCCAAATCGCGCCGTCCCCCACATTTATTGCTAAGAATGAGCACTCTGATCATATTTTCTCTGAATTTTCGGTTCTGGCGTTGAAACGCAGACACACTCATCATATTTTATGTCCGGTGGAGATCTTAGTTAAGTTTATGAGGGTGACAACCAGGTTTTCTGTGGGTGAACCAGGCAGGTAATCGTGTTACTAGGATGCCCACTCAATTGTGGGCATCAAACAATACTTTCCTAACACGATACCTGTCGGTCGCTCTGGACAAGCCAAAACGTACCTGTACAGCTTTACGACAGAAGGTCTCGTAGGCTCTGTGCTATTATTATTAAGGTTAAGGTGAACAAAAGGAGGTGGGGGGGGTCTGATTAGCCCAAAGCCCCACGAAGACCCTTTCCACCGGAGATTGTGATAAATCACGAGCTGTGATTGAACTGGTATGACGGTTCAAAAGTGTTTAATTTAAGAAATCTATCACGGTTGCAACTATATAGGATTACCAGAATGTACAGACTTATATACACTGTACAAATATTGTTAAGGTTAGAACAATATTCCAAAGAGTTTATAGTTCTAGTTAGGGACACAAGGATGTTCCCAGTTTATCATGTATAGATCTTAAGGTAAAAGATCTGGTCATGAGCTAGCAGACTTTCTTTGAAGTCACGCACTGCTTGCAATCTTTCATATTTTTTTATTCAATTTATTGTTTGTATACAATAAAAACTTAAAAATGTTATAAGGCTTATTTTTGTCCTGAGGTTAGGGTATTGTCACGAATTTCCCCCTCCAGTCTTGGTACTCAGGCAATATCGTCAATGATGAAGGGGCCACTATTAAATTATAGGTTTAATTCCCGGAGGGAAGTAATGAAAACCTAATATTTAGTAGGGACCCGTAATCAATGACGATGTATGGCCCTCCCATCAATCCCCTTCCCATTCGTTGATCTCTAGTTAAGTCTTGATATATCAGTGAAGGAAGTTATGGCCGCAAGGGAGCCTGCGCCTGGGTGCTGCGCACAAGAAATCCACGCATGGAAAGCCATAATATAACAGATATTAAGTTAAATTTTATTTTATATTTTCTACAAAGTTTTTTTCTGTAGGGTACCCAATCATAAGGACGATTCTATAAGAGAATTAAGCGTGCACTTATGAGAGTATTCCCTGACCCTTCCGCGCGGGAGATTCAAAACTGCTGCCGCGGGTGTTGAAGGGAGACTATTATATTAATAGGCAATATCGTCAATGATTACGGGGCCCTACTAAATATTAGGTATTCATTACTTCCCTCCGGGAATCAAACCTATAATGCTCCTAAAAATATCGCAAAATGCAGTAGGATGGCAACATTTTTTGTTTTATATGCTAGTTAGCAACTCACAGATGATTTAGGATGGGAATTTAAGACTCACTCTTCCCCTGTTTTTTGTGTTTTTTATTGTATTACCCTGAAGAAATCTTGAGAGAATATTTGAAAACTTGGTGTTCCATTGTTTCAATTTTCCTAGCGAGTTTTACTACATCATTTGATCACACATATTTGTGATTTAACCTCCATATATATATATATATAACAAACCTACGTCTTTTCTATCATCGATATATAACTTCTAACCCTTCTCCTTATACTGTCGATCTTTTCTCTCCTTTGGGCTCCTCCGACCATGAACATATTTCTGTCACCTGTCCTATCTCTCCAGTACGGCCACCTGATCCTCCAAGATGGTGGCGCTTGTGGCACTCTTGGCGCTGCCGGCTGGGAGACTCTCCGGCAGTACTTCTTTGATTTCCCATGGTATAATTTTTGCTTCCCTCGGAGAGTGCTGAACGCATTACCAAGGTAATCCTATCGAGCATGGAGGTATACATTCCATTTTCTTTCTCTCAGACTAATGCAAACAAATTCTGGTTTACTCACGTTTGTTCTACTGCTGACCAATAGGTTGCCTCGTTACCTTTACAATATCAAAATACAATTACTATATCAACAGGTATTCTAGGTACCTTTACTATATCAGAATACAATTACTGCTTCAACAGGTGTTCTCATCACCGTTACAATATCAAAATACAATTACTAAATCAACAGGTATTCTCGGTACCTTTACAAGATTAGAACGCTATGTCCTTCAGGTCAATTCCAAGATTACACATTAATATTATATCATTGACCTCCTTAAAACTAGATGGCTAGATATTTACGTGCAATCGAAAGCATGCTGTCGACGAGGTGAATATCTAATTAATACCGATTGTTTCTTTATAACAAAAAGAATATTGCATGGGTATGGGCTAATGCCCTTTCCTAACTATCTCTTTTGCTAGTTCTAACCTATTCATCAATTACTAATCCCCTCTGAGCTACTTAGTTGCTCTCTCTAGTTTTCTTAAGGGAAATCCCGTTAACCCTGGTTATTTGTATATAATCAGTTATTTTCCCATTTATGCTATCCAATAACTCCCACTTGAGGTTTTTAATTCTCTATCTTACTTAAGCTCCTATAAGATCCTATACTACTACTGGCTAATAGGCTGGTCGGCTTTACTAACAAGAACAACTATATCTCACAACACTTCATCTCTTTATTGCATCAATTGTCTAGTCAAATATCTCTAGTTTTTCTATAATAACACATCATATTATATAGCTGGTACACCCCTGGTAGTCTTAGCATTTATCTTTCTTTAATAAGTCTGTTCGGGCCCATAAGGGTCCTTTAAAAAAATGTTAGGTTGTATCTTCTGGTTGACTTCACTACTTCAGAGCGGGCCAGTAGATCATCTCCATTCTCTCCGTTCCATCTACCACTCGATGAACATCTCGAACCGCTTGGCTTAAAGTATGAAGGCCAGCGATGTGTCTGCAGGCCTCAGGAAACTGGAGGTGTATCTGAGCCGTGGTAGGTGGAGGTATAACCTTCTGGGTTGTCTTGGGTGTGGTGGTGCAATGTTGCTGGAGCCCTGGAACAAACTTAGTTGTTTTCTCCAGAGTGCCAAGTTGAGGCTCGAGGTTGCTTTTGTTAAGCGCGGCTAGTTGTGTTCTCCTCACGCGCCCAGGGGTCAGTGACTCCTGGTGCCCCGCCCACCTCCTAATATAACCCTCCCTCATGGCTGGGTGCTCTGTGATTGGTCGAGCCGCACGGCCAGGAGGAGTTTGGCTATCCCGCTCGCTTCGAACCTGTCTCCCCTTCCTCTCCTGCTCCATTCTATCCTCTAAATATTCTCCTGGCAGCTTGTTTGAGATGTCCTTTAGTGGCTGACGAGAGTAAGAAGGTTGCACCGAGGTATTAGGACATCTGCGGCCAGGATAGAAAATGCGTGAAAGAACTGGGAGCGAAGTTACTGGTGTGGATGAGGAAGGATGCACAGCTTTCTTAAATCGCTGCGTCACTTGAGGCTTCTGATTGGCAAAAGAGCGAGGGTGTGGCAGTGTCGTTCTCTTGACACGTTGCAAAGAGTAAATCTTGCCTTTTTACCTGAGCGAATCCCGTCCCCTGATTGGCGGAGGGAATTACTCCTTTAACCAGTCTTGCTAAAGCAGCCTCCCAGAAGATGGGTGTGCTCAACTGGTGTATGAAATGGAATACTTTCTCTAAGTAAGCTTTATC
Source organism: Paralithodes platypus (assembly GCA_032716605.1). NCBI lineage: Eukaryota > Metazoa > Arthropoda > Malacostraca > Decapoda > Lithodidae > Paralithodes > Paralithodes platypus. The sequence goes on from CM064507.1 coordinate 18,255,875, forward strand.
CTCCTTAACCCATACAGTGCCAGCGCCGTATATATACGTCAGTAAAAAAGTCACTCCCCAGTCCCAGCGCCATATATATACGTCAGTAATGTAATTTCCTTTTAATTGCCTGCACCAGGCTGTTTTTTTTGTTTTGTTTTTTAAAGAAAAATGAAAAACAAAAAAAAGAGCCAGTCACCATATGTTAAAACATATCTTTTGAAGGGGAAAGTTGGTCTATCCTGCCATTTTGGCCACACCCCTTGGGACTGGAGGGGGACTTTTATTACTATCCCCTAAATTATTACTAACGGGTTAATATAAATAGGAAAATGTTAACAATTCTTTATCACACCATGGTGTAGTTGAATAAAGCATGGACTCTCTTCCTGAGAAAAACATTTAGTAACTCACGAGTATTTGTGATATATATATATATATATATATATATTTTTTTTTTTTTTTTTTTTTTTAATATGTGGATGGGGGAGACACAGCAAAACTGCGTGTGACGAGTGCCTCCCCCAGAGTTGAAAGAGTGACAGGGCCAAAATCAAGGAACAGTCGAGCAAATATGGCTGTACACACTGAGTTGGAAGCTATTTAACTCATAGGATGAGAGAAAGATAGATTCAGGGAGAGAGTTCCAGAGCTCATCTGTTGAGTACAAGAAAGATTGGGAGTATCGTTTCACTCGTGAGTTGGAGAGTTGCACAGAGTAGGTGTGGGATTGTGTTGCAAGATGGGTACTACATACCCTACGTAGAGGAGGTGGTATACACTGACAGAGCTCTGAGGAACACTGATTATTGTAGTAGCAATAGAATATCGAGAGAGATGCAACATTGCAAGGAAGAGAGAGAGAGATTGCAGAGAGTTGGTGAGTGGACAGGAGTTAATGATATGAAAGGCTTTTGTGAACAATACTTAATACAAGGACGCACTGTGCCCTTGTACAGAGCATGAAGCTGTGCATGGGTAAAGAACCCCTTGAGGCGGTTGAGGACTCCCAGCTTCTGGGAGACCGCCTTAGCAAGACTTGTAATATGGTCTTTCCAAGAGAGAGCGGAAGAGAAAGAGACACCGAGAATACTGAGACTCTGAGAGTAGATGAAGGTTTGATTTTTGTATTTTTGAAGTATAAGAGATAGTCCTCTGGGAGTTCACGATGGGTAGATAGATGGAGAAATTGGGTTTTGGGCTATGGAGATCATCAACTCTTTTAAGTATCTGGGCAGTGTGTTGAGTAAAGATGGGACTATGGATGAAGAAGTGCGGGAGAGGGTACAACAGGGGAAGAGGGTTGTAGGAACGCTGAAAGCAGTACCAAGAAATAGGGTGGTCAGTATGGAAGTGAAGAAGTCCTTGCATGACAGTGTGGTAATCCCGACACTGACTTACGGAAGCGAAGCATGGATGTTGGTTGAGAGACTCAGACCAAGAGTGAGAGCAGTGGAAATTAATTACTTAAGAAGTGCATGCAGAGTTACATGGAGGGATAGACAGACTAATGAGGAAGTAAGAAGGAGGTGTGGTGTGGAGGTAGATGTGCTGGAAAGTGTGAAGACGTATGGAAAGCGAGAGAATGACTAAGAGGGTGTACGAGAGCGAGGTGGAGGGACAGAGAGGGAGAGGTAGACCGAATGAGAGGTGGAAGGATGGGTGAGGAAGTACATGAACGAAGTCGGTGCTGGTTGCGGGGAGGGGCGTTGACTGACTGGGGACAGAAGTGCATGGGGGTGGTTCGTACGTGGCCACCCCTTCAGGGATCACGGCGTCAGGCAATAGATAGATAGATAGAAAAGCAACAAGGTTTTCTCTGCCCGAATTGGAAATGGTAGTTAGATCAGAAGATAAGTATTGCATGACTTCATTATGTTTGTTTTTGAGGGATTTTTTGCTGGAGCTTTCTGGAAAACTAATTGAATAGTGTAAGGTAGAGTCGTCTGCATATGAATGGATAGGACTGGAGGTACAGTTGAGAAGATCATATATGAAAATTAGATAGAGAATTGGAGATAGGACAGATCCCTGATAACACCGGAGTTGATAGGATGAGGAAGTGAACGATGACCGTCGACAACTGCAGCTATGGAACAGCCGGAAAGGAAATGAGAGACAAAGGCACATATGGAGGAATAGAAACCAAAGGAGGATAGTTTAGAAATTAGTGATTTGAGCCAGACTCTATCGAAAGCCTTTGATATGTCTAGCGCAATAGAAAAGGTCTCACCGAAGTCCCGAAAGGAGGGAGACCAAGATTTAGTAAGATATCAAATTATAGACCGTTTTGTTTAGTCATCAAAAGTCGATGACTAAATAATATATAAAAGTAATAGACTATCATCTATTAATTTGCTTACTATTAATAACTGTTTTGAGATAAATTGTCGCATAGTTATTAAGTTATTAGGATCTCAAATGTATCCCACTCTCGTAATAATTCAAGGGACAGGTAAAATATAAAGTTCAGATGAAATCTGTAATTCTGTATAAATATACATTCAATTCAAATTTAATAGTTTAATGAAAATGTCAATATAATCATTTCAAACAGGACCCTGTCCTTGCTTGATAATTACCGATTACCGAAATATACCTCTAAGGCCCACATTGTTACTAATCAATATTAGTAATTTTAATTACTTTATTACTAAATAATACCGGTCCACATGACAAGAAAAAAGGACGAGAATAACCCCTTAACCACTTATTAATTAATTTGATAAAATGAGGTGGGAGTCACAGTGAGGACTTATAAGAATTGAAGAGTAAACAAAGCCTAATTTACCTAAAAACTTATAAGAGTTGACTTACTTTAATTGTAGATAATGATGGATAGCTCAAGGATAGAATTATAAATAGATAGAAGGTATAGTGGCCACTAAGAGCTAAGAATTAGAGTGACTTAGCATGAACAGGTGGTTTGTAGTGAGAGCGGCTAGAAGGTGTTGTTGAGGTGGTAACGAAAGCGAGTCTGATTTGTCTTGTGCGAGGGACCCACAGGTTCCCGAAAATGACGCATGCGCAATTAATATCTTATCCACCATTGCATCATTTAACTAACTACAATATAAACCGGATTAACTATAATGATAACCCGATATAATTATGGATAATAAACCCATAGAAACTTAATACGAAAGAGTACATAATTATCTTCTATAAAGATATAAAGTTTAGTCTAATATTGGCGCCTAATTCGAACTTCCAATACTTAACCTAAATTGTCGAGTTACTTACGAGTCTCGACACATTCCCACCACCAATATATACATTATCAACAGTAATCCAGCAGCGATGTTAGATCTCCAAAGCTGTGAAGAACTAACAGCGGCTCGGCGAAGAGGTAGTTTTCTAAAGGGATCATTACCGGCGGATGGTCCAGCGATCGCTGTTGACATAGGGGTGGAGTCATGAGAGCTAACACCATCATCAGCGACCGCCGGCTGAGGGATCGAAAACATTTTGACATCCTGTTCCAATGGATATAACTTGACGGTGGATTGAGTGGTCAGGCCGGTTTTTGTCCTAATCTGGACCACCCTAACTAGATCATCTCGTACTGGATAGAGTTTGACTACCCTACCAAGTTTCCAAAGGACACGAGGTACATCGTCATGTATAAGAATGATGTCATTTACCTTTGGCCATACACTGCTTGATGAGCCTCTTATATTCTTATAGGCTTCTCGTAGTGATGCCAAGTATTCACTAGACCAACGCTTCCATAGGTCCCGAATCAATTTATTGATGTAATTGTACCTGCTGTGTATTGCGGCTTTACTATCATAACTAGGATACTGCAGCTCATCTAGCTGAATCACGTCTTTTGGAAAGTTACAAAGTCTACGACCCTTAACCAGCATGGATGGAGTAATCGGACAAGGGTCCTCCAGATCACCCGAGACATATGTTAAAGGGCGATCATTTACGGTAACCTCCAGCTCCAATAGGACAGTAGATAGTTCCTCAAAGAAGACTAGAGCTCGACCTAGTACCTTTTTAAACCCAGCCTTCACAATAACTATGGCTCTCTCCCAAATAGCTCCGAACCAAGGCGCCCGTGCTGGTATAAAACGCCATTCATATTTCAGATGAACCTGAAGACTGGGATTGCTTTGAATGCTTTCCGAGTGTCTGGAAGCTCCTACAAATGTGGCAGCATTGTCGCTTAACATTATCTGTGGAAATCCCTGCCTACTACAAAATCTCCGGAATGCATGGATAAAGCTGTCACAGGTCATATTGCTAACTACTTCAATGTGAATAGCTCTGGTAGTAGCACACGTAAATAATAGCATATAAGCCTTGTTGTTGTGTGAGTCCCGATCAGGAATTGCTCCATTGAAATCGACCCCCGTGACCTTGAAGGGATCTCTAGGAGTAGTCCTGATGTCTGGCAGGGGAGGTACTCTGGCAGTCGCGTAGGTATTATCCTGTATTAATGACAGGTTATACACTTACTGGTCACTTGCTTTACGGCTTGTCTTATCTTAGGAATCCACTACCTTTGCCGTATGTATGCGACCACGTGATTAACTCCATAGTGACAACAGACACGATGGCACACATTGATGAGCATGGTAGTGAAAGAGTGTTTGGAAGGCAGTAGTATCGGATATTTCGTTGAATCCGGAAGAGCTGCTAACTTAATTCTACCTTCACATTCAATTAAACCTCCTTTCATGACAAGTCCTAATTGGTATACCATATTATTGCGAGTACCCTTGTCACCAGACAGCATCTCGTACTCCTTTGGGAAGCATTCCTGCTGGCATCTTTGAGCTACAATCTTTTCTGCTACTTTTAGTTCCTTAACCCTTATTTAGCGGCGAGCAACATAAGTCGAGTTAAAAAAAGCTGGACTATGTGGCGGCGCTCGACATAACTCGAGTGGCAATTTCAGCACGTAATGTGGCTGAGAGAGAGAGACAAGTGGTGGCAGGAGACTAGCGAGCGTATGACTGCTCCAGACCACCGCGGCGAACCTACTGACACAAATCTCAGCTCCCTCCTCCCTCTCTCACTCGCTACATACTCAATTATGTACTGAAAGTACCGAATTACCTGCTTTTTGCACTCGCGTTGCACGGTTATTGCAAGAAAACTATCCATCATACAAGGATCGTTATGGTGTCATTCGAAAGCTCTGTTTATGCCCTTTCAGGGATAGGTACTTGTTTTACGTTCTGGGTCTTATTTAGGCATGAAAATGATCACGTAAACAGCCCTATTTTGGCTAAAAACACCCCGCTGTGCGGTACACATAAATAAACCGCATAGGCCGCTCGTAAGGTGTTAATGCTGAGGAGGGCACAGTCTGTGGGAGACGTCCCTTTAATTTTTGCCTTCAAATTATTCTTGAATCGAATAGTCCATGCAACTATCCGAATTAATTTCTGATAACTGCCATATTTTTCCCAGTTCCAAAACTGTGTGTTCTGTTCATCATTGGTCCCAATGACTTGGCTAGTTACTTTTGGCGTTGGGTCATCTGGTAATATATCTTCTGGCCACTCGTCTTTGTTTCGGAGCCACATGGGCCCCTCCCACCAAAACGCAGAAGATTTCAGATGTTTTGCCGAAACACCTCTAGACAGTAAGTCACTAAGGTTTTCTTTAGAGGATACATACCGGAAATCTACAGTCGGAAGAAGGGATTTTATTTCATCAACTCGGTTCGCGACATACACTGGAAGCTTCTTCATACTATGCAACCAATGCAATGTAACCTGGCTGTCGCACCATAAAACAATTTTGTTGACTTTTACAATATTATGATAGGCTCCCTCCACAAATGTAATCAATCTGGCGGCTAGCAAAGCAGCAGTTAGCTCTAGTCTTGGTATTGTTATGGACCTTATGGGAGCGACCTTTGCTCTAGCGATGTCCAGATTACTACATCCCGGGCTCACAAAATATATTGCAGTGCCATAGGCGACACCACTTGCATCGCTAAACGCATGAAGTTCCACTGAGTCAGCATATACCGTCCTCCGAGGATAAGTAAAGTCACAGCAGAGGTTCAGGTCCTTGGAAATTGTAGACCATTCGGTAGCGGATCGTTCCAATCTAGTTTCAGTCTCCATAATTGCTGTAAGAAAATTCTGGACCTTATTGTAACAGGCAGTAGTACACCGAGTGGATCGAACAGTTGTGCTGTCACTCTTAAGCACTCTCTCTTTGTAGCCTTATTGGTCTCTGGGAGACTAACGTTGAATGTCAACAGATCAGAGTCAGGTAACCACAAGAGTCCTAATGTCTTCACTCGCTCTTAATTCTTGGCAGCAACACCCTCCAATTGTAGGAGGTTACGTAGTTGAGGACTATTGGTAGCCCACTCTCTAAGATATAAATGTGCACGAGACATTATTCTTTGGGCATCCCAGTAACGCTTAATGACAGTCTCTTCATCACTGCTTGTTCCCTGGAGGTTGTCAATGTACAAACCTTCCTTAATAGCCTCCACAACTTCTGGATCCTCTTTTATAATAGAGAGATGCTTTAAGACCATGCCATTAAGAAGAAACTGTGAGCAGGTCGCCCCGAACAACACTACCTTAAATCGGTAGCAAAGTAAGGGTGAAGATAAGTCCAAGGGATCCTTTGGCCACAGAAATCGGGTGTAGTCACGATCTTCTTCATGAAGTCTCAACATGAGAAAGGCTTTCTCGATGTCACTTATCCAAGCAAATTTGTATACCCTGAATCGCAGCAATATTTTTGCTAGATCTGGCTCTAGTGATGGCCCTGTGTAAAGGCAGTCATTAGGACTTTGACTGTCTTTGCCAATACTAGCGGAACAGTCGTACACAATACGAACGAGCGTCCTTGTGCTGTCCTTGGTGACCCAATGATGTGCCAAATAATGACTGTTTTCAGTAACACCGAAAGGAACCTCTTCAATAAAACCACGATGAAGTTGATCTTGGATAACGTTGGCATAGTGACTACAATATACAGGTTCTTGTTTAAATCGCTTCTGCAGACACCTTAGGCGACCTGCTGCTAGACCATAATCAGAGGGCAGCTTCTCTTTTTGTTGGTTCCATGGCAGTCTGACCTCATACTGCTGATTCTGTGCAGAGTATGTTACTGTCTTTTTGTAGATGTCCAACGCAGTCTGTTTTCCTTTGAATCTTCGTTCGGAGAAATTCCTAGATAATCCAGTTCCCACATACATTTTAATTCAATATGACATAGATTATATGATTCCGTGGATATGTATTGATCCATTGGGGTGACCGTGACTTTCAATATTGTAACTACCTCTACTTCGGCGCTAGACTTGTCATTATGGCAGGAGCCACTTAGTGCATAGCCAAATTTAGTGGGCAAGAGAATTATGTCACCCTCTTTTTTGTACCCTGGCCGCACTAAGCCATAATAATAATCGGCACCAACCAACAAGTCCAGTCGAGATGTCTGTGTCATTAGAGGATCAGCTAATTTGTAGCCTTTGCTTCACAACACTTTCATGTCTGCTTCAAGGCATTCTGACCCTTTATGATCCGGGAGAATTTCTACCACAACTGCTTGTAGAGGATAGTTTCTGCCCCGGAACTTGTACTTGAAGGACACTACTGGATACTTTCTACTCTCACATGCTCCGGTAAACCCTCGCAACTCTAGCTCTTCAACACCCAATTTTTCATACTGGATAGAGTCTAGAGCAGAATTTAGAACGAAGGTGCGCTGTGAGCACTGATCCAGTAGTGTACGCATCTTGACTGTTCCTCTTGATTCCTTTACTGTTGGCAGCATTACAGAAGGGAGTATAATACTAGTCTTCTTAGAAGACACAGACATTGTGGTAGTTTGCATCTTGGTCTTTGTTACCTGTTGAGGTTTTTGCTCCTTCTTTTCACCATCCCATTGATATCTGGAGTGACAGAGGATATGGTAGTGTCTGTTATGACAGAACTTGCAGTTACGGATGTCAGGGTTCACACAACCATTGCTCCCGTGGGCTGAGGACAAGCACCCGGTGCAAAGGTTGAGTTATTTTGCACGCTTATCTTTCAGAGGACTGGTTTTGTAAGTCGACACTTAAACCACACGTGTGCCCCTTCGCACAACTTGCAACCCTTACTTCGCACCGAGGCCTCCGGCACTGCAAAGGATGCCGAAGCAACTGGTATGTGTGGTGTAGTCCGATCTTCCACACTTTCCATATTAACCCTTTCAAGCTCCAATTCGCGTTTCTGTTCTGTTTTCTGGCTACTATTAGACGATTTTATTCAGATTAGTAACGGTATAGGTAAGTCAAAGGGTTGATTGAGATAGTATTTACCCTTTTAATACCCACAGATCATTCCCAAGCTGCACAAAATTGTCTAATCATAGCCAAAATAAACGGCTAAAATGCGTCAGAGCTTCAAGGAGATAAAAATCTCTGTCTGGTAAGCCTGGACAAACCTTTCTAGGTCCAGACCATCTTCACATAAAGGTCTTTTTAATGTTTCCTTTAGTGGGTATGGCAATTTATTCATAAGAACTACAACACTAGCTTCATGAAGGGTAATTTATAGGGTCTCTATTGACCTCAGTGTACTTTCAGAACTAGCATAGAATCCTTTTAGTTCCTCGACATTGTAAAAGGGAGGATTCAAAGTAGTAAGGTTAGTTATGTGTGCCGCCTTAATCCTATCCCTGTGTTTTCTGTTTTCTGTAGAAGGGCAACCGCTGTTTGGTAGCTGGCTCCTTCAATTGCGAAACCTCCAATTAGTTGTTTCACCTCGCCATTCAGTTGATCTCTTAAGTAGGTGAATTTTTGGATGTCACTGAGCTCCTCATTGCTGTGGACACTACAGTGGAACATATTCCAAAATCCCATCCACAGAGTGGGATCACTGTCAAACACAGGAAGGGTGATTTTCGGCATTCTTATACTGGCATTTCTATTAACTGCAGCACGATTTGGATCCTTAAGTTTCAGTTTACCCTTAAGGTGGACGATAATTTGATCAAGATACTCTAGATATTCCATGTCTGATTCTATGTCCGCGAAATATTCCTTGTCGTCTTCATAAAGTGTTTCCATTTCGCGGCGACATGAATTAAAATCTTCGAGTTGTCTCAATACTGATGCCAATTTAGCCTCTATCGCTTCATTATCTGCATTAACTAAAAATGTAGCTATATCTTTGGTGATCCTAGTCAAACCACTAATGATACCCCCCTTGCGTCGTTTGTACTGGGATAGAGTCAACGACATGATGGCAATACACAGGAAGTAGAATCTTAAATGGTATAACATATTAATTTTTTTTTTTTTTTTTTTTTTTAAAGAGACAATGAACGGAGGAAGGAAAAACACAGATAAAACAAAAAGGTCCATGTGCCTAAAGGCATCCTCCATTCATAAAATGTTTGTAACAACTGGATTTAAACATTTGTAGATTGTAAGTTTGTGGAAAGCAATTCGAGGGAAGTGAATTCCAAAGAGTAGTAGCTCTGGGGATAAATGAATTCTGATAAGCAGAAGTTCTGCATTGTGGAGGAGAAAGTGTAAATTCATGGGCGCTCTCAGCTGCCCTAGTTCTACGGGGAAATTTACCTATATGGACGTGAAACGCACTCAGAAAGCTAGCCGACGTCAATAAAGGCAAATTATAGGGAACCCCGACTTTAAAACGAAATAATTAAATAAACGTGTGATGTCGATGTAGGGCAATAAGAGGGAAATAAGACGCGGAGCGCAATAATTAAAGTATGCAAACAATGCCTAAATTATCTCCATTCTTAAATTTAAGTAGTTAACCCTATATTAAATGCGGCAACATTTTGTTAAAGTACACTAAAGAAGGGATGCCAAAATGTTGTAAGACAAGCCAATTTAATTTATAAACATATAATCAAAACTATAGGCTAGCCCAACACATAATCGTACCAAAAATGTTTGTGGTAATTACTCCTTTAAATTTAGTTAAGAAGACCGTATAAAATAATGTTAACCCCAATAATTGTAAATGACAATAATTTAAGTGTTGCAATTAATACCTGTTCTACCTAAAAAATGAGAAATTAATTCCAATTTAGAAAAGCTAGCCTAGAAAATAATGAATCAGGAACTCATTAAGTGAGTTGTCCTAATTCAGACCTGCCGCCTCCCTCTCCTCATCAGACTGCTCTTTCAGAGCTTGGAAGTCGAGCCTGAAGTGCTCCTGGGCAGCAGCCACGACCCGCCAAAAAAGATTATTGTTGGCATCATGTATAAGGTGTACTCCGTCTTCACAATAGTCTCCTTCCCGCACCTCCATAGACTGGTAGCGGGACTTTGTGAAAGGCAGCACCTTCTTGAGCCAGCGATTAATCACGTTCCTAATACTTTTGTACCTGCCGATAGACCGCGGGGCGCCGGTCTCGCCTCCAGGCCTATGATAATAAAGGCCCCTGAGATATCTTCTATCTCTCTAGCTAGGTCCTGGATGGCGTTTGCGACAGAGCGGATGTCTGTAGCGGGATGAATGTCATTCCCGCCCAAGACTAAGAATGTTAGGTCCGCCTTGTAATGGAAGTGGCTCTCCCAGGCAGCAGAGGACTTTATGGTGTCTACTCGTGTACCCCCTTGAGCAATGGTCTTCACAGTAAAAAAAGGGTGGTACAAGGGCTTGTCCACATACAGTTGACAGACGTAACTATGTCCAAAAATGGACACCTTCTTGATGGGCACTGGGCAAAGGGTAAAAGGTCACTGCTCGGGTATAATCCTCTTCCCCAACCCCCCTGCCAAAAGCGCCAGTCGAAAACACGTGGCGGCGGCTCATATGGTCGGGTAGAACTGGCGGCCCCGGCGGAAATTAGGCCCCAGACACAAAATAACAGGCCACAAGCCCATAGAAGACCCCAGGGAAGCGGATACAGGGAACAAAAAGAAGGAAACGCCAGGAAATAGTAGACAATAGGAAAGCAAGAGAAAGAAAAGACAAAGACGAAAAGCTAGCATAAGGCTAAAGTTCAGAAGTTCGAAGGACCAATTTATAAGAATTGAAGAGTAAACAAAGCCTAATTTACCTAAAACTTTTAAGAGTTGACTTACTTTAATTGTAGATAATGATGGATAGCTCAAGGATAGAATTAGGAATAGATAGAAGGTATAGTGACCACTAAGAGTTAATAATTAGAGTGACTTAGCATGTACAGGTGGTTTATAGTGAGAGCGGCTAGAAGGTGTTGTTGAGATGGTAACGAAAGCGAGTCTGATTTGTCTTGTGCGAGGGACCCACAGGTTCCCAAAAATGACGCATGAGCACTTAATTAATATCCTATCCACCAATGCGTCATTTAACTAACTACAAGATATACCGGATTAATTATAATGATAACCCGATATAATTACGGATAATAAACCCATAGAAACCTAATACGAAAGAGTACATACCTTTTTTAATGATATAAAGTTTAGTCTAATATTGGCGCCTAATTCGAACTTCCAATATATTTACTTAACCTAAATTGTCGAGTTACTTACGAGTCTCGACAGGAGTCACAGTGAGGACTCACAAATTATGTTATTGATAACGATAATATTATTCCCATGATGGCCCAAGGGCCAAAAGTAAGCAAAAGTCATGCCTAAAGGCTATAATATATAATATTTGTGCTAATTTATCCCGGTCAAAATAATACAAAAAATTAGGTTAAATATTTCGATATAATGAGTGAGGCCTGACTTGAGGTGAAGTATGGGATATAACACCTGTGATGGTTAAGCAAATTTACTACTCTACCAAGTGATTTAACCTCGTTTTTGCACTGTTTTAATTAAAAATCCCAATCCGGAGTGCGTTTACATTTAGCTTCAGCGGGGCCGTATTAATTAAGTAATTGATGATTACGATGCCCACCACTAGTGTCATACACAAAGATTCAGTCTTTGGACCTGATTTACTATTGTCGTAACTATCAGTTCCACCAAGAAATTTGGTAGATTTAGTCTTTTGACCTGATGTGCTTTTCTCGTACTTAGCAGTTTTTTTTTCCAGAACACTTGGTGGAGTCAGTCTTTAAACCAGACAGGCTTGGTCTCAAACCAAGTAGTGGACCAGTGTTTAGACCTGGACGGGCTAGTATCGTACCTATCAGTATTACAGCTGCCAGGTTGGTTGACATAGTCTGTCCTATTTCTGCATTGTCTGAATTTTGCTATGTGGGGGATAGAAGGGTACGTTGTGGTAGTTTTGGCGGCTTGGATATAGCTGTCACAGGTCATATTGCTAACTACTTCAATGTGTATAACTCTGGTAGTAGCACACGTAAATAATAGCATATAAGCCTTGTTGTTGTGTGAGTCCCGATCAGGAATTGCTCCATTATAATCGACCCCCGTGACCTTGAAGGGATCTCTAGGAGTAGTCCTGATGTCTGGCAGGGGAGGTACTCTGGCAGTCGCATAGGTATTATCCTGTATTAATGACAGGTTATACACTTACTGGTCACTTGCTTTACGGCTTGTATTATCTTAGGAATCCACCACCTTTGCCGTATATATGCGACCACGTGATTAACTCCATAGTGACAACAGACACGATGGCACATATTGATGAGCATGGTAGTGAAAGAGTGTTAGGAAGGCACTAGTATCGGATATTTCATTGAACCCGGAAGAGCCGCTAACTTCAATCTACCTTCACATACAATTAAACCTCCTTTCATGACAAGTCCTAATTGGTTTACCATATTATTGCGAGTACCCTTGTCACCAGACAGCATCTCGTACTCCTTTGGGAAGCATTCCTGCTGGCATCTTTGAGCTACAATCTTTTCTGCTACTTTTAGTTCCTTAATGCTGAGGAGGGCACAGTCTGTGGGAGACGTCCCTTTAATTTTTGCCTTCAAATTATTCTTGAATCGAATACTCCATGCAACTATCCGAATTAATTTCTGATAACTGCCATATTTTTCCCAGTTCCAAAACTGTGTGTTCTGTTCATCATTGGTCCCAATGACTTGGCTAGTTACTTTTGGCGTTGGGTCATCTGGTAATATATCTTCTGGCCACTCGTCTTTGTTTCGGAGCCACATGGGCCCCTCCCACCAAAACGCAGAAGATTTCAGATGTTTTGCCGAAACACCTCTAGACAGTAAGTCACTAGGGTTTTCTTTAGAGGATACATACCGGAAATCTACAGTCGGAAGAAGGGATTTTATTTCATCAACTCGGTTCGCGACATACACTGGAAGCTTCTTCATACTATGCAACCAATGCAATGTAACCTGGCTGTCGCACCATAAAACAATTTTGTTGACTTTTACAATATTATGATAGGCTCCCTCCACAAATGTAATCAATCTGGCAGCTAGCAAAGCAGCAGTTAACTCTAGTCTTGGTATAGTTATGGACCTTATGGGAGCGACCTTTGCTCTAACGATGTCCAGATTACTACATCCCGGGCTCACAAAATATATTGCAGTGCCATAGGCGACACCACTTGCATCGCTAAACGCATGAAGTTCCACTGAGTCAGCATATACCGTCCTCCGAGGATAAGTAAAATTCACAGCAGAGGTTCAGGTCCTTGGAAATTGTAGACCATTCGGTAGCAGATCGTTCCAATCTAGTTTCAGTCTCCATAATTGCTGTAAGAAAATTCTGGACCTTATTGTAACAGGCAGTAGTACACCGAGTGGATCGAACAGTTGTGCTGTCACTCTTAAGCACTCTCTCTTTGTAGCCTTATTGGTCTCTGGGAGACTAACGTTGAATGTCAACAGATCAGAGTCAGGTAACCACAAGAGTCCTAATGTCTTCACTCGCTCTTAATTCTTGGCAGCAACACCCTCCAATTGTAGGAGGTTACGTAGTTGAGGACTATTGGTAGCCCACTCTCTAAGATATAAATGTGCATGAGACATTATTCTTTGGGCATCCCAGTAATGCTTAATGACAGTCTCTTCATCACTGCCTGTTCCCTGGAGGTTGTCAATGTACAAACCTTCCTTAATAGCCTCCACAACTTCTGGATCCTCTTTTATAATAGAGAGATGCTTTAAGACCATGCCATTAAGAAGAAACTGTGAGCAAGTCGCCCCGAACAACACTACCTTAAATCGGTAGCAAAGTAAGGGTGAAGATAAGTCCAAGGGATCCTTTGGCCACAGAAATCGGGTGTAGTCACGATCTTCTTCATGAAGTCTCAACATGAGAAAGGCTTTCTCGATATCACTTATCCAAGCAAATTTGTATACCCTGAATCGCAGCAATATTTTTGCTAGATCTGGCTCTAGTGATGGCCCTGTGTAAGGCAGTCATTAGGACTTGGACTGTCTTTGCCAATACTAGCGGAACAGTCGTACACAATACGAACGAGCATCCTTGTGCTGTCCTTGGTGACCCCATGATGTGCCAAACAATGACTGTTTTCAGTAACACCGAAAGGAACCTCTTCAATAAAACCACGATGAAGTTAATCTTGGATAACGTTGGCATAGTGACTACAATATACAGGTTCTTGTTTAAATCGCTTCTGCAGACACCTTAGGCGACCTGCTGCTAGACCATAATCAGAGGGCAGCTTCTCTTTTTGTTGGTTCCATGGCAGTCTGACCTCATACTGCTGATTCTGTGCAGAGTATGTTACTGTGTCTTTGTAGATGTCCAACGCAGTCTGTTTTCCTTTGAATCTTCGTTCGGAGAAATTCCTAGATAATCCAGTTCCCACATACATTTTAATTCAATATGACATAGATTATATGATTCCGTGGATATGTATTGATCCATTGGGGTGACCGTGACTTTCAATATTGTAACTACCTCTACTTCGGCGCTAGACTTGTCGTTATGGCAGGAGCCACTTAGTGCATAGCCAAATTTAGTGGGCAAGAGAATTATGTCACCCTCTTTTTTGTACCCTGGCAGCACTAAGCCATAATAATAATCGGCACCAACCAACAAGTCCAGTCGAGATGTCTGTGTCATTAGAGGATCAGCTAATTTGTAGCCTTTGCTTCACAACACTTTCATGTCTGCTTCAAGGCATTCTGACCCTTTATGATCCGGGAGAATTTCTACCACAACTGCTTGTAGAGGATAGTTTCTGCCCCGGAACTTGTACTTGAAGGACACTACTGGATACTTTCTACTCTCACATGCTCCGGTAAACCCTCGCAACTCTAGCTCTTCAACACCCAATTTTTCATACTGGATAGAGTCTAGAGCAGAATTTAGAACGAAGGTGCGCTGTGAGCACTGATCCAGTAGTGTACGCATCTTGACTGTTCCTCTTGATTCCTTTACTGTTGGCAGCATTACAGAAGGGAGTATAATACTAGTCTTCTTAGAAGACACAGACATTGTGGTAGTTTGCATCTTGGTCTTTGTTACCTGTTGAGGTTTTTGCTCCTTCTTTTCACCATCCCATTGATATCTGGAGTGACAGAGGATATGGTAGTGTCTGTTATGACAGAACTTGCAGTTACGGATGTCAGGGTTCACACAACCATTGCTCCCGTGGGCTGAGGACAAGCACCCGGTGCAAAGGTTGAGTTATTTTGCACGCTTATCTTTCAGAGGACTGGTTTTGTAAGTCGACACTTAAACCACACGTGTGCCCCTTCGCACAACTTGCAACCCTTACTTCGCACCGAGGCCTCCGGCACTGCAAAGGATGCCGAAGCAACTGGTATGTGTGGTGTAGTCCGATCTTCCACACTTTCCATATTAACCCTTTCAAGCTCCAATTCGCGTTTCTGTTCTGTTTTCTGGCTACTATTAGACGATTTTATTCAGATTAGTAACGGTATAGGTAAGTCAAAGGGTTGATTGAGATAGTATTTACCCTTTTAATACCCACAGATCATTCCCAAGCTGCACAAAATTGTCTAATCATAGCCAAAATAAACGGCTAAAATGCGTCAGAGCTTCAAGGAGATAAAAATCTCTGTCTGGTAAGCCTGGACAAACCTTTCTAGGTCCAGACCATCTTCACATAAAGGTCTTTTTAATGTTTCCTTTAGTGGGTATGGCAATTTATTCATAAGAACTACAACACTAGCTTCATGAAGGGTAATTTATAGGGTCTCTATTGACCTCAGTGTACTTTCAGAACTAGCATAGAATCCTTTTAGTTCCTCGACATTGTAAAAGGGAGGATTCAAAGTAGTAAGGTTAGTTATGTGTGCCGCCTTAATCCTATCCCTGTGTTTTCTGTTTTCTGTAGAAGGGCAACCGCTGTTTGGTAGCTGGCTCCTTCAATTGCGAAACCTCCAATTAGTTGTTTCACCTCGCCATTCAGTTGATCTCTTAAGTAGGTGAATTTTTGGATGTCACTGAGCTCCTCATTGCTGTGGACACTACAGTGGAACATATTCCAAAATCCCATCCACAGAGTGGGATCACTGTCAAACACAGGAAGGGTGATTTTCGGCATTCTTATACTGGCATTTCTATTAACTGCAGCACGATTTGGATCCTTAAGTTTCAGTTTACCCTTAAGGTGGACGATAATTTGATCAAGATACTCTAGATATTCCATGTCTGATTCTATGTCCGCGAAATATTCCTTGTCGTCTTCATAAAGTGTTTCCATTTCGCGGCGACATGAATTAAAATCTTCGAGTTGTCTCAATACTGATGCCAATTTAGCCTCTATCGCTTCATTATCTGCATTAACTAAAAATGTAGCTATATCTTTGGTGATCCTAGTCAAACCACTAATGATACCCCCCTTGCGTCGTTTGTACTGGGATAGAGTCAACGACATGATGGCAATACACAGGAAGTAGAATCTTAAATGGTATAACATATTAATTTTTTTTTTTTTTTTTTTTTTAAAGAGACAATGAACGGAGGAAGGAAAAACACAGATAAAACAAAAAGGTCCATGTGCCTAAAGGCATCCTCCATTCATAAAATGTTTGTAACAACTGGATTTAAACATTTGTAGATTGTAAGTTTGTGGAAAGCAATTCGAGGGAAGTGAATTCCAAAGAGTAGTAGCTCTGGGGATAAATGAATTCTGATAAGCAGAAGTTCTGCATTGTGGAGGAGAAAGTGTAAATTCATGGGCGCTCTCAGCTGCCCTAGTTCTACGGGGAAATTTACCTATATGGACGTGAAATGCACTCAGAAAGCTAGCCGACGTCAATAAAGGCAAATTATAGGGAACCCCGACTTTAAAACGAAATAATTAAATAAACGTGTGATGTCGATGTAGGGCAATAAGAGGGAAATAAGACGCGGAGCGCAATAATTAAAGTATGCAAACAATGCCTAAATTATCTCCATTCTTAAATTTAAGTAGTTAACCCTATATTAAATGCGGCAACATTTTGTTAAAGTACACTAAAGAAGGGATGCCAAAATGTTGTAAGACAAGCCAATTTAATTTATAAACATATAATCAAAACTATAGGCTAGCCCAACACATAATCGTACCAAAAATGTTTGTGGTAATTACTCCTTTAAATTTAGTTAAGAAGACCGTATAAAATAATGTTAACCCCAATAATTGTAAATTACAATAATTTAAGTGTTGCAATTAATACCTGTTCTACCTAAAAAATGAGAAATTAATTCCAATTTAGAAAAGCTAGCCTAGAAAATAATGAATCAGGAACTCATTAAGTGAGTTGTCCTAATTCAGACCTGCCGCCTCCCTCTCCTCATCAGACTGCTCTTTCAGAGCTTGGAAGTCGAGCCTGAAGTGCTCCTGGGCAGCAGCCACGACCCGCCAAAAAAGATTATTGTTGGCATCATGTATAAGGTGTACTCCGTCTTCACAATAGTCTCCTTCCCGCACCTCCATAGACTGGTAGCGGGACTTTGTGAAAGGCAGCACCTTCTTGAGCCAGCGATTAATCACGTTCCTAATACTTTTGTACCTGCCGATAGACCGCGGGGCGCCGGTCTCGCCTCCAGGCCTATGATAATAAAGGCCCCTGAGATATCTTCTATCTCTCTAGCTAGGTCCTGGATGGCGTTTGCGACAGAGCGGATGTCTGTAGCGGGATGAATGTCATTCCCGCCCAAGACTAAGAATGTTAGGTCCGCCTTGTAATGGAAGTGGCTCTCCCAGGCAGCAGAGGACTTTATGGTGTCTACTCGTGTACCCCCTTGAGCAAAGGTCTTCACAGTAAAAAAAGGGTGGTACAAGGGCTTGTCCACATACAGTTGACAGACGTAACTATGTCCAAAAATGGACACCTTCTTGATGGGCACTGGGCAAAGGGTAAAAGGTCACTGCTCGGGTATAATCCTCTTCCCCAACCCCCCTGCCAAAAGCGCCAGTCGAAAACACGTGGCGGCGGCTCATATGGTCGGGTAGAACTGGCGGCCCCGGCGGAAATTAGGCCCCAGACACAAAATAACAGGCCACAAGCCCATAGAAGACCCCAGGGAAGCGGATACAGGGAACAAAAAGAAGGAAACGCCAGGAAATAGTAGACAATAGGAAAGCAAGAGAAAGAAAAGACAAAGACGAAAAGCTAGCATAAGGCTAAAGTTCAGAAGTTCGAAGGACCAATTTATAAGAATTGAAGAGTAAACAAAGCCTAATTTACCTAAAACTTTTAAGAGTTGACTTACTTTAATTGTAGATAATGATGGATAGCTCAAGGATAGAATTAGGAATAGATAGAAGGTATAGTGACCACTAAGAGTTAATAATTAGAGTGACTTAGCATGTACAGGTGGTTTATAGTGAGAGCGGCTAGAAGGTGTTGTTGAGATGGTAACGAAAGCGAGTCTGATTTGTCTTGTGCGAGGGACCCACAGGTTCCCAAAAATGACGCATGAGCACTTAATTAATATCCTATCCACCAATGCGTCATTTAACTAACTACAAGATATACCGGATTAATTATAATGATAACCCGATATAATTACGGATAATAAACCCATAGAAACCTAATACGAAAGAGTACATACCTTTTTTAATGATATAAAGTTTAGTCTAATATTGGCGCCTAATTCGAACTTCCAATATTTACTTAACCTAAATTGTCGAGTTACTTACGAGTCTCGACAGGAGTCACAGTGAGGACTCACAAATTATGTTATTGATAACGATAATATTATTCCCATGATGGCCCAAGGGCCAAAAGTAAGCAAAAGTCATGCCTAAAGGCTATAATATATAATATTTGTGCTAATTTATCCCGGTCAAAATAATACAAAAAATTAGGTTAAATATTTCGATATAATGAGTGAGGCCTGACTTGAGGTGAAGTATGGGATATAACACCTGTGATGGTTAAGCAAATTTACTACTCTACCAAGTGATTTAACCTCGTTTTTGCACTGTTTTAATTAAAAATCCCAATCCGGAGTGCGTTTACATTTAGCTTCAGCGGGGCCGTATTAATTAAGTAATTGATGATTACGATGCCCACCACTAGTGTCATACACAAAGATTCAGTCTTTGGACCTGATTTACTATTGTCGTAACTATCAGTTCCACCAAGAAATTTGGTAGATTTAGTCTTTTGACCTGATGTGCTTTTCTCGTACTTAGCAGTTTTTTTTCCAGAACACTTGGTGGAGTCAGTCTTTAAACCAGACAGGCTTGGTCTCAAACCAAGTAGTGGACCAGTGTTTAGACCTGGACAGGCTAGTATCGTACCTATCAGTATTACAGCTGCCAGGTTGGTTGACATAGTCTGTCCTATTTCTGCATTGTCTGAATTTTGCTATGTGGGGGATAGAAGGGTACGTTGTGGTAGTTTTGGCGGCTTGGATATAGCTGTCACAGGTCATATTGCTAACTACTTCAATGTGTATAACTCTGGTAGTAGCACACGTAAATAATAGCATATAAGCCTTGTTGTTGTGTGAGTCCCGATCAGGAATTGCTCCATTATAATCGACCCCCGTGACCTTGAAGGGATCTCTAGGAGTAGTCCTGATGTCTGGCAGGGGAGGTACTCTGGCAGTCGCATAGGTATTATCCTGTATTAATGACAGGTTATACACTTACTGGTCACTTGCTTTACGGCTTGTATTATCTTAGGAATCCACCACCTTTGCCGTATATATGCGACCACGTGATTAACTCCATAGTGACAACAGACACGATGGCACATATTGATGAGCATGGTAGTGAAAGAGTGTTAGGAAGGCACTAGTATCGGATATTTCATTGAACCCGGAAGAGCCGCTAACTTCAATCTACCTTCACATACAATTAAACCTCCTTTCATGACAAGTCCTAATTGGTTTACCATATTATTGCGAGTACCCTTGTCACCAGACAGCATCTCGTACTCCTTTGGGAAGCATTCCTGCTGGCATCTTTGAGCTACAATCTTTTCTGCTACTTTTAGTTCCTTAATGCTGAGGAGGGCACAGTCTGTGGGAGACGTCCCTTTAATTTTTGCCTTCAAATTATTCTTGAATCGAATACTCCATGCAACTATCCGAATTAATTTCTGATAACTGCCATATTTTTCCCAGTTCCAAAACTGTGTGTTCTGTTCATCATTGGTCCCAATGACTTGGCTAGTTACTTTTGGCGTTGGGTCATCTGGTAATATATCTTCTGGCCACTCGTCTTTGTTTCGGAGCCACATGGGCCCCTCCCACCAAAACGCAGAAGATTTCAGATGTTTTGCCGAAACACCTCTAGACAGTAAGTCACTAGGGTTTTCTTTAGAGGATACATACCGGAAATCTACAGTCGGAAGAAGGGATTTTATTTCATCAACTCGGTTCGCGACATACACTGGAAGCTTCTTCATACTATGCAACCAATGCAATGTAACCTGGCTGTCGCACCATAAAACAATTTTGTTGACTTTTACAATATTATGATAGGCTCCCTCCACAAATGTAATCAATCTGGCAGCTAGCAAAGCAGCAGTTAACTCTAGTCTTGGTATAGTTATGGACCTTATGGGAGCGACCTTTGCTCTAACGATGTCCAGATTACTACATCCCGGGCTCACAAAATATATTGCAGTGCCATAGGCGACACCACTTGCATCGCTAAACGCATGAAGTTCCACTGAGTCAGCATATACCGTCCTCCGAGGATAAGTAAAATTCACAGCAGAGGTTCAGGTCCTTGGAAATTGTAGACCATTCGGTAGCAGATCGTTCCAATCTAGTTTCAGTCTCCATAATTGCTGTAAGAAAATTCTGGACCTTATTGTAACAGGCAGTAGTACACCGAGTGGATCGAACAGTTGTGCTGTCACTCTTAAGCACTCTCTCTTTGTAGCCTTATTGGTCTCTGGGAGACTAACGTTGAATGTCAACAGATCAGAGTCAGGTAACCACAAGAGTCCTAATGTCTTCACTCGCTCTTAATTCTTGGCAGCAACACCCTCCAATTGTAGGAGGTTACGTAGTTGAGGACTATTGGTAGCCCACTCTCTAAGATATAAATGTGCATGAGACATTATTCTTTGGGCATCCCAGTAATGCTTAATGACAGTCTCTTCATCACTGCCTGTTCCCTGGAGGTTGTCAATGTACAAACCTTCCTTAATAGCCTCCACAACTTCTGGATCCTCTTTTATAATAGAGAGATGCTTTAAGACCATGCCATTAAGAAGAAACTGTGAGCAAGTCGCCCCGAACAACACTACCTTAAATCGGTAGCAAAGTAAGGGTGAAGATAAGTCCAAGGGATCCTTTGGCCACAGAAATCGGGTGTAGTCACGATCTTCTTCATGAAGTCTCAACATGAGAAAGGCTTTCTCGATATCACTTATCCAAGCAAATTTGTATACCCTGAATCGCAGCAATATTTTTGCTAGATCTGGCTCTAGTGATGGCCCTGTGTAAGGCAGTCATTAGGACTTGGACTGTCTTTGCCAATACTAGCGGAACAGTCGTACACAATACGAACGAGCGTCCTTGTGCTGTCCTTGGTGACCCCATGATGTGCCAAACAATGACTGTTTTCAGTAACACCGAAAGGAACCTCTTCAATAAAACCACGATGAAGTTAATCTTGGATAACGTTGGCATAGTGACTACAATATACAGGTTCTTGTTTAAATCGCTTCTGCAGACACCTTAGGCGACCTGCTGCTAGACCATAATTAGAGGGCAGCTTCTCTTTTTGTTGGTTCCATGGCAGTCTGACCTCATACTGCTGATTCTGTGCAGAGTATGTTACTGTGTCTTTGTAGATGTCCAACGCAGTCTGTTTTCCTTTGAATCTTCGTTCGGAGAAATTCCTAGATAATCCAGTTCCCACATACATTTTAATTCAATATGACATAGATTATATGATTCCGTGGATATGTATTGATCCATTGGGGTGACCGTGACTTTCAATATTGTAACTACCTCTACTTCGGCGCTAGACTTGTCGTTATGGCAGGAGCCACTTAGTGCATAGCCAAATTTAGTGGGCAAGAGAATTATGTCACCCTCTTTTTTGTACCCTGGCAGCACTAAGCCATAATAATAATCGGCACCAACCAACAAGTCCAGTCGAGATGTCTGTGTCATTAGAGGATCAGCTAATTTGTAGCCTTTGCTTCGCAACACTTTCATGTCTGCTTCAAGGCATTCTGACCCTTTATGATCCGGGAGAATTTCTACCACAACTGCTTGTATAGGATAGTTTCTGCCCCGGAACTTGTACTTGAAGGACACTACTGGATACTTTCTACTCTCACATGCTCCGGTAAACCCTCGCAACTCTAGCTCTTCAACACCCAATTTTTCATACTGGATAGAGTCTCGAGCGGAATTTAGAACGAAGGTGCGCTGTGAGCACTGATCCAGTAGTGTACACATCTTGACTGTTCCTCTTGATTCCTTTACTGTTGGCAGCATTACAGAAGGGAGTATAATACTAGTCTTCTTAGAAGACACAGACAATGTGGTAGTTTGCATCTTGGTCTTTGTTACCTGTTGAGTTTTTTGCTCCTTCTTTTCACCATCCCATTTGAGATCTGGGTTGACAGAGGATATGGTAGTGTCTGTTATGACAGAACTTGCAGTTACGGATGTCAGGGTTCACACAACCATTGCTCCCGTGGGCTGAGGGCAAGCACCCGGTGCAAAGGTTGAGTTATATTGCACGCTTATCTTTCAAAGCACTGGTTTTGTACTCCGACACTTAAACCACACGTGTGCCCCTTCGCACAACTTGCAACCCTTACTTCGCACCGAGGCCTCCGGCACCGCAAAGGATGCCGAAGCAACTGGTATGTGTGGTGAAGTCCGATCTGCCACACTTTCCATATTAACCCTTTCAAGCTCCAATTCGCGTTTCTGTTCTGTTTTCTGGCTACTATTAGACGATTTTATTCAGATTAGTAACGGTATAGGTAAGTCAAAGGGTTGATTGAGATAGTATTTACCCTTTTAATACCCACAGATCATTCCCAAGCTGCACAAAATTGTCTAATCATAGCCAAAATAAACGGCTAAAATGCGTCAGAGCTTCAAGGAGTTAAAAACCTCTGTCTGGTAAGCCTGGACAAACCTTTCTAGGTCCAGACCATCTTCACATAAAGGTCTTTTTAATGTTTCCTTTAGTGGGTATGGCAATTTATTCATAAGAACTACAACACTAGCTTCATGAAGGGTAATTTATAGGGTCTCTATTGACCTCAGTGTACTTTCAAAACTAGCATAGAATCCTTTTAGTTCCTCGACATTTAAGAGGGAGGATTCAAAGTAGTAAGGTTAGTTATGTGTGCCGCCTTAATCCTATCCCTGTGCCCATAGGTTTTCTGTAGAAGGGCAACCGCTGTTTGGTAGCGGGCTCCTTCAATTGCGAAACCTTCAATTAGTTGTTTCACCTCGCCATTCAGTTGACCTCTTAAGTAGGTGAATTTTTGGATGTCACTGAGCTCCTCATTGCTGTGGACACTACAGTGGAACATATTCCAAAATCCCATCCACAGAGTGGGATCACTGTCAAACACAGGAAGGGTGATGTTCGGCAATCTTATACCGGCATTTCTATTAACTGCAGCACGATTTGGATCCTTAAGTTTCAGTTTACCCTTAAGGTGGACAATAATTTGATCAAGATGCTCTAGATATTCCATGTCTGCTTCTATGTCCGCGAAATATTCCTTGTCGTCTTCATAAAGTGTTTCCATTTCGCGGCGACATGAATTAAAATCTTCGAGTTGTCTCAATACTGATGCCAATTTAGCCTCTATCGCTTCATTGTCTGCATTAACTAAAAATGTAGCTATATCTTTGGTGATCCTAGTCAAACCACTAATGATACCCCCCTTGCGTCGTTTGTACTGGGATAGAGTCAACGACATGATGGCAATACACAGGAAGTAGAATCTTAATTGGTATAACATATTAATTTACCTATATGGACGTGAAACGCACTCAGAAAGCTAGCCGACGTCAATAAAGGCAAATTATAGGGAACCCCGACTTTAACACGAAATAATTAAATAAACGTGTGATGTCGATGTAGGGCAATAAGAGGGAAATAAGACGCGGAGCGCAATAATTAAAGTATGCAAGCAACGCCTAAGTTATCTCCATTCTTAAATTTAAGTAGTTAACCCTATATTAAATGCGGCAACATTTTGTTAATGTACACTAAAGAAGGGATGCCAAAATGTTGTAAGACAAGCCAATTTAATTTATAAACATATAATCAAAACTATAGGCTAGCCCAACACATAATCGTACCAAAAATGTTTGTGGTAATTACTCCTTTAAATTTAGTTAAGAAGACCGTATAAAATAATGTTAACCCCAATAATTGTAAATTACAATAATTTAAGTGTTGCAATTAATACCTGTTCTACCTAAAAAATGAGAAATTAATTCCAATTTAGAAAAGCTAGCCTAGAAAATAATGAATCAGGAACTCATTAAGTGAGTTGTCCTAATTCAGACCTGCCGCCTCCCTCTCCTCATCAGACTGCTCTTTCAGAGCTTGGAAGTCGAGCCTGAAGTGCTCCTGGGCAGCAGCCACGACCCGCCAAAAAAGATTATTGCTGGCATCATGTATAAGGTGCACTCCGTCTTCATAATAGTCTCCTTCCCGCACCTCCATAGACTGGTAGCGGGACTTTGTGAAAGGCAGCACCTTCTTGAGCCAGCGATTAATCCCGTTCCTAATACTTTTGTACCTGCCGATAGACCGCGGGGCGGCGGTCTCGCCTCCAGGCCTATGATAATAAAGGCCCCTGAGATATCTTCTATCTCTCTAGCTAGGTCCTGCATGGCGTTTGCGACAGAGCGGATGTCTGTAGCGGGATGAATGTCATTCCCGCCCAAGACTAAGAATGTTAGGTCCGCCTGGTAATGGACGTGGCTCTCCCAGGCAGCAGAGGACTTTATGGTGTCTACTCGTGTACCCCCTTGAGCAAAGGTCTTCACAGTAAAAAAAGGGTGGTACAAGTGCTTGTCCACATACAGTTGACAGACGTAACTATGTCCAAAAATGGACACCTTCTTGATGGGCACTGGGCAAAGGGTAAAAGGTCACTGCTCGGGTATAATCCTCTTCCCCAACCCCCCTGCCAAAAGTGCCAGTCGAAAACACGTGGCGGCGGCTCATATGGTCGGGTAGAACTGGCGGCCCCGGCGGAAATTAGGCCCCAGACACAAAATAACAGGCCACAAGCCCATAGAAGACCCCAGGGAAGCGGATACAGGGAACAAAAAGAAGGAAACGCCAGGAAATAGTAGACAATAGGAAAGCAAGAGAAAGAAAAGACAAAGACGAAAAGCTAGCATAAGGCTAAAGTTCAGAAGTTCGAAGGACCAATTTATAAGAATTGAAGAGTAAACAAAGCCTAATTTACCTAAAACTTTTAAGAGTTGACTTACTTTAATTGTAGATAATGATGGATAGCTCAAGGATAGAATTAGGAATAGATAGAAGGTATAGTGGCCACTAAGAGTTAATAATTAGAGTGACTTAGCATGTACAGGTGGTTTATAGTGAGAGCGGCTAGAAGGTGTTGTTGAGATGGTAACGAAAGCGAGTCTGATTTGTCTTGTGCAAGGGACCCACAGGTTCCCGAAAATGACGCATGCGCACTTAATATCCTATCCACCAATGCGTCATTTAACTAACTACAAGATATACCGGATTAATTATAATGATAACCCGATATAATTACGGATAATAAACCCATAGAAACCTAATACGAAAGAGTACATACCTTTTTTAATGATATAAAGTTTAGTCTAATATTGGCGCCTAATTCGAACTTCCAATATATTTACTTAACCTAAATTGTCGAGTTACTTACGATTCTCTCCACAGGAGTCACAGTGAGGACTCACAAATTATGTTATTGATAACGATAATATATGTAATTGATAACGATAATATTATTCCCATGATGGCCCAAGGGCCAAAAGTAAGCAAAAGTCATGCCTAAAGGCTATAATATATAAAATTTGTGCTAATTTATCCCGGTCAAAATAATACAAAAAAATAGGTTAAATATTACGATATAATGAGTGAGGCCTGACTTGAGGTGAAGTATGGGATATAATACCTGTGATGGTTAAGCAAATTTACTACACTACCAAGTGATTTAACCTCGTTTTTGCACTGTTTTAATTAAAAATCCCAATCCGGAGTGCGGTTTACGTTTAGCTTCAGCGGGACCGTATTAATTAAGTAATTGATGATTACGATGCCCACCACAGGTGTCATACACAAAGATTCAGTCTTTGGACCTGATTTACTATTGTCGTAACTATCAGTTCTACCAAAATATTTGGTAGATTTAGTCTTTTGACCTGATGTGCTTTTCTCGTACTTAGCAGTTTTGTTTCCAGAACACTTGGTGGAGTCAGTCTTTAAACCAGACAGGCTTGGTCTCAAACCAAGTAGTGGACCAGTCTTTAGACCTGGATGGGCTTGTATCCTACCTATCAGTATTACAGCTGCCAGTTTGGTTGGCATAGTCTGTCCTATTTCTGCATTGTCTGATTTTTGCTATGTGGGGGATAGAAGGGCACGTTGTGGTAGTTTTGGCGGATTCTGGCGGCATGGCTGTTTAATGTTGGCTGGCGTGGGGGCATCTGTGGGCGTGAAGGATGCATAGGTACTCTCTCATGGTGCTTAAAATTTCATTTTATCGCAGTATTTGGGGTGGTATCGTACTGCTGCAATTTATAACATCGGCATTACACTTCTCCAGCCTATATTAATGTCATGACCCCGTGGCTGCCTGGAGATCGTATGTGTTCTCTGTTGCTGTATTGCATGCCAGTACCAGGTGTTTAAGGAATTTTGTCCACCTCTTGGATCTGTTGTTGGGTCCTCGTTTCAGGTTTATCAATACGATGAGTATTGATGGTTTAGGTTCAATGCTTAATAGTTTTTGGAGGTTGTGGTTGCTGGATAATTCCATCCTTAGCACCCGTTGCGGTCACAAAGAACACATAAGTAATGAACATTGTAATGATAGTGTGTAGGAAACATAGGAACGAAATTATGTTGGAGCAGGCGGTGGCATGCAGACAAATGGTGACCCTTGACTTGACTGGGGTCAGATTACTGAGATTAATGAATGTAGATGTACCAGGTGCTTTTGGAGCATTTGGAGTCTGCTGTTGTGGTGGAGTCATAGTTGGTGTTAAATTTTGAGTGGGGTTGGCTTGGGAAAGGTTCGATGTGTTGAGTGGTTGATTAATTTGTGAGGTAATCGAAGGTGATCCTATTAATGGTGAAGAAGGTATAGGGTCGAGTAGTTGGTATTTGAAAAGAAGATGTGTATCTGCGCATCTGGTATGAGGGTGCAGGTTGTAGGGTTAGGTAGAGGGGGGGTGGGGGAGACTGTGAGAGTGTTTGGGGGGTTGGCTGTAGTAATGGCAGGCTGGCTGGCTTGCCTGTGGCTTGCACTTTCGGTTTGTGTGCTCTGGTCGTTTTTCACTTGTGTCCCTAATGGTTTGAATCTTCTAGCATGACGATTTCTGTAAATTTGACTTACCCCTTGGTAGTCGATGATGACTTGATATGTATTTGAGACGCGGTTGATCAGGAAAGGCCCCGAATAACAGGGTTTAAGTTTTTTAATCACAGGAAATTGAATCACCATGACTTGTTCACTTGCTGTATATGTATTTTTATTTTCTATGTGAATGAAGGAGACAAAAGGCAGAACTGCCTGTAGCAATTGCCTCCCCCAGAGTTGAAAGAGTGACAGGGCCAAAATCAAGGGACGTTCGAGCTAAAATGCTTGGACACACGGAATTTGAAGCAATTTAAGTCATAGGAAGAGGGAAAGACTGATTCTGGGAGAGAGTTCCAGAGCTCAACAGTTGAATAGAAGAAAGTCTGAGAGTAACGTTTCACTTTAGGGTTGAGAGTAGCACAGAGTAGGGGTGGGATTGTGTTGCAAGATGGGTACTACGTACCCTACGTAGAGGAGGTGGTATACACTGGGAAAGCTCCAAGGAACACTGATTATTGTAGTAGCGATAGAATAGCGAGAGAGATGCAACATTGCGGCGAAGAGAGAGAGATTGCAGAGAGTTGGTGAGTGGACAGGAGTTAATGATACGAAAAGCTTTCCTTTCTGATTTGTCTTGGAGTGCGGTGTTACTCAATACAAGGAGAGAGAGATTGCAGAGAGTTGGTGAGTGGACAGGAGTTAATGATACGAAAAGCTTTCCTTTCTGATTTGTCTTGGAGTGCGGTGTGAGAGGATCCTCCCCACACATGTGAACAATACTCAATACAAGGACGCACTGTGCCCCTGTACAGAGCAAGAAGCTCGCAGGGGTAAAGAACCCCTTGACGCGGTTAAGCACACCCAGCTTCTGGGAGGCTGCCTTAGCAAGATCGGTAATATGATCCTTCCAAGTGAAAGCAGAAGAAAAAGAAACACCGAGAATATTGAAAGACGATGAAGGACTGATTCTTGTATTGTTGAAGAATAAGGGATAGTCCTCTGGAGGTTCCGGACGGGTAGTAAGATGGAGAAATTGGGTCTTGGAAGCATTAAATACAACAAGGTTGTCTCTACCCTAATTGGAAATAGTAGCTAGATCAGAAGATAAGTGTTCTATGACTTCATTACGTTTGTTTTTGAGAGACTGCTGTCTGTTCGAAGTTTGTCATGTTTCAGGTCTTGGCAGTACTTTAGTTGTTGGAGTTGATTAATTAGATGTTGTAGAGAGTTGTTGTGTAGCCAAATGCTAGTGAGGGATTAAGAGGGGACTTCGCTAATCACACGTTCATGGTGGGTAATCCAGTCGTCGCATGATCAAGTATTCATGTCCCACTGGATAACTTTCACTTATACAGGCTAATATCTGTTTTTAGAGCTATCAATCTGGTTCATAATTGATTAGATAGGCTGTGATGACTATGTTTGCAGATGGAAATTCCCCTTTGGCCAGTATGGTGATGAGTGGCATATTTTGTATCCGAAGAAGTTGGAAAATTCTTTCCACACTTCTTCTACAAATTCAGGAGCATTATCTGAGTGTATGGCTTGAGGCAAGCCGAAATAGAGAAATACATGTGCGAGCGTGGCTTCTGCTAGCGCTAATGCAGTATGCTCTTTTGTTGGGTATGCAATTAAGAACTTTGATTAGGTATCAACGAGCGTGATTATGTAATATTTGGACGCTTTGAATGGAATGGGTCCAATTGCATTCATGGCTAGCATTGCCAAGGGTTGGATACTGTGAATTTGCATGAGGGTCCTGGCGTTCTGGTTGTGTCTTTGCCTAATGCACAGGTTAGTATAGTTTTTACGATGTCGGTGGGGTTGGCAGTTCAATTAATGTTGTTGAATTACTTTATTAGTTTTTTCTGTCCTAGATGAACTCCATTATGTTTGTGTAGGGTTTTCATTAACCCAAGAATGGCGAGCATCCTCATATGAGTCTGAACCCTACCAGGGCGAGCGTCCTCATATGAGCCAAGGCCTAAAAAAAGTTTTTCAAAACATCCCACTGGCATTCAAAACAAAGGAATATGTGATTAAGTGAGATAATTCCCCTCCATACCTTCTATCACTCCTCCACATGTGTAAACAAAAAACCTTCCCCCCCCCCTTCAATTATAACCTATGTTTCCTCTTATTCCCTCGTTTATCGGTTTATTTTCCGTGGCAACATCTCCCACCCAGTTTCAAGGTCATCTGGGATGCATATAGAGAGCGTGGGAAGAGAGAGACAGCATGTCTCACTTCAGGCCTCGAGAGGGGAGGGTGTATGGCTCGAGCGCCTCAAACCTCATGACTGGACGGTCGGCAATAATTCGTCTCTTTCACCCCCCAAATACTATTCCCACTTGTTTTATTGTTGTTACATGTTAATATTTTCATATTAAACGTAAAATAGGCACATATGAATAAGTAATAACGATATTTATCGTAAAATGACGAAATTCGTCGGGATTTACCCACAATACCTTCGCCCAGCGAGACGTTTTAAATACCATAGGCTTGCAGCGCTCAGGTTAACTCCTCGGCTTGTTGTGGTGTCACTACGATATGGCCTGAATGAGGTGGTCGCCTACTCCTTTCTAGGTTAGAGAACATTTGTTGATTAATCCAGTCTGACTTTTTCTGTTCCCATTGTTGTATGAGAATGGGATTGCTGGAGGTAATTTTGATAGGGCATCTGCATTTATGTGGAGTTTGCCAGGTCTGTAGAAAATTTCAAAATTGGATCCCTCTAGAAAGTCTAGAGTTTCTCTCCATCGCACAATGAGGGCATTGTTTGTTTCTGATCAGCGTAGCCATTGCAATGATTGATGGTCGGTGATAATGGAGACGTGTGCTCCAAGCAGGTAAGCCTGGAAGTGTTGCGGGCAAAGATTACACCAAAGCATTCTCGCTTAGTGGCAGCGTAATTCACTTCGGTGGATGTCAGTGTTCGACTTGCACAAGCTACTAGGTGGTCTTGTCCATCCTGGGTCTGGCTTAGGACGGCGCCTATCCCTACCAGGGAAACATCAGTACACAGATGGCACTGTTGCGTGTAGTCTAGGAATGCTAGAGTTGGGGCATCGATAAGATGGTGTTTTAATTTCTTAAACGCCAACAGCCTTTCGTCTGTCCAGGCAAAAACCTCTTCTTTCTTGGTGAGTTCATGCAAGTGTTTGGCAATAGTGGCGAATCCCTTCACTAATCTTCTGTAGTATGAGGCTAGGCCTAAGAATGATCGAACTCTTTTGACAGTGGTGGTGATGGTGGTAGGGGGGGGGGGGGGAGGTTTGGCTATGGCTTGCAATTTATTTGGATCAGGGGCAATGTCATGGGCAGATATGGTATGTGCCAGGTAGTCAACAAAGTCTCGACCAATGGTACATTTTTTTTGGTTAAGTTTCAGCCCAGCTTCCTGGATACATTGGAAGATTTGGTTTAGTCTGTTTTGGTGTTCTTCCCAAGAGTGGCTGAAAACTATGAAATCATCAAGGTAGGCTAGGCAGGTTTCTCATGTTAATTCATATTTTTTTTCACCAACCCACCAATTAATTTACAAATAAACCTAAGTAATGAAATCAATGAAAGTAATAAATACATGTGGTACTCCAAGGACTCGTACCTAGGATACTCACACCGAAATTTCGCACACTAAGCTATCAAGACAGTTAAAGGATTATGCACAAGCTTATGATATATTTTGCATTCTCGAATACGGCATATTAGTCTTAGCATGTCCATACTCCAAACTGCTCTATGGTAATGCCGACTCCATGAATCCCGAGAAAGTGACAAAGTTAGTGGACAGTTAGCAAATTGGCCTGTAAGTATACGAAACCCCAAACTATCATATATGATAATGGTAGGGAATTCGTAAACGAATCCATGAAACTGATGTGTAGTGAATATGCAATATATGATAATGGTAGGGAATTCGTAAACGAATCCATAAAACTGATGTGTAGTAAATATGCAATCAATGACACCACATAGTAGGGTTCCCTTAGGGGGGTCCCGTGACCACTCTTCCGGGACCAAGGTTTGAAGGTTGGTTTTAGTCAATTAAAGGATACTCTTTAAAATGAGGAGGGGTGAACCTCGTGAAAATGTGGGCTAACTCTGTCAGACGCGAAAAACAAAATGGCCGCCACCCTGCCTCAAGTACACTCGGATACCATAGTCTCTAGCCCATCCCACTCTGGCAAAAGGTGAGGCCAGGACCTTTTCTGTACGGTGGCCCACAGTGGCTGGGGTTTGGGAGAGAGAGAAATGCACACACGAACACTGCGTGAAACATTTGGGATAGGATTCGAAGTCTTCAAACCATAGAGTAAGAATACCTAAGAGGGGCGTGCTTGGAAAATCAGCCGTGTTAATAGTAGTTGGCCATTATTTACAGATTTGGCTGGAACCATGCACTAGATGGCGGTAGCGCATAGCTCCTCCCTATCGCGGGAAAATACTTCTGTCGTATGTTTATTAACAGTTCCTCTCCCTTGCTGCAATGATGTACACGTGTCTGTGTCTCGTGTAGAGTCTGTAGAAACGCATGTAACTGTTATGCTATCACCATATCAGACATAGTAATTATGAATACAATGATTTAAGAGTACACTGATATGCAAAAGCACTCCAAAGTAGTGCCTACACTGAAATGTGAACAATACTCCATTAACCCCTTCTGTACCGTCGACATATGTTATATTTTATTCTAGCAATATGTAGACGATTTTATACAGCTTAGAAAGGATTTGTGGGAGTTAAAAGGGTTGATTGAGGCAGTTCGAAGCCTTATAATTGCTAAAGATCCTTCCTAAAGTGAATACAATCGATTAGTAGGAGCCAGAATAAAATCAAAAGACGTCGTCGGTATAGAAGGGGTTAATTACATAGATTACCAAGCTGAACCAAGCCTCCATGATGATGTAAGGAGGCTGTGGTTGACCTTGAGAATAAAGATATGGTTTGCAATGGATCATGAAGGCTGTTGATGATTATTTGATATTGACTAAATTTATTAACAATGAATGTAGCCTATATGAAAACCTAATCTCAATTGAAGAAAAGTATTTACATTGTAGGAAATATAAATTACTAACTTGGAAGTACACACAGCCACACTCAAACTTTGGTCAAACATAAATAATATATATATATATATATATATATATATATATATATATATATATATATATATATATTTTCTTTAATACATACGAGGTTGAAAGAAATGGCAATTTCTGCGTTGGAAGTTTTATTATTCAAAGTTTCCAGGTCTCTGATGAGTTTTCGCTGGGTGGCAGGAAGTAGATGAAGGAGATGAGCAAAATTCATGGTGGTACAGGGTTACATAAATGTAAATGATGATACAGGATATACGACGCGTTTCACTGGACAACCAGCATTATCAAGTAAGGATGGAATGATATAAAAGGTAAACAGGAAGGGTATATATAGAGGGTGGAGGATCAGAGGAGGCGGAAAACAAGGGGCAAAAATCTACTATTGGTGGAGGGGGTTCTGGAAAAGAGAAAGGGGGAACCGCTTCACGCATGCGCACTGGATGCGGGATGGTGGTTGGTTGGTGGGGTCGAAGCTGATTGGCTGCGTGTCGAGGGGCGTGGCCTAAGTTGTGTGGCGTCTGCGGAAGACGAAGCTGGAGGAGGTAGCGCGGGGGGCTGCATCAAGGGCACCGGGGGGCGAGGGGGGGTGTTTGGTCCTGTCGGAAAGTGCCTTTTGGCAGAAGGAAGGATCTGAAGGTCCAGAGTTTGGTTGTTGATGTTGGGATGTAAGGCTTGGATATATAAAGCTTCGAGTATAGGTAATCTCCTTGGGTCACTTTCTTTATCGAGTATGGTGGTGTGTTTCTCTAACTCTTGCGTGTGAGGTGAGGGTGGTTAGGGGTGAGATAGTGGTCTTTGATGGCTCCAGCCTGAAGGTGAAGAGTTAGCCGACGTGAAAGACGAGTCTGCGTCATACCAATATAGGAATGAGGTCCACAGTCCTCATAATTACAGGTATGTTGGTAAATGACGTGATCGTCGGTCATCGGGCTCTTTATCTTGGTGGAGGCAGGTTTGTTGCGGAGAACGAGGTTGGAGGTCTTGGGGGATTTGTAGTAAATTATTAATTTGATTTTGTTTTCCGGGTTGGTTGGGTGGACATGCTTGGAGATTATTTCTTTTAAGACGGCCTCGTCATTTTTGTGTTCAGAGGACATGTAATTGCGGTAGAAGATCTTAATTTCATTGGGGGGGTCAATGTTAGGAGGGCTTTGGGTGTACCATTTTTCAAGATGGTGGTTGATGGTGCTGGAGATGTCGGAGTTGGAGTATCCGTTATTCACTAAAACTTGGGATAGTCTTTCTAGTTCCTGGTGGGTGTCGGCCCAGGTAGAGCAGTGCGTGAGGGCTCTCCTAACATAGGCGGAGATGGAGGATAGAAGATAACGGCGGGGGCATTCACTATCGCCGTTGAGGCATTGTCCTGTGTTAGTTGGTTTAATGTAGACGGTGGTTTTGAACCCATGGTCGTTCAGAGCTACTAGGATGTCGAGGAAGGGGAGTTGTCCATTGTTAGATTTTTCAAAGGTGAAGTTAAGTCCGGAGGAGGTCATGAAGCGACGCTGGAGTTCCTGAAGTTCGTGGAGGTCCTTGATTTGCACGAAGATGTCATCCACGTATCTACAGTAGACGGCGGGTCGTTGGGCCCGGAGAAGGCCCTGAAAACACTACTGGAGCTATTTACCAAGGAGGCCCCCTTCCTTTGCCCCCGGGGCAACATGTACAAGCAGATAGACGGTGTGGCGATGGGCAGCCCTCTAGGAGTTCTTTTTGCGAACTTTTTCATGGGTACCATCGAGGAAGAGCTCCTAGCTGCCCAACCACTCCGGACTTAACTTCACCTTTGAAAAATCTAACAATGGACAACTCCCCTTCCTCGACATCCTAGTAGCTCTGAACGTCCATGGGTTCAAAACCACCGTCTACATTAAACCAACTAACACAGGACAATGCCTCAACGGCGATAGTGAATGCCCCCGCCGTTATCTTCTATCCTCCATCTCCGCCTATGTTAGGAGAGCCCTCACGCACTTCTCTACCTGGGCCGACACCCACCAGGAACTAGAAAGACTATCCCAAGTTTTAGTAAATAACGGATACTCCAACTCCGACATCTCCAGCACCATCAACCACCATCTTGAAAAATGGTACACCCAAAGCCCTCCTAACATTGACCCCCCCAATGAAATTAAGATCTTCTACCGCAATTACATGTCCTCTGAACACAAAAATGATGAGGCCGTCTTAAAAGAAATAATCTCCAAGCATGTCCACCCAACCAACCCGGAAAACTAAATCAAATTAATAATTTACTACAAATCCCCCAAGACCTCCAACCTCGTTCTCCACAACAAACCTGCCTCCACCAAGATAAAGAGCCCGATGACCGACCATCACGTCATTTACCAACATACCTGTAATTATGAGGACTGTGGACCTCATTCCTATATTGGTATGACGCAGACTCGTCTTTCACGTCGGCTAACTCTTCACCTTCAGGCTGGAGCCATCAAAGACCACTATCTCACCCCTAACCACCCTCACCTCACACGCAACGAGTTAGAGAAACACACCACCATACTCGATAAAGAAAGTGACCCAAGGAGATTACCTATACTCGAAGCTTTATATATCCAAGCCTTACATCCCAACATCAACAACCAAACTCTGGACCTTCAGATCCTTCCTTCTGCCAAAAGGCACTTTCCGACAGGACCTAACACCCCCCCTCGCCCCCCGGTGCCCTTGATGCAGCCCCCCGCGCTACCTCCTTCAGCTTCGTCTTCTGCAGACGCCACACAACTTAGGCCACGCCCCTCGACACGCAGCCAATCAGCTTCGACCCCACCAACCAACCACCATCCCGCATCCAGTGCGCATGCGTGAAGCGGTTTCCCCTTTCTCTTTTCCAGAACCCCCTCCACCAATAGTAGATTTTTGCCCCTTGTTTTCCGCCTCCTCTGATCCTCCACCCTCTATATAGACCCTTCCTGTTTACCTTTTATATCATTCCATCCTTACTTGATAATGCTGGTTGTCCAGTGAAACGTGTCGTATATCCTGTATCATCATTTACATTTATGTAACCCTGTACCACCATGAATTTTGCTCATCTCCTTCATCTACTTCCTGCCACCCAGCGAAAACTCATCAGAGACCTGGAAACTTTGATTAATAACATTTCCAACGCAGAAATTGCCATTTCTTTCAATCTCGTATGTATTAATGAAAATTTATTACCTGGCTTTACTAACATATATATATATATATATATATACGGTATATATATATATATATATATATATATATTGTGACGTTAATCACTCCGTTAGAACCGCATGGCTTGTCCTACAGTGACTCGCTAGGATCGCCAGGGCAGTGGATGGGGCTACAGTTTATGTATTAGAGTGTGCTTTATTTAATATGAAAGCTCGTGTCATGGGCAGTCCAGAAAGGCTCTTTGTTTTCACCCATGTCAAGGCTTTATATATTTAATTGAAAAGTATATGTTTTATCATTAACTAGTAATGATGGGATCTGGGAGAGAGAGAGAGAGTAGAACAGAGTGAGAGGGAGCGCGCAGTATTTTTGTCCCGCTCGATGACGTCACGGCTGGCTGCCTCGTGGGGGTTGGTTGAGAGAGGTCCTTACCATGCTGTTAGCTCCCTTGCTAGTGGCTAGAGGACTTGTGACCGCTTTTTTCCCACGCGGCTCGACCTAGTCCCGGTATATATACTGGTTCCTCGCCACTCTCTCCCTCAGATCTGGTTTCTAGAACGCATTCATCTTTATCCCTTGCTACCTGTCCCCTGCTCCGCACCTGAGAATCTTTTCCTCTGCCTATCTCTCTCTTTTTCCATATCTTTCACCACCTTTTATTAATATTATACCCCCTCTGGTTAACTCTGCAAAATCAGCTTCATGCTGGCCAGTTGTATTGTGAGTTAAGGTCTGATATAACCCATGTATGTTAGTTGTTAAGATAAGTTGATCACGAAGCATTGGTTGGCATTCATATTGTTTAGTACCGCTTCCTTTAATTATTAGTGTTCTGCTGGATTAGATAATGCTAGACTGGGGGTCTGATATTATAAGGTATTGTTTCCTATGAGTGCTGGCTTTAGGAAAAAGCTGCACGACATACCTGAGAACTGGAGTTGATTGAGTAAATTCTAGTCTGTGTGCCATTGAGAGTGGAGCATGCACGAATGAGGGCTTTTTGCCTATACCATTCTGCACTGTTCTAAGCTCGTTGTTTGTCTTTGAGGTACGTCAGGAGAACGCTTAATACTTCGGTATTAAGGTTTCTCAAGAGAGCTACCCTTCCCTATAACGTAATATTTGACGCTCAGACTTGAGATTTGCATTAGGCTATGCGGCATGCCATGCGCACCAGTATCTCGTATCATTGACTCTAGCTAGACTTTATCAGCCAAAGTAGACATTAAGTATATTAACCTAATTACTCTTTTTATGCATACCCATTTATGATTACACAAGCATTTCGCAGCCTAGTTTGATGTATGGAGACACAAACGACTTAGGCTCTTTTTGTTGATAGGAATACTGCATTGTTGTGGCGATTATTACTGTTGTAGTGTTTAGGATATTCTTGGCTCCGACGGCATTATATATATTCTGCCTTTTTGTGTGCATAGCCTGCACGAGCATTGTTCCGCTGCCTGCCTTTTTGGGTTCCATTTCCGATACGAGTATCTTTATAGCATCTAACATTTAAAGAAGATTCCTTGTTAGTGTTGAAGGACTTTAGTGCACTTTCTTTCATGCAGGAGTGCCTGACATTTATTGATTAAAGTAACGTAAGCTGTAACTTCTCTTACCACCTTACTTTGCATACCATAACCAAGCACCTTCGGTTATAGGTAGTAATAGGCTGTTTTCACATAACATTAAGCCTAGAGTAGACGCACATTTATTGAGAGTTTGATAGCCTATTATTGCATATAGAACTCTGTAGAGTCTTTGTGTTCTTTGTTCATTGGGAATATACATCAGAGGTTGGATCTAGCGCTTTCCGTTGTAGCATTTATGCCATTACTAGTCCAATGAATAAGAGCCCTGATATATTTAAACCCCAGTCGTAACAAATGGCGACCTTACCTAGGATTTGGTGAACCTACATTTATTAGCAGGGAACATTTGTTGTTTTGGAGAATATTTTGCGGGGATCAGCAAGATTAAAAAAAAAATTGCAACATAGTATAGCCCTTGAGTATTTCCGAGAATTTGTGTGTGTATATTGAGGTATAAGAGTTTGGGGTACTTCTTTTCTGAATATTGAGGTGGGAAATTTTTGTGAGCATCATGTCTTATACCGGATCAGAGGAGAATGGAGACACAGTACGTCATGTAGAAACTGAGGAACAGCAGCAGGATGAAATGGTTAATCAGGTGAACTGTGAGGAGGATGCTAGGATATTTTTGCAATGGCCTGTTACTGCCGAGCGGTTGGAGGGTATGAAACGGTACGGTCTTCAATGCCTGGCCACAGCTATCGGTCATGCGGGTACTAGCGGCATGACCAGGGATAACTTGATAACGTGTGTACTGGGCAGGGTGACTGGTGAGCGAGATGGGTTGAGTGCTCAGAGCCCTTCGGCCATGCTTCCCCTACACTCGACTCCCAGCCATCCCCGTAGTTTGCCGACCCCGAGTACGCTTCCACAGTTGGGTGGTGCCTGGCAGGGTGGGTTGCCCCTGGGGGGACCACCGGTAATTTCAAACATTGTAGCACCTTCACCTCCTCAAGGGTTAACTCCAGAATTATTGCTTCAGCTCGAATTAGCTAAGCTTCAGCATCAGCATCAGCAGCAAATAGAATCAGCTAAGATCGAAGAGAGAAAAGCTATCAGGGCATCTGAGATTCAACAGCAACAAAGGGCATGTGAGCTTCAGCAGCAAACAGAGTTAGCAAAAATCCAAGCGGATTTAGAGTCGACTAGGTACTGTGCCGACATGGACGTAGAGAAGTCGCGAGTAGAGGCAACGGGACAGCGACTTGGGGCTGGTAACCGTGCTCATGATCAATCTCTCTCGCACTTATTGAAACTGGTTCTGGTGTTTGATGAGAGTGGTGTAACAGAATTTGTCGCACGCTTTGAGAAGAAGTGCCAGGAACACCAGTGGCCAGAGAATAAATGGGCAGCACTTGTATCCTCTAGACTAATAGGCAAGGGTCTTATAGCCTACGATGCGTTACCTTTGGAGTTATGTATTGTGTACGAGGATCTCCAGGAGGCTGTCCTGAGGGCTTACGAACTGCAACCAGAAACGTACCGTTTGAAGTTCCGGGGTGTAACTAAGGGAAGAGATAGCACCTTTTTGGAACACGCCCGGGACTTGTCCGATGCTATAGGGAACTGGCTGCGATCTGAGAAGGTCACAACATTTGATGAAATTAAGCAGTTAATGATGTTGGAGCAGTTCTTTAAGAGCACGAGCGGTGATCTAACTTTGAACTTGAAGGAGAAAAACCCAAGAACTCTAGTCGGAGCAGCAGAAATGGCTGATCGACGGCTGTCGTTGATTCGGGGTTGCGGGTCCTCACAGAAGTACGATGTAAGTGCTAAGGACCGTTATCATCCCCCTCCCCGTAACAATGACACATTTAAACAGAAGAGCCATGAAACTAAAACTGAATCCAAACCTTACACCACACCGTATGTGAAAAGTCAGGGGCCTATTACATCACAGTATAAGCCGAAACCGAAATTTATGTGTTTTAGTTGCCACCAGGAGGGTCATAAGGCAAATGAGTGCCCTAGTCGACCTCCTCCGGCAGCCGTGTCTTTTGCTCACGGCATTGGAGTGTTCAAGAGGACATCGGAGTTTGTTAGAGGCATTTCTTCCGAGGTAAATACACTGCCAGTGCAGAAGGATCCGGAAGGCTTATTCCCTGTCCGTGATGCCTTTGGTGACCACAGGGGACTCGGTTGTGTGGAGTGGGGGGGTAGAAGACATGAGGTGAGAATTTTGCGTGACACTGGGGCATCGCAAACACTGTTGAGAAATTTCACTGGTAAACCTGTCAATACGGCGCGGGTGGTTGTGGTTCAGGGAGTTAATGCGACAAGGTCATACCCGCTTGTAAGAATGAAGGTGTAAGTTGATGGTGTGACTCGTGACCTGGATGTAGGAATTGTGGAGAAGTTACCTGTTGGGGGCGTCGACCTCCTTCTTGGCAACGACTTTGCGGGGCCTACTTCTGAGGCTCCACCCTTAGTCGTTGTCGAGAAGCCGGCCGACGTGAGTAGGGAGGAGCAGGAGTGGGTTGAGAAGTGTCCGGTGCAGCCTATGGCGTGTGTTGTCACCGGAGATCCTGCATCCAGGGAGTCACATTCTGTTCAACAGTCTTTAGATCAGCGGAGGAAGGGTACCGAGAAGGGGTTGAAAGTTGATGCGGTTGAGAGTTAGTGTCAACGGACCTTCTCGGGGACTCATTATTAGGACCACATTTCGAGTCTGGAGAAGACCCAGTAACTGTTCCTGAAGGGGCAGAGGATGGGCTTAAAAAGACGAAAGAGTTGAAGGAGGACAGTGATGCACAGTCGGGAGATGTAGCAACAAGGTACCCTGACGCGTACCCTGTGAGAAATGGGTCGGCGAAGACAGTGGTCCGAAGCTTGCTAGTGTATTTTTCCAGGTATGGTTACCCGCAGGGGATTCAGTCAGTCCAGGGACCCAACTTCACTTCTAGCCTCTTTGTTCAAGCAGTGCCGCAGCATGGGATTGTTGGGGTTGTGTCATCTGCGTATCATCCGGAGAGCCAGGGGGTGTTAGAGCGATGGCACTCAGCCTTAAAATCTGTGCTTCGTTGTTGTTGCTTGAGAGTGGGAAGGATTGGGATCTTGGCCTGCCATGTGTTTTGTTTGCTGTGCGGGAGGTACCTGGGGAGAGTTTGGGATTCAGCCCTAATGAGCTCGTCTTTGGACACCGTGTTAGAGGGCCTCTCCATATGGTTGAAGAAGTATGGGAGGGCGCAGAAAAACCTTGTTCTATGCTCAAGTGTGTCCTCAACAGTCGAGAATGGATGTTGCGCAGTCTGGAGTTGGCTAGCCGTAATTTGACTAGCTCTCAGGCCCTCAGGAAGGACAGGTACGACCTCAAGGTTGAACTCTGGGAGTTTCACGTGGGTCAGGAGGTGTTGATTCTACTGCCCCTTGTAGGTCACCCCTTATCCGCGAAGTACGCTGGTCCTTATAGGGTGGTTGAGGAGCTATCAGACCTGGATTACTTGGTAGCCACTCCAGACAGACGGAAGCGCAATCAGTTATGTCACGTTAATCTCATGAAGGAGTATGGGAGGCACCCCCCTGAGCCTCTCACTGTGCCTGTGATGACGTTTAGCAGTCAAGGTGGAGAAGGAGAACGGGACAGTCAAGCTCAGGTGGAGGATAACTGGAAGGATAAGAAGTTCAAATGGGCGCCTGAGTGTGAGAAGGTGTTTAGAGAAGTAAAACACCTGTTGTGCACTCACCCGATCCTCAGGGCCCCTGACTTTAGCCTACCTTTCCAACTAGCAACGGAGGCTAGTGGTGTGGGGGCTGGTGCCGTCCTTGTGGAAAAGGACGATGATGGGCTGGAGCATCCTGTTAGTTTCTGCTCGGAGAAGTACAATTCGGCCCAGGGGAGCTGCTCTGTTGTCGAGGAGGAGCTGCTGGCAGTTGTGCTTGCGCTGGGGCATTTCGAGGTCTATGTTCCAGCCTATGGTCCGGTCGTTGTAGTTTACCCAGATCATCACCCTCTCAAGTTCTTGGACCAGTTTCACAATCGGAATATGAGGCTGACCAGGTGGTCACTAAGGTTACTGGTATATAACCTGGACATACGCCATATTGCCGGTTGTGACAACGTGGTTGCAGATGGTCGTTCAAGGGTATATGATCCTGGGTAGATTGACACACGGGTAGCCTCCTGCTTTAGTTTGAATAGTATTTTGCGCTTGGTGCTTGTTGGCTCGCGGTTGTAGCCCAGCGTATTGGGTCGTAAAGCAGGAGTTGAGCGTTTGGTATAGAAGAAAAAAACTAGGCTTGCCCCTATAGTGCAGCCGAAATAAACAAATTAAACACATAAAAATCAAATAAAAAACTCTTTCTTTGATAGTTGAATTTTTTCAGTATGTTATAGCAGTAATTCTGAGTTGCACTCCTCTCAGAATGCTGGGCTAGAGAAGCTCGCTCTTGAGGAGCATAACTACATATAATTTAACCTATTGTGTTGGGGAGGGTTATCATTTTGAAAAAAAGAATTTGTTGAAGAACTGTGCCAGATATTTTACTGCCGCTGGGTGATGGGAAGTGGAGATATAGCATGGGTTCTAACCATCAGATTTTTGTGAGCCTTGGGGCCTCTGAGAAAAATCTTGGGGGGGGTGTGACGTTAACCACTCCGTTAGAACCGCATGGCTTGTCCTACAGTGACTCGCTAGGATCGCCAGGGCAGTGGATGGGGCTACAGTTTATGTATTAGAGTGTGCTTTATTTCATATGAAAGCTTGTGTCATGGGCAGTCCAGAAAGGCTCTTTGTTTTCACCCATGTCAAGGCTTTATATATTTAATTGTAAAGTATATGTTTTATCATTAACTAGTAATGATGGGATCCGGGAGAGAGAGAGAGAGTAGAACAGAGTGAGAGGGGGGCGCGCAGTGTTTTTGCCCCGCTCGATGACGTCACGGCTGGCTGCCTCGTGGGGGTTGGTTGAGAGAGGTCCTTACCATGCTGTTAGCTCCCTTGCTAGTGGCTAGAGGACTTGTGACCGCTTTTTTCCCACGCGGTTCGACCTAGTCCCGGTATATATACTGGTTCCTCGCCACTCTCTCCCTCAGATCTGGTTTCTAGAACGCATTCATCTTTATCCCTTGCTACCTGTCACCTGCTCCGCACCTGAGAATCTTTTCCTCTGCCTACCTCTCTCTTTTTCCATATCTTTCACCACCTTTTATTAATATTATACCCCCTCTGGTTAACTCTGCAAAATCAGCTTCATGCTGGCCAGTTGTATTGTGCGTTAAGGTCTGATATAACCCATGTATGTTAGTTGTTAAGATAAGTTGATCACGAAGCATTGGTTGGCATTCATATTGTTTAGTACCGCTTCCTTTAATTATTAGTGTTCTGCTGGATTAGATAATGCTAGACTGGGGGTCTGATATTATAAGGTATTGTTTCCTATGAGTGCTGGCTTTAGGAAAAAGCTGCACGACATACCTGAGAACTGGAGTTGATTGAGTAAATTCTAGTCTGTGTGCCATTGAGAGTGGAGCATGCACGAATGAGGGCTTTTTGCCTATACCATTCTGCACTGTTCTAAGCTCGTTGTTTGTCTTTGAGGTACGCCAAGAGAACGCTTAATACTTCGGTATTAAGGTTTCTCAAGAGAGCTACCCTTCCCTATAACGTAATATTTGACGCACAGACTTGAGATTTGCACTAGGCTATGAGGCATGCCATGCGCACCAGTATCTCGTATCATTGACTCTAGCTAGACTTTATCAGTCAAAGTAGACATTAAGTATATTAACCTAATTACTCTTTTTATGCATACCCATTTATGATTACACAAGCATTTCGCAGCCTAGTTTGATGTATGGAGACACAAACGACTTAGGCTCTTTTTGTTGATAGGAATACTGCATTGTCGTGGCGATTATTATTGTTGTAGTGTTTAGGATATTCTTGGCTCCGACGGCATTATATATTCTGCCTTTTTGTGTGCATAGCCTGCACGAGCATTGTTCTGCCTGCCTTTTTGGGTTCCATTTCCGATACGAGCATCTTTATAGCATCTAACATTTAAAGAAGATTCCTTGTTAGTGTTGAAGGACTTTAGTGCACTTTCTTTCATGCAGGAGTGCCTGACATTTATTGATTAAAGTAACGTAAGCTGTAACTTCTCTTACCACCTTACTTTGCATACCATAACCAAGCACCTTCGGTTATAGGTAGTAATAGGCTGTTTTCACATAACATTAAGCCTAGAGTAGACGCACATTTATTGAGAGTTTGATAGCCTATTATTGCATATAGAACTCTGTAGAGTATTTGTGTTCTTTGTTCACTGGGAATATACATCAGAGGTTGGATCTAGCGCTTTCCGTTGTAGCATTTATGCCATTACTAGTCCAATGAATAAGAGCCCTGATATATTTAAACCCCAGTCGTAACAATATATATATATATATATATATATATATAGAGAGAGAGAGAATATATATATATATATATATATATATAGAGAGAGAGAGAAAAGTAGTGTACATATAATAAACAAAAAACTCACAGAATGGAGGGTA
The DNA here is from genome assembly GCA_032716605.1 of Paralithodes platypus. Classification (NCBI taxonomy): domain Eukaryota; kingdom Metazoa; phylum Arthropoda; class Malacostraca; order Decapoda; family Lithodidae; genus Paralithodes; species Paralithodes platypus. The sequence continues at coordinate 18,300,028 of CM064507.1, forward strand.
CATCCGTAGATTTATTCACGTTGAGTAGTTCTGGAACCCTGCAATAGATGGCGTGAAAAAAAAATCGAAAAAGGGTAACTGGCAACGTTTAGAGGCACCTTTTTATTAATAGAATACATAGGACGACTCCTCTCTCCTAAACATACTCTCTGCTTCAAACGCTTCACACTGTGTTCGTTTGTGTGTTGCACTCTCTCTCTCGAACCCTACCCCTCACCTCACTGGGCCGCCATGCAGAAAGGGTCCTGGCCTCACCTTTTGCCAGAGTGGGGTGGGCTAGAGACTATGGCATCCGAGTGTACAATAGAATATATTTTGACTGGGCTTCTGTATGTTAGACATTCATGGTTTGGAGGTATAAATGTATGTTTTTGAGGCCAAGGAATTGTTTATTTTTAATAAAATTCTGCTAAGTGTATGTGGCTTTGCAAAAATATGTTCATTAATTATTTTGTTTTCCTTCATAATCCAGTATGCCTTATAGATGACTTGTAGAAATCACGCGGAAAGCCATCCTTAATTGTTAAGATGCATAGGATTTTTGTCTTTATAATAAAAAAGCAAGACTGAAGGGTCAATAAGCCCTAAAATATTACTTTTTATTTCAGAGATCCAGAATTGAGTCCAAACCTTGGTGTCCAAGGAGAAAGGTGTAAAAAGAAGACTTGAGGAGAGTGAGGAACGAAATCCCTAAATAGGTTTGTAACAGTATATGAGTCAGTTCATTGGGATGCTGGGCCACAAGATGTATATTTCCATAAAAATTGCAAGATAATTTTCTCACATGCAACTCTCAATTAACAGACAAGACAAAAAACAGGCATCTCAAGAGTTCCCCCAAGAGAAAAGTATCTGTACTACTAACATTTTTGTTGAGCAGACCCAGAGATTATCCCGAGCAGAAAGTGGCATTATCCATGACAAAAACATATGTGTATGGTGCATGAAGCCAACATATAAAAAAGCACCCCACCAAGGACAGATGGCATATTATGCAAACGATGGATGTCTGGTATGCTTTCAAGGAACAAACAATCTACCTCCAGAACAGCAGGATGCGTGATCGCATCTTAATGTTAATTTTTTTTTTTTTTTAAACCACTCAGGCTGTGCATCCCCTCTTTGGACCCTAAACCAGGTCAGAACAGTCATCAAAGCGTCCGACTTGGTAGTCATTCAGCTACTTACTATTCCGGGGTCAGCACTCAGACTCATCATCGTGGATTACTACTACTACATTGATTTTTATTTAATATTGTTCATACATTTTATTTTACAAGCATCAGATATTACTATTCAACACCATGCAACTTCAATCCAGTCTCCTTCCTATGCGACCCTCTGCCACTGCTGCCTCGTAGTCCACTTCTGCCACCGTCGCTGGTTGTGGTGCAGACAGTCTTGTTCCTCGCAGGCATAGTAGTGCTGATCTGAGCAACGAGAAAGATAGACGGCACCTCATCCAGGCTACAACGTGGCTCCTGGGCTGTTTCTTCTTCTCTGCGATGATCTCTGCAAGCCTTGAATAGAAGCACTGGGCCCTAGGTCCCATCCCTCCAGATGTGGTGAAGACTAGTGAGGTAAAGCTGCCATGTTCGATATTTAAGATCCTTTCCCCATATGCCCTGACCTTCTCTTGTTCATTCCTCTTGTGTGCAGCCTCCAGAGACAGCCCGCTGTAGCTATGGGCCATTGGGTCGAATATTCTTACATCAAAGAATGCTCGCTGTGCTCTTGTCCAAAAACTTCTTGCACTAGCGTCCACTCGTGCTTCGTTGGATGTGTTGGCCGTCCTGTGCTGCAAGATCTCTCCCTCCAAGGGAATGAGTGATGGTTCGCGCACCACATCTCGACACACCTCCCTGAGCATGTTCGCCGTTACATCTCTTACTTCATCGTGCCTGATGCTGATGAATCCTCTCTTCTTACATATCATGCTGTGGTCTGCATCGTTGTTGATTCCACAAACGCATCGATCGGGCAGTCCTTCAATCGGCCAATCATACCTCAGTGCAATAGCATCATTAAATTCTTGTTTGTTTAGATTGAAGCCTTTTGCCTTGATTGGTAGTGTTGTCAGCCAATTTGAAGCACCCGTTTCTTGTGCTATTTGTACTTTTCTTGTTAGTCTCGGGGAAAGTTGTTGCATCAATTGTGCCAGGTCATTTTTCTGTGAGTTTTGCCTCTCTGACGTGATGGTCTTTCTGATGTTGTAGATGTCCGCCTGGTCCACTTCGCCGTCAGGATCTTGCGCTACGATGCGTTCAGTGAGAGATTCTGTAATCTTTACTGAGTTCTGGTGTTCCGTTGTCGCCCTCCTCACCGGATTGATGATTCCAAGCCCTCCTAACCTAGGAGGAAGTGCGAGCAACTCCCTCTCTGTAGCATTTGGGGTGTGGGACTTCATCCAAGCTGGGATGAGTTTGTCTCTGATGGCATCTTCTAGCGGTTGAAGTTGTGGACCCACGTTTGGAATGGTACGCATCAAGTAGGTCCAGCGGTGTTTGACCTTATATGTGAATGCCAAATATGCAGCCTGTGGTTCCGTCTTTGCGATTTTGGCTAGTATTTCTATTTCGTTTACCCACTCTCTGACCTTCTCTTCCATGTATTGCTTCTTGAAATCTTCTGTGCCAATCACTGCCCCTAGATGACGCTGTCCGTCCTTTGTTACGACCACTTCACTACCGTTGAAAGCTTCTAAGGCATTTTCGTAATGTTCTGCTTTTACTATCAGTATAGACTTACTAGCATTTGGAAAGTATCCTATTTCTGGTCCCACTTGTGATACTTGCTCCCACCAGCTCTTGAGATCATTGACTTTCCCTGCTCCAGTGAGATCATCTGCATAGGCCGCCTGCTTAACATGTGTCGTCTCATGTCTTGTTAATGATAGCAACACCGAGAGACCTAATGCGTACATCGCCATTGCTACTGGGTCCCCTTGTGTGATTCCTTCCATTGATTTCAGTGCCGTTCCACGTCGTGAGTTTTGGTTGTTTACTATGAAGAGGTCTGCAGGCTGTTTATAGGTATTCTCTACATAGGTGGCTAAGCTGGGGCATTTTACCTTGATGTTGTGAATTGCTGTCTTTTTGTTGATGGTGTTAAAGGCATTTAATGCATCCACTAACAGCACGGCTTCACATTCTTCTTGCTCATATATTTCTCTTATTGCATGAATTGCTGCCTCTCCCCCTGCTTGGTGGCCAGCACACACTTGGAGATTTCCAGCCGCTGACCGCACATCGTCCTTCACCACCTCCATTATGCATCTTCCGATGATTCTTCTCAACACTTCACCCACCCCTACAGGTCTGCACCCTGGATTCTTGTCCAATGGTATTAGACGACAAGCTGACTAGGCCTCCAAGTGTTGACAATCTTGAGTGGCCATTTTTCTTGCAAGATCTGCCAGCGCCCTGCGTAAGTCGGTCGCTGCAACTCCGAAAAGTGTGCTGCTCAGGATTGTTCTCCAACCGTTTGCATCCATCCCAGAGGATCCTGCACTGCCTTGGGTCCCTAGAGCCTTTTTCCAAATCTTCTCGCCTGTGATTTGTTCGTAGATGACGGGGTTCGGTGGTATATAAGACCCCTCTAGCTTCTGACTCTGGGATATACTAGGTTGCGGATGTTTCTCTTCCAGCAGCTTGATGGTATCTCTTGTGATAGGCAACAGCCCACCAGCTGCCTCCTTTGTCAGCGATCGTATTGCAGGTGCCACTTTACCTTGTCTCATCTGGCCGCCGAATCTCCTGGCCTTGTCCTCAGTGTTTTCTCTTTTGTGTTGCCGTCTGCCTTGTCTCTCTTGTAATGCTCTGGCTTCACTGAGTGTTAATGTTAATTGATGCTATTTCAGATCCTTTTACAGCAGAATTACGTTATAACCGCTCCTGCTGGAAGAAGTATGTATCAACAATAACAAGTGAAAACAGTCGTCTTTATACACAAGATATTCGTTTATCTGAAGTTAGACTGATGTTTCTTAAACAAGTCCGCTTGGTTGTGTTTGAAGAGCATGAATTGAGAGCTTTACAATGCCTACTAGCTAATTATATAGCCTTAAGAAATTTGGATTTTACCTAAGTGGCAAAAGATCAAGAAAATTCTCCAGAAAGAATTTGGTGACAAAATTGGCTTCCATGAATACTATCGAAGAAACTAAATTTATTGGGTGTTAGTAATGATCAGCTGTTCAACAATGTTGCAAAGCACATCAATGAGGCTCTTGCTAGCACTTCAGCAATGGTATGGCCACCAAGTGTCGAAGAATGGGAGACTCCTCAAGCCCTTAATGACATGCTTATCAAGTTTCTGACATGGTTAAAAAACCCACACAAGCAAAACTTTGAAGAATGTAGCAGAGATCCTGTGGTTCATTCACTTGCCTCACTACTTGTATGGTTGTCATGTGAAGCTACAACAACCTTGATGATCCTTTCTTGCACAAGGATGTAGAATAAAAGTCCAGAGATAAGTTTATATATGTTCTTATTAGCCAGAGATACAGAGAGCTGGAAGGCACTGCTATGCTGAGTGCCGACCGGATGTTACTGAGGCAACATGTACAATGTTGCCAGATATATTTGGTGCAATATTGCCGCTACTAAAGAGTACGGTATATTACCATGGGATATTAAACAATGATAGTATTGCCCTGAAAGTACATGTGTGTATGTTGCAATATGATTAAGGCATGTGTACACTCTGTATATATGTTGTGTGTGCACTTAACCTATATCAACACCTCCCTCCCCCTTCAAGCTCGCAAGACGTTGTCGAGCTGACTCTTTTTCTAGGAGCCTTTCAGACCTACGTGGGGCCATGGGGGAAGTGAAGGACTCTCTTTCTGGGTCCGTGCAAGACACAGGGATCTCAGGGTTATGAGGGAGGGGTTCAACACCAGGGGAATTCACTGGGCGGAGGAAGCGACGGTTCTGCCAATATATCTTACCACTGGGGAGACGAACCTCATAATCCCTGGACCTGCCACAGCCCATGACGATCCCAACCTTGTCCCAGCGGTGAGAAGTCGGGTCTTGGGTCCGCACTGTGGTGCCGACTCTCAACCTGGGAAGGGGGCGTGCGTGCTGGTCATAGTTTCTCTGCACCAGCGCAGTGTGGGCGGCTGCACGGCGGTCACAGTCCTCGGCCTTGGCTTCCCACTCTGCTGCAAAGGACTGGGGATGAGCAGGGACACAAGACCGTAGTGGGTGGCCATACAGGATTTGTGCCGGGGAGCGGCCTGTGAAGTTCGGGGTGTTGCGGAGCTCCAACAGTCCACGGTCAAAGTCTTCACAGTCGATGTTGCCTGAGGGAGCCGTCTTCAGTATGAGGTGTTTGACGGACTTGACGGCCGACTCGGCATGACCGTTGAATTGTGGGTATTGTGGGGAAGAGACCAAGTGATTGACTCCCCACCGCTCCATGAAGTCCCGGAACTCACGGCTAGTAAACTGTGGGCCTCCATCTGTACGTAGGCGGAGGGGTACACCAACTTCCCTGAAGTAGCGGCAGAAGATCCTGATGGTGTTTGAAGCAGTAGTATCTCCTTTGCAGGGTACGACAACGGGCCAGCCTGAGAGTCGGTCTGTTACGACGAGGAAGGATTTCCCCGCCACAGCAAAGAAGTCGGCTGAAACAGACTCGAAAGGCCTAGTTGGGTTGTCGTCATTGATCATGGGTTCCTGCTGCTGACTAGGCTGTAAGACCTGACACGGCTCACAAGCTTGAACTGTGTTGGTGATGTCCGAGTTGATGCCAGGCCAAAAGACAGCCTGTCGCGCCCTACGCTTAGTGGCCTCCACGCCTCTGTTACTATCATGCAGGCGAGCCAAGGTGCGGCGGCGGAGGGCTTCAGGAACCACAACCCTCGCTCCGTACAGGACGAGTTCACCATCTGCTGACAGGTAGTCTCGGAGTTTCCAGAATGGGAGTAGAGAGTTGTGCAGGTCGTAGCGGTTGGTGGGGAAACCCGAAGTAACGCACTCACGCAGGCGGATGTACACAGGATCCGCTCTGGCTGCGTCTCGGAGTTCCTGGAGAATCCTGTCTGCGTCCTGTGAAGGAGAGTTGATGTCGGTGGCGGCGGCGTTGACAGTCACGAGGGACCTGAGGTGAACCGTGGCGTCGGGTGGCTGACAGGGGCCCGTGACAACGCATCAGGGATGCAGAGCAACCTGCCAGCGCGCCAGACGGCTGTGAAGAGGTAAGGTGCGACTTTCTCCTTCAGACGTTGGAGGCGGGGATTTTCAACCGCATCAAGGGTGTAGTTGTTGAAGATGGGGATGAGGTGGCGATGGTCCGTCATGAGGGTGAAGTGTTGCAGTCCGATGAGGTAGAACTTGCACTTGGACTTGGCCGAGACCACGGCTAGCATCTCCAGCTCAATGGTGGTATAGCGGGACTCGGGTTCGCTTAGGAAGCTCGAGCCACGCTGAACTAAGCGGAGACGGTTGTTGCCATGATCCTGTAGGAGGGCGTATCCAATACCGTTGAAGCGGGACGCATCAGTTTGTAGAATCACTGGTAGGGAAGGGTCGAATGGGGCCAGGATGGGTGGACTGAGCAGGACAGCCTTGACCCGGCGGAAAGCCTCATCGTGGTCAGCGGTCCACATGAACGACCTCTTCGGGCTCATCAGGGGGCGCACGGGCTGAGCGGCAGTGGCGATGTCGGGGGTGAACACCGCCAGCTGGTTCACCAAACCCATGAAGGAGCGAAGGTCGGTGATGTTGGCTGGTGTCGGGAAGTCCTTGATCGCTCCGACTTTGCCAGGGTCAGCCGAGATGCCCTCACCTGACAGCGTGTACCCCCCGAAGTTCACACTGGGTGCGGCGACCACGAACTTGTCCTTGTTGAGTTTGATCCCACTGTCGCGGCACCGTATGAGCAATTCATGTATACGCTGAAGATGTGTGTGGAAGTCCTCGTCGTAGAGCAGCACGTCGTCGACAACTTTGGCACAATTTTGCACCCCTTGGAGGGCCCTATCACCGCGAAGGCAGAAGGCGTCACCTGTTGCAGCGAAGCCCATTGGACCTCTACAGTGTTTGAAACGGCCATACGGTGTGATGAAAGTTGTGAGATGCTGGTCCTCCTCCGCAAGTTCCATCTGCCAATATCCACTCAGCGCGTCTGCCGTTGTGAAGAATTTCGCCTGCGGGGTAACACTGCGGATCGCTTCGTAAGGCGTCGGTGAGGGGTGGGCTGGGCGGGAAACTTGGCAGTTGAGCTTGGTAAGGTCGACGGTGAGGCGAACTTCGGCGTTGGGCTTGGCGACGACGACGAGGGGGTGGCACCACTCCGAAGGCTCATCGCCGGCCGGTTTAATGATACCTTGTGCCACTAGCGAGTCCAGCTCCTGCTTAACTTTGTCCTTGAAAGCAAAGAGGATCTGCCGCGGGGTGTAGATGGCAAAAGGAACGGCATCGTCCTTGAGGTGGATCCGCATTGGGGGACCCTTCATAGGCTTGAGTGGAGGTGTCTGGAGATCCTCCTTGGAGACCAACACGTCCTTGAACTCTCGAAGAAAGAACGCCTTGGCTTGTGCAGGTGACGTGGTGGCTGTGAAGGGTAGCTCCTTACACCTGTTGATGTGTTTAACCTGTAGAATTGGCTTGGGGAATTCTGCTGAGATGATGGCCAATGCTTGACAGTGGCGTTTGGACAAAAGTGGCGTCTGAACACCCTCGCGGACTTGGATTGTGGCCGAACAGGAGCGTTTGCTGATGGTGAGTTGTGCATGAAACATCCCCAAAGCAGGAGCCATTGCAGAGCCATCCGCGTTGAGCGTCGTTGTCGGAGGCGGAGGTCGTAGGCTGCTGATAGGAATCCGAAGTATGTCGAGGTGTCGTCGGCCGATCACTGTGATGTCTGCACCTGTGTCTGGAAGCATGTGGAGTTTTCTGGTGGTGCCGCTGTAGGTGAGACTCACGGATGTCAGTGTGGGTGCCTGAACAGGTGATCCCACACGTCGGCAACTTGTGGTCTTCTTTGCTGTAGACTTGTTGTGGGAGGAAGTGTCGTTGTCCTGTGTGGCGGGCGTCTTGAAAGATCTGCAGTATTTGTCGTAGTAGCCCATATGGTTGCAGCGACGACACTGGGCGGTGGCAGCAGGGCAAGCAGGAGTCCTAGGCTTATGACCACGACGGCTGCAGTTAGTGCAGGTGTAGTCTCCAGCCGGGCAATTGTTCTTGTCGTGCCGGCGAGCACAACGCTGGCAGGTGGCAGCCGACGCCAAGGACTGTTGCGAAGTGGAGAACTTGTCGCGTTGCTTAACTTGCTTGTTCTGCTTGTACACTGACACGGCGTTAACCTGGGACGGTGGGGCACGTATGGCTGACGTAGCGCTTCGAGTGGCCTCGTATGAACGGCAAGAGTTGACGATGTCCTGTAATGAAGGGGTGGCGTCGAGGGAAAGCAGCTTCTGTACAAGTTCTTCGTCGTGTATGCCCATTAGAATGACCATCTTGAGTTGGGTCTCCTTGCAGGCTAAAGAGTTCCCTGGGCAAACGTCAATTTATTCGGCGATGTGGCAGAGGCGGACGTAAAAGTTGTTGAATGACTCGCCCTGTTTTTGCTTGCAACTGAACAGGTCCCTGCGACGGAGAGCTTCATTGCGAGAATTCTTGATGTGCTCCTGAAGTGCATTGAGGACTGCGTCAACGGTCTTGTCGGTGCCAGGGGGTATGCTTAAGGTGTGCTCCAAAAGCCGCTGTGTCTCCAGGGTTAAGCACATCCGCATCTGGATCAGTTGTTTCTCCCTTAGTAGTTTAGATAAGTCTACCATAATAGAGTAATCGTCCCACCGACGCCTCCATTCTCTGAAAACCTGGAAGGTGGCATCAGCACGAAGGGGCGGCGGGTTCTGGGTGATAGCCTTCTGTGGTGGAGGTGGAGCTGTATGGGTGGAGGATGTTGTGGAATGGGGTGTCGTCCCCAGTGAGGTGGGTGTAGGAGCGGTGGCAGGTGGGGTAATTTGGGCCAGAGCCTGGACAAGGGCGAAGAACTTGGCATCGTCCACCTGTCTCCTGTGGTCCTCCTCCATGTATCATCTGTTTTCCTCCTCCTGTTGTCGGTGTTCCTCCTCCTGTCTTCTGCGGTCCTCCTTCTGTCTTCTGATATAGTCGTCCCGTTGTCTGCATTGCTCCATATACTGTATGAGCTGAAGGAGGTCTGCACTTGTGGTAGGTTGTAGACTTGCAGGGTGTGGTGACAGGGGTGGCATCCCCCTATAGTGTAGGGGAGGTAGAGTGGGGAGGTGGAGTGAAATGAGGGGTGGTGAGAGGAGAGGTTGGAGTGGAATGAACTGACTGGTACCATGTACCAGCAACTCCAACAGTATCTCCATCATTATCTCCACCACTATCTCCACCAGTGGCTCCACCATTATCTCCCTCCCCAGTATGGTCGTGGGGGGTGTCTCTGGGCTCCCCATGAATCTGCTCATCTCCCTCCATAATTGGTTGATAGCTGACACACTGTAATCTTGCAGGAACGATGAAAATGTGCAGTACAACTGGAACAGTTTATTTAATAGTGAGAGAAATTATCTGTGCTAGAGTGAGTGAGTGAGTGAGTGAGTGCGGTAGGCTTGGCAACACCGTGTTGGCTTGGCAGCGATGTGCATGTACCTCTGTGTGCGCATGTGCCGCCAGCTGGAGGGCAAGTTGAGGGCCACTGAGGGGTGAGAACTCAGTGTTGCTGGAGACGTCAGAGGGGGAGGGTATGCTACTCCTCGCTCTTGTCCAGCTGTGTTTCAGCAGCTATAACCCTCACAGCAAGTCGGGAATGGGCACAAATGACATGCGACTTATAATAAAGGCACTGCAATACACACTTAAGCACTTCACTGCACATTAAAGCACTGCACAATGATATATCCAGGGCTGGAGAGGCGAGGTCTTGCAAGATGGCTGGCTGATAATCCGGTCTTGGCTCGTATCTCCTGGCTGTATTAACACACTGCGCCATGTATGGTTGTCATGTGAAGCTACAACAACCTTGATGATCCTTTCTTGCACAAGGATGTGGAATAAAAGTCCAGAGATAAGTTTATAGGTTCTTATTAGCCAGAGATACAGAGAGCTGGGAGGCACTGCTATGCTGAGTGCCGACCGGATGTTACTGAGGCAACATGTACAATGTTGCCAGATATATTTGGTGCAATATTTCCGCTACTAAAGAGTACGGTATATTACCATGGGATATTAAACGATGATAGTATTGCCCTGAAAGTACATGTGTGTATGTTGCAATATGATTAAGGCATGTGTACACTCTGTATATATGTTGTGTGTGCACTTAACCTATATCAACACTACTGATGTCATATGTCACAGGAAAAAGTACTGAATTTCAAACACAACTGGCTGTGAACATTTATGGATTAACCAGAAGCCGCGAGATTATGGACATCCTAAGAAAGTTCTCCCTGGGAATCAGCTCTAAATCAGTTCTTCATCTCTATGAATCGTGGGTAAAGCAAGACCTTCAAAAAAAATGTATGTGCACAGGACCTTGCCGAGAATATTCCTGTGTTCACAGAATGATGACTTTTGTGAAGACACACTGACAGGTGGTAATACATCACACCGCACCAATGTAATATATGTGCAACCTGAAGAACTGATAAAGACTGGAAGAGATGAAGAAAGAGACATGCACCCACCACTGAAAAAATCAGAAGACGTGAAGCGTTTGTGCCTGGATCAACATGATGTTCACCCTTATAAAACAGTGAAACGCGGGCAACCAGTTCTTCGGCCAGAAATGTATATTAGTTGTCAGAGACCAGTTGTGCAGAGAGAACGGGGTGTCTTCCATGCTTTGGTACGGGTATCAGATGACCAAACAAACATGCCTGGTGCTGAACATGTTACTGGTGAATTTGGTGGATTTCAGGTAACTATGCAAAAAAATTAGGAAAAGAGCAAACCATACTATTTTTTTACATTTCCCAAGCCCCCACACAAATCTCTTGTCCACGAAGTGATGTCTAGGATGGTTTCTACAGTTGAGAAGAAACGCATGCCTTTCATAGTGCTAGTTGGGTAACTTGGCGATCAACCAGTTTATGCACTCAAGGTACAACTGAAGAATTAAAATCCTGAGCTTTCAAATCTAGTTTTCCATTTCTTGGGCCATTCCACACACATTGCTCGTTCATGTCTGCCATTTATAAACAATTTGATGGTTCTGGCTTATCTGACATACTGGTCGCTGCGTAGGTGATTTCCGCAGGCTTAGTAGACAAAGCGCTAAGTGGAAGACATTATAAACGTAACATAAGATGCCTTCGGCTGATGTATGAAGCTTTGACTTGACAGGTGATCAGAAAAGGTATGGAGAATGGTGTCTCCTTGTCTAAAAATGCAAAGTAGAAGATTGCCACACTTCAGGAAGTATTCACAAACTCATATCAGAGGCAGCACATCTATTCGGAGGTAGAGTCTGACCACAACATTGCATCCTTTGTGGAACAAAATTTCCAGGTTGTTGAGGCATCTAACTGCTCCATGGCCAAGTATTGGTTGAGTTTCATAGCCATGGTCGAAATTCTAATGATGAATATTCATGCTGTGAAGACAAGGAACTGGGAAGAATTCAAGGCTTCATTGCGAATGATGTTGCCATGGCTCCACATCTACGATAATGACAAGTATGTTTGCTGGCTTGTGGAGTTCTGGCTTGAAATTAGTAGTCTTCCAGAGGAAAAGGAGAGATACCTGAGCAAAGGATTGTTTGCACAATCAATTCATGTTTGCCTCATTACCTGTGGATCGAGATGACAATGAACAAAGGCTCCAAGATGAAGGCGGGCTGGCTGAAAATTCTACAAAATGAGATGTTATTAACTACAAAGAGGAATGTGAACTCGGTAAATAGAGTAAGGGCAGCTCTTCACATACTGGCACAGGTGAAAATCTCTTCCCAAAATCATATTGAGAATGTCCCCAGTCGTCTAAGGATTAATGAACAGGCTGTCCAAGACCTAGACAGTTGCATTATTGAGTTTGACTGCGATCCATTTGATTGGGATACACCACAGCTGAGAGCTGTTGCATCTAGCATTATTGTTTCTGATGATCTGGTACAGGATTTTGAAAGTGCCCACGAAGATGGTGAAGGAAGAGTTACTCAATTCTTCAAAGAACGGATGTTTTCAGGGATCACACCATTTGATGCAACTATAAGCAGATATTCAAGGAACACTTTCAACAAACTACCCCAAGTCAGAATTGTGTTTGGCATAGTAACAAGACAGATGCCATGGAAAACAAAGCAATGGCTTCTATAATATCACTGGCAGAGTCTATGCAAAGAAAAGTTCAGCCTTGCACAAGTGATGGAGTCTCGTGTGACAGGTGAGTGTTTATCTATATATAATGTTAACAGTACCATGAAGAAAGTGCAGAAATCTAAATTAATTGAGAAATTAGATATGCAGCCTATCGCTCATGTTCCAAATCAGTACATTGCCCTTGTTGATATGGGTTTTATGTGGAGATTGGCAACTCCAACTGCTGAAGAGTGTGAAAACGCTGATGGGGCTGCCATCACATGGGGTGACTATGCTGAAAAGCTTTTCCTCCTTATATAAATGCAAGATACATCCAAATGCAGGCCAGATTATGTTTTGAAATGATGCGTATGACATAGAACATTTTATCAAAGACAGTGAGCATGAGGGACGTGCAATCAAGATAGCATTTAGAGATGGGTCTATAAATGTATACATAAAGTCATCATATCGGTTTCCCACCACTAAGGACTTCCATGCCCTGTTGACAAATCGGAGAAACAAACAAAGGCTGCAAAAGTTTCTAATGTGAGTTTACCAAATGTGCAGAGAAACACAGAGAGATTGACTTTGTATACTCTATGAGGCAACATTGCTGGATAGAAGAATTTGAATGCAGTCACATTGAGGCAGACACAATTTTGTTCTTCATCTATTTGCAAATCCGAAAAGCAGGCAAAACACAGATAGTTGTAATTGATGCCGAGGATACGGATGTAGTCATTCTTTCTGCATACGTTGCACATCAAATAGAAGGCACCCTTGCAATCAAACGGAACAAGAAGATAATTAGCTGCATAAATCTTTGCTCTGATGATGTGGCTGATATATTATTCCCATTACATGTCCACAGTGGATCTGATACAAAGTCTGCTTTCTTTGATCATGGAAAGAAATCAATTTATGATAAAGGAACAGAAACTCAGGAGGCACGCAATCTATTGAGAGATGTTGGTAAAACACTGCCAGTGACACAAGAGGTGCTCAATCAAATGACCACATTTACTATTAAACACATCTATAATGACGAAACCAGTAAGATTTTGAATGAGTCCAGAACGCTGAAATCGAGTCAGATGAAAAGTAAGTCCACATCCCGAATACCAGATTCTCACAATTTGCATGTGACATGAGTTAACTACCAAGTGTACATTCAACTAAACTATGACAAGCTTGATGCACCCCCTGATCCCACGAACCATGGTTGGACACTTAAGGGCGGTAGATGTGTACCAGTAAGATATACCAAGGATGCAGTACCAAAACGTTTGGTTGACATGATTGAACACAAGAAAGCTTTGTTGCCCAATGATAATGATGATATTGATGGTGACAATATTAGTGATTCTGAAACAAGCGACTCTGAGGAGGATGTTGAGTGAAGGACAATAAATGAAAAATGGGTCATATAATAATGGACAGTATAACATACCTGTGCCATCAAGATTAATTTATGTAACTTGTAACAACCTACCTGAGCAGGATGAAAGTTTAAAATTGTAGCCAAAGTATATGATGTGAATATCTCAATCGAACCCTTCCAAGTCTCACGCTGTATTGAAGTTGGAGCCAGAAACATCTAATTTTGACTTTAGTTAAATAACACATAAGCTGGTAATTAAGACGGTTATACTAAATTGATTATAATTATGTAATTTAAAATGTATACAAGCTACAACCCTATTATTGCTAATAACTTTGCTTTATATCAGAATCAACAGCTCCAACTTCATTATAGCCGGACACAATCTGGTGATTATTTTGTTATGCAGATGATACATTAGTTGTGCGGTAATTAGTGTGTTATGTAGGTGATAACTAATATTGTTCATACTCTTACAAATAAACAGACATTTGTGCATGGAAAAGATTTACTGACAATTTGTATATGAGAGGAAAAACAACTGTTTGTTGACTACTTTAATTTTCACTCAACTCAAAATGTTTAATTTGGTTATGTACAGTAGGAGAGTGTTTAGTATTTTGTGAGTAATCCCTGGTAAATAATGATCTGTGTTATGTTTTTGCATCTTCATATTTAATTTTGTGTCATTGCTGTGTTTCTTTGTAATACTATATAGAAGTTCAATTCAGTATCAATGTTTCGTTTATGCATTTCTAAATGTGTCACTATATTATTTGGTGTGTTGTTCTTATACATACTGTAGATGTCTTATGTTAGTCAATGTTTCTTCTCAGTGTTGCATTTTCTTTATTATATCGAAATTTCGGAATTAAAAAATTAAAAGATTCATTGAAAGGCCTACAAAAGAAAAGTTTTGCTCCTTTTATAGAAAATAGTCTAAATAATAAACATAATTTCACAAATAAATTTAAGAATATAGTCTTTGCTTTTATGGGATATATTAGAGCTAATTCTAAGAAATCCAAAGATAACCGTATTAAAGATAAAGTCATGTCCACTTTAAATTATTCCTCTAAAATTTTAGACAAAATTAATGTTAACAGTCTTATTAATTCAAAGAAAGTTAAGTCCATGTTACCAGATGGTTGTAAAGATTTCAAACTATTAATAGTGTATTCATATGAACGACCTGTTGGGTCTATTATTTGTAATTATAATACAGTTTTAGGAAATCTTTCAGATAATGATATTTTCAATAATAATAAATGCGTGTGTGAAAGAGTCATGGATATGCCAGCTAGCAGACGTGATGCACTAGCAAAGTTCATTTATAGTCCGATATGTCACATATTAACAGGTGATGTAGAACTAGTTAAACATTTTGCAAACGACAAATTAGCGGAGCTATGTCGTAAAGGGTTTACATTTAGAATAGGGAGTAATAAAGTAACATGGGACATAATTTTAAAAGATATTGTTTTTTCAGTCAATAAATTAAAAGATAAATTGTTAAAAATTGCGTGCTGCAATGCAAGAGAACTAGAAGCATGGTCTAAATTATTAATTAAGTTAATTAGAAATAACATTTTCTCGCTTAAAAATGAATTTAATCTTTCAGATTTTATAGACTATAATTATAAAAAAAGCTTAAAGCTGATTTAATAAATTTACATAAACATTTTGTAATCACTACAGTAGATAAAGCCAGCAATAATTATAGCTTCACATGTAAGGAATTTTATCTTGAAAATATGAAAAAGAATTAGGTATTAAGGGTAACATATTACGTAAAAATATTTGCGGTAATTCTGTTTATGAAATTCAAAATAATCTGAATATTGATAACTTAATCGATGAACATACCAAGAAAAATATAATATTTGATATTAAACTTTCTGATAAGAACAAGTGCATTGCAAAATTATACATGTTACCTAAATTTCATAAAAGACCTTATAAATATCGCTTTATTGCCGGAGCAAAATTTGCTACCACTAAAACTCTATCAGAACAAGTCGTAAATTGCTTAAAATACATTAAAAGTACTCATAAAAGATATTGTAATACCATCATGAAAAGAACTGGCATTAACTATTATTGGAGTGTTGACAATTCGTTAGAAGTTATTGATAAAATAAATACCATGCCGAAAGTTACCTCGGTACATAGCTTCGACTTTTCAACTTTGTATACCAATTTGCCTTTAGATTTAGTATATTCAGAGCTTTGCTTTATTATAGATTTGCACTTTGACAGGTTCGTTAGGAATGGTAATTATTTCATAAATGTTTATACATATTTTAATAATGCATCACTTAGCTCTACTCCCACTAGTTCTGTATATTTTGATAGAACTAAACTTAAAGATGCCCTTAAATTCCTCCTTTTCAATACTTATGTTAGATTCGGGCCGTACATTTTCAAACAAATATTAGGAATTCCTATGGGTGGAAATGCTAGCCCTTTAATTGCAGACTTATTCTTGCTTGCTTTAGAATTTAAATATATAAAAGACTTAGTTGACAGTAGCAAGACAAATAAAATTCCAGAAAAATTAGCACTTGCTAAACTGTTAAGTAATAATAGTAGATATATTGATGATATTCTTGTTTGCAATTTGTTAAATTTTAATCAAGTTGCTAAACTTATTTACCCTAATTCTATTCCCCTCACACAATGTAACGTAAATTATAAAGTTGAAAATTTTCTTGATATAAATATAGAGATTGTTAATGAACAGTGCATACTTAAAGTATATCACAAAGTTGATGATTTTAATTTTAACGTAATAAACTTTCCTTTCCCTAGTACTAATATCGATAGTAAAATCACTTATAATTGTTTTTATTCCCAATTAATAAGATTTTGTAAAATCTGCACTAAAGTAGATGACTTTTGGGCTAGAGCTAGGTTACTATACAGACTCTTAGTGGACAGAGGTTTTGAGGCAAGAAAATTGTTCCATAAATTTAATCTGTTTAGGGTCAATTATTGTGACTATTCTAAAATTTGACATCAATAATTTTAATCAAGCATTTTTAACTTGAAGTTTCTTGTATAACCTCTGCTTACTTTTTGTCTGTATTTATTGTTTATCTTTTTCTTTTTCTATTATTATTATTATTAATATTAATATTGATGATTTTTTAAATTTATTGTTCTTGTTAAAAGAGTACTCTTTGTTTAAATCTGTTGTTACTTCATATTTTGCAATTATTTGTCTTTATTATATGTATTCATTGTCGATAGTATCAATTGCTTACTTTTGCGATTTCCTTAGTTTATTTGTGCTATAAATGTAGGTTATTTGTAGGGTAGTTATTGATAGGGGTCACTTGAGGCATGCTATGCTTACAGGTACCTACCCGATAGCACTATCGTTAGTGAGTGCTGCACTGTATTTTATATATTATTTTGTAATAGTATAGATATCTTATCAATATTTGTATTTTGTACTATTGTTAATGTCTTGTCATGTTGCAAATTTGATTTTAAATAATATTTTGACATTTAACATGTAGTTTCTTTATTCATGCAGAGTTTAGTAAAATTTGCCAGAACGTCCCGGACTTCCCAAACTTGACTACTTCCTTTAACGTGACGATAGTGCGTTGTTATATGTGCGATTAGTTTGCTTGGGAAACAGATTAACTTGCTCATGTAGTAATGTACACCCTATGTGGTGGATTGTGTTCTTTTATTTAATAATTTGCATTTTAGTAAACGTTGTTTCCACATAGCGATTTTGATAATTTAATTTGACTTTATATTGTCCTTGTCCCAATTTTGGTTTGTTTAGTTTGCAAGTTTTACATTTTAATAATATATATCCTATTGTGTCAACATTCTAGAGGTTAGATAATAAAGCAGACAGTACAGTTTGGACCTCACAAGCATTTGTTTCTCTCCCCCATGCCTGATGGCTGATTCACTATACAAAAAATGGCGACGATGTGTTTATCAATTACTCTATAGTATCGCGGACCCATCGAACCATGGCACAGTTGGGATTATTGCAGGAGTTCCAAGAGGGGGAGTATTGGTTTGACTTTGTTGATCGGCTAGACCAATATTCTGTAGCTAACAAGCTTGATACAGAAAGTGAGGCAGACCTTCGGCGTGCTGTGTTTCTGACGGTGTGTGGGAAAAAGACTTACTATTTAACCCGGGAACTGCTGGGAGACTCTTAAGAGTTCCCCCGGCGGACTGCGGGAAGACTCTTAAGAGTAAGGGAAAAAGAAAATCCATTTAAAACACCCAAAAAAAAAAAAAATTGTGTTTATTTTTATTTGTTTTGCCCCTGGGCCATGCTAAATATCACTCCTCCACCTTCCCTCCTTCCCCACTTTCCTCGCCTCCTTCAGTTATCACCTATTTTCCCTGTTATTCCCTTATTCTGTGGTCTATTTTTGTGCTAACATTAGCGAGTTGGTAGCAGGGCGTTGTCATCACAGTTACCAAGCGTGGGAAAGAGCGAGAGAGAGACTATTGCGGAACAGTGTCTCTCCAGACAAGGGGAGGGGTGGAGGGCAGGGAGGTTGCCTCAGCCATACATTATGTAACTCCCGGCCTGTATCGCCGATTTTGACCATCCAAACACTGTTTCCACTTGTTTTATTGTTGTAACAGGTTAATACCTTTATAATCAACCTATAATAGGCGCATATGGATAAGTATTAATGCTATTTATGGTAAAATAACGGTGTTAGTGATGGGAACAGCTCAAATACGTCAGCACAGGAGTGTGGTGTCTCATACCCCCCATGCGCACTTCTTAGGTTAATGAAGGATCTTTTAGCGCCTGCCAAACCTACAAGCAAGACTTATGATGATCTTACCAAACTCATAGAAGACCACTACAAGCAAGACTTATGCTGAGCTTACCAAACTCATAGAAGACCACTACAAACCGAAAGCCGGTATAATTATATCAAGATTCAAATTCTATACACACATAAAAAAGGAAGGACAAGAGTTTTCCAGTTATATTGCTGATTTACGTCATTTGGCAGAACCTTGTGGATTCGGAACTACATTGGACGTCAGGCTGAGATTTTTTTTTGCCTGACATTTAATAAATAATCACCATAGCTCGTGCATCTGTAACAACAGACCCGAACCTGAGGGAGATATCATCTTATTTCTACTTCATCTTCAACAGTAAAATTACAAGCTGGGGACAAATTACATGAACAAATGCAAATCACAATCATCTCCATCAATATCAACTTCCATGAATACATCCCCGCCTTTTGGAGTGGCCAAGAGGAGTAACAACAGAGGTGATGTGAAAAACAGTGAAGGCAAGGAATTGGTTGAGTGTTGGCATTGCGGTTGGAATCACAAGCCCCAATTATGTCGCTTCAAACTATATACTTGGGTTCCATGTCACTTCAACCAGTAGATCATTTCAACCAGTAGCTCTCAACCAGTGCCAAATTAACCCAGACCAACCAAACCAGTGCCAAAATATAGTACTAACCTAACCTAACCTAACCTAACTGTATTGGTTGATTTGGTACTGGTTGAGAGCTACTGGTTGAAATGAACTACTGGTTGAAGTGACCGGTCACCATATACTTGTAATAAGTATAGTAAAACTAGTCATCTACAGAAAATGTGCCGCAGGCCTGTGAAATCTTCTGAAACTTAGTCCTACAAACTGTTACTAATACATTTCAGCAGCCTTCTGATTGTGATAGCTATAGTACGACAAATATTTTAGAGGCTGAGGAGAATGAAGTGCACCTCTATTAATTGTATAAGTTCAATACCAATATTGATGGGTATCAGATTATCTTATTCTTTTGTCAGTTGATATTGATGGTATAAGAGTGACCAGGGAAACACTGGAGCTTGCAAAACTGTCATGAGTCGAGGAACTTTTGAGAAGTTATGGAAGGAAAATGGGAAAGTGAAACCAGAATTGGAACTAGTTGGCAAAGGTTTGAAAACTTACTGTTATGCCGGGTTGTAATCCAACTCGCTTTATTATGTATTCTTTAGTCACCCGAAATTCGGATATTTAGAATTGGATAATGCTCAACAGGAACATATCTCGCTTCATGAATATTACTTTTAAATTACTCAATCATGCTCCCCAGAACACAATAAACACACAGTATAAATTACACTCATATTTATTCTTTAACATGGATACATAAATGAGGTATTAAAACCTCTACTATATTGAGTAGGATTCTAATATACATACAATGGTAAGGGTAAAGAGTTGAAAAGGTTTTATCTCTATTTAAATATGGTTATCACTTCTATCTATCTATCTATATGCTCAGGCCCAATCCCCATTTTGGGGGTAGCCGACTCAAGACAGAGCAAGAACAGGGAAAACACAAAAACAACATAAAACAAAAAATAAACACAGATAAAAAACACAAACTCTCACACATCCAGGTCACCCAGGAGAAGACCCAGAGATCAGGGTTACCAAGGTCGCTCCAGCACTCCCCCGGCCCCTGACCACCAGGAGAGGTTCCGATCTCGGCAGGCAGACATGCAGCGGAGCCAAAGCGACAAGCCCTCCCACCACACTTCCAGGCACACCCTTCATATTAATCGTCTCCCCGGGCCAGGCGCATGATGGACTATTATCTAGTCCAACTTGCGCCCGACCCCTTACTCCAAATTACCACATGTTTACTCAACTATTCACAAGCATTCTCCATTCACTCCTGTCCACCACCACTTCCCCTGCCTGATCTATAGTCATTCCTCTAACATCCAAAGCCTTTCTTACACTGTCTCTCCATCTCAATGGGGGTCTTCCTGCCCTTCTATCTCCCCTTGTACCTGACTCACATATTCTCTTTGTAAGCCTTTCATCTCCCATTCGTTCAACATGACCATACCAGCTCAGCACCCTTCTGTCCACTCTGGCTGACAAATGTTCCTGCTGCCCCACTCTCCTACCTTATCACTTACAAAGTATAAAACTAGGACATACACAATTACATAAAATACATACACAAATAATAAATAGTAATGACAATATCTATGCGGGTCAAGTGTATAATGTAAGGTATAGTAATTACAAGGTAGGGCAACTTAGGTCAAGTTCTCAGCTGCGCCTTAGGCTGCGCGGCGATAAATACAAACAGTGCCGCGCTCAGGTGGACACTCAAAGATACCGCTCTCGGGGTATAGGGCAGATGGACTGAGGTCAGGTTAAATATAATCTTGATATAGTGCAACATTAAATCGAGGATAGAAGATATGAACTTCGCTTTACTATTAGGGGAAAGATAATTTAATTCTGAATTTAACTATCAAAGGCTTATTGTGAATAATTACTCACACAACACACGAAAACAAAATTAAATTGTTGATGAGCTAATATTACACGGAGTAAGGAAATCAGATTCTCAGTAAATGTAGTGAATGAATTATAGCAATAAAACTAGCTATAGACAAGTATGTTTGCATGAATTAACAAACTACTGAAAGTAACGCAGAATGGTGTAGCGCTTTATTATAGCTTTAATAAGAGCTATAATAACTTAGAAACAAAACAAAGTAGTATTTAATAAATTGCCAAAGATGATGGCATCAGGAGTTTGAATAGATTAACAAACTGCTGGATGGAACGCAGAACTAAGTAGCGCTTTACTATAACTTTAATAATTGTTATAATGATTTAATTACAAAACGAAGTAGTAATATATCAATAGCCAAATATATAGGCTTGATGAATCAAGGAATGTATAATCTGAATTCCTAAATCGGTGGCGAAAAAATTACATAGTCCAAGCTACGTATATGATTAGATTATTCCCAAGAACTAATACAAATTAAGTATCTTTAATATAGATTAATTCTAACTTAACGGACGGGTTCTTTACTTTCAATGGTGGCGAATTTATACTATAAGTATTCTCTGGTTAGAAATGGATGTGATAGGATCATGAGGTTAGGAGTTAAGTTTAGGTTATTTAGAAGGAAAATAGCCTTCATTATACACTTCACTTCGACTTGGACACGTAATGAATAATAACACAATACAATAAAATCTGAGAGCATTCACTAAGAAACCTGTGTAATCTTGACTCCATAACGTAAGAAAAACGGATTGAACAAATGCTTGAACAGGAATTACATAGAAAATACACCGTACTTATATAAAACACGGCACGGATCAAAATTAGATAAATCTACACATGTAATGAACTGACAAGGAAAAATCCCAGAAGCGGATCTCTACGAACAAGTTATGTTGAACACTCGCATATTTTATATTCCCTTCACAATAATTCACAACACTTAGAAAACACAGAGACACTTAGGGTACGGGTTAGAGGAGAAGTAATTTCCATGAGGGAGCATCTGGACGACGTAGGACTCTTAGTTCTTCTTCTGGCTGGACGTCAAAGGGAGCTACCTCTCTCACGGACAATAGAGAAAGTTGCTCCTGGCTCTTCTAACACACTCTCGTTCACCACCCTAGTTGGACTTACTACAGGGACAGGCTTGTCCTATAGAAGTCTATAACACTATTCTCTACCCACTAAAAGCTAGACCAGTGGAAGGTAGGAACCGTAGTTGCATACTTTCCCTCAATTTCAGTCAGGCTATATTTGGGTTATAATTTGAACTCAATTTGACCTATTTCAATATAGTAGGGACATGGGGATTTCATTAATTTCTTTATTGTGAAGGCAATCATTATTCTAAAAACATATTTACCATAATAATACATGTATAAGGTTATTCTCTATATCTTAAAATTATATTCTGTATTTAAAAGGCTTGCATGGTTGCAGGATAATTGTTTTTCTGTTATTCACACTTCCTGACTTTTCTTAGATTACAGGCCATGCTGTCGTTCCTCTTGATTCTTTTTCTCCTACTTCCATTCCTCAAGTGAGGTACTGTAGAGGTGATTCTCTTGGTCCCATCGGTAGAGGTACTGCACTGGATCTTGATGTTGTATTTGCATAAAATCCTCCTCGTTGTATATTACATCCCGCTGTTGTTGCGTATTCGCCTTAGGCGTATGTCCCCGGCTCTGCCATTGGTTGGACAGGTATCCCCGTGATTGGTCGGTGCTTGAACTCCTGGTATGCCCCAGATGTTGTGACCTTTGGCGGGCAGACTGAC
The DNA here is from genome assembly GCA_032716605.1 of Paralithodes platypus. NCBI lineage: Eukaryota > Metazoa > Arthropoda > Malacostraca > Decapoda > Lithodidae > Paralithodes > Paralithodes platypus. The sequence continues at coordinate 18,322,812 of CM064507.1, forward strand.
CTATTCCTGCAGGGAATAGAGCAAGGGTAGGCCTTCCCTGTTGGGTAGACTGTTTCATTGTTGTAGGTACTAAGAGCATGGGAAACTCGGGGGAACTGTGTGATTTCTTCTTTCATATTCTGCTGCATTTTCTTCCTGGTTCTTCTGCTCTCCTTTACTGTGGCTATTTTGGCTATGGTAGGCTGTTCCCTTTCCTGCATTGTCAGGACCTCTGCAGGGTTTGCTTTTCCCCTCGTTTGCAACCCCATCATCTCACCTACACTGATCAACTGGTGCCTGTGATTGGTTGTGATATGGTTACTGTGGCTTCTGAGGGATCATCTCACAAATTATCTTTGTGAGTCATAGAAGGTAATAGCCCAACATTGCTTGGTCGTGACTGGCTCAGCATTGGTGACTTGGACTGGGGTAAACTGAAATTGTTGTCAGACCCGGGTTCAAACAACAAATGTGATAGTGTTCTAAAGAAATACGGATTTGTATTTGAAGATGGTATTGGTGTATTCAGTGGTCATAAAATGAAAGTTCATGTGGATAAGGATGCCAAAGCCTATTTTTCTAAAATCCAGATCTGCACCTTACATGCTGCGAGAACAAAGTGAAGAAGAGTTAGACAAACTTGAAAAGGATGGTATCATAAACCCTGTAGAATTCAGTGATTGGGCGTGTCGAATAGTCTCTGTGATGAAGTCTGATGGTAGTGTGAGAATTTGTGGGGACTACAAAGCTACAATAAATAAATTCTCCCAATTACATCGTTACCCTTTGCCTAAAGCAGATGATCTACAGTACTGGCAATTTTTGGTAGTGGAACTTCCTTTACTAAGCTTGATCTTACCTCAGCATATGCTCAAATGGAACATGACGAGGAGTCACAGAAATATACTTGCATTAACACCCACAAAGGATTGTTTGTGTACAACAGGTGTCCGTTTAGGGTCAGATCAGCTGCAGCAGTGTTTCAAAGAAACATGGAAAGTCTTTTGAAATCTGTCCCTCAAACTGTAGTGTTTCAGGATGATGTTTTAGTTACAGATAGATCAGAAAAGGAACATTTAGAGAATTTGAGGAGGTATTAAGTCGCCTATCTCGTGTAGGTCTAAAAAAAATTGTGTTTATGGCACCTGAGGTAGAGTTCTTAGGTCGTAAGGTCACCACCAGTGGTATCAAGCCGACTCAGTCAGTAACTGAGGCTATCACAAATGCTCCAGAACCTGATAATGTTTCTGAATTGAGGGCATTTTTAGGTATGCTGAATTATCACTGTAACTTTTTACTAAATGTGAGCACTGTACTTGAGCCACTATATGCATTGCTGAGGAAGGATCAGGTTTGGAAATTATGTTTTGATCAGGAAACTGCTTTCAGAGGCTAAACAACTGTTGTGTTCTTCTAAACTCCTGGTTCACTTTGATCCTAGTAAGAGACATGTGTTGAGTTGTGATTCATCTTAATATGGTGTTGGTTGCATTTTGCAACAATATAGTGATAGCGGTAAACTCCAACCTGTTGTTTTTGCCTCCTCCCGCACTTTGTCTTCAGCAGAGCGTAATTATGGCATGGTGGAAAAAGAGGCTTTGGCTTACTCTAACTGTCTAACCTGTTGCTTTTGCTTCCTGCACTTTGTCTTCAGCAGAGCGTAATTATGGCATGGTGGAAAAAGAGGCTTTGGGTTTTATATTTGGAGTAAAGAAGATGCATCAGTACCTTTATGGTCGCATGTTTGAGCGTGAAACAGATCACAAACCACTAATAACTTTGTTTGGCGAAAATAAAGAAATTAGCCCTAATGCTTCGGGACGCATTCAGCAGTGGGCTTTGGTGTTGTCTGGTTATTACTATACCATTAAGTACAGACCGGGCAAGGCTAATACCACTGCTGATGCGCTGAGTCGCTTACCCCTTCCTAATTCAACTGCTGTTACCCCTCAACCACCAGAGTTATTACTTACGATGCAATGTTTTGAAGACAAAGAATCACTAGTGACAGCAGAACAAATAGGATTGTGGACTAGTATTGATACAATTTTGTCTTGTGTAAAGAGATGCGTTTTGACTGGTGATTGGAAGAACATTCCAGAGTGCTTGTCAGCAGATATTAAGCCATTTATCAATAGGAAAAATTAGCTCTCAGTTCAGTCAGATTGTCTATGTGTGGGTCAAGGATTGTTGTCCCCACAAAAGGACTCCCTAAACTTCTATCTTTGTTACATGACTCGCACCCTGAAATCGTTGTAATAAAATCAGTGGCTAGGTATCATGTGTGGTGGCCAAATATAGACAAAGATATTGAGATGTAAGTTCACAGGTGTTCAAGTTGTCAGGAACTTGGAAAGAGACTACCCAAGTCTCCTATTCATCCTTGGTCTTGGCCTTCTAAGCCTTGGTCAAGTCTCAATATAGATTTTGCTGGTCTTTTCCTAGGTAAAATGTTCTTGATTGTAATAGATGCTTATTCAAAGTGAATTGGATGTCAAATTATGACAAACATTACATAAGAAAATACTGTAGAATACCTCAGAGAAATTTTTGCTCAGCATGGCTTACCAGATACCACCGCCTACGACAATGGCACTTTCAGAATTTCAGAATTTCCTCAGACTGAATGGTATAAAACATGTTCGATGCGCTCCAGTCAAACCAGCATCAAATGAACAGGCAGAGCTTGTAGTTCAAGTTGTGAAAAATGGCTTAAAGTCCTTATCAAAGGGTTATCTCCAGACTAGGCTGTCTCGTTTCCTATTAGGTTATCGCACGAGACCCCACACAGTAACTGGCCGATCTCCAGAAAAATTGCTCATGAATAGAGAACTTTAAACCACTTTGACTTTAGTGCATCCCGACCTCAGAGGTAAAATTGAGTACAAACAAGTTAGGCAAAAAGAGTCCTATGATCAGTCTGCAGTGTCTAGAATAATCCAAGTCAATTATCTTGTTTATGCTTTAACTTTTTCACGTGGCTTTAGGTGGTTGCCAGGATTTGTAACCCAGAACATAGGAGATAAACTACTTATGATTCTATTAACAGATGGTAGACTTCTATGAAGACATATTGACCAACTCAAACTTCGCTTTAGTGATAATACTGTAGGTAATTCAGGGGAGGAAAATTTGTCATTCAACGCATCTGGATCTTAATTCCTGCTGAATCCACACAGGAGGATGTGGAAGCAGAAAGTATGAATAATACAGTTAGCAATGTGGAGATGATTCTTTGACCCATAAAAAGCCACCTAACAATGTACCTGAAAATGCTCCTACAGTTCTTAGAAGATCAACTCGCCATAGGCAGGCTCCAGATAATAGACATTGTAGAAACACTTGTAAATAAGTGTATATACTGTATGTTAATGTTATTTTTTACTTTTATGATGTATTATTTCAAAAGTTCAGGAGAGGATAATGTTATGTTTGTGTGTCATCATATTTAATTTTGTTTCTTCTCTGTGTTTCATTGTAATACTATATAGAAGTTCAATTCAGTATCAAAGTTTCGTTTATGCATTTCTGAATGTTTCACTGTATTATTTGGTTTGTCGTTCTTATACATACAGTAGATGTCTCTGTTAGTCAATGTTTCTCAGTGTTGCACTTTCTTTTCTTTGTAATATATATCCTATTGTGTCAACATTCTAGAGGTTAGACAATAAAGCAGACAGTACAGTTTGGACTTCACAAGCATTTGTTTCTCTCCCCCCTTCCTGATGGCTGATTAACTATACAACAATCTGGAATTACATTAATTGGTATCCTTGACCTTAAAAAACATAGATTTAGACCCCCAAATCATGAATGTCTAACATAGAGAACCCACCCTACTAACAGTTGACCGGTACTCGCCACAATGGGATGGGCTCGTAGAAAGGGCCAACAGAGAGATTATACAGGAGTTGAGGAAAATATTATTAGACAGAAACAAGGAAATATGGGATGAATTTATTCCGTATGTAGGGTGTATACTAAATGGAATGCCAAACACTTCTACGAGTGCATCACCCCACTTTATTGTCTTTGGCGAAGATAAATCTGTCCCTTGTATGATTGATCTAGAGACAAAACCAATTTACGACGATAGTTATGTTATTCATAACAATATTTTTAAGAGAATACACAAGCAGGTTAAAGACAAACTAATACTTAGTAAAGAAAACATGGTTAAGTATAACAATAAACCTAACAAAACCCAAATAAATTAAAACCCGGATATATTGTGTTTGTTAGGATACACAACAGTCACTAAGTTAGATCCTGTCTTCGAAGGATCCTATCGTATTACTAGTATACACAATAATTCGGCCAGAATAAAATATCTAGTCAAAGATAAAAAGATTCGATCCCACACCAACCGTCTTTACCCCGTACAAAGAAACCTAACACAAAAAGATTGAAGAAAGCGAAAATACACCACCTCAACCTACCTGCAATGATAACACTGTGACACTTAACCAGCAAGATGCTGACAATAGGACCCAGCAATATAATTAAGTAACACTCCGTTCTTAACAATAATCATCAATTACTAACCCCAATGCACTTGAATAAACTAATGAAAGCATATGGTCCTCCCGGGATTCGAACTCGGGACACCACACCCAGAACATAAGCATCTAAACCATTACACCACCAACAGATCTAGAGTCGTGAATAATATTGTTGTGGATTACATCTTGGATACACTGATGTTCCAGAATGAGGTAATCCCAAACCACTTTTACACCTAACACCCTATATTTGCTCTAAACTAAGAAATCCCTTATGATTACTGTATGATTGTGTATGATGTATATCTTGGCCAAATTTTTGATATTCAGTATATAGATTTCATGTAGTTATTTATGATGATTGTTTAATTATTCTATGTATTCATATACTCATATAATAAGCAAGTTTAGTAGCTTAACTGCGATCCCATACACTCAATAATATTAATCCTTTATGTTTTCTAATGCAGTAATTTCATAAGTTACATTTAAGGATAATTTTATTTACACATTATTTGCACTTTAATCTGGATTATTAATAATTTTAGCTAGGTAAATACTCTACACCCAGTTATAGCATCTATAACATGAGTATATGTTTGGGGTTTATATATAGACAAATATATATACTGTATATATATATATATATATATATATATATATATATATATATATAAGGAATAAAGAAAGCTGGTTATAATGTAACTTTAATGAATAATAGTAATATAACAGTTAATATAACTCCTAAGTGGTTATACAGTAGATGGAGTCATAATAAGGTTATAACTTAGTTTGGAGATATATACACTTAAGGTAAAGGGTTGACCAATAAGTTTCTGACTTAGACTATGTGTAAGTCTTATAAATTATCAATTGACTACATTTTAAGAAGTGTTTAAGTGATGGGGGAAGGGGTGACGAGCAGGAGAGGATAAATGGATTGAATCTTCCTTGTGAGTGCCCTAAAGCTGGAGTGATCGACTAACCTCTCCTTGTCTGAAAGGCAGGGAGGAGTTGTCTAGTCAGCGTTCTTTAGCTGGGTCAAGAGTTGGTTTGTATGCTTAATAGTGACATTCTGTGATGTCTATGGGGGATAAGATGCTTACAGTTAATGTTTAACATTTGTAAATATAAACAATCTAGATAAGTATATCTCTGTGATGAGATTAACTTGGGGATTAATCTTGTGTAGTTAATTATGTGATTAACTAAAGAGGTTAACAGATTATACTTAGGTTATATATTCTATCTATCTATCTATCTATCTATATGCTCAGGCCCAATCCCCATTTTGGGGGTAGCCGACTCAAGACAGAGCAAGAACAGGGAAAACACAAAAACAACATAAAACAACAAATAAACACAGATAAAAAACCCAAACTCACATACATCCAGGTCACCCAGGAGAAGACCCAGAGACCAGGGTCACCAAGGTCGCTCCAGCACTCCCCCGGCCCCCGACCACCCGGAGAGGTTCCGATCTCGGCAGGCAGACATGCAGCGGAGCCAAAGCCACAAGCCCTCCCACCACACTTCCAGGCGCACCCTTCATATTAATCGTCTCCCCGGGCCAGGCGCCTGATGGACTATTATCTAGTCCAACTTGTGCCCGACCCCTTACTCCAATATATTATGGGGTATAATATACTGTATATAATTATATACAAAAGTTATATATAATCATCTTAGAATGCTGATGGAACAGAGGATGTTAAATATGACAGTTAAATTGAAGGGAGTAATTAATAAGAATAGGCATATAATGTGAGTGAGTCTAGTTTACCTGCATATATATTTAAGTGTAATATGCATGCTACATATACTCCCTCTTAAAAATATTTTGTTCCACCAACATCCTTTACATAATAAAGATTAAATAATTATATATAAGATTAATCATTGTTCCTATATAATATGAGTATGTCTTCTAAGGATGAGTGTCTCTGTTGGACACTTCAAGAATAGTAAGACGTTGATTTATGTGATTGAGAGTAATGAATGCAGTGAAGAGGATGTAAATGATGATCAAGACAGGTGTTGGATAGGGATGACTTGACATCAATAATGTGGTGTAATTAGAGGTGTCTCTCTAAAGAACATTAGTGGGTTATTTAACAACATGATGTTGTCTAGGTGAAGTGGAATTATTTGAATTAGAGGATGGTGCAACTGTCATGGATGATGAGGAGACAGATACGTTGGTAGAGTGATTAAGAACGAAAAAAACTCAGATGCACAACAAGAATTTCGTACGACGTGTAAGTGAGGTGTATTTGTAATAGGGATATCTTATATATATATCTCCTCTCCAATGAATTGCGGGAGCCCGGATTCGAGGAAGTATGTATATAGATTCCTGGTGTAGAATAGGTGTAAAATGTTTCCCAACAAGCGAGGTAACGAAGGGCAAACTGAAGAAAAGAGAGTAAAGCACTTTCAGGAGTTGCGTTAATACTGAGATCCTTGGCATATCTGGGTTTAGGCTCTTAAAATCACTGTTACGAGAAAAATAGGTGACGAATAATGTTTAGCGTGAGTGATAGAGATTTGACCAATCAAGGTTGCTTAACAAGAATGGTAGTTCTCAAAATTGGGGATGAACAAGTTGTCTTCAAAGTTGTTCATAATGAACGAAAGTGAATTCATGAGTAAGGAGTAAGATTATACACGGTTATTATGGATTATATGTAGTTTATAGACTGGTCTCATGGATGTTGTGTAGGAATATACTTGAGGTCGTAATTTTCTATGATGGTTTTATCAGGTAACCACCTGTGTTAATAAGTGTTCGTTTCATGCGTATATATGCGTATATGCGTTTATAATATGCGTATATTTTCTTTATCTGTAGATATTTGTATTGTTCTACGTGTTTCTTGTGTTTCTTACGCAGTATATTTTCAAAGTTAATCTTAGTTTCTCTTTTTGCTTAAGCTTTTTGGGTCACCAAGGTGTAGGCTGTGTAGGGCGTCAGTAGGTCAGGTCAGCTGCGAGGCGTCCACAGGTGTCACAGTGTGAACATTGCAGGTCGGTTGGGGTGGTGTATGTCCATAGTATTTCTCTTTTCTTCTAGTCAATCCATTTCACGTTTATGAATAGAAGCGTTAAGAATAGTTGTTTGTATGTTATCAGCTACATCAGTGAAAAATGAATGGAAATATCTCAGCGTCTGTGAGTTTAGTTAGTTTCTTCAAGTGTACTGGGAAATCAGTGTAATTCATGATTTTGCTTTCAAATTCATAGTTTTTGCTTTCATGAAGGGCTCCATTGATAAGGATACCTTTGATGCAACAGGTGTCTGAGAAGGTAAAAATACTGAGCCTTTCAAAGTTGTTAGGTGTTTCATTTACTTGGACTGATACTTTGCTAAGTGATTTAGGTTTAATGCTTGTGTCACAGTCTAATATAACATCAGAAGTGACGGCATGAGTTTTGGTAGGCAAAGTAGATGGAGTAGTTAGGGTGGGCGGTGTTGATGAGAGTAGTAGAGGGAGGAGGGGGGGAAGTTCCGGTATGAGAGCGTTTGTGTGTTAATTAATGGTTGGCTGTAGATTATCTGTGTTTACTTCGTTTTCACTGTATGGTGTGTTATTAGTTTGAGTTGAATGTTGATCAGGGGAAGGGTTATTATCGCCTGTGGCCTGACTTCTGATTGTGACTGTTGCTATTATTTTAGGCTTAGTAAACATTATATGATATCTTTGGACAGTTCTACTCACATGATCAAACGATTGTTGACAGCTGGTGATGCAGGAACATGTAGACTGGAACAGTGACTGGAACAGACAGGAACAGGAAGAGATGATCAGCTGATGTAACGTACGTCAGGCAGCCCAGGGTGATGTGGTGTGATGTGTGTGTGTGTAGAGTTGTGACTGGCCGGGGCGATGGCTTACATAATACTGTACACTCAAGGTTATGAGTGTATGTCTCTGCTTGAAGTGTTGGCTTGGTTGTCTTGTTCTCCTCTGCGTTCTCTCCACCAATCTTCCTAAAATACCGTCTCGAATCAGTTGGAGATAGAGAGACCAAGGTGGCTTTTATATGAGATGGGGAGGGTTACTTTAGTTTTGATTATAACAGATTGTTCGTTTGATGCAAGGTTGCCATATAACATGGGTATATGTTGGGGGTTTATATATAGGCAAATATATATATATATATATTGTTACGTATCTTGATCCTCAAGTGGTTAACTTGATGAATCTAGATAGCACACAGATATATATTAAGGTATCAGTCAGCTGAAGGCAAAACAAAAGTAAAATCTAATAAAATTATTTCCTGTTGTTGCTTCCTTTCCTTTTGGATCTTAGGACTTAGTATCCTTTATTGACTGATACTCTTTAATTATGAAAAATACTGAAACTAATTAAAGTCATGTAGTATTTATAAAGAATTATTATTTAACCGAAGCTTAGTAGGCTATGGTTATGAACCGAAGAAGTATATCTAAAGAAGGACTATTAATTCTATAAAAAGTCTTGAAAGATAAATATTGATGTAAGAATATTTCTGTCTCTTACCCTTTTTTAAATGAATAACTAGTTTTCTTATGTCCTTTTATTTATATTTAATGTAATTATTCTTGGTTCTTGTCTTACGTTAATAGTATTATATTATTATTATCATCAGGATTTATATCAAAGTCACATAAAA